>CM042011.1:65991353-66623853 GCA_023525715.1 Cichorium intybus
CGGAACGCAAAATGGTGGTACTCCGCCTTCCACAACGTCACCGCCATGGTCGGAGCTGGTGTTCTCAGTCTCCCTTACGCCATGTCAGAACTCGGTTGGTCAGTCCTCTAGTCTCTCTCCTCAAAACGTTATTAGAAACACTGATTGCCAGTCCCGTTGACCTGAAACACAACGATGTAACCTTCCGATCAGCATCCAAACCGTTATTTTGCCCTAATATGTGTGCAACGTTGTATTGTGTAAAATTTCAGGGGTCCTGGTGTAGCAGTAATGGTAATCTCATGGGTTGTAACTCTCTACACACTATGGCAAATGGTTGAGATGCACGAGATGGTACCCGGAAAACGATTTGACAGATACCACGAACTCGGGCAGCACGCTTTTGGGGAAAAACTGGGTCTATACATCGTCGTTCCACAGCAACTGATCGCTGAAGTCGGGGTGAACATCGTGTATATGGTGACCGGAGGACAATCGTTGAAAAAATTCCACGATCTGATTTGTAACGACAACTGCAAAGACATCAAACTCACATACTTCATCATCATCTTCTCTTCCGTCCATTTCGTCCTCTCTCATCTCCCCAATTTCAACTCCATAACTGGAGTCTCGCTGGCTGCGGCGGTGATGTCCCTGAGTTACTCGACTATTGCGTGGTCGGCCTCTGTGGCGAAGGGTGTGCAGCCGAACGTAGAATATGGGCCAAGAGCGAGTACGACAGCCGGGAAGGTTTTCAACTTTTTTTAGCGCATTGGGTGACGTGGGTTTTGCATACGCCGGCCACAACGTGGTGTTGGAGATTCAAGCAACCATTCCTTCAACCCCTGAGAAGCCTTCAAAGGGTCCGATGTGGAAAGGAGTGGTTGTTGCTTATATTGTTGTGGCTATTTGTTATTTTCCGGTTGCCATTATCGGGTATTGGGTGTTTGGAAACCAGGTCTCCGATAATATTTTAATCAGTTTAGAGAAGCCTACGTGGCTCATAGCTATGGCTAATTTGTTCGTTGTAATTCATGTTATTGGAAGTTACCAGGTTCACAATCTATATATCTTTACCAACAAACCTCAAATTAATTTTGTAAAACAAATCTAAAAATTATTATTATTAATACTATTATTAATTTCTTGTGTAGATTTACGCAATGCCTGTATTCGATATGATCGAAACCGTGCTTGTCAAGAACTTGAACTTCACACCTAGCTTTACACTTCGCTTCATCACCAGGAATCTCTATGTTGGTAAGTGAAATAATTTTTATTTTGAAATTAAATGGTGAATTAATTCTTGTTTTGGCCACAGCATTAACAATGTTCATCGGGATTTGCTTCCCTTTCTTTGGTGGACTTTTGGGTTTCTTTGGTGGATTTGCATTTGCCCCTACAACTTATTTCGTAAGAAGCTTCAACTCTTTTTATTTGATATTATTAGATTTATATATGGTTTTTATTTTTGTTACGTTGTGTTTTTCGTGGTCTAGTTACCTTGCATCATGTGGCTTACAATCTATAAACCGAATAAGTGGAGCCTATCTTGGATTGCCAACTGGGTACGCAACATTCGCTTAATTATTACATATTTTTTACCATGTATATCTGATAACACTTTTTCATAAATTTCAGGTGTGTATCATACTAGGGATTATGTTGATGATTTTATCACCTATTGGGGGCTTAAGGCAGATCATTATTGAAGCCAAAGATTATGAATTCTTCTCTTAAAAAGTTAGCACGTTGGGTAATTTAAAGAAGCTCTTGATGATATATAGAATAAGGAGCAATTGTTTGAATAATTTTTTACATGGGGTAGTTCCCGTAAAGCTATATGTTAAAGTGAGTGTACAAGGAAATGTCCCAAACCTTTCCTTAATACATTTTTTTATCCACACTGTGTGTGCATATCTTTATATGTATTTCCACTGTAAAACAATAAAAATATCCATGTGAATTCAATTCAATTTGGCATTTATTTACAACTACTTATCTACTTGACAATCTGTAGGAATGTATGTACTTTCAAGTGGGATATATAGAGGCGTTACTAGTACACTCCCTAAATGCCTTTTTGAGCAATACCAACAAATGCAGCATTAGTATATATGCATTTTGCCATTTTATAAACAGAAAAAGAAGCAACACTGATTTTCTACCCCTCTCAATATTTCACATATCTAATATATTTTCCATTTAGAAACAAGCAATCTGAATTAACCCTATTGGTGGTCTATGAAACAAAATAAAGCAATAAATTGCCTTTTCTCCCACAGCCCACAAGTAGATAAAAGGTTTTGTATTGTCATTTGTCATACAACAAGGAACCTACATGTATACCCGGATCAGACAGAAGCTTGTCAATTTGCTAAACTACTTTTATATATGCAGAAGCAGAAGTTTCTAGTTGATATTGGAGAAAATTGCAAATTTGGTCCCTGTGGTTTGCCAAAATTAGCTAGTTTGGTCCAAAATGAATTTGACTACCACCACAAGTCCAAAGAGATTATTTTGTTGCGAGTTTAGTCCAATTTTTTGAAAAAAATACTTAGAATGACTATTTTGCCCTTACTGTTTTCTTTTTCTTTTTTTTTTAATTTATTTTATGTTTTTCAATTTAAAAATAAACAAAAATAAAAAAATAAAAACACCACCCCTTTTACAAAATGACACACACACACACACACACACACACACTCTCTCTCTCTCTCTCTCTCTCTCTCTCTCTCTCTCTCTCTCTCTCTCTCTCTCTCTCTCTCTCTCTCTCTCTCTCTCTCTCTCTCTCTCTCTCTCTCTCTCTCTCTCTCTCTCTCTCTCTCTCTCTCTCTCTCTGTGCTACAACCCACCACCACCTGTTAACATCAATGCCACCCCGGTCAATTTCATATCTTCTTCAGCCGTGACGATCGCAAGGAAAATATGTGAAGAAGAAACTGCCCACAAAGAAACTAGATGAAGAAGAAACAACCCAAACCTCTCCTCAATCCTAATAACCCCTACAATCATCTCTTAATCCCTCTTCGTTCTTCTGTCAAATACGTTGTCAACAGTGGCCAGAAACAAATCGGTTTTTGAGGGTGAACATACATATATACAAATAAATCAGTTTCCAGAAACAAAAGCCACACAAATACAAATCGATTTCAGAAAAGAAAATTGATTCCACATATACACACACAAATTGATTACATACATACATACGCACACATAGAAATCATATTCCACACACACGTACACCGGTACACATAGAAATCAGATTGCTTGGAGGATGAACACACACACATAGAGAAATCAGATTCCACACATAGACATACAAATCGATTCCAGATTCAACATTTTTATATCTTCGTTTTCGTGAGTAAAATCGATACAAAATCCTGATTGCTTGGAGGTATAGAAACACATTAAAAATTCGTTCTGTACCATATTTATCTCTCGATTGGTACTACAAACATAGACAAAAATTCGATATATGTACCATCTTTATTGTGGCAACCAAAATTTATTCATCTGTATAAGATACAATTTGACGCTTAAACGTTTTATGGATGGGCAAAAAGGTCAAATAAGGTGAAAGTATGGAAATGTATGAGTTAATACATTTTATTAAGTCAATATAATATATTACTTCATTTATAAATTGGTCTTAATGACATAAGGGCAAAATCGAAAACAAATGACTAAAAGTGAAAAGTTTAGTAAAGAATCTTTAAACTTAATAACTCAAAATCTAAAAGGAATTGAGAAAAAGTCCTCAAGTAGACTTTGGTAATATTTGAGAATTGAGATACTAAAAATATAGTAAAAAGATTCAGGCTATTTGGAGTTATAACAAAGAAGTTAATGATTTAAAATGGCCCAAAAATGACAAAAATGACTAAGTGCCCATGTTTGAGGTACTATAACGGAACTTCTATAAAGAATGGGACATAAGTCATAGGGGAAAGCTCTAAAACTCATTTGATATAAATTATTCAAATTTTGGATGTCACATGTGAAAGTTATGCCTATGTGGTGAAAGTTATGCCTATGTGAAAATCAGGGAAAACCATAGGTTGAAGTTGGGAATTTTCACCAACACTTGGATTAGGGGCATTTTAGGAATTTTACACAGCCAAAATCAGAACACGGTTTTACTTGAATACCAGGTACGCGTCCCTAGTTTTTGTTCCTACTTTCATCAAATCACAAGGAAAATCAGGAATGGGAGGAGAGATTCTCAGAACTCGTTCAAATCACATACACCTCCCGATTTCATGCGTGTGTGTGTGTGCATCCGATTTACAGAGTGAGAAAGAAGGGTCGCGATATAGAGATAGAAGGAGACGATTAAGGGGGAAAACGAGAATGAGACCCACCATCAGTTTCTTTGATTCTCGATTTCAGCAAGAGACGGAGGAAAGAGATCAAGAGAGTCAATCACGAATTAGGAGTAACAGCAAAGGACAGGGAATCGACCTTGGTCCTGGTTGTTCACGATTTCTAGCAACGAGAATCGGAGATGAACATAACGACAACAACACTGCAGCGGTTGCTGCAGTCGCCGGTAACGCTGATTTGGGGACGAGATGCGGCTGCCGGAGCTAGGGTGGTCGGTAGTGGTACTAACTAAGGTGTGGGAGTAATTTTTGTTGTAGAAAAAGGGCTAAGAAACTTTCTGATTTCCTTCTGGACAGCAAGGTAAAGCTAATCTCTAGAAACCTAGTTGAAATTTCAGATTCTTGGTTATGAGCTTTTGCATTTCATCGAGTGTAAATTGTTGATTAGTAGAGAAAACTAATGAAATATGAGGATTAGCTGAACAACCTCCAGCTTTGATATTTTTGTGATAAAGGAATTTATCTCTTGTAGAATAGATGAAAATGTGTTGAAGTTAATACTTGAAGCAAATTTACGCGTATTGTTGTGCAATATAGATACAATTTTTATTAGTACGGACATTGGCTTATAAATTTGCAAAGACTATTATAACAGGAAAAGTGCATCCCGGTGTTCAAGTCAGATTCAAGAAATAATGTTGGGAAGTATTTTGGAATATATGTATTCCGAGTAAAAGTATGTTATACGCGTAACTTCAGTGGTGAATTCATAGAAAATGATAGACTATGTTTAATAATTGAAGAGGTAGTCAAGTTATACGAGGATTGAATGAAAATGGTTGATTCTTGGATTTTTCTAATGTTGTTGGGATTGGAATGGAATCAAGGATTCCAACATTTAATGAACAATATAATGGAATTAACTAATATGGGACAAATACTTGGTAAATAACAAGAAAGTTTTGGTAATTTGGGTTGGAATTGAGAATTCCAACCTTGATGGGATAATTCTAGTGTATAAAGGATGCGATAGAAGACGAAATAGATTTGAATTGGAATATAAATTATGAAGGGGTGGGAACACCTTAGTATCACATGAATGTAAAAATATTATGTTTTATTATGGTTTCTATTTTTAGAGACATTGTTAGTTGAAATTCGCCAAATTGGCATAAATGAGCAAAAAGAAAGATGTTGCGACATCTAACCATATAAGTGGACTTATAGAGGTGTAAACATTATAGTGTTGCTAAAATAACATTGTAGAATCCGAAAATGCCATTTTTGGTCAAAAGGGTAAAATCGTACAAAATGGTTGTTTTGCTTTAAGACTCATTCTTAGTCATTGGAATGGAATTAGATAATGGCTATAAGTAGATCAAGTATGATTAGATAAATGTTGTATGTTTAGTTGCGAAATAAGTTCTAATATTCTATTTAATGAATAGAGATTTGAAGGATGCTTGGAAGCAAGGAAAGTCTAGAGGAAGCGAATTAGTGTAGCTAGATGTACCCAGCTATTAAGGTGAGTACATGTGGCATTTTCCCGTTTATCTAGTCATGCTTACGAAAGCTTATAAATATGCATGAAAGTTATGAAACAATGTTTTGGCGTTTAGCCATATAAGTTATGGAATAATGTTTTGGCGTTTAGCCCATGAAAATTATGAAATAAAGTTTTGGTGTTTAGCCATACAAGTTATGAAATAATGTTTTGGCGTTTAACCATATAAGTTACGGAATAATGTTTTGGCGTTTAGCCATATAAGTTATGGAATAATATTTTGGAGTTTAGCACATAAAAGTTATGAAATAAAGTTTTGACGTTTAGCCATACAAGTTATGAAATAATGTTTTGGCGTTTAGCCCATGAAAGTTATGAAATAATGTTTTGGCGTTTATCCTATGGAAATTATGAAAGAATCTTTGGCGTTTAGCCTATGAACGTTATGAAAGAATGTTTAGGCATTTAGCCGATGATGTTTTATGAAAGAATGTTTTGACATTAGCATATGAAGTTTATGAAAGAATGTTTTGGCTTCAAGCCTACGATATGTATGAAAGAATGTTTTGGCACTTAGCCTTATGATGATTATGAATGAATGCTTTGATAGCTAGCAGTATTTTATTTATGAATGACTGGTATTTGATGCAAGCAATGAATTATAATGAAAAGAAATGTGAATGAATGGAAAATGTTCTGCCCGGGCTATGATGTTCCCGCAAAGTGAATACAGAGGAATCTACTGGGGCGGTACTACCCCTTCGCGAAGTAGATATCCTAAACATGGAAAGATGCTAGAATGGACTGATTGTGTTCTTTCCATTCTAGTACAGACTGGGGTAATCAACAAGAATGATTCAGACCCTCAGTATAAAAATTAAGCATGTTAAGATACCAGTCATAACATGTGATAAGATGCTGAGGTGGTTGGATATGTTTGTACTAACTCAGTATAGACTTGGGGTATCACTAAGAGTGATCAAGGCCCTAAGTATAAAAATCAAGTATGCAATGATACCGGTCAAAAGCTAAGGAAATGAAAATGAAAGTTTTATGATAGCAATAACATTACTTGATTTGTTATGAAAGACTTTAAAAGCAAAAGTTCGTTATATGCTTAATTATAAAGGTTTTGACAGCGAGTGTCATTATATAAATTTACTATAAAGATTTTTACAACAAGTGTCTTATATGATATGATCATAAATGTTTTGAAAATGAATTAGTTATGGTTACAAATGTTCTGAGTCTAAAGCCCATGTAGCTCACGAGACGTTTTCGTCTTACGTATTTTATTTTAAGCCATGTATCCCAGGTTCTAGACACGAGGGATAAAGCAAGTAGATGACCCGATGAGATTGGGATTTTAGACAGAGCGAATTCTGCATGATGTAAAGGTTTGTATCCTAACTTGCTTTCTATGGTCTAGTTTGATATGAAGCTGTAACCCCCGAAGTGATTTAAATATTTTAAAACTTAAATATTTTTGTTGGGACCGAAATTTTAAGACATGACTTTATGTCATGAGAAAAGTTTTTAAAAGTTGACATTTTGTTCCGCAACGTTTAAATATTACACTTCTCAAAGTGCATCAAAGATCGGGGTGTTACATTTATCTCTCGATTGTTACTGAAAATGTCGAACGACAGATTTAGGGCTAGAATCAACACCCCCACCTTCTCATCTTCGTTCCCCGCAAACGTCGTCGATGATTTATGAGCAACTCGTCGGAGTGACAGTGGGATGGTGCAGACGGAGAGACACCGGAGGTTAGAGGTGGATCAGCGGTGGCCGGCGACTTCCTTGGATCCGAAGCGTGAAAGAGAGAGAGAGAGAGAGGAGAGAGATAGAGAGAAAGATAATAGAGAGATATATATATATATATATATATATATATATATATATAGAAATTGGATTCCTACCAGTGGTGTTTGGATTCCTACTGGGTTTCTGTGTTTGGATTCCTACCAGTGGTGGTCGACGAGATCTCCTTTTCTCTTCGTTTGATCTGATGGCAGTGCGACCTCTAAAGCTCCAGATGTGAGCAATTCGCTGGAGTAACAGTGAGCCAATGCAGACGGAGAGATACCGGATATTGGAGGTGGCCGGCGAAGGCACATGGCTTGTCTGCGACTTCCCGGATTTGAAGCGAGATGTAGAGAGAGAGAGAGAGAGAGAGAGAGAGTAGAGATAGATGAGAGGGTAATGGGACGGGTAAGGGGGTTGGTTATTTCTTTTTGTTCAAAACTCAAATTACCTTTAAAGAATTTAAAAAAAAAACAAAACAAAACAAAATAAAAGGGCAAAATCGTCATTCTAGGTATTTTTGAAAAAATTGGACCACACTCACAACAAAAAAATCTTTTTGGACCTATGGTGCTACTCAAAATCATTTTGGACCAAATTATATATATATATATATATATATATATATATATATATATATATATATATATATATATATATATATATATATATATATATATATATATATATATAGGTTCAATGCAGAACCAAAAATATATTGCCTAACTGCAGAACCACCCTTATAGCCGTTAGATCATTATTTCAGTGGATTAGATAAAAAGGGGTACACCATAAAAGATTATACCCATTTACAGGAAATCATATCCAGTAAAGGGCATACTGGGTCTTTTATTATGTCCTAAAATATCTCTCTCTCCCTCCCTCTATCTCTCTCTCTTTCTCTCTCTCTCACCCTCTCACGAGCCTCCAAATTCGTTTGGCCATCTTCTAGTTCCGTTTACGGTGTCAATTCGAAGGTACCTTTTTTCTGAAAAGACCGAATCGATCAACTTGCTAGCCTCACCCTCGCATGGTGGTTGATCGGCATGGCCATGATGGTGTTGCTAATGATGGCGGAGCCGGTGACTTCACAATCCAGTAAGAGGAGTAATAGTCTGATTAGAAGGTATTGCAGTAAATATGGCGTATTAGATGAAGTGTTTTTCTCAAGGAACCTCAACACCACCAAGTGTTCGACTATATGTCTAACAGAAACTCGTCTGCTTTCCATACCTTTGCGATTGCCTTTTCTTCTCAATTGCAACCCGTGAAGTCTCATGTGTTTGTTTTATTGAATTCGAACCAGTAAGATTTGGAATATGGATTTCTACAATCAATGAGGATTTCTTCGAGTTTGGTCAAATTCCTTCATCTTTTTGCTTGTGATTTGCTATGCGTTTATAGGATAAATAAGAAATCGATTTTCTTCTACAATTATGTGTGTGATCCGATAATCCTCATTACCGATTACGGAGAAGCAGAATCAATCTAAGAAAGAATATGTGCATAACGTTTACGGAGAAGCAGAATCAACGTCGATTGATGTTGAGATTTTTTTGGGTTTAGATGGTAATCAGAAGAAGAATGATGTTCATCTATGAACATATGTTCATCTATGAACATATGTTCATCTATGAACATATGTTCATTCATGAACATATGATGCTCATATCAATGTTGAAATGCGAATATACACATTCTAATCTGCTCCTTTATGTTCAATTAGATAATGTAATCGATTTCTTCATCTACGTTTTAGTTTGAATCGTTATTACTTAATTCCAATTTCATTCGGTCTATTGCCTTTCTCATATCCTCATACTGTCATGGAAAACGTGAAACACCCTCGCTTTAGGCTTTTCATAAAACACCATTTTAACCCATGGTTTATCATCATTGTCCCAAAAATCATCTTTTTTTGAAACTTCAATTTCAACATTTTCAAATAAGTCATTTTCTCCCAAAAACTATTTTAAAACACATGGGTTTAATGAGAAATAATTTAGGTTTAAGTTGCGGAAAACAACGTTTGGTCCCATTTTAGATAAAACATTTTAGTTTATAAAATAGCGAGGTTGTAACAATTCAAATACCATTACACAGCTTAAATGATACCACACAAACCGTGGCCTTCTAAACATCCAACTCTTCTAAAGTCATCTAAACCTCTCAACCTGAGTACACATCAAAATAAGTTAGGCAATTGAAATGCCTAGTGAGTTTACCCGAGGTTGACCCATTTTGAGTGGGTAGTGAACTACCACACTCGGGACAAACCCCCAAAAATAGATTTTAAACACACTTCAAAAGTTACTTAAAACATCATAAGGATTTACTTAAAATAGATAGTTATGATATGCAAATGTAATGCATGATGCAACTATCCCAAACCCACGTCCATCTCATAAAGTCCAACTCACCTCAATGGCACCTACCTAAGTTCACGAATGACACGCACGAAGCATGTCACTCGATCCCCGTATAGGCAAAACTAGGACTAGTGGCCATCACACTAGCCCCATGAGGGTTAGCAAGTCCCTCATGCGGTTCCCTATTGTCGGGAACGATTTCCCTAAATCCGGGACAACAACTCGTTTGGGTATTAACCCGTGATTTCCCTAAATCCGGGACAATCATGATTTCCCTAAATCCGGGACGATCATTTCCTCTTCGTCATAAGGTTCACTCGGTCAATCCCATCCTATATGCAATGTGATGCACAAATAGAATGCTCAAAACATCTTTCAAAACATCATCATAATCTTCATTTGAAAACTTCTTTAGAAACATATTTTCATGCAATGCACAAGTAGTAATCATATAACACATTGCACATAATATTATGCATGAAAAGTATTTGATAACACACACAAAAGATTTTAGTTGGGATGCGTACTCCCGGTAAACTCACCTCAGTGTTGACTGAAAAAGTCAACACTAATCCCGAAACATCCTCGCTTCTCAAAATGTCAAATCTTAGACAACACTTGTTCAACCTTCAATTTCCCTATGATTCAATTGTATAAAATTAATACGCTGTATAAAGATATCGCTTTTATTCCAACCTGACTATAGTCTCATCTCATACTCTAACTTATGTATATACGAGGACTAAGTTTAATTATTTAGTCGGTGATTCATCTTAAATGGCTCATCACGCTTTTTGGTCATGCTAAAATGTTGCTTCTTTAGTAAAACGAGGTTTTTACTCAAAACGGCGTTGTATATTTTAAAACGCATCTTTTAATAATTTAACTCATCTTTAGCCTTATTTACATCTAATAATGATATAAAATTTTGCGTTTGATGAAATAAAACTATAATTTAAATGAATATTAGCCTTAATTAAGAAAATATTCAAATTCATGCAACATTTAATTAAATTAATTATTTTCTAGATTTCAATTGGTTTAAAACCGTTTCTTATAGGTTTAATCCAAGTAAATGAGCCAAAACTCAAATCAAAGTCCATGGCTTAATTTCTAGCCCACTTAAACAAATAACTAAGTCCAAGGTTAACGGGCCAACAAGTTAAGTAAGTGTTCAGCCCACCACACCAGAAATCCAACATGCGAAAATACGTATGACCTAAAAAGACAAGTCAAAGGGTCAACGATCAGGTACCTCTTCTCCGATGGCTAGGCGCGTTTCTCCTCCCGAATCCAGACCCAACTTCGACGACTGCCACTCCTTCGACTACACCGGCATCTCTGACGACAACGCATTCTCTGGAAACCGACCCGTCATTGCTCCTTTGCTTTGATGGGGTCCGACACCACCATCACCTTCGGCGGCGTTACCTCCGACAGACACCGCCAATTTCCCTTCCCAGCGGCAACGACCCACTTCAACCCTCTACTGCACCACCGATCCTAAGATGGCGACTCCGACCCAGTGATCATCTCCGCACAGCGGGTCATCTTCTCCAGCCGAACCCTCTTCTATGGCGAAGTGGCCCCACCACAACGAATCAAACGCCCCGATTCCGATGATTTCTTCATATTCGGCGGCTGAGAAGCTCGCATCTCCGGTCACCCATCCCACTAAGAAGGAAAACAATCTCGGTGTTATTCCATTCACACACCATAGCTCACCCTCGCCTTCAATTTCTCTCTTAAGTGATCATCGACTAGACTTTGATACAGCCACCTATTCTGAAGACCTTGCGAACAAGAAACTTCACTACACTTTCTTCATTAGTTTCCCTTTAATGAGCTGCATGAAGTTCTCCATTCGTTTTGAACCATCGATAAGGATAAGGTCATCAGACACTTCCCAAGGCAGCCCCAACTTGTCCTGCTCGCTACCTATGCTTCACCGCTCATGGGTTTTTCTTTCTCTCTCAAACTCACCGGAGGCAGCAGCTTCTTCCCGACCATTCTCTAATCTCCCACCCTCGGTTAACATTTTCAAGGCTACCCAACCTTTTGAAATCTCACCTTTCCCTGCTAATTCTCGATGACTCTATTCCTCTCTCTAGATCTCAATCTTGTAGAAATTTGTTACAGCATCGTGCACCCACCACCAAGAAGGAATATAGATGCATGGTTGTCCTTGAGTGAAATTACCTTATTGCCCCTCTCTTTGATTTCTTCTAAAAGATTACAAAAATGCCCTTCCAAACAACTATATACCCAATGTGTCTAATTTACTAACTTGCCCTTATTTCAACCAATACATTTGTCTTACACATGAATTTACTAAATTGCCCTTAATGCAAAAGTCTTAGTCTTTTATTTGATAAAATTACTAAATTACCCTTCAACACCCAATACTTAATAAAACATCTAACTTGCTATGATAATGGTTTTTAAACTAAGTAACAGGTGAATTAATAACCATAACAGTTGGTATTACTAGAAAAGTCAATTTCTATTGGCACAATTACCGCTTTACCCTTCTAGTTAATATTAATAACAATAATGTCTATTTTAGTCCTTAATGCTAACATAAGGAATTGTTTGACTTAATCTAAGTTTCTATATAAATTCATTTATAATATATCCTAAATCCTCTAAGTCTAAGACTAGTCAAATCTACTTAGGGTAAGTTTGGCCAAATGAACAGTTTTAGCCCTTACGGCAAAATTTCTCATCTTTGGTCTAAAAATGGATTTCAATCTTCATGTTGTCAATTAAAACTTTATTTGACTCATTGCTTCATAATATAAAAAAAATATGATAAATATTAAATTTATTTATTCATTTGTTTTCTTTATATACAAAAATAAGGTTTATTTGTCGGTTTAGGCCCAAAACTCCTAGGCCCAAAACACGGATGTTACAAAACGGGAACTGGTATATGATCCTTTTATGATATGTTCATCAATGAACATATGATGAACATATGTTCATTGATGAATATATGTTACCAATACCCTGTAAACACAAAAACCAAATCAAAATTGGGTTTTTCAGGAAGTATCAATATCATTTTGTCTGTTGATCAGATTTGTGGAAATCGGTTTTGAAATCCTTTGGCTTGATCTCCTATATAACGTTGCGATTTGGGTCTCAATTTTTGGAAATCGTTTTTGGTTTGCTGCGTTCCTAGTTTTTTGGACATTTGATTTAATTGGACTATCGTACCCTTTATCCCTCAATCTAATCCTACGGTTATAAATGTGGTTCTGCAGTTAGGTGATTTAATTTGGTTCTGCAGTTAGGTGATTTAATTTGGTTCTGCATTGAACCCACCCCTATATATATATATATATATATATATATATATATATATATATATATATATATATATATATATATATATATATATATATATATATATATATATATATATATATATATATAGGTTCAAATACATTTTCTAAATATTGTGTGATTGTAGGACTAATTCTGGACCAATCATTTGATAGGGGCAATTACGGGAATACAACAAGGATAAAGACGCTACAGTTGCAACTCTTATGACCTATCTTATCTTCTTCCCCAATTCAATTTCATTTGAGAAACCCTTAAATCCTCGTGGGTTTCTTCCTTGGCAAATTTCCAAGGTTTTACGCAACTTCAAATAAAAAACCCACAGAAAGATCGGAGCTCTATTCGATTTATGTGAATCCGAAATCCGCCGGAAAAGCTTCGAATGTGATGGAGCTTGTCGGAAACCACCGTGAAGAAAACCAGAACGGCTCCACCATGAATCGATTGAAGCATATTCGCGGCGGTGAACTTTCGATTGAAGCAAATTGAAGCACGATCAAGTCGGTTTTGAAGCAATCAGTCTAATTTGCAGGTTTAAAAAAAATCGATCTCCACCTTTTTTTATTCTTCTGGGTTTTTGGAAAGGCATTCTCAGAGAATGAGGATGAATGTCTAAATACAGTAGCATTCCTTCACGTTTATGAGAATGGTTCATGTTCATTCTCAGAGAATGGGCATTCTCATAGAATGGAGCATTCTAAGAGAATGAGGATAAATGTTTATGAGAATACAGTAACATTCCTTCACGTTCATGAGAATGGTTCACTTTTATTCTCACAGAATGGGACATTCTCAGAGAATGAGGCTTTCCATATAGCAGTTCACAAGCCTCTGTAAACATATATAATTACTTCATTCTCCGAGAATGGTTTGAGAATTGGCTTTGAAACTCTTACGTAACTATTTTTTTTACGTCAACATCAATTTTACAAACCATTCTCTGAGAATAGAATTTGAAAACTTTTACGTAACTATTTTTTTTACGTGAACAACAATTTTATAAGTTTATTCTCTGATAATCAATATGTGGATTTTCAGACGACCATCTTTGTCGCCTCCGGCAGCCGCAAACGGCGTCAAAAACCACCACCGCATCCAACCGTAAACATGATCGTGTCCCGTGACGCTAGCAATATTCCGTTTTTTATTACGTTTTACAAATTTACTGTATTGCCCTTCATCAGCCGAACACGCGTGTATTTTTATTATTATTTCATTTTAATTACACAAATGCCACTATCATCTAAGCCCTTGATTTTATCAATCTAATGGTCCAAAATTGGTCTTACATTCACACAATACTTACCAAATGTATTTAATACTAACTCTATATATATATATATATATATATATATATATATATATATATATATATATATATATATATATATATATATATATATATATATAAAGAATAAGTTCCAATATATGGTTGTGTAGTTAGTTGCGGAGTGACACCCTCTAAATCAAGCTTAAATTTATACATAAAAATAAACATCTAAACTATGTTTGAATTAATAAAAGCTTATAAATTGGTTTAGCATAAATTAAACAAAGAAAGCAGGGATGAGAAAGGAAGGTCGGCAATTGGCAAATTGGTTCCTATTGTCGTGTTGTCCCACAACGCCTCCATGAAGAAAGAAAGGAGGCACTCCACTATACAAAAGAATTAAAAAAAGAGAGGAATATAGAGAAGTAACTTGATTATTACTGAACTAAGTTGCTGGGTTGAGACGTTGTAGGGTTTGAACCAGTTAAAAATTCAAATTTTCTGGTTTAGTTCAAGTTTCAAGGACCGACATGGATTGATTTCGACCGTTCCTGTCCATACACAAAAAACTGGCACCGGTTAGGACCAAGCTAATGTGCACCTCTATATCTACTTCAAAGCTATCGATGCATTGGGTTTAGATCATACTAGCCCAGTCCAATAAGGGACCATGTTTAAAACCTTCCAAATAATCCCTCGTTATGAAGGCCCCAATGAAAAAATTGTGTTTCTAACTAAAAATACCCATAACGTTGTTTTTGAGCATTTCTCAGTTTATTTCTCAGTTCTCGTTGAGTAATACAATAATAAAGAAACTAAACAATGTTCAAAACAGTATTGTTTTGAATATTTTTGAGTTTCATTTTTATTTCTAAATTAAAATTGCAAAAATGTCAATGAAACCGACGAATGCACAAAACACTACAGTTTCCTTCTTATCTCAATGAGAAATGAGATGAGAGATGCTTATTTGTTATTACTTAAGGAAAAACATAAAAATTATAGACGATGCCCAATAAATTAAGTATTATTAACTAATGCCTTGAAAAATAAATGGTATTTGAAAAGGTATTAGGTGTTCGGCAAGGATATATAAGAGGTATCATCATCGAGCATAAACCGTCAGTAGGGACAAGTTCTATTAATACTTACTTTTAGGGCCAAGTCATCACAAACACCACAAACTACTAAAATAATTTACCAAAATTAGCTTATTTAATTTCAAAGTCTCATTTAATGATCAATCAATTAATGCACATAGTTTAGTTATCTTATTTTATGTTTGATTATTTGTTATAAATGTTGATAATTTGTAGTTTGATTTATGTTCATGATTTAATAATTTAGTAGTTTGGTAATGGATAGTTTGTAATTTTGATTTATATTGATACTTTGATAGCTTAATAGTTTGATTTATTAGTTTGATAGCTTCGTTTATGTTGTGATTTATTTGTTAATGACTTAATGCATTTGTTATGAATGTAGTTTGGTACATTGACAATTTGATATTTTGGTTTGTTGTTTTAACCTATAAGTTTACTTATATGCATATTTGTTTTGTAGTTTGATACTCTTAACCATCTTATTAGGCCATCCGGTGTGGGCTCTTACCAGCTCTTACTTTTTTCTGCCACATCAGCGTCCAGTCAGCACCCCTCACTACTCTCCTCACCCTTGGAAATGGTTACCTTTCACTTTCCTTTGGTTTTGGTACAATTATGTAAGCTTAATGTACAAGTTGATTGCTTTGAGATTGTTTTAGTCACACGACGCCGGAAGCTCCTATGGGAGAAAAGTGAAAGCTCCCCTCACTAGGGGGCGATGTTCCCCTCACTAAAAGTGCAAGCTCGCACAATAAGTCGCACCCACTCCGGAAGTCCTTAGGAAATCGACGGGTAGAGCGTTTGTCCCACTTATTTTATGATAACGATGCCATTTCATGGGAGATTGGCTACCTTCAAACTTCCATAATCTCACTAGAATACGACAGTATTTTTATTTGGCATCAGGTCTCAAAGTGAACTTTTCCAAGAATAAAATCTTTGGTGTTTGGGTGCATCTGAATGCTATATCTTTCATCACTAATATCCTACATTGTTAAGCGGTGTCCTTTCTTGTGTACTTGGGCTCTCGATGGAGCAAATATGACACTTATTAAACATTGAAAACTAGTGATGAATGAACTCCAATCGACACTCTCTTTGTGGAAGGCAATAAATCTATCATTTGATGGGTGGCACACCCTCATTAACTAGATTCTCGGGAGCCTTCAAATATATTGTTTCTCTCTTTTCAAGATGCCTATATATGTAGTTGAAGTATTGGAACGTATTAGAAGGAATTTTATTTGGAAAGCAAACAACATGACCTCGAGAATGTGTTGGATTGCTTAGGACAAGATCCTATCTCCAAAAGAAAACGGTGGACTCGGTGTGGATAGTCACAAGCGTCAAACCTAGCCTTTCTTTCCAGATGTTGAAGGAGATATAAATGTGAAGATTCAACTATTTGGGTCCAAACAATGAACTCTATTCACCAAAGTTCATGCAAATGAAAATGCACACCAAAAAAATTTGAGATATCGAGTTGCTGGGAAAAGAATTCAAAATTTATGCTGATTTCACAAATTTAAGCATTAAATTTGTAGGATTTTTCAATAAATGTTGGGTTGTGGTGACAAAACATTCTTCTAGCAAGAATATTTGGCCTCACCCATCCCACTTTGCCTTATCTTCCCAGCGTTGTATGCAATTGACTAACCGAGTCCATAAAAAGTTATCTTCTGCAAGACCGTTATTCCAACAATGGTGAAACTACAAGCAATGGAATTGGAGATGGAAAATATTGCCCAATGAAGGTGTAGGGACGTGCGTTTTGACCGGAAAACCGAACAACTACCAATATTGAACTGGAACCGGTACCTGTTAGGACCGGCCTAGCTATTTCGATCTGGTATTTGATTTTGATTATTTTCCCTTTTCGATATTTGTGAAATCGGTTTTTGGGTGCAAGGTTAACTAGTTAGTTCGGTCCAATATAACGGGAACTGATAACCCAATGACTTAATGATTATATTGGTTGATGGCTTAATGACTTTATTGGTTAATGAATTAATGACTTAACGACTTTATTGGTTAATGACTTAATGGTATATGCATTTTTTGGTTTTATATTTAGTAAGTTACAACATTGGACAGAATATGACTTGACTTTAAACTGTTATAAAATTTTATTTATTGGACCAATTGACTAATTTTTTTTTCAATATTTAGTTCACAGTTTAAACATAATTTTAGATTATTTATATGTCATTTTTGGTTTCATATTCAATGAGTTACAGCCCTTCAAACAAGGGGTATCAAACTGTATTTTTATGATTCAACACTAAATATTACTTGACTTTAAACCGTCATAACTTATTCGTTATCGCTCCGGTTGACCTAATTTTTTCCAGCTTTTAGTTCACGATTTAAAAATATTTTTTAGACTATTTAGCATTTATATTCCGTTTTCGGTTTCTTATACATTGAGTTACAACCCTTCAAGCATAATGTATCAAATCTATCTTTTTATATTTCGGCATTGGACAAAATATGACTTGACTTTAAATTGTCATTCCTTCTTTGTTATTGGTCTGATTGACCCAAACTTTTTTCTAGCATTTACACAGTTTAAAAATAATTACAGACTATTTATATGTCTTTTTGGTTTCATATTCACTGAATTACAGCCCTTCAAACACAGAGTATCAAATCTGTCTTTCGTGTTTCAGCACAGGACAAAATGTGACTTGACTTTAAACTGCATAACTTATTCGTTGTTGGTCCGATTTACCCAAATCTTTTCTGGCATTTAGTTCACAACTTAAAAGTAATTGTAGACTATTTATATAGCTTTTTGTTTCATATTCACATATTCACTGAGTTACAACTCTTCAAACATAGAGTATCAAATCTGTTTTTTTAAATAAAATTGATTCTGATTGTTTTCTCGCTTTAATAGGTTCTAGACTCAAAATCGATTTTTTTCGTGTCCCAATAACCAGTAGAACCTGCCTAGAACCGGTACGCACATCCTATCCGGTTTTTGATATGCAATATATGCCTTATTCGATTTTAAGTTTCTCCAGTTCCAGAACCGGTTACATCCTTAGGAAGGTGTGCAGACCATAGAACTATATCACATAAAATACCTTCTAGATCAGTGTGATTTAACTAGACATAGTGACAAATGGTTGTAGCTTGAGTACGCTTCCTATAAGTTTATGATGAATTCATTAAGGAAAGCAATTGAACAGAAAATTTGCATCTTAAACGATTTCAAACATTGACAAAACAATTGGGTTTCGATTAAAACCAGATGGACAACCACTTTCGGGAAAATTCTTCCACTTGTAGCCAGGGTGGACCCTGAAAAGAATGCAGATGTAGCACAAAAAAATTTCAGGGGTTGCACATTAACAGAAACTCAACTTCATAAGCATTTTAACAATGTTTACTTACTTTGGTTTGTAGCAACTTCGTCGCTAAACCATTATCGACAAATTACTGACGGATTACCAACGGATTTACACTAAATTTACATTTGACGGAAAATTTTGACGCAGCTACATAATACATCTGCACATGCTTGTAGCGCTTGCAAACAGCGGTACGCCTATTACCTATTTAAAGATTCATCTTTGTGGATCAATGAAGAAGACGACAGTCAACAGGCCACCTGAAATTCAATTACACCTTCTCTAAAAACGTGAGAACAGATATGTATTTGGTGCTCTTTGGTCCCTTTTACCCTTGCATCGATAAAAGATGTTCTTGCATTACTAAGGGGGTGTTTGTTTTTTTCTAGAAGCTCTTTTTGTCCACTTTTGTCTGCAGGCGGGCAGACCTTTCTTTCGCAGACGGTTTGTTTTTAGAAGACCGCAGACCTAAAAAGGTCTGCGCGTCCTCTTCTTGGAGAAGACCTGGACCAGCCTCTTTTTGGGTCTGTTTACGTCTGCGCGTGTTTTTTCCTAAAAAAATTAGGTCGTATTTTTTTCCTCCTCACGTCGTCGTCTTCTTCCTTCTCCTCTCGTTCTCTCTTCCTACAACAGACTCGAATCGACCTTCTCTTTTCCTCCTCGCCGTCGTTCGTCGACCTTCATAGCAGCGTCGCCATCCGTCGATCTGCCCACCTGCTTCTTTCTTTCATCTCGTCTCCAACTATTGCACGCTTCCTCCTCCTTCCCGTTCACCGTTCTCGTGTACCAGATATCGTGGAACATTGTTGTCCGTTGTAATCAACCATTCCTAGCCACTGCCGTCCATCAAGCAACTATTTCCGCCCGTGTGGGAGTCCTTTAGCACCGCCGTCGGTCGGAGTCGTCCAGTCACGCCACAGGTAACATTTCCTTCACGGATTTGTGATTCTATTTAGGTTTTCCTCAAATCGTTTGATAACTTGAAGATTGTTGTTCTGAAATCAACAGGACATCAACAAAATTGGGAGACTGAACAATCGGTATCATAACTTGAAGATAAAATGAGGATTGTTATGGTAGTCTTTGAAACCAATTTATTTCTTTAAATTAGAACTATATTATTGATGAAGTATCAACATTGTATATGTGCCGTTTTATGTTATTATACTCTAGTTCTTTCCTTGTTATTTTGTGCAAAAGCAGATGAGAATTTTGAGGATGCAAGCAAAGCATTGATTTTAACTCATAAGGAGCAGAATTTTAAGGATGCAAGCAAAGCATTGATTTTAACTCATAAGGAGGTGATGGCTGCTGCGGTTCCATATTGATTAAGAGATTTGTAAAAAGAATACTTGATTTGGATTTGTAAAATTATTGTAACAGGAACAAATAAAAGTTGGATGCCATGATGCACATTTGAGTGAAAATATGTTGTTTCTATCATTTGAAAAGTCTTATAGAATTAAAAAAATAAGTTTATCTAAATTTTAGTTTATGTTAGTAATTTGCAGACTTTAAAAAAAAAAGTCTTTTCCTTGCAGACTGAAGAGGTTTGGTCAACATCTTCTTCTGCAGATGTGATCTGCAGACCGCAGACGTTTTACCTCTTCAAAAACAAACAGCACCTAAATGTGTCCAATAAATCAAAACCAACACTCTAAACTATTCCGGTTGATTTTTCCTTGTCTCTTTTCGGTTTAGTGATTTTGGAATTTAGGTCCGGTTCAAATTCAAACCCTATAAACAGTTCTTTAGTTAGCGGTCACATTCACATGATGCATAGGTATCTGTACAAAACTACAAACTCGTTACAACATTAGCATATGTTTGCATAATGTTTATAGAATGCCATAAATAGCCAATAAGCCAGGACACGTGGCCACTCTGTGTGATAGAGACGGAGTGAGATTTCACATAAAAACAGTTGCAGTCACACTGCAACATCATTCATTATGAAACACCAAGAAACAACACAAAGACAAACAAGCGGTGCAGAATCACCACCACCAAGTCACTGATCATCTGCAAAAAAGCTTACTTTTTTTACTGACTAACATGTGGAAATGAAGACATAGCTTTCAATTCCACAATCGGAACCCTAAGCTAACATCCACCATGAAGAGGTTAACGGGTGGTTTATGTTTAAGCACCACCGCATTCTACCTTTTTCCGCCCTTCTCCTCCACCCAAAAAACAGAGGAAAAGGGTCGAAAACATCACTTCATGGAAACCCTAATCTAAAATCACACACACGGTTACGATAAAAGCACTTAAAGATAACAAAAGAGCCTCTCTAATACGAGCTCTTTTTGTAGACACCAAGTGTTCGACGAAATTCCTAAGTGAATTGTCCACCGGTGAACGTCTGACCAAAGGACCACCCGGCGGGGACCGCGTTGTTGCAGACGACTGTGTGCCCATCGCTAGTGGTAACCTTGAAAGACAAAGCCTGCCCATCAAGGTTTGAGTTACTCTGCCAATTCTGGCCCCAATTTCTCGACATTGGTACCCAACCAGTCCTTGAACCTTTAATCCCAACAGCTTTCACGTCCCCTGCTCCTCCGACGTTCGTTATCAGAACCAAATTGAAGTACGAGTGTCCGTTCACCGTGAATCGAATCCCTCCCTTCTTCACACAAGGTACCCTGTAAAAAAAAAAAAAAAAAAAAAAAAAAAAACACCGGTAACTTTTTACTTTAACATTTGCTCATTACATTTGCATGCAATTAGAGAATGAAGTAGTTTGATACATACCTCTTGTAATGGACGGGAACAATTCCAGCTTTATATTCAGCGATTTGCTGAAAAATTGGCTGAGAGAGATCGAAGTGATGTAACGGAGGGTTACACCATCCGCCGGCATTGTTAGGTAAGGCGTTGTTCGGAGGACAGAAATTAGTAGCGGTAACGACGATAGATCCAGGACGACACCATTTCGGATCACCTGCACATTTGATTTCGAAGCAAGCTCCACAACTCACGCCATTGTTGAATAAAGCTGTACTTAGTGCTGCTGTGTTTGTACCATACCCTTCTGTGTATAAGTTTCCATAACCACAAGCTCCACCTGCAAATTAACAGCCCGAAAACCATATAATTTCGCCATTTTATAGAAATAACGAAACAGTTGTTGGAGTTTACGGTTTTTACCCATGGTGCCGGAAGCATCGCCGCCTCCATAGAAGGTAGCATGAGCTTCAAGCCAACCTCCATTGTTACAATGAACCAGAGAGACCATTGAGAGAAAAAACACCGCTAAAACCGCAATTGGAGCCATGTTTCCTGAATGCATTAAACAAATGTTACGAAATATGAATTTATATAAATATTATGAAAATTAAAAAGAGATATGAAAAAAGATTAAAAACCTTTCGAGAAATACATGGAAGAGGAAGACGATGAAGAGTGGAGTGAAATGTGAATATAGATGTATAGGGGAATAAATAGATGTTTGATAGGGGCAATTTGGTAAAACCATATAATAGGATTTTTTTTTTCGTTATTTGTTTCTTTTGGTTTTATTTTCACGAAGTTAAACACGAATTAAAAATGACATTTTCTTCTGTCCAGGTGTAGGAACATGAAAGCGCCAGGTGGTAGTGGGGTCCGTGCACTTTACGTGAAAGAAGCGATTTAAATTACTAAATTAGCAATATTTTGCATCAACCCAGTATCGAAAAGATGTACAACTTTTTTATTTAAATAAAAAACAATCCAACAAAATAAAAAATAAAAAAACTAGTAGTACCACTCGAAATCTTAATATTCCACACGTTTCTATTATCTTGTTAGTAATAACTAATTTCGGTTGGTATCATTTTGACAATGGAATTTAATCAACGACTTTGAAATCACATTTTGCATAAATTTAAAATGTGGATTGATTTTTCAGATTTTTGACTCCTCGTATGCATTAATTGCATTTCTGACAAGAGTCCAAGATAATGATTCTTTAATGTTATCTCCCCGGACCGCAATTTTCTCAACTCTTTCCCACTTATGATATAACGGATAATGAATTATTTTGTGTTATTTTTGGGAATAGAAGCTTTGATTTCTTTAAAAAACGTTAAACAATGGGGTGAATATGGTGGGTGAGTCGCTAGCAACATTGGAAGTAACAATCGAAGGATAGGGTAATGTGTAAGCAAGTTTTCTAGGGAAAACAAAAAAAAACTACAAATTTTGACTTTGAAAAGTCAAATTCAAATTACGAATTCACATGGGTCTAGCTTCTAAGAACTATATTTCGAAAGATGTGATTGTATTCAAAATGAGACCATGGTTTCTATCACGGTAATCAAAACATCTTTGTCCTTTTTGTTTGCTAAATTTGTCAATACGACCGTTTTTCTTTGGTTTTATAATCTTGGGTGGCGGGTTTATCTGTTAGATCTTCCACTGGCTTAATATTCTGTCATCCTTTAAAGAAAAGTTGGATTGATTACTTAAATGATAAATGTAGTGGTTGTTGTATCACAAAATAATCATTCCAATAATCATAGATTTTGTAGTTTTATCTCTGCAAATATATGTTGAGAAAATACTTGTGAATGGTTCTCACTATAATAACTTTCTGTTGTTTTTGTGAAGATGGTTCGCATACCTTCACGAAATTCTATCGAGTGAAAATATGATGTGCAATTGCATCGTAAATGATTTTGGTAACGAGGTATCATATAACAAAGTAGTCATTAAATACTCGTATTTAGCAAAAATACATACGGATTTTGTTGTTTGTTCGGTCGCCTTTACATATCAAACAATATAAAATAACAATGTTTCCCTAGATGTGGATCTCATTATGTGAAACATCATGTTTCGGGTTTGAAATTATTCTTGGTTTGATTAACATGTTGGGGTCTATATAGTAGTAGTAGTATATGCGTATGTTTTACGGTTTTAGTAGTTCTGACACAATTTTAGTTAAGTTTTTGAACTACTTATTTCGCAATTGTCACACAAAAGCCTGATTGTTTCTTGTAAATTTGTCATGTTTCAATTTTCATGTTGTTTATCTTTCGTTTTTTTTATCATTTCATTATTTCGAAGTACATGTTGTTAGTGTATCCCACATTGGTGCGACACGGTCCTATAAGTTTGTATATATGTTGGAGTCTCCCCTCTCTCCACAAGGGCTCTTTTGGAGAGACACTCTTGGGCTCCACATATATTTACATGGTATCAGAGCCGGTGTCCCGCACCCCCGAACCTCATCGAGCCTACGTCTCTGAGGGGGAGTGTTAGTGTATCCCACATTGGTGCGACACGGTCCTATAAGTTTGTATATATGTTGGAGTCTCCCCTCTCTCCACAAGGGCTCTTTTGGAGAGATACTCTTGGGCTCCACATATATTTACATGTTAGTGTATCCCATATTGGTGCGACACGGTCCTATAAGTTTGTATATATGTTGGAGTCTCCCCTCTCTCCACAAGGGCTCTTTTGGAGAGACACTCTTGGGCTCCACATATATTTACATGGTATCAGAGCCGGTGTCCCGCACCCCCGAACCTCATCGAGCCTACGTCTCTGAGGGGGAGTGTTAGTGTATCCCACATTGGTGCGACACGGTCCTATAAGTTTGTATATATGTTGGAGTCTCCCCTCTCTCCACAAGGGCTCTTTTGGAGAGACACTCTTGGGCTCCACATATATTTACACATGTTTAAGAAAGTGTTGTAGTACAAGTGCTTAGTTAAAATTCTAGTTTAGTATCAATGTATCTATTTTTTATTTTGAAATATTAGGACATGTTTTAAGATATATTGAGGGTTCTTCAAGATATTCTAATTCTATGTTTTCACGTTCATAAAGTATTCTTTCATTGGATGATTACATAGGGTGTGTATTGGTCGGTTTTGGGGTAAAAACCGAACCCAAACCGATCAATTTGGTTTTGGTTTCTAGAACCCATCGGTTTCGGTTTCTGAGTTGTTTCGGCTTTTAAAGTCAGTTTTGAGTCTGTTTCGGTTTCAACACGTGGGTTCGTGGGTTTTGGATTTGAACACAGTTTCCAGCAATTATAAAAAAATTTAGAAAATATTAAACACATTCTACTAATTCTTTTTAGTCATCATTTACAGGAATAGCAATTGGATACATTTTTATATACTTGACTCTACAATCAATAATGTACTGATGTAGTCATTGGCGTATTCAAGTGCATGTTCAAGTGGATATTAGAAACTCGGTAAAGGAGATGGAAGAATAAATAGAAACATGTCAATCTACATTACCGATGCATCTTACAAATGTCATTAACTTGGCCAAACAAATACCCTAACATACTCCGACATACATCAAATATTAATAATATATTAAATATTTTTGGGTTTGGATCAGCTTTAGGGGTTTCAGTCGGTTTCGGTTTAGTGGGTCGGTTTTGGAGGGTGAAACCGAACCCAAACTGGAATTTTCGGTTTTGAAAATCTCAAATCCAAACCATCGGTTTCGGTTTTGTCAGCTTTTGTTGGTTTCCAGGTCGGTTTTACTCACCCCTGATTACATATGTTTAATTAGACGATCATCAACCATGAAAGGAGTTGATACTAACAAAAGATAATCAGTCGAATCACGAGCTTTCAACACCACAGAAGCGGTTGTTGAAGGCCATTATCATACACGCAACCATTACCACAACGATTATCGAGAGCCACAATCATAACCATCACCATTACTAACCCTATCATGACATAATTAGATTTGTAGGTAGATACTAGGGGTGTGCATTGGTCAATTTGGATGGGTTTTGTGGTAAAAACCAAACCCAAACCGATCAATTCGGTTTTTGGTTTCTAGAACCTATTGGTTTCGGTGTCGGTTTTTAAAGTCGGTTTCGGTTTCAACCTGTGGGTTCGTGGGTTTTGCGTTTAAACCCATGGGTTTTGGGTTTGAACCCAGTTTCCAGCAGTTATAACAAAATTTAGAAAATATTAAACATATTCTACCAATTCTTTTTAGTCATCATTTACAGGGAATAGCAATTGGATACATTTTTATATACTTAACTTTACAATCAATAAGGTACTGATATAGTTATTGGCGTATTCAAGTGCATATTCAAGTGGATATTAGAAACTCGGTGAACGAGATAGAAAAATAAATAGAAACATGCCAATCTACATTACCGATGCATTTTAAAAATGTCATTAACTTGGCTAATCAATGCCTTAACATACTACAATATACATCAAGTTTTCTAGGGAAAACAAAAAAAATACAAAATTTGACTTTGAAAAGTCAAATTCAAATTACGAATTCACATGGGTCTAGCTTCTAAGGCCCTCCGGTATGTCAGCCCGAGCCCCTGCCGGACGACCACGACGCCCGCGGTGAACACCGCCCCCCCCCCTTGCGAGCCCGTCGCACTTTGCAGCCGCGCGAGGTTTGAACGTCGTGCGACGTTGTCGTCTGGTGGCGAGGAAGGAGCCGTTTGCCAACGGCTATATAGCCGTTATTTTAAAAAAACAATTTTTTTAAACAAATCTATATATAAACACACACATTCAACATATTCTACTCCTTTACACACATTCAACATATTCAAACTCTCCAAACAATTCTCCAAAAAATTCCAAATGGCTCCCAAACAATCATCCCAACGAAAATAAAAAACCACGAAGAATATATTCCCGCAATCGTCGCCGAAACCCGCTCCGTACATTCCGCAAATGGAGCGAGCGTTTTTTTTGCCCACCTCAATTCCAATACCAATCAATGCCCCCACAATTCCAATACCCGCAATCGCCCTTCAACCCGTTTTTCGGGACACCTACAGGGGGTCCTTCTGCGGCTTTTACGGAGCCACAACCGCAACATATCGACACCTCCGATTCGAGCGACGATGCGGTGCCGGAGACACAACCGGAGGATTTAGAAGAATCTGAGCCCGAAGATATCCCACTTCAACGAAAAAGCCGAAAGAAAGCCACAGATCCCGCTCCCGCTCAAGCGTGGACCCAAGAAGAAGAGGTTATGCTAGCCCGTGCTTGGGTTGCCGTTTCCGAGGATTGCGAAGCCGGAAACGCTCAATCAAAAGCACATTTTTGGGAGACAATTCGCGTAGTTTTTCACAAAAATTTAGGACGTGAATTTTATCGTTCCAAAGATACGTTGACGACTAAATTTCGAGTCGTTAACGGTTACGCAAATAAGTTTAACGGGTTGTTCGTTAACTTTATGGGGTAATGCGAATCCGGCGAAAGCGATCAGGATATCCTAAAAAAAGCTCTTGCGGTTTACCAACACGACAACAAGGGTAAACCGTTTCGACATATGGCTTTTTGGGAGGTGGTCCGCCAATACCCGAGGTGGAAGGGGGTCGGCACCGATCCGGCACCAACACATGCGTCAAAACGTTCAAAAACATCCGAGACGCAATACACGACGTCTTCGGATGCACATCTCGGGGCGGATGTCAACGAAATTCCCGATGATTTTGAAAGGCCGATGGGCCGTAATCGGGCTAAGGCGAAAGGAAAGGCCGTGGCGTCGTCGAGTTCGGTGAACGACGGAAAAATGGATGACGTTAACGAAAAATTTGATCAACTTTTGTCAACCATTTCAACGCACGTCAAATCCACCGAAGAGGAAAGATTGGCGGAAAAACGTCCCGCGAGAACAAGGACCGGGCACTCGACATGCTAGTCTTGATGCAACCCACGAAGCATCTTGTTATGACAAAAGTTAAACTTAAACGAAATTCACATATAAAATTGAAACTACAAATGTAAATTACATTAACACAGATGAAATAACAAGGAAAAACGTACTTGTATGATTACAGAAATTTTAAAACTTGAAATAGAAGATTGAGGCCTGCAAATTGAAGTGTCCTAAGACAGAAATTGCCCTGGTACGGGTCTGTCTTGAGGATACAACAATCAATTCAATATTGAATATTGAATCTGACAGAAATTGCCCTGGTACGGGTCTGTCTTGAGGATACAACAATCAATCCAATGTGTATATATCCAAGCCATTTTTGGTTAGCCCAAGACCATTTTCCAAGCCCACACCCATGTTCAACCCATAATGCCCAAGTTTGTCCATTTGATGGGTTAGAAAGGGATTGGCTTATAAGGTCATAAAAGTTCTCTTTTACTTACTATGTGGGACAAGTGCCTAACAATGACATACAACTTTCAAAGTTCCAACACATCTCACCGGCGCCGCTCTCGAGTTGGCGTTAAAATTGAAAAACGACATCGTCAAAAAATACGGGATGTAGTTTCAGTTTTTTATTTTAGTTTAACGTAATGTTTGTCGTTTTTTATTTTTAGTTTAACGTAACTTGTCTTTTTATTTTTAGTTGTAATTTTAAATTTAAGTTTAATTTAGTTTAATTTTAATTTAGTTTATGAATTTTTGTTTTGTGTTTTTATTCTATTTTTAATTTGTTTTTTAAATTAAAAAGTGAGATGTAGTGAGAAGTGACCATTTCTGGGGGTAAAGCGAGGAGAGAGAAATGCTGACTGGATGCTGATGTGACAGACAAAAAGTGAGAGCAGGAGAGAGATGACACCGGAGTGCCTAAGTTCTAAAAACTATATTACGAAAGATGTGATTGTATTCAAAATGAGAGCATGGTTTCCATCACGGTAATCAAAACATCGTTGTCCTTTTTCTTTGCTAAATTTGTCAATTCGACTGTTTTTGTTTGGTTTTATAATCTTGGGTGGTGTGTTTACCTGTTAGATATAATATGCTGTCATCCTCTAAAGAAAAGTTGGATTGGTCACTTAAATGATAAATGTACGGTTGTTATATCACAATATAATCATCTTTTAATAATCATATATTTTGTAGTTTTATCTTTGCAAATATATGTTGAGAAAATACTTGTGTGTGAATGGTTCTCACTATAATAACTCTTAGTTGTTTTTGTGAACATGGTTCGCAAACCTTCACGAATTTCTATCGAGTGAAAAATGTGGTGTGCAATTGCATCGCAAATGATTTTGGTAACGAGGTATCATATAACAAAGTAGTAATTAAACACTTGTATTTAGCAAAAATACATACGGATTTTGTTGTTAGTTCAGTCACCTTTACATATCAAACAAAATATTTCGTAAAATAACAATGTTTCTTTAAATGTGGATCTCATTATGTGAAACATCATGTTTCGGGTTTGAAATTATTCTTGGCTTGATTAACATGTTGGGGTCTATATAGTAGTAGTATATACGTATGTTTTAGTAGTTCTAACACAATTTTAGTTAAGTTTTTGAACAACTTATTTCGCAATTGTTACACAAAAGTTTGATTGTTTCTTGTAAATTTGTCATGTTTCATGTTATTTATCGTTTTATTTTTTTATCATTTCATTATTTCAATTTACTTGTTTTAGCAAGTGTTGTAGTATAAGCGCTTAGTTAAAATTCTAGTTTAGTATCAATGTATCCATTTTTTATTTTGAAATATTAGGACATGTTTTAAGATATACTAGTGTGCGACCCGTGCTATGCACGGGTTAGGGAGAAATTTGCGTTTTCAATTTGTACCTATATCTTTATTAGCAATGTACTTTTAGATTTCATGATTAACAAAGGTTAACTCGTTTTTCTGGTCGTGATCTTATTTAAACCGGATTAGGAATAAGCTAATGCTCTATGTTTAAAGATGGTACTAAAAATGGTCAAACAAACCAAAACCTTATATAACAAATCAGGGAATCACAAACAGAAATTCTGCTTCTCCTCTACATGTATAAAAATATAATTAAAAACTGATGCTGATGAATATTAAAATCCCAAAAAATACCAATTTTAAAGCTCCCAGGATTTTCTTGTACCTGTTAGGCAATATTGAAACGCATACGAATAGAAATTCACATGATTTGATGGCCTTTGCACCTTCAAAAAATAATAATAATACAAACAACATTAGAAACACCAAAATCCTTTCAAATGCCCCAAAAATAATTATTTGTTAAATTAAAAGATAAATGTCCTAAAAATTTACCCCATATCCAAGTATGCAACATAAAATATAAAAAAATAAATGAATAGTATGCATTTGTTTTGTATACCTCCTCAAGATCAGGAAGTGCCTTTTTCAATTTAGTTAGGGTATCAACCCGCAATGCTTTAAATCCTTTTCGCCATTCCTCCTGGAACAAAGATTAATAATCAATTACACCCATTTAGATTAATGGTCTTTGAAACATGTCTACAGATTAATGTTAAAATTTTCTTACCACGACAAAAAGTCGTAGAGTTGATTAAAAAGACGAATTTTGTGCCCAATTTGTTCTTGGATCACCCCATGTTCAAGTGGCAAATGGAATTATTATGTTTGGAGAAGAAGATCGCACACAAAGTAAATTAGACTGCCACTAAAACTTAAGCTTTTATGTCACATACATTTCATCGAACACCTGGAGTGCAAAATACAAACTCGTTTGAAAAAAAAATGGAACATGTACCTTATCGACGCTACAAAGCAAATCTAGGATCTGGTTTCGCTCGTTCTTGGAACTTCTTGAACCACCGACCCAATATATCCATTGGCACCACCAGCTTGCTAGCATAATGTCTACTACTGCCATCACCTACTTCAATGAGTCCAAACTCATGCTTTTTATTCTGGAAATCAATACCAAAAAAGAGTCAACTTTCATATTGTTGAATTTAGTTTATTGAAATAGAATGGATATACATACCTTTCTGTGATTTGTCTAGAAGTCTCTTGCTTTCTACTTTAAGGTTTGCTTTGTCAGCATACATTTTGAAAAGCCGCTCAAATTTATCATCCTAAAAAAAAAGTGTGAGATAATGACCATTTTACCCTCACGTTCCAACAAACAATTCACAATACTTATCAAGTTTAACAATATTAAAGTATCAAGTTTAACAATATTAAAGTGCGAGGAGTTGAAGGAAAAAAGAAGAAGGGCAAAAAGGTAAAGAGTTAAGAGTCTTAATATATTAAGTCAAGGGTTTTTTATTAACCGATTAAGTGATAAATTGAATAAGGCTTACCCTGTATACACGAAACTGCTTCAGACCATCTTTATCTTGAATTGATATGACTATCTTTTGTCTTTCAACAACAGGTTTTAATGGCTTTTCAATAGGACTTTCACTTGAAGAATCCATTGAGGCTTTGAGATCTCTTTTCACACATTCTTCAACAGTTTTGAACATATCTTTAGCTGATTCAGTGAATGACATTTACTCCTATTTCTTCAGCCTACCATCACAAACATCAACCAATAAAAGCAAGCAAAAGGGGTAAAAACGTCCTTTACTATACATGAGGTGAAGGTAATAGTAATACCTCAACTCCTTAATACTCGAATTCTCAGATAGCTTTGCTTTGTCAACAGCCACCTTGGGTGGTGGAGCCAACCAATCCAAATAATCATCATCACCATTGTCAATATTAATTACATTCCAGTATTTTGTACCTTCTCGACCTATTTGACTTTATTAATCAGAAGAGTATTTAAAGTATGACATGATTGTAACTTTGTAAGCACCTAAATGATCAAAAGAGAAAGAAAACATTTCGAGTTCTAATTAGACATATACATTCATACATTTTACAGACCGTAGTTCCACATTTGTTGAAGTTTTCATATGTATAACAAATTGAAGCTACTTATATAAGTAGAAAAGAGGAGCTTACAACTGAATCGGAGGATTTTCTGTGTTTGGAAGGAATCAATATGGAACTATCCGAAACGTCATCTGTCGAATTATTGATAATCTAAGGTTACATTCGCATAATCTACATCAAACACATAAAAACAAAATTCAACCGAGGTAGCGCCGGTACATACCTGGGTCCGGCGGCTGGAATCATCCGGTCAAAAGCTCCGGTTCTTGCCTTCCCAACCAAAAAAAACTTACACAATAAAAATCATTCCGCCTGAACCATCAATTTTGTATCCGTTTTACAGATACTTGAGTACTGAATCAGCAAAACAGGAACGATAAACATCCTCGATTTCGCTATCGGAAGGGACACGTCAAGAGAGGAAGCGGTGGAGCGGTGGAGACGATAAAGGAAACGGGAGGCGCTGTAGAAGACAAAAGACGTTAAATCTAGAAAGATTAAAACAGAGATGGAGCAAAGAGATGGCTGAACTTTCATTAGGGTTTGAATGGACAAAGGTTGCAATGATTAAACGTTTATCACCACCAAGATCAGCATCTTCAAGCGCCTTTTTACCAGCAACAATGCAATACCGTAGACAATCATCAAGCCTCCAAGTTTATCACCACCAAGATCAGCATCTTCAAGCGCCTTTTTACCAGCAACAATGCAATACCGTAGACAATCGTCCAACAGGATTCCTGAAACCACAAAAAAAAACCAAACATCAGTAAGGTCATTCCAAACCACTACAGACGAAGAAGAAGATCAAAAACGACGAAAAGGGTTTTCAATTCCAAACCACTACAGACGAAGAAGAAGATCAAAAACGACGAAAAGGGTTTTCAAGCTTTCCAAGTTTTTTTATTTGTTTTCCTGTGAAGGCGAAACCCAAGTGGAAGGAAGAGAATCCAAAAAAACCCAACAAAACTAACCTTGAAACAACGCTGATAAAATCGATGACCGAAGGAACCACATGCAAAGAAGAAGGGAAGGCGACGGCGACAGAAGAACGCAGAGGAAACGGGAATTCACCGGAGAGAATATGAAACGGCGACTAAGTGAGCACCGCCAAACAGAAGACACCAAAAAGACATTTACCCCATAGAAGACCACGTGTCAATAACCCGAAAATCCTTTCGAAACGTGACCGACAGAGCCCCAAAAAAAAGTAACATGAAGAAAAAAAAAAACCGGTAACATTAAAACCTGGGAAAAGTTAACGTAAATTAAGTAATAGAATAATTTACGGTTCTTCAAGATGTTCTAATTCTACTTTTTCACGTTCATAAAGTATTCCTTCATTGGATGATTACATATGTTTAATTAGACTATCGTCAACCATGAAAGAAGTTGATGCTAACAAAAGATAATCAGTCAAATCACGTGCTTTCACCACCACAGAAGTGGTTGTTGAAGGCCATTATCATACACGCAACCATTGCCACAACGATTGTCGAGAGTCACAATCACAACTATCACCATTACCAACCCTATCATGACACAATTAGATTTGTAGGTAGATAAAAGGGGTATGAATGGGTTGGTTTGGGTCGGTTTTAGGGTAAAAACCGAACACAAACCGATCAATTCGGTTTTTGTTTTCTAGAATCCAGCGGTTTCGGTTTCTGAGTTGGTACGATTTCAGTTTTTAGAGTCGGTTTCAGTTTCAACTCGTGGGTTTTGGGTTTGAACCCAGTAACCAGCAATTATAAAAAAAATTAGAAAATATTAAACACATTCTACCAATTCTTTTTAGTCATCATTTACAGGGAATAGCAATTGTATACATTTTTATACATTTGACTCTACAATTAATAAGGTACTGATGTAGTCATTGGCATATTCAAGTGGATATTAGAAACTCGATGAAGTAGATGAAAGAATAAATAGAAACATGTCAATTTACATTACCGATGCATCTTACAAGTGTCATTAACTTGGCCTAATCAATACCCTAACATACTACAATATACATCAAATATTAAACGGCGCGTCACGCCCCTATTATTAGCTTGTCGCGTCGCGATAAACCGTTCCCCGCGTTTCATTTAAAATTGTCCCTCGCGTCACGACTGCCTATGCAATCGTGCTTCGAAGGGAAACATTCATTCTAAAATTTCTTATTATATCTAACTTGTTTTTGGAAACCAGGCCTTACATCTTGCATCAATGTTTCATTTATTAAGCAGTTTTCAAGAAATATTGCATGCTGGTTGTGGGATCTCTTATTGATATCTGTGATTGAGCAAGTTTTGTTGGAAAACCATTTGGTAACTTCTAGATATCTATGTATGGAACGGTGAAGGTAATCACATTTGATTAATGTTATTCGTAAAAAGTTCTCATGATAAAAATTCCAATCATTTTGATTTATTTTGTTGTCATTCTTTAACATTGAATGTTTTGTATCTTGTCAATTTAGAGCCATAACTTTACATGGGATGTCTAGCTAGGGTAGATGATTTTGGTAAGCATGTGTATGTTGGTGCTGCTGTTGTATGTATGGTGTGTTGTTATGTCTAAAAGTTTATTTTTGACATTATATATATATATATATATATATATATATATATATATATATATATATATATATATATATATATATATATATATATATATATATATATATATATATATATATATATATATATATATATATATATATATATATATATATATATATATATATATATATATATATATATATATATATATCATCCCATAATGTTTTCTCTTGCATATTTGGTAATTATTTGAGATATTTATAACATTTTGAGCTCTATTCAAATTCTTCATACTGTATATGTGCAAATGGTTTTATGTTAATGATTTCGAATTTGTATTGCAGGTGTACCTTTTGTTGTTGAGCCACAAAGTAGCAACAATAATAAACACTAACTGCTTCACAAAACCTAGAAAGTGAAGATACATTTTGTGATTTACTTTGCTTGATGGTACATGCTACTATGTTTATGTTTCTTTTCTACACATTTGGGTTAGATAAGACCAAATATGCATGATAATGTTATTCAACCAATAGACAAGTATTCATCATATTAATTAAAATTCTAAGTAATCAAAATTTGTGGTTTATGGTGCTTCTTGACTTTGTGGGGTTGTAGTGTTTCCCTTGCAGATTTACAAAGAAATTGTGTCTTAAACCTTACAACAATTGATTCACCCCCCCTCCCCATAAACATTTATCTAATTATAATATGCATATTTATAGTTATATGCTAATGGTTTTTGACTTTATTTGTAGGTTTATACAACAAAGATTTAGCATGCCAGCTTTAACAAAGTATAGCATGATTGATTGCATTGGAAGGGCACAATTATTTTTTAATGTTTAATATGATAAAAAAAACAATCATAAAATTGAAAGCGGTAAACTACATATTTTGTTTCAATTTCATTTTTATTTTTGGTCCTTATTTCAAGATTTCGTGAGACAATCAATCTTTTAGGATGTATTGAAGTCTAGGTTAGAATGATGTAATGAAATGTTATTATTAAGTCTTTTGTTAAGTAGTTATGGGAAGTAGTAAATTGTTCATATATGTGTCAATGCTTAAATGTGTAAATTAAGTCAAGTAATAAGTTCTTAATAATGTTGCATGAAATATGACTTGATGAGCATGAATTGGGAATGAATCTCACCAAAAAGGGTAATTAGGTAAATATAATTTTTTTGGAAGTTTACAAACAAATAACTCAAAATAGAGTGAGAATTGGGAAATTATTCAAATTATGAAAAATGGAGTATTTGGAATTAGAAGAATGCAGGAAAAAATGGAAGCATTTGGAGTTCGGATGAAGAACTTATGACAAGTTGAAGTTGGGACAAAATTTCCAAAAATCAAGAAGTGATCAGGCTTGAATTAAATATCGAGAAATATAGTTAGAACTGAGAAAATTTTAGTAGGAGTAAGTTGTAGCCCTTTTTATTTGCTTTCTATGCATATATAGTTTTTGAATTTTGGATAAAGTATGAGGAAGTTATGGCCTTGGGAATATAGGGGAATAATGTAGCAAAGTGGGAAAAACATAGAAAAATGACTAAGGGTGGAAAAGGATAAAGCACAGGTCGCGTGGGTCAAGAAGGAAAAATCAAACGAGCCGCGCAAATGGGAGCGCAAATTTGGCCTACAAATCTGGATCCCTTGTTAAGCCTCGCGGGCCGCGTGGATTTTGTACTGGACTTTACGCGGGTCGTGTAAAGCTCCCCGATGGGCACTTATTTGGCGAGTGGCAGCGCGTGTACTGGCTAACTCACTCCCAATTTGGACACTAAGCTTCATTTTATAAGGCCTCATGTAATTCCACTCAACCCACTTTCAATATGGACGGGAATAAGCATATTTTTAGCCATTTTCTCCCTAAAACTCTCTAGAAACACTCTCAAACTTTATATGTGTGTTCTTGGTGAACCATTAGGTGTGGTTTTATAAAGAGTTAGCAAAATCAAGTCAATCAATGGGCTTTTGTAGCAAATTACTCCTAGCAAGGTAAGAACTTACTCCATATGTTTTAATTAAATTAATCATGGTAGAATTTAATTATCTCATGAACCCTAATTTTGGGAAATTTGGGATAATGTTAAATTGATGATGGAATATGCTAGCATATGTTTAGATAATGTTAAGTTAGTAATTGTTTGACTCTTAACACCATAAATTCTCATAAGTTGAATTGGTTCATCCAAATGGAGATTCATTTGGTGGGATTGAATGAATGTTATGGATAGATGATAGTTATGTGGTAACAATTATGCTATGTTAATCAAAGAGGCATTATTAGAATGTTGTAATATCACCATTAGTATGGTTGGGTTATTATAGTAGTAATTCCATTTAGTGGTGGATATTCATGGTTCCAATGTCTTAATAGAATAAGTTGTTTATGAGAAATTCTCAAGGGACAATAAATTATTTAGATGTTGATATACATATATTGAATCATGTTTAATAGGTGGTGATCAAGGTGGTGACGGGCAAGACAAACACAAGGGAGTTCTAGAAGCTTAGGGACTCTCCTCTAAAACAATGTGAGTACATGGGAACAATTTCTTGGGTACATAGTGCAAGTATCAAAATTACAATATTTCTAATATTGAAAGAGTTTTGACATGTCTTATTTTCCTCAAAAAGAGATTCAAATGTTTATTTGATATTTGGTGGTTCAAAGTTATTTACTATAGAAAGTCCCAATTTGATTTATTATTGGTTTGTAATTGTCGTGTGTGTTGTGGTCCGGACATGATCTATCCCGATATGGGAAGATCCTATAGACTCTACTGGGATGGTACCTCCCGTCGCGAAGTAGAAGTCTTATATGTTGATCTTAGTTGAGGTGAATTTGTTTCCCTCTATTGGATTTGGCATAGACCCATAGTAGCTCGGTGGCTTTCTGATACTTTGGGTCATCATCCTTGGTAGCTCGATGACTTTCTGATACCTTGGACCTTTACGCAGGCGTGACTTGTAAAGTGGGTATGTCTCGCTTTATAAACGAGTGTATAGCACGGGGCGCTTGTATTGTTGTATTGGGACTTTTTCTTTGAATATGGTTCTTATTTTAAGTTATGTGCAAATGTTCATTTGGTCCTTTTTAATGGGAATTTCTTTATGAGGAAACTATATTTTTATATTTTGATTGTCACTATCTTAAAACTCATATGACTCACGGGATGTAATATCTCATGTCTTTCCTATGTTTAAACTGCTATGTACCTAGGTTATCATGATGGTTAGGAGAAACTTTTTGAAGAAGACTTAGAAGATTTTTGTGCATTTGGGTTTAGACATGTAATGTACTTAAATTGTGGTTCTTTATGTTGATTTGTAAACCCATACTACTTATGTTTTGATCATCCAAACTTATGGTTTTTGTTAAACCATATTTGATGCTTGAAAAATATTTTTCAAAATGTTGTTAAAAGTATGGGGTGTTACATTTCGTTTTGATTTACGTCCTTATTAAAAGGTTTCTGGAAAGAAAATCGATTTGAAACCTTAGCTATATGCAAATAACAAGTGGTCCTTTTCCATAGGGACCCTTTTGGTAATTTACTCTATATTATGTCTATTTCTACTTATTTACTCTGTAAGGTTAAGTTATTGAATGTCTACTTATGTGATGCAATAGAACCATATGTAAATAACAAGTGGTATCATATATATATATATATATATATATATATATATATATATATATATATATATATATATATATATATATATATATATATATATATATATATATGGGTTTAATGCAGAACCAAATTAAATCGCCTAACTACAGAACCATGTTCATCAATGAACATAAATCCCAAAAACCACAAAACCACAATCTCGCTCTCAAATCCGCCATCGTTAACTGGTGTCGGGCTAATTCCTTCTTACCAATCCCTTAGCTTTTTCGATTCTTCAAATCATGCGTGTGCGAATTTGCAATTATAACTGTCTCGCTCTTTAACCTCTCTGCAATTCTTCACTCTCATGGATAATCAGCTTCAGAAGGTCTAAGAAATTCCATGGTATGTTTCTTTATTTTCGAATCCTGATTCTCATATATCTCTATCAATAGCAATTGGTTGTATTTCAGTATATTCTGGGAAAGAACGTTTAATTTATTGAACAATCATTCACCAGATAACTTCATCATCTTCAATCTCGTCTCGATTAATCTGTTTTCCCAACAAATCAACGTTGATTTAGTAATACAACTCTCTTTTTGATCGACCAACATGTGAATACTTGAGGTGCACACCAAGTGCTTGTTAAAATGCCAACAAGGGTAATTTTTGTGATTCTCGCTTGTAAGTTGTGTTGTTCACTAATGAACATATGTTCACTAATGAACATATGTTCATTAATGAACATTTGTGTACAAACTGTTTCAATATATAGTTCTTAATAATGTGGTTTATTTCAATTGGAATTCAATATACGTGCTCAATTATTCACGTAGTTCTTAGTAATGTGGTTTATTTCAATTGGAATTCAATATACGTGCTCAATCATTCACGACTGTATTGTGGTTTGATATGTTCACCAATGAACATATGTTCACTAATGAACATTTGTTCATCAATGAACATATTCTATAACAATGGTTTCAAATACGTAACTGAGAACAATGGTTTAATTACTTGTTGAAGTTCTTGGATGTGAAAACTGTGAATGTTAGGTCTAAATCGGATTTCAAATATGTAACTAAGATGACACTATATTTTTGGGATTTATGTTCATTGATGAACATTTGTTCATTGACGAATATGGTTCTGCAGTTAGGTGATTTAATTTGGTTTTGCATTGAACTCACCCCTATATATATATATATATATATATATATATATATATATATATATATATATATATATATATATATATATATATATATATATATATATATATATATATATATATATATATATATAAAACAAAGGACATTCACCAAAAAGGAAAACTGCAATTAATTGGTGGTTAGAGCTAGGCATGCTCAAAAAAACCGGTCGGACCGGACCGGACCGGCTAAGATCCGGAACCGGCACCGGACCGAACCGTTATACATTTTGTTGGTCCGGTTCCCGGTTTTACGTTTTGTGCTTCGACGGTTCCCGGTTCTTCCGGTTCGGTTCCACCCGGTTCCTAAAAAATAACCGGACCCGGACCGGTTTTACAGTATATTATTTTTTGGATTTTTTTTAACGATTTAATACCTTTTTTAATTATCTAGACATTCAGGTTACTTCTCAAAAAATAAAACTCAACATAACCATATGTCTATTACGTGTGAATGTAAATAAACATGGATAACATATTAAAATTTAGCTAACGTCTCATGATCGCTTTATTAAATATGATCCGATTGCTTTTATTAAAAAAACTAACATAACAATCTAATTCCCAAAGCCCATCCTAAATATACGTAAACCCTTGCAGTCGGCTCTTATATTCAATCACGGCTGCTCGGCAGATTCCACCAAAATTTATCGCAAAGTCCAGTCAAAAAAATTCTACTAAAACTTGATTCTCCAATATAATTTTTCAACATAATGGTGATAGAGATTCCTGCACCTATGGATGAATCTCAAAGTCAAGTAAGTTAAAAAAAATTATGTTTGATGTTATAAATTTTGTTTGATCAATGTAATTGAGTTATGTTAATTTATGAATGTAATTGTCTCCATTGCTTTTGAATGATTATGTATCAATTTTTATTGAATTGATGTTGAATGATGTTGTAATTTTGATAATTTGATTCCATTATGTATGTTGGATTGTCATTGTTCTTGAATTATGATTCATAAGTAACTCTTTTTTTGTAACGTAGGATGACGATGTGATTGTTGAACCCACCCCTAATCATGTTATTATTGATGATGATGATTCCGTCAAGGGAAAAAATGATGATATACCATTGCCAAAGAAAACGAGCACGCCCAAAACCAAAAGCAAAATGTTGGATCACATTTGAGGAGGTTTGGCTAGATAATGAGGATGGAGTCAAAATCAAGCACGGTAAATGTAAGTTTTGTCATAGTATCCTTAGAGTCGATGTAAACAAAAATGGAACCTCTAGTTTAAATAAGCACGCCGATAAATGCCAAAAAAATCCGGAAAATGTAAAAGGGCAAACGACTTTGCAATTCAAAAAACAAGGTAATGGGGAGGGTAGTAGTGTCACTACTTGGAAACATGACGATGTTAGAATTAAGAAAGCGTTACTTAACTTATTTGTTGTAGGTGAACTCCCGTTCAAGTTTGTAGATAATGAAGCATTTGTTGAGTATACAAATGCTCTTAACGGGAAAGTTACCCTACCATCTAGACATAAACTTAGTCGTGATATTTCCACTTTTTATGTTGAAGAGAAAAAGAAATTGCTTACTTACTTTAGTAACCCAAATATCACTATTCACTTGACTACCGACACATGGACTTCTTCTCATCAAAAAGTGAATTATATGGTGCTAACGGGTCACTTTATTGATGATAACTGGGTAATGCATAAAAAAATTTTAAACTTTAGACCCATAGAAAGTCACAAAGGTGAGGACGTTGCTGGTTTGATTTTGGATTGTATACACGGTTGGGGGTTAAAGAATGTGATGACAATGACAGTGGACAATGCCACTTCCAATGATAAAGCAATAGAATATGTGATTAAAAAATTTCCCAACTTGTATGAAGGTGGAAAACATTTCCATATTAGGTGTATGGCCCATATTTTGAATTTAATTGTCAAAGATGGGCTAGAAGAACAAAACTATCACGTTGATATTGTTCAAAAAGCTGTTAGGTATATTAGAAACTCAACCGGTAGAGTCACAAAATTTAAAAAGTGTATGAAAGAGTGTGGTTTAGAAAATAAAAAATTCTTGGTTAGTGATTGTCCAACGCGATGGAATTCCACATATGAGATGTTGAAGACCGCATTCGACTTACAAGCGGCGTTTGACCCATATGAACTTCAAGGTAAAACTTATTTTTTTTAATATTCTAGTGTTTTGCTTTTTCTTTTATTACCAAAAAGTGCAGTTTTTTCTTATAAAAATTGTATTTGTAATAAAATAAAGTGCAGTCTTTTTATAGAAACTGCAGTTTTTTATAAAAATTGCAGGTTTTTTATAAAAAAAAATGCAGTTTTTTATTTATAAAAGTGCAGTTTTTTATTTTAAAAAGCGCAGTTTTTTATTATAAAAAGCGCAGTTTTTTTATAATAAAAAACGTGTTGTTTTCGTGCTGAAACGTATTGTTTTTTCTTGCTGAAACGTGCTAAATTTTGTGCTGAAATATGTTGTACATTGTGCTGTTTTATGTCTTTATTGCTGTTAAGAGTCGTTTTGAGCTGTTTTTAGCGCCGCAAAGGATCGTGACTTGCTATTTTTTTTTGCTGTTTTTTATAATAACATGCGATTTTTTTTTGTTACTAATACGTTGTTAGTATTTTGTAGATACTTCTTTCACACGGGATCTTGGTAGAGTCCCAGAGAGTACCAATTTCGAGGTCGTAGAACATATAGTGCATTTCCTTGAAAAATTCAAAACAAAGACCGAGATTATGTCGGCTTCATCAAAACCGTTGATCCATACTTTTTTACGGGAAGTTTTTGATGTTGACAAACATCTACGAGATTGTTCAACAAAATCAAGAATTTGTCACATGATCCCGCAAATGCAAAAGAAGTACAAAAAATATTGGGGTTCATTTGATAAAATGAACGATTACACGTACTTCGCCGTTTTGTTGGACCCACAATTCAAGTCAACATTTTTATCTCATAGCTTTAGAAAGATGCTGGAAAACACGGTAACGGAAGAAAACCAATTATCAGGATCAGCCATACAATTGATGGTGATATCTATGGTTCGGGAGGTTGAGAGAAGGATGGAGAATTTATTTCAAACCTACAAAGAAAAATATGAAAATAATGGATCGTCTCAAAAGAAAAAAGAAGTTGTTTGTTGTGATGTTGATAATGATTTCTTAGATGATTTTCTGAACGTAGCCGGAACCAATGCAACAACATCCGATTCCGAGTTAAGAAAGTATTTGAGCGAGGGCAATTTGACTTTTAATAAAGATTTTGACATACTAGATTGGTGGAAAAACAACACATCCCGTTTCCCTATCGTTAGTCGTATGGCAAAAGGTAACATCTCTAAGTATTTGTATTTCATATGCTAACTTATAAACTAATTGATTTTTAATTTTAAAATTGTTTGTTGGTAGATATTTTGTCTATTCAAGTGTCAACGGTGGCGTCCGAATCCGCATTTAGCACTTGCGGTCGAGTTTTAGACGAATATCGAACACGTTTGACAACATCGATTGTGGAGGCATTGATGTGTACCCAGGATTGGAACCGCAAGTCACGACAACCTATAGTAGACGATTTTGACGATTTATTAAAGGATGATGACGTAGCGTTTGGTATTAACTCTAAATCTTTCAAATATTTAATATTTAATTTGGTTAAAGTTTTACATAATAACATTTTTTTGTTATATCTATAGCGATAGAAAAGGCGATAGAAGAAAATGCTGACAAAGGAAAATCAAAGAAGACGATGGATACTTAATTTGTTATTTGCTGAATTGTTTAGTTTTTGAATTTTTCTTTGACGATTGTTTGAAAAAACTTGAATTGGATTTACTATTTTAGTTTCAAACTTGAGGTTTTGGTGTGTTTCTTTTGATGAAATGAGATGATAGATTGTCTAAATGGAATGTCTTAATAGTATATTTTAATAGACTTAAAATTGCTTAACGGGTAAAACGGTTTTGGAACCGGCAAACCGGAACCGGAACCGGCTAAGGATCGGAACCGGTATAGTATTCAACGGTTCGGTTCTCGGTTTTGCTTTCAACCCTTCATCGGTTCTCGGTTCTACCGGTTCCCGGTCCGGTTCGGGCCGGTTCGGAACCGACGATCATGGCTAGTTAGAGCAGTGGATTCATTTTAGAAATGAAAGAATGTGAGAAACTTGACAATATGATAGATAAAATGATCCATCTTATGGTCTCCTTCTCCTTGAACATGGGGAGAAAATAAGAAACAATATGATTCCAAAGAAAATTGAGCCAGAAATGCCAACCTTAAAGCAAAGGAACCACATATGTCTGCAACCAAAGTAGCATGTTCCATTTATGCTGATACCCAAGGAAATCAGAATGGCATTAATTTTCTTATTACTGCATTTGAAAATCTAATGAATGATAAAATTATTTAATAGAATGGGGATTTTTACGAATGTACAAGGAGAGATTTTTTAAAGTACAGTGTGGTAGGAGTTTGCCAATGGTGGGAACCGGAACTAGGAGTGTTAATACGTGTATGGATGAGTGGTTGTAATTGCATTTCCTAGGCTATATATATCATCATAAATCCTTCTTATGTTTGTTTATTTTTTATTTTGTAAAATTTTCATAAATAAATTGAATAATAGCCCCTAATGAAATTAAGTGGTGATTATTTAATTCTAATTTTCAATGTGAAAAAAAAACTTCGCCACCATTCTAACCAATTAAGTTTTTTTTTGACATGGCATGGAAGTTATACGAGTGTACTCATCTGGGAATTTTGTTTATTATTATTTATATTATTATTGGTATTTCAAAGTTAAAAATAACCTCCTACATCACCTCTATTGGCCACAATCTCAAAATGCGTGGTAAGTACCAACAATGCATGGTCAAACATTGGTGTAAGAAGAATTAAGTTTTATTTGTATAACAAAATATTTTTGAAACAAATTATTTGTAAAATATTTTATTGAAAATCTTAAAGTTGTGTATTGAATCTTCAATCAAAATTAGGTGGAATTTCAAAATTCAAAAATATCCAATTTTAGTAAATTGGGCAGTGTTTTTATTTCCATATCTAACATTCTCTGCATAATGTGCCTACGTTAAAAATATGTACAAGTTTCTTCAAAAACTAAGGGACCCTTTAAAATTTGGGTTTGGAATTTAGGAGTCAAATGTATTTTGAATCAAACAACAAAGCATTTGTAATTCTTTTAATAGGGTTAGAATTTGGGAGTCAAAAGTATTTTGGTTGTAATTATTAACATCATGTTAAAATATCAATGAACTTTCAAATTTTATTGTCTTTTGAGTCAAATAATAGGGTTGTCGTTTAGTCCTTATTTCAAAGTTTCCTAATGATTTGCGTCATGTATCGTCTATGTTAACAATATAGGTGTTAAATTTTTTAAAGTGTTACATTTTTTTGCTTACTTAAAGATGTATTTTGAATGTTTGGTTATTTTTAAAAACATAAGAAGCTCAAAACTGATTCGCTGATTATAGCCCGAGTTTATCATCACACACATACATAATGTCAAGTACAACTCTCTTATATAGTCGTGATTTTACCGATAGTAAAGATCCATAAAGCCCATTTAAATTAAATGTGATACCTCTTGATACTTGATGATACAATATATATAATCCCGTAATTATCGATGAAGCAATCTTTTAGTTTTGACATTTTTAACTTTTAACAAAAATTTCTTGAAGTATTTGTAAAATTATGAAAAATCTGCATCATCATAATAATAAGGAGAGTAAATTACAGTTTTGATCCCTAAGGTTTATCCATTTTTTCACTTTTGGTCCAACTTTTGCAAATTCACACTGAAGGTCCTAAGGTTGCATAAAATTTACAGTCGTGGTCCTTACACTATTACCGTTTATATCTCTTGTTAATAGGTCACATGTGCCCTCACATGGGGGCAATTTTGTCATTCACTTTGGGATGCTTATAGCAGAAAAATCATTCGCGCCTTAAATGCCACCTTATCCAACCATTACTTCAAAATCCTTTCACCCACAATAGAAATTTGCTTCGTTGCAAGTGATCATTCTCAGGTGGGTTCTCGGTTTCGATCAGCTTATCATGGTGCTGAAAAGAGGTTCAAAATGTGGAAAATACGACATATAAAGGGTGATAGAGACATATACACATGATACGGTAAGTTGTTTTTGAATGTCAATGCAACTTAGTGGGTAGATCGTAACCCTAACCCCACGTTTTATTGTTGCAGACGGTGAACCGACAATGTTTAGTCTAGAAATCAACCATGGCGGTTGCTTCACTAATTCCACAGGTAGATTGTATGCCAATGGCCAAGTAACTTACGTCGATTGTGTCAATATTGACAAGTTCAGCCTGCTCGAGTTGAATGTCATGGTCAAGGAGATAGGGTACATTTCACTTGAACCTCTGTTTTATCACTTCAGGTTGCCTGAAATCGATCTAGATTCAGGACTTGTTCCCCTTGGTTGTGACGGTGATGTGAACATACTAGCTAGGTGAAAGGTTTTGCACAAACAATGAACTAGAATTCCTAAGTTCACATGCAACCTAAGAGGAGATCTATGTTTTTCTACAATGAACATATAATAAAAAAAAACCTAAGGCCAACAATTTAATCTCTAAAGAACAAAATCAATAAAACCAACCTTTGATTCTTGATCCAGAAGCTAGCAGCAAAAGTTTCCTACCTCAAATGGAATCACACCTAAACATGAGGAGAGAAGACAACAGAGTTCTAGTGAGATATGAAAAGTGGCGCAGGAATAAGGGTGGCCAAGAGGCTCCTTTTATAGCCTTCAAGGGTTACAGTCAAAACCCTAGAGGAGCCTCCTTAATGGGCAAGCCTGTTGACCATTTGGACCAAGGCTTCTAAACCCTAATTAGGGTTTCGCCAACTATGGAGGTGCCCTCCATATTGGCGCAAACTTTGGCCCCTGTCACTGGCCAGCCAGTTATTCAACTATTGAATAAATACAAACCAGTCCCTGCCCTTATAATTAATTAAATTAATCATCAAATTAAATCCAATTAATTCTAGATTAATTTCTAATTAATTATTATAGTTTCCAATTAATATATTAACACTTAAATATATTAATAAACTATTTATTTTATTTCTATTGATTTATTAAACAATTAATAAATCAACCTTTCTCACTACTTAACTCTACACCAATCCTCCAGCTATGAGGGCAACCCAAATGGACTTTACTTTAATTAATAAGATTAATACAATTTATAGTCATGTCTTAGACACCTAATCCAACAGTCTCCCACTTGGATAAGTCTATAACTTTAATTGTCAATTTATATTCTGATTAATAAATCTCAGTTTCTCATAAACTGTTACTGAACTCTGACCCAGTCCGTTCTCCAAAGATAAGTGATCAGATGATCCTCCGTCCAACAAGATATTTTTCAGACTCAAGACGTGGATTAAGATCAATCTCGGTTCGATACTCTGTTTCTCAATTTCCGATTTTGCTTATGACTTTAAGACTACTTATTGAATACATCAACTTAGTCCTGGTTGGCCAACCCTTTTAGTCAACTTCAAAATCATCGAGAGGCCTACAGATATCTGTTTCCCATCAGGTCAAGGAACGAATAAGTTTTGACTCATATGGTTATACCTTTTACAAGTCAGATCACTCACAACAATGCGTTTTATAACATCGAGTTACCGATGCGTTTTCGCATTATCAATGAGCAACTGTCTTGCAAATTACAACTCATATCTCTCCACTTTAAGATCATAAGATATTATCGTCTCAACATTGCTTATGATATAATCCATGAAGCAATCCGTTGAGCACGTGTTTATCCAATACTCAAATCTCTATTTCTAAGCACTCATGAACGTTGTAGCAGTCTTACTGCAATGTCTAACTCCTTAGACAATCTACAAACCAGTTCATGACAGTCTTCGTTCATACTTACTCCCTAAGAGTATGAGCGACTTTGGAACTTTGAATAATCAGATTTACTCAGGAAGTTAAACATGCAAAAATGAAACACAATATTAAACAATTGACAGAAGCAGTAAACAATACTCATTTATAAATCTCCATTATAAAATCGCCAAAGTCAATTACATTTATATTGTTACAAGTTTCAACCTATCTAATTACTAAAACTAATATCATCCCTCAGTCCAATGCTCCGAGCATGCTGATTATGCTTGATCCTACTCAGAGCCTTAGTCAAAGGATCTGCAGGATTGTCTTCTGATGATACCCTCTTAACCAGGAGGTGACCTTCTTCTACCCGATGTCGAATATAGTGGTACTTCTGTCGATATGCCTGGACTTTCCATGATCTCGCAGTTCCTTTGTCAAAGTGACCGCTCCTTTGCTATCGCAGAATAGTTCCATCGGCTCCTGAATACTCGAGACAACTCCAAGGTCACCGATGAAGTTCTTCAGCCAAGCCGCTTCCTTAGACGCTTCACTCGCTGCTATGTACTCTGATTCGCACGTTGAATCAGCCACCGTCTCTTGCTTGGAACTTTTCCAAGTAACCGCTCCACCATTTAATAGAAACACCCAGCCCGACTGAGACCGACCATTGTCTCTATCTGTCTGGAAGCTGGCATCTGTGTATCCACTCACCTTTAAGTCATCACTGCCACCAAGGACTAACACCATGTTCTTCTTCCTTCGCAGATACTTAAGTAAGTTCTTTACCGCTATCCAGTGTGCCCTACCGGGATTACCCTGGTAACGACTAACCATGCTCAGTGCAAAGGATACGTCGGGGAGAGTACATGTCATAGCATACATGATCGACCCTACAGCCGAAGCATAAGGTACTCGACTCATCTCAGTTATTTCCTCATCGGTACTCGGAATTTGAGTCTTACTCAACTTGGCATTACTTTGGATAGGTAGCTCTCCCTTCTTGGAATTTTCCATACTAAACCTTTTTAGTACTTTCTCGAAGTATGTACACTGACTAAGACCTATGAGCCTTTTCTTTTTATCTCTTAATATTCTTATCCCTAGAATATAGGCAGCTTCTCCAAGGTCTTTCATGGCGAAACACTTCCCGAGCCAAGACTTGACATCTTGCAAGGTCGGAACATCGTTTCCCATCAGCAGTATGTCATCAACATACAACACCAGAAAAGTGACTATACTCCCACTAGCCTTGACATATACGCAGGACTCATCTTCACTCCTAGAGAAACCAAACTCTTTGACTTTCTCATGGAAGCAGAGATTCCAACTGCGAGAAGCTTATTTCAATCCGTAGATTGATTTCTCAAGCTTACACACCTTGTTAGGATGCTTTGTGTCTACAAAACCCTCTGGCTGATTCATGTAAATATCCTCAGTTAACTTCCCGTTAAGGAAAGCGGTTTTGACATCCATTTGCCAAATTTCATAATCATGAAACGCAGGTATGGCAAGCATTATCCTAATCGAATTAATCTTGGCTACTGGTGAGAAGGTTTCATCATAATCAACCCTCGGGGTTTGAGTGAATCCCTTCGCGACCAGCCGAGCTTTAAAGGTGTGTACCTTTCCATCCATGTCGGTCTTCTTCTTGAAGATCCACTTGTACCCTACTGTCTTTCGACCCGGCACATTGTCAACCAAGTTCCAAACTTAATTGTCATACATGGACTTGATCTCGCTGTCTATTGCCTCTTTCCACTTGGCAGACTCGGGGCCCGCCACCGCTTCACAGTAGTTAGCTGGCTCATCCAAATTTGTCAATGTATGATCACTGACAAACGTATCACCATCCGTAGTTATATGGAAACCATAAAACTCGGGTGGCATGCTAACTCTACTGGAACGCTTAAGAGGTAATGAAATGTCTGTCGGTCCAACAGGAACCTCTTCCTCATGTTGGTGGCTAGTTTCTCCTAAGGTTGTTTCATCGGGTGTCTCCTGAATTTCTTCGAGATCAATTGTGCTCCCACTGTCCTCTTTGGAAATGAGCCCTCTCTCTCGAAAGACTCATCGTCTAGCTACAAAGACTACGTTCTCGCTTGGTCTGTAGAACAAGTATACAAATGACTGTTTTGGGTATCCGATGAAAAAGCACCTGTCACTTCTTTCTGCGAGTTTGTCTTGAGTCTCTCGTCTCACGAAAGCCTCACAACCCCAAACTTTGATGTGTGCCAACGAGGGAACTTTCACCGTCCATATTTCGTGAGGTGTTTTAGCAACCTTCTTGGTTGGGACGAGGTTAAGGATATGGGTGGCAGTCTCTAAGGCATACCCCCAGAAATGGATTGGAAGTGAAGCTCGATTCATCATGGAACAAACCATGTCCAACAAGGTTCGGTTTCGTCTCTCGGCAACACCGTTCAACTGTGGTGTCTTGGGAGGCGACAACTGTGAAACTATTCCACATTCCTTTAGATAATCGAGAAACTCGATACTAAGATACTCACCGCCTCTGTCGGATCTAAGCATCTTTATCTTTCTGCCTAATTGATTTTCTACTTCATTTTTAAACTCCTTGAACTTTCAAAGGTGTTTGACTTGTGCTTGATTAAGTAGATATAATCGTATCTACTAAAATCGTCAATAAAGGTCACATAAAACCGGGTGCTATCTTTTGTGGTTGTTCTGAAGGGACCACACACATCCGTATGTATGATATCCAACAGACCTTCACCTCTTTCAAAGGACCCTTTGAATGGTAATTTTGTCATCTTGCCAAATAAACAAGACTCGCATACATCGTCCGATTTAAGGTCGAACGATTCGAACACTCCATCCTTTTGGAGTTGGGCGATGCGTTTCTTATTATTATGGCCAAGGCGATAGTGCCACAAACACGCCTTTTCTACACCATTTGAAGAATCAATATGCAACACATTTTACCATAATTGTCAACACACATAATAGTCTCATACACTCCATCACAAGGCAAAGCATTAAAGATAAAAACATCATTTTTAAAAACTGAAATTGAACCATTCAATTTATCAAAAATGTAAAAATAACCTTGTCTGTACAATGCATGAAAAGAAATTATGTTTCTTGCCATATCTGGCGAATAGCAACAATTATGTAAATCTAAACTAACTCCACTACTAAGCACTAGTCTATAGACATCGATCTTGGTAACAGGTGGCGTTCACCTATTGCCCATGACCAGGTTCAATCTATCGTGCACCAGCTCCCTACTTTCCTTTAGGCCCTGCAAATCAGAACAGATATGAAAACTACATCCGGTGTCAAGGACCCAAGAACAGGAAGAAGATGAGTTATTAGATATTGTATAAGTACCTGCTTGTGATGGCTTCACTTTGCCATCCTTGATATCCTGCAAGTACTTGGGATAGCTTCTCTTCCAGTGACCCTTCTCTTTGCAATAAAGACAATCGGCTTCCTTGGGATTCGTGACATGCGGAATGCCGGAAGACTTAGCTCTCGGGGCACTACTAGATGACCCGACATGAACCTTTTCCCTCCAATTTTGCTTAGGAGGGCCCTTCCTTTTCTTTCCCTTGCCAGATCCAATTGCCAAGACGGGCTGGCTAACTGAAGGTACACTTTTACCCTTCATCCCGTTCTCAGTAGTACGAAGCATGCGATGCAATTCAGCCAAAGTGGTCTGATTGTTGTTCAAATGATACGCCAGCCTAAACTGGTCATAAGAACTCAGTAAGGAGTTAAGCACTATGTCAACAGCCAACTCCTCATGTACAGGCATCGCAAGCTTCCTAAGCCGATCCACGTAACCTTGCATCCTTTACACGTGAGTGCAGATGGACTCTCCATTCCTAGGCTTGCTGTTCGTGAAGTCTTTGACCACCTCGCACCTCTCGATACGCTCTTGCTTGCAGAACTTTTCCACAAGTTCTTTGTGCATCTCGTAGGGCCAGTAGTCTTCATAGATTCTTTGCAGTTCAGGGTTCATGGTAGCGATCATGATGCAGGCCACTTTGGTCGCATCATCCGAGTGTTTTTGGTACAAGGCAATTTCCTCGGGAGTAGCGGTATCTTGGTCAACTTCAACTAGCTCGGTTTCAAGAACATACTCTTTGTGCTCAAACCTTAGAGCCATCTTGATGTTACGGATCCAGTCATTGTAGTTGGTGCCGTCCAACGTCACTTTGGAACACAATGACAAGATTGAAGTGACATTACCAGGGTTGGAGTGGGGAACGGTTTGGTCAACAGAAGACATCTACATAAGAAAAATGTAGTTTTAATTAGATACATATATGTAATCCTTATATTAACCCAAGAATAAATATAAGGCTAGGATCCTACAATAACAATTCACAATATCGAAGAGGGATGCCGTAATCTTTATTGTAAATTTTATAAGGTAGGCGAATGACGATTCAGCCAATTCCACCGCAGAAACATAATCATATTATAATGGAATTCCTAGTTTCTTTTGAGATTTATTGAACTGTTCAATAGCATGTTTTAATCACGGGAATGCCCCACTGATTGTGACTGGGATACCGAGGATCATAAACCAGGTGTGAATAACCATGCAAATTAGCTCAGTACTCTCGAAGTCAATTACCATCTCAAATTGACGTGTCGGTTAATCACACACGCTCCATCAATAATGGTAAAATAGAGAAACCCATTTGCAACTCTTTGTGGACCCCAATTGGTGTGCCGGTAAACCACACACGCTCCACCAACGTTCCACAAAGTACAATGTGCAATTTCATGGATTAGCATCAATTCACATTTTTAACCTAAAGTAACTAGATTGGAATTTTGTTAATGGTTCTAGTACTTTCAATTATAGCATTATACTTTTAAGAGGCTTAAGCGGTTCTATCAAACCCGTTCGGCTAACGACACTCGACTGACCAGGAGAGCGGTGGGTGAGAGTGGACACCCATTAGACTACCATTTTATAGGCAGTCGCCTTATACCCTCTTTATAGGACAGTTTTGTGAATGAGGCCTACTAACGGTAAGACTGACCAATTTAATCTTATACAAATAATATTAACTTTTAATTATACTATGTATAAGGTGTATTTTAATCTTATTAAAATATTTTTAGATTTAATTTACTTTACTATTTTCGCAAATAAAGCTTTAATTTCGAAAATTAATATTAAATCCTTAAGTGATTTAATTTGTCTTTTAATTAAACAATTAATTAAACTAATTAAATCAAATATAGGCATTACAAATTAATCAAATTAGTTACCTATCTTTATCCCCTAGATTTCGAAAATTACAATCATGGGATAAAGGATTCTAGTTATTTAATTAATCAGCAATTACCAAAAATAACAATCTACTTACCATGCATAGCAAAACATCGCCAAACGGGGAGGGAGGCTAGGGTTTTCGAAACCCTAGCCACCAAAGTCGAACATAGCCTCATGATGGGTCTAATTTTCGCAAATACTCATCATCATGCAAAGCAAATTATATCAATTCACAAGAAAAACAAATTGGCTCTAATACCATTGAAAGGTTTTGCACAAACAATGAACTAGATTTCCTAAGTTCACATGCAACCTAAGAGGAGATCTATGTTTTTCTACAATGAACATATAATAAAAAAAAACCTAAGGCCAACAATTTAATCTCTAAAGAACAAAATCAATAAAACCAACCTTTGATTCTTGATCCAAAAGCTAGCAGCAAAAGTTTCCTGCCTCAAATGGAATCACACCCAAATAGGAGGAGAGAAGACAACAGAGTTCCAGTGAGATATGAAAAGTGGCGCAGAAATAAGGGTGGCCAGGAGGCTCCTTTTATAGCCTCCAAGGGTTACAGTCAAAACCCTAAAGGAGCCTCCTTAATGGGCAAGCGTGTTGACCATTTGGACCAAGGCTTCTAAACCCTAATTAGGGTTTCGCCAACTATGGAGGTGCCCTCCATGTTGGCGCCAACTTTGGCCCCTGCCACTGGCCAGCCAGTTATTCAACTATTGAATAAATACAAACCAGTCCCTGCCCTTATAATTAATTAAATTAATCATCAAATTAAATCAAATTAATTCTAGATTAATTTCTAATTAATTATTATAGTTTCCAATTAATATATTAACACTTAAATATATTAATAAAATATTTATTTTATTTCTATTGATTTATTAAACAATTAATAAATCAACCTTTCTCACTACTTAACTCTACACCAATCCTCCAGCTATGAGGGCAACCCAAATGGACTTTACTTTAATTAATAAGATTAATACAATTTATAGTCATGGCTTAGACACCTAATCCAACACTAGGTATGTTAGTATAACTTAAGAAATTTTTGTATATGTTGAGCATGGGAAATCGGACTTAGACACTTTTGGGAAGTCACCCATTAAGAATTTCCTAGACAATGATGACAATGTTGGTTCCCCTGAATACAACTGTAAAAAATCATACCTTCTAATGGCAATCAGTGTATCAGAAGGTAACAACATTAAGTCACAAATACATCACTATTAAATGTAGCAAAGTGTAACAATCCATGACATAATGCTAGATCTTGCAAAGGACAATGAGGTGTTACGACTGATGCAGTAATTTCTTCACATGGAGTTATTATGGAAAGAGGTGCAGCAGGTGGCCGAGGGGGAACTAGAGGACCAAACATTGGTGAATGTATACGAACAGGTGCAATAGGCAGGGGTGGAAGGAGGAGAATTTTAAGTAAACTAAGTAACAATTAGTGGTATGCCATGGGGACAGGTGTAACTCGATGAATCAATTTGATGTGTTTGTACCATTTGAATAAATTTATGTTTTCAAGTTATGTATGAGTTTGGATATCAGACCCACAGAGAATATTCTAAGTTAATATTGTATAACGTTGGTATGATCACTACATGTACGACATCTATAGTATGTTTTAACAGTGTGGTATGTGTTTCAAAGTCAGGTAAATTTGGGTTATCATAGTTGTCCACTCACGTATTTTGTAAACCTACTTATGCGCACCAAGTATATCTTGTGTAGTGAATGAAGTGTAAGTGTATCTGTAGAAGGACAGCCACACACCATTTGGCTGTATAAGGAATACCCAAATGGGAATATTGGTTAACAATTATGTTCAACATTTGATTGTAAACAATGTTGTCGCCTTTTTGAAATGCATCACTTCCTTATTCATGTTCGTGAAGGGTTTCTATGCAAGCAATGAACACAAAAATTCCTATGGTTCACATGCAACCCTAAGATGATCTATGTTTTCTTCTATGAAGATAATAAACTAAATCCCTAAAGGATACAATTCAATTCCAAAGTAGAATTAAGAAAACCAACCTTTGATCTTATGATCCTTCAAGCAAGCAGCAAAGAGATCCTGCCTCAAATGCAAGTCACACCCAAAAGATGGAAGAATCAGTCCAGCAGAGTAATTACAGAGAGAGGGAGGCGTAGGATTTAGGGCACCCAGGGGGTTCCTTATATAGCCCCTTAGGGTTACACCTGAAACCCTAGAAAGCCTCCAAGTCGACAAGGCTTTTGGCCACTTGGACCAGACTCCCCAAAACCCTAATTAGGGTTTCGCCAACACCCTGGAGGAGCCTCCAGGGTGGCGCCAACTTTGCCAACTTTGCCCCAGGTTTTTACCTGGCCAGTTATTCAACTATTGAATAAATGCCAAACCAGTCCCTGCACCTTTTGATTAATTAATTTAATCACTAAATTAAATCCACTTAATTCTAGATTAAATCTTAATTAATTATTATAGTTTCTAATTAATATATTAACACTTAAATATATTAATAAACCATATATTTATTTTCTATTGATTTATTATACAATTAATAAATCAACTATTCTCTCTACTGAACTATACATATATCCTCCATCTATGAGGGCAACCCAAATGGACTTTGCTTTTATTCATAAGATAAATATAATTATAAGTCATGGCTTAGACACCTAATCCAACAGTCTCCCACTTGGATAAGTCTATGACTTTAATTGTCTGAACTCTGACCCAGTCAGTTCTGTCCAAAGATAAGTGATCTGATGATCCTCCGTCCAACAAGATATTTTCAGACTCAAGACATGGATTAACATCAATCTTGGTCTGATACTCTGTTTCTCGATTTCTGATTTGCATATGACTTTAGAGACTACTAATTGAACACATCAATTTAGTCCCGGTTGACCAACACTTTCAGTCAACTTCAAAATCATCGAGAGGCCTACAGATATCTGTTTCCCATCGGGTCAGGGGACGGATAAGTTTCGACTTATATGTCCATACCTTTTGCGGGTCCAAATACATACAACAACGCGTTTTATAACACCGAGTTACTGGCGCGGTTTCGCGTTGTCAATATGCACTTGTATCGCAAGTAACAGATCATATCTCTCCACTTAAAGATCACCGGATATTATCGTCTTAACATTGCTCGTGATATAATCCATGAAGCAATCTATTAAGCGCGGGTTTATCCAATACTCAAATCTCTATTTTCTAAGTACTCATGAATGTTGCAGCAGTCTTGCTGCAATGTCTAACTCATTAGACAGTCTGCAACCGATTCATGACAGTCTTTGTTCACACTTACTCCCTAACAGTGTGATCGACTGTGGAACTTTAAATAATCTAATTATTAAGGAGGTTAAACATGCAAGTATAGAAACACAAAAATAAACAATTGACAAAGGCAGTAACAATACTCATTTATAAATCTCTATTATAAAATCACCAAGTCAATTACATTTATAATGTTACAAGTTTCTAACCTATCTAATTACTAAAACTAATATCATCCTTCAGTCCAATGCTCCTGGCATGCTGATTGTGCTTGATCCTACTCAGAGCCTTAGTCAAAGGATCTGCATGATTGTCTTCTGATGATACCCGCTTAACCAGTAAGTGCCCTTCTTCTACTTGATGTCGAATGTAGTGGTACTTTCTTTCGATATACCTAGACTTTCCATGGTCTCGCGGTTCTTTTGTCAAGGCGACCGCTCCTTCATTATCGCAGAAAAGTTTCACCGGCTCCTGAATGCTCGGGACAACTCCAAGGTCCCCGATGAAATTTTTCAGCCAAGCCGCTTCCTTAGACGCTTCACTTGCTGCAATGTACTCTGATTCGCACGTTGAATCAGCCACCGTTTTCTGCTTGGAACTTTTCCAAGTGACCGCTCCACCGTTCAAAAGAAATACCCAGCCCGACTGGGACCGTCCACTGTCCCTATCTGTCTGGAAGCTGGAATCTGTATATCCACTCACTTTTAACTCATCACTGCCACCAAGGACCAATACCATATTCTTTGTCCTTCGCAGATACTTGAGTATGTTCTTGACTGCAATCCAATGTTCTTTTCCAGGATTACCCTGGAACCGACTAACCATGCTTAGTGCATATGATACGTCGGGACGAGTACATGTCATAGCATACATGATCGACCCTACTGCCGAAGCATAAGGTACCCGACTCATTTCAGCTATTTCCTCATCGGTACTCGGACTTTGAGTCTTACTCAATTTAGTATTACTTTGGATTGGTAAGTCTCCCTTTTTGGAATTTTCCATGTTAAATCTCTTTAACATCTTTTCCAAATATGTACACTGGCTTAGACCTATCAATTTTCTCTTTCTATCTCTAAGTATTCTTATCCCGAGAATATAAGCAGCTTCCCCTAGGTCTTTCATGGCGAAACACTTCCCGAGCCAAGCCTTAACATTTTGCAAGGTCGGAATGTCGTTTCCCATGAGCAGTATGTCATCAACATACAACACCAGGAAAGTGACTATACTCCCACTAGCCGTGACATATACACAGGACTTATCTTCACTCCTAGAGAAACCAAATTCTTTGACTTTCTCATGGAAGCGGAGATTCCAACTGCGAGACGCTTGTTTCAATCCGTAGATTGATCTTTCAAGCTTACATACTTTATCAGGGTGCTTTGTTTCTACAAAACCTTATGGCTGACTCATGTAAACCTCCTCAGTCAGTTTCCCGTTAAGGAAAGCGGTTTTGACATCCATCTTCCAGATTTCATAGTCATGAAACGCAGCTATGGCGAGCATTATCCTGATTGACTTAATATTGGCTACTGGTGAGAAGGTTTCATCATAGTCAACCCCCGGGGTTTGAGTGAATCCCTTCGCAACCAGCCGAGCTTTATAAGTATGAACCTTTCCATCCATGTCGGTCTTCTTTTTGAAGATCCACTTACATCCGACTGTCTTTCGACCCGGTACATTGTCAACCAAGTTCCAAACTTGATTGTCATACATGGAATTTATCTCGCTGTCCATTGCCTCTTTCCATTTTGCAGACTCGGGGCCTGCCACTGCTTCACGGTAGTTAGCTGGCTCATCCAAATTAGTCAACGTACGATCACTGACTAACGTGTCACCGTCCGAAGTAATATGGAAACCATAGAAGTCGGGCGGCATGCTAACTCCACCTGAACGCCTAAGGGGCAATGGTATGTCGGTCGGTCCAACAGGAACCTCTTCCTCATGTTGGTGGCTAGTTTCTTTTAAGGTTGGTTCATCGGTCGTCTCCCGAATTTCTTCGAGATCGACAGTACTCCCACTGTCCTCTTTGGAAATGAGCTCTCTCTCTCGAAAGAACCCTCGTCTTGCTACAAAGACCACGTCCTCGCTTGGTCTGTAGAACAAGTTTCCAAAAGACTGTTTCGGGTATCCGATGAAATAACACCTTTCACTTCTTTCTGCGAGCTTGTCATGTGTTTCACGTCTAACGTAAGCCTCACAGCCCCAAACTTTGATGTGTTCCAACCAGAGAACTTTCCCCGTCCACATCTCGTGCGGTGTTTTCGCAACCTTCTTGGTTGGGACAAGATTTAGGATATGGGCGGCAGTCTCTAAGGCATACCCCTAGAAGTGGATCGGAAGTGAAGCTCGACTCATCATGGAACGAACCATGTCCAACAGGGTTCGGTTTCGCCTTTCAGCAACACCATTCAACTGAGGTGTTCTTGGAGGCGATAACTGTGAAACAATTCCACATTCCTTGAGGTAATCGAGAAACTCGATACTAAGATACTCACCGCCTCTGTCAGATCTAAGCATCTTTATCTTTCTTCCCAATTGATTTTCCGCTTCATTCTTAAACTCTTTGAACTTTTCAAAGGTGTCCGACTTATTCTTGATTAAGTAGATATACCCATATTTACTAAAACCGTCGGTAAAGGTCACATAGAACCGCGTGCCATCTTTAGTGGTTGTTCTGAAGGGACCACACATATCTGTGTGTATGATATCCAACAGACCTTCACCTCTTTCAAAGGAACCTTTGAATGGTGATTTTGTCATCTTGCCAAGTAAGCAAGATTCGCATACATCATCCGACCCGAGGTCGAATGATTCCAACACTCCATCCTTTTGGAGTTGGGCGATGCGTTTCTTGTTTATATAGCCAAGGCGACAATGCCACAGACATGCCTTTTCTACACCGCTTGAAGCATCAATAGTTAAAACATTTTTACCATAATTATCAACACACATAATAGATTCATACATTCCATCACAAGGCATGGCATTGAATATAAAAACATCATTTTTGAAAACAAAAATTGAACCATTCAATTTATTAAACTCATAATAAAAACCTTGTTTAAACAATACATGAAAAGAAATTATGTTCTTAGCCATATCAGGCGCATAGCAACAATTATGTAAATCTAATCTAACTCCACTACTCAGCATCTGTCCATAAACACCGATCTTGGTAACAGGTGACGTTCGCCTATTGCCCATGACCAGGTTCAGTCTGCCATGCTCCAGCTCCCTACTTTCCTCTAGGCCCTGCAAATCAGAACAGATATGAAAACCACATCCTGTATCAAGGACCCAAGAACGGGAAAAAGACGAGTTATTATATATAGAATACGTACCTGCCTATGACGGTTTCACTTTACCGTCCTTGATGTCCTGCAGATACGTTGGGCAGCTCCTCTTCCAATGACCCTTTTGCTTGCAGTAAAAGCAGTCTGCCTCTTTGGGATTCTGAACATGTGGAATGCCGGAAGACTTGCCTTTCGGGGCACCGCTAGATGACCCGACATGAGTCTTTTCCCTCCAGTTTTGCTTAGGAGGGCCTTTCCGTTTCTTTCCTTTTCCAGAGCCAATCGCCAGGACAGACGAGTTGACAGGGAGCAAACCTTTTCCCTTCATCCCATCCTCAGCCGTCCGAAGCATGCGGTGTAATTCTGCTAGGGTTGCCTGGTTGTTGTTCAAATGATACGCCAGTGTGAACTGGTCATAAGAACTTGGCAAGGAATTCAGCACTATGTCAACTGCTAAATCCTCATGCACAGGCATTTCCAGCTTCCTAAGCCTTTCCACGTAACCATGCATCCTTTGCACATGTGCACAGATGGACTCGCCCTCTTTGGGCTTGCCGTTAGTGAAGGCTTTTACAACCTCACGCCTTTTGATGCGCTCCTGCTTGCGGAACTTTTCCGCGAGCTCTTTGTGCATCTCGTAAGGCCAATAGTCCTCATAGATACGCTGCAGTTCAGGGTTCATAGTAGCGATCATGATGCAAGCCACTTTGGTTGCATCATCAGAGTGTTTAGTGTACACAGCGATTTCCTCGGGAGTAGCGGTTTCAGTGTCCACATCAACGAGCTCGGTTTCCAGAACATACTCTTTGTGTTCAAACCTTAGAGCCATTTTGATGTTGCGGATCCAGTCATTATAGTTAGTGCCGTCCAACGTCGCCTTTGAGCATAATGATAGAATCGAGGTGACATTACCGGGATTTGAGTGGGGAACGGATTGGTCAGAAGACATCTGAACAAGAAGAAGGTAGTTTTAATTAGATATGATAATAATAATCCTTATATTCATCCAAGAATAAATATAAGGCTAGGATCCTACAATAACAATCTACAATACCGAAAAGGGATGCCGTAATCTATATTGTAAATTTTATAAGGTAGGCAAATGACGATTCAGCCAATTCCACCGCGGAAACATAATCATATTATAATGGAATTCCTAGTTTCATTGAGATTTACCGAACTGTTCGATAGCATGTTTTAATCTCGGGAATGCCCCGCTGTTTGTGACTGGGATACCGAGGATCACAAACCGGGTGTGAATAACCATGCAAATTGCTTGGTACTCTTGAAGTCAATTTTCATCTCTAATTAACATGTCGATTATCCACACACGCTCCGTTAACAATGACAAAATCAAGAAACCCATTGCGACTCTTTGCGGACCCTAATTGGCATGCCGGTAAACCACACACGCTCCACCAACGTTCCACAAAGTGCAATGTGCAATTTCATGGATTAGCACAAATTCACATTTTTAACCTAAAGTAACTAGATTGGGGTTTGTTTTAAGGTTCTAGTACTTTCAATTATAACATTATACTTTTAAGAGGCTTTAGCGGTTCTATCATACCCGTTCGGCTAACGACACTCGACTGACCAGGAGAGCGGTGGGTAAGAGTAGATACCCATTAGACTAACATTTTATAGTCAGTCGCCTTATACCCTCTTTAGATGACAGTTTTGTGAATGAGGCCTACTAATGGTAGACTAACCAATTTTCTTATATATATTAAATTAACTTTTAATCATAAATACATATAAGATATATTTTAATCTTATTAAAATATTTTAGAATTAATTTTATCTTAATTTTCGCAAATTATTACTAATTTTTTGAAAATTTTAAATTAATTCTTTAAACTGATTTAATTGGTATTTTAATTAAACAATTAATTAAACTAATTAAATCTAGGTTACATATTACCAAATTAATCAAATTAATTTATCTGTAATGGTCCTTGTGATTCTCGAAAATTACAAGCCAAGCAAGTAGGTTCAACTTATTTAATTAATCTTATTACCAAAAATAACAACATACAATTATGGCAAGCAAATCAAGCAATCAAGGGGGACCATTAGGGCATGGCGGCTAGGGTTAGGAAACCCTAGCCAAGCCGTCGACATTCAAGCCTCCCAAAGAGGTATTTTCGCAAAATACCTCAAGGCAAGAATCAATCTCATGCAGTTTATATCAATTCACAAGAAAACAGCCTAAGCTCTGATACCACTTAAGGGTTTCTATGCAAGCAATGAACACAAAAATTCCTATGGTTCACATGCAACCCTAAGATGATCTATGTTTTCTTCTATGAATATAATAAACTAAAACCATAAAGGATACAATTCAATTCTAAAGTAGAATTAAGAAAACCAACATTTGATCTTATGATCCTTCAAGCAAGCAGCAAAGAGATCCTACCTCAAATGCAAGTCACACCCAAAAGATGGAAGAATCAGTCCAGCAGAGTAATTACAGAGAGAGGGAGGCATAGGATTTAGGGCACCCAGGGGGTTCCTTATATAGCCCCCTAGGGTTACACCTGAAACCCTAGAAAGCCTCCAAGTGGACAAGGCTTTTGGCCACTTGGACCAGACTCCCCAAAACCCTAATTAGGGTTTCGCCAAAACCCTGGAGGAGCCTCCAGGGTGGCGCCAACTTTGCCCCAGGTTTTTACCTGGCCAGTTATTCAGCTATTGAATAAATGTCAAACCAGTCCCTGTACCTTTTAATTAATTAATTTAATCACTAAATTAAATCCAATTAATTATAGATTAAATCTTAATTAATTATTATAGTTTCTAATTAATATATTAACACTTAAATATATCAATAAACCATATATTTATTTTCTATTGATTTATTATACAATTAATAAATCAACTATTCTCTCTACTGAACTATACATCTATCCTCCATCTATGAGGGCAACCCAAATGAACTTTGCTTTTATTCATAAGATAAATACAATTATAAGTCATGGCTTAGACACCTAATCTAACAGTTCGCCCATTTGGTGTTGAGTTGGTCGCTCGTCCGTTAGTCATCGCCTTTTTGCATTCCAAACTGAAACCAGTTGGTAACTCGTAACCAAAACTTGTTTTTCGCCCTCCCCAGTGGCGTCCTCGGATATGTCGAGCCACGACCGTACCAACTCCGCCTCTTCCTCAAGAGTTCATCGCTTGTTTTTCGCCCTCCCCTTGGGTTTCTCGACCAGTATCTCTTTTCTTTTCCCCCTTTTTTCCGTTGGAGCAGAACCTCCTCCGATCCGGTTTCACGCTCCTCGTCGGCTTTCGGGACGGTTGAGGGGTTTGTGGAGACGATGATTAGAATGGAGTTTGTGGAGACGGTGTTCGGAATTGAGTGTTGAATTATGCAAATGAGTTGAAATTTTGCAGCATCATTTGAAGATTGAATTGTTGTGACATCGGAAATTTGTTGTAAATCGGAAATGTGTTTTGAGGGTCGAATTGTGGTTTGTAGGGTGGTGGGGATGAAGGATCGAACCCAAAATAATTGGGGTTTGGATTGTTTAAATTTTGAGATATTTTGAGTGAAAATGTAAAGGAATTATAGAGGAATTTATATATATATTTAAATTACGTGATTTTTCATACCCCATGTAACGTTTTTTTTGGTTTGTGTAACGCGGGTTTTTTGGACCCGTTTTTTGATCCGTTTCTTATTTTCGGATCCTACTGATACGTCTTACCTCCAATTGCTAACCGGTTCCTTTCCTCTTTTTCACTTCGTCCCCACCGCCTCCTCTTTCACGCTGATTTCGCGTCTGAGGCTCTCTACCTCCGTCGATTTCATGTCTGAGGCTCAGCGTAATGACTTAAATTCCCGGCGGCTACTCGATTGGCGACGGGCGGCTGCTTTATTCGTAAACAAATCTGATTTCGCATCGCTGCTCCACTTCTCGGTTTCTCCTTCATTCAACCGTGGTTTCACGAAGCGACGTTTTTTTGTTAGTCGGTGAGATAATTCTATTCACTCCTTTCAATCTCTCTCTCTATAAAGCCCTATTGTTGTTTTATGTTTTCTAATTCGATTATCCCCAAGTGGCGATAATTTGAAAATTGGGGTTTTTAGCCTGGAGCCTACACACAACGAAGGGAAACATTAAGGGAAAGGACATCACTCATCAAAGTCTTTAATAAGAAGAATTGCACGAGAGAGCAAGTATAAAGAACGTGTTTGTGCTGCTATTTGTCAAAAAAGGGCAGCAGCTTAACGGAAAACATTGGGATTACTTGAAACTGACATGGAAAAAGCATAATGCACGCTTTTAGAAGTAAGAAAGGTAGCCAGGTTGGTTTCACAGCAGAGAGAGACTGAAAGGAGGAGATTGAAAGAGAGTTTGGAAGATAAACTACAAAGGGTATGGTCGTCTTTTTCTGCTTTTAGTCTTTTCGATACCCTTTTTATACTTCTGAAATATGAGCTTCTTTTGAGCTGATATACAGGCAAAGATACAAAGAGCAGAATATGTAATGCAAAGAACGAGACTTTATAGGTAATGCCTCCAAAACTTTAACATTGTTGAAGGCAGCTTTTCCAAAATTTGTTCCAACTATATTGGAATTGTAAGATACATTGATCAGTCATAATGCTTCTTTTTTTGAATAAAATGAACAAAGACTCAAGATTGTCTTTTATGCAGGTATAAGAAGGACCAAGATACTGCCGTTTTTGGCTACATGTAGTCTTCACAATTTATTCAATGCCTCTTTACTCTCTGAAAAAGGTTCCCCTTTGCTTGATTTTGAGTTTAGTGATAGATTATAATAATTCTGAGCGTGTATATATATATATATATATATATATATATATATATATATATATATATATATATATATATATATATATATATATATATATATATATATATATTTCTGAATGGCTAATTGTTTAATGATTGTTTAATTTTCAGGATCTCACAGTTGTTTTATCAACACTTCTTCCGGTTGTTTGTAGTTATACTAACCTCAAAGACTTCGAATTTCTCAGTTGGCCTCAAGGTGGTTTTTTATGAGGCATTTTACAAATTTAAATAACAAACTATTTTCATTTTTCAATCTTGATTATTATAATTTATCCTCTTAAAGCGGAATATCATATACGTTTTTTCAAAGTCTTCGTTGAATCGACTCATGAACTGATTGTTTTGTATCGATGATGTTCTTTTTCTTCTTTAACTTGGGTTTCTAAGATGGAAAATTCATATTTCAATGACTCAATCTGCAGAAAACCTTAAAACCCCAAGATCACGAATGTCATGGGCTGACATGGCACAGGAGGAGATGTAGGCTGAGGAAGAGGGGCAATTTGGCTCAACGTATGGAGTTTCTTTGGATAACTGTAGAGGTAACTTTGACTATCCCTCTTCTATTTTTAAAAACTGTTAAGTTAGGTCATAAATAAATGAGTAAATAACAATAAAACCTCTAAATGCAAGCGAAACAAACGGTTTAGAAAAAAAAAAGTTCCTTCCTCCATCGCCCCGTGCAACGCACGGGCTCCCCACTAGTTGGTATTAAATTGTGTGTACAAAATGGTCAAATTATGGGGTATTTATAGTGTAATGTTTAAATTTTGAAAAAGAAAACTTTTTTTTCCAATGGCTAGAAAACGGTCATCTCCGGTAGACTCCTTCGCCGATGACATTTAATGTCAGCATCACGGGACGGTGATGCTGACAACATCAACATGCCACGTTGATGCCCGTGACGGTTTTTAACACGATACCGTATAGCCTTAAAACCTTGGTGGTGAGGTTTAAAGTTTCTAATTTATGACACTTCGGAATTGAGCATTCAAAAAATTACTGTTCAAACTCCGAATCAAATCTCAAACGTTTCAACTTTGAATTATAATGTTTTCGTCGTTATTGATCTCGAAGAAAAGTGATCACTTAGATTGTTAGAAAAGAACATTATTATCATCATTTTCTCTACATAATACAATTTTATTTCAGAGTATATTCTTACGGTGTATATTTTACCGTTAGTATATTATTAGAAAAATAATGAACAACTGCTTTATTGGGAAAGAGATGTCCGTTTTTAAAGTAATGGCAGAATATGTTTGCCTCGGAAATTACTACCTTTCACTCCATGTGGTATTTTTGTAATATTTATTAAATTCGAGGTAGCTAATTGTAGGTTTTTGGATTAGATCTTCGTCAATAAGACAGTCAACGTAAATTGAATATCGCCCCTTCACTCACTCTGACTTGATTTCAAGTTTCGACGTGATTTAAGGTATTATATTTTTTGAGTTATGACGTGAAGGAAAATCCGAGAAAACCGTCACCAGAATATCATAACTGAATCACAAATTATTTATGATATCATATTATAAAACATATAAAACATCATGGTTGGCATGAAATAAAAAAAAAACATATCTATAATAATATAAAGTTATTTTTTGAATCTTTTATAAATTAGCTGATTTTGTTATCTTTATACTTTGTGAGCATATCTAAATGTTAAACTATAGTTTTTTTAGGATGATTTAAAGATGTAAGCATTTTAGAAAATTTACCATAGAGCGAATAACTTTTCATTCATAATATATAGATTTAGTGGTTATAATAATATAGGAAAATATAATTGCAACAATAATTTTTATTTGATATTTAATGCTAAGATATATTGTTAATACCCTTTCTCTTTCAGTGAACCGGTGGCGGACCAACTTATGGGTGGCAAAAAGTCCCGTAGGACCCGGTTCTGCGGGTCCCCGATTCCGTACGGGGGTATTTTTTTCAAAAATTCGAGAGCGGAGGCAGATTTCACTCCCGTTTGATACTTTATACTTTGTGAGGATATCTAAATGTTAAACTATAGTTTTTTAGGATGATTTAAAGATGTAAGCATTTTAGAAAATGTACCATAGAGCGAATAACTTTTCATTCATAATATATAGATTTAGTGGTTATAATAATATAGGAAAATATAATTGCAACAATAATTTTTATTTGATATTTAATGCTAAGATATATTGTTAATACCCTCTCTCTTTCAGCGAACCGGTGGCGGACCAACTTATGGATGGCAAAAAGTCCCGTGGGAACCCGGTTCTGCGGGACCCCGGTTCCGTACGGGGAGTATTTTTTTCAAAAAGAGAGCGGGGGCGGATTTCACTCCCGTTTGATTTTCGGGGTCGGGGTCGGGGTCGGGGTCGGGGTCGGGGTCGGGGTCGGGAGCAGGCGATTCCATCCCGAAACACCCGCGGGGGCCCCATTTGTATATAAATAAAATAATAAATAATAATATGATATTTATATTATTAAATTATTAGCGATTCGGGGTTGGGATCGGGGTCGGGGTCGGGGGGAAATGTTGTTTTTCAAGCTCAAACGGGGAAAACGGGGGAACGGGGCGGGAGCGGGATTAAGTTCGGAATTCGGGGGCGGGATCGGGGACGAGGAAACGGGGGAATTCGGGATCGGAGGAAACGGGGGAATTCGGGGGTGGGGGCGGGGGAACTTATTTCCGGTCCCGTTGCCATCCCTAGACCAACTCTAAGTTTTTCTCTAACTGTTTGAAAAGAGATGACAAAAGTCTTTTAGTAAAGATGTCTGCTAGTTGAGCTTGGTTGGCACAAAACGAGTGTAAAGTTTACTTGAAGAAACAAGTCTACGAACAAAGTGATAATTAATGTCGATGTGTTTGGCACATTTAGGAGAGATATAATTTTGGCTAAGGGAAAAAGCGCTTCGATTATCACATAAGATGGTAGGAAGATCAGGTCGCAACACACGAAGTTTCTGTAAGAGGTGGGTAACCTAGACAAGCTTAGTTGTCATGTTTGTCATGACATGGTATTTCGATTTACAACATGACTTAGAAATGGTTGGTTGCTTCTCAAAGAAATAAGCCAAATCTGCCTTAGAGTAACCAAAAAGAGACGGAGCGAGAGAATATAAATGGAGAGACTATATGAGATGATACCTTTAACGTAGTGTAAAATGCATTTTACTGCTTGATAACGATCGACGGTGGGGGCATGTAAGAATTTACTGACTTGGTTTACAACATAATGTATGTCTAGTCTTATGATCGTCAAATATGGAAGTCCCCCATGAGAGAACGACAAGTAGTGGCGTCGGTAAAATGCGTGTCAGCAATGGAAAGAACGTTAATGGTTAAAAGAGACGTGACCACGAGTTTAGAGTCGTCTAAACCAGCACTGCCATATTTGGCCTGACTCGAAAAATGATAACCATCAACTTAAGTAACTTCGAGACCAAAAAAGTAGCTAAGGGTGACCAAATCTTTGATTGTAAATTCCTTGTTGAGCCAAGATATGAATCTTTTGATAGTTGGTTCATCATTGACCATAAGGATAATATCATCAACTTACAATTAGAGGTACAAGAGACACATACCATTGTTGTAAACAAATAGTGATGTATCTACACGACTGTATGTGAAACCTAAACATATAAGAAAATTAATGAGTCGTTGGAAGTAGGTTTGCATCGTCAGCTTTAGATTGTATATAACACACCTTAGTTGACAAATTTAATGAGGATGCCATAGGTCAATGAAACCTCAAGGTTGCTCCATAAAGACACTTCCAGTTAGTTGAAGGAGGTGATAAGGATATCATGGGTCAATGAACGTCACATAAATAAGGACAAACTTAACGCACAAGGTTTGAAACACATCATAATCTGGTGTGGAGCTATATAGCATCTCAAATGGACTTTTTTTCCTCAAGGAATTTGGATGGTAACTGATTAATAATATAGGTGGTTGAAGTGAATGTGTCAGCCTATAAATTTTTTCGGTGTATTCCATTAAGAAGTGTGGCAATGCTTGTTTCCGTAAGATGGTGATGCCTGTGGTCAACTTGACCATTTTTGTTGAGGAGTATAAGGTATGAAATGTGTTGATAAGTGCTATTGTCCATAAATAAGGTATAGACACTTTGTTTTAAGAATTTCGTTCCACCATCACTTTGGAAATTCTTGACTTTGCAACAAAATTAGGTTTGAAAAAAATGTCAAGAATATTTATATGACATTGGGAACATCTAGTTTACATTTTAATGCATAAAATCATGTAACACAGGAAAAACCATAAACAAATAAGGTGTAATAAATATAGTCTTTGTTGACATAATAGGACTTTGCCCCTCCAAATCACATTATATTAAATCTAAAACATGTAGAAAGCTTGAGATTTATTTCAAAAGATAAATGTTTACCTTGATAACTTGCAAGACAAACAAACACTAGGTTTTGTCAAAATTGAGGAAACAAATAAACGTCCTATTTTAGCTAAAAAGAAGATAACTTCAAAGGAAACATGGCCCAAATGTTGATGCCACAACTCGAACGAGGCACAAAGCCAACTAAATGAAAGGTTTATTAAAAATGTATTGTGATCATGCTCAAGGATGTAAAAGACCTTTATTAACCCGATATTATGCCACAATGAATTGCCTCCTGATTTCCATAACACATCGAGACTATATACAGTTTACATAGATACAAATACTAAGTGGGCCTAATAATAATATGTACAGATGGGCTAAATACAACTAGGCTAATATACACGAGCATCCCCCTGCAGTTTGAACATGGTGGAAAGCTTGAACGTTTAAACTAGAGCGAAAATCTGTGAAAAGAGATGTGGGAAGGCCTTTGGTGAAAATGGCCGCATATTGAGCAGATGAAGGCACATGAAGAACACGAATCTGTCCCCGTGCAACTTGGTCATGAACAAAGTGAATGTCGATCTCTATGTGCTTAGTTCGTTGATGATTGACTGGGTTTGCAGACATGTATACGGCACTGATGTTGTCACAGTAGACAATAGAGGCTTTGTTTGTCGGGCAACACAACTCGCAAAGGAGATTCCGGATCCAACTTGTTTCGGCTACTGCGTTTGCTACCCCACAGTATTCGGCCTCTGTACTGGAGCGCGAAACGATCCCTTGATGTTTGGAGGACCAAGATATGAGGTTGTCTCCTAAGAATACGCAATACCCCGATGTGGATCGTCGTGTGGACGTGCATCCCCCCAATCTACATCTGAATAGGCCATAAGCAGTGCGCAGAGGGAGAGACATGAATCTGAAGACCGTGATCAATGGTGCCATGGATGTACCGCAATATACACTTGAGGCATGAAGATGCTGCTCGCGGGGGTCATGCATGAATAAACATATCTGTTGAACAGCAAACGCAATGTCTGGTCTGGTGAAGGTCAGGTACTGGAGTGCACCTGCAAGGCTGCGGTATAAAGAAGGGTCGGATACAATGTGGCTGGTGGACTGCAATTTCTGAATCGGCTCAGCGGGAGTACGACATGGGTTGCAGTTCAACATGTTCGCCCGCTCCAATATATCAATGGCATATTTCTATTGGGAGAGGAAGATGCATTTGTCAGATCGAACGACAGAAATGCCCAAGAAATAATTCAGAGGGTCGAGATCAGTCATGGAGAACTCAGTGCTGAGCTGTTTGATAATTTGCTGAAGTAAGTGGGTGGTAGAAGCTGTAAGGATAATATCATCCACATATAAGAGAAGATATGATGTGGCTGTTACAATCTGCATAATAAAGAGTGACGGATCGGTGCGACTCTGTTAGAAACTGATATGCTTGGCATGAGTTGCGAAGTGGTGGTACCAAGCCCTCGGGGCTTGTTTCAGACCATATAGAGATTTCCGAAGAAGGCAAACATGATTAGGAAATTGAGGATTGCGAAATCCAAGAGGCTGGTGCATGTATACAGTTTCCTGAAGGTGACCGTGAAGGAAGGCATTCTTCACATCTAGCTGGTAAGTGGGCCACTGGCGAGAGACAGTTAGGCTGAGGACAGTGCGGATCGTTGCCGGTTTAACAATCGGACTAAAAGTCTCATCACAATCTACTCCTGGCTGTTGGCTGCGATCGTTGGCAACAAGTCTTGCTTTGTATCGAGCAAGTGTACCATCTGCATGAAACTTGTGGCGAAATAGCCACATTGACCTGATAATGTTGACCCCTTGTGGTCTTGGTACAAGCTGCCATGTATCGTTAGTCATAAGAGCATTCAATTCATCATTCATGGCTTGTTGCCGGTTAGGGTCCTGAATCGCCTGTAAGTGTGACCGTGGTAGAGGAGAGAGGGTGGATGTATGGAGGTTGAGTCGCTATATCGGTTTGACAATGTCGCTTTTGGCACGTGTGGTCATTGGATGTTATGGGGCATTTTCCACAGGCTCGAAACGGGAGGAGGGAGGGGAGTGGGATGATGAGGAAGGAGGATCTGGGTGAGTGTTGGAGGAAGTAGGAGAGGAAAAGGTCGTAGTGGGTGGAGATAACGGGGGTGGATTGATTCCGGTACGGTGGGCGTGGGTTCACGAGGTGGAGATGGTTAAATGGCGAACGAGGGAGATGGTGTGAGAGAGAGACATCGAGAAAATCATAAAGAGGAGGTTCATTTGGAGTAACAGATTTGAACGAAAATATTGTTTCGTCAAAGATGACATAACGAGATATGATGATTTTGCGGGATGATAACTCAAGGCAGCGATAACTGTGATGGTTAGTGGGGTAACCCAAGAATACACAAGGAGTGGTACGAGGGGTGAGTTTGTGGGGGGTGGAAAGGTTGGGATAACATAATGAGCCAAAAACACGAAGGTGTTTGTATGTGGGGTGGGTATTGAAGAGGCGGAAATGAGGTGTGTCATTTTTAATGGAAGTGGATGGAAGAATGTTTAGTAAGTGAGTGGCCATGTCGAGGGCTTCAACCCAATATGTAGGTGGCATGTGAGCTTGAAAGAGAAGAGAACGAATAGAGTTGTCTATTGTGCGAAGCATTCGTTCCGATTTTCCGTTTGGTTGGGATGTGTGTAGGCATGAGAAGCGAAATTGGATGCCATGGGTTGCAAAATGGTTATGAAATAGTTGGTTGTTATATTCACCCCCGTTGTCACATTGGAAAGCTTTTATGGTTTTACCGAATTGGTTTTTGATGTAGTTGGAAAAGATTAAGAAGTTTGAAAACACCTCGGATTTTTATTTTAGTGGAAAAACCCAAAGATATTGAGAGTGATGATCAAGAAATATAACATAGTAGCATAACCAACTAACACTAGCAATAGGAGAAGTCCAAACATCGGAATGAACAATGTCAAAAATATGGGAAACATTATGCATTGATAAATCAAACGGAAGTTTAACATGTTTGCTAAGTTGACATGAATGACAAATACCATCAAACTTTGTCTTATTACGTGAAATAAAATTTTTGGAAATTAAAGATTACAAAGGTTTGTTGCCGGGGTGACCAAGATGTTGATGCCAAAGAGAACAGCTTGCGGAAACGTGAACTTGGGGTGTGGATGGAAGAACCGGGTATAGAGGGCCGTCACTATGTCACACCCCCAAACCGTAATGGCAGAAACGTTCGAGGGTGGATGACTTCATGAACAATATCATAACAAAGTTGAACAATAGTGAATTCCAAGCACACAACCATCATTTAATCAATTGCAAATGTTACAAAGTTTACTTGTTCCATGTTTCAAATACAATTGAAATGATATCAAAAATAGACAAAAATGACGTCGTAACGTCCCATCTTGTAGCGCTTGCATTACCTTATCAATTTCCTGAGAATACAAGTAGTTGAAAAAGTGTCAACAATTACGTTGGTGAGTTCATAAGATTTTGCGTAAGAAATGACCTTTGTTTGTAAGCGATAGTGTTGAAAACCAAGAAAATCCAATATTTTCTCATAAAACTGAACAAGTCTTTATATCCCAAAGACTAAAATGTAATATGTAAACTGTAGTGTGAAATCCCTTAGAAATGTATTTTTCCATGTAAACAATTTATAAAAATAATAAGTTGATTATTTTCTCATGTGAGATACCCTATAACCATACTGTGACTAGTTGGCCTGCTGCGACGTTCTTCAGGCGTCGGAATGTTAGACATTTGGACACCTCAGACCTGCCGATCAAGCTGTAGCTAGCAGCTCAGGTGCGGGGTTGTCAAGCCCCGTATAGATCTATACTCAAATATCGCGCTCTCTTACCGAGACTCTGGTTATAAAAGTTCAGGACTTATAGTAGGTACTTATAAAAGTACTGTGAAGATTCATCTCACAAAAATGTATGTATTCCAATCAACTTGTTTACGTACGATTTGTATATAAAAACTCTTGTAGTCATCCATTATCATTTTTCCCATGATAATATAGTAAAGTATAATAATTATATATTTTTATATAATTATTTTTGTCATGTTCAAACGTCATAATAACCTTGTGTTCATAAACTATTTCAATAATAGTCTATTTTTAGTATTTCGTCGTAATAACCTTATTTTTACGAACAATAACGAAATAACTTATTCAAAAGATTATAAATATCATCCTTTGAGGTAATTCTCACAAAAATGGTGTAATAATGTGATTATAACCATTTTTGCTAGAAAATAGTGCCTTTATTTATAAAAACGTAGTTTTTACTAGTTTTCGTTTTTATAACGTTTTTATCCAAGATCTAGTATCTTTGTACATTTTATTTGTAGTTTTTGTAACTTTTACACAACTTAATATATCAAAGTGTTCATAATACATGGATCTATTCATATTTCATGCCAAATTCATCTTTATAATATTTTTTTTCCAAGATTTAACATTTTACTCATTTTATTTATAGTTTAGTAACTTTTACACTAACATTATATACCTCATTATGAACATCTTTCAAAGGGTTAACCATATTTCATGTCAAAAACATTTTTACACAAATATTAACTTTATAAACTTGTGTAAATCAACATATATAACATTAAAACACATATAAACATGACTAAAACAACATTTATAGTAAAAGAACTTGTATTCTCCCCCAAAAAGGTTTGAAAAGATGAAAATGAGGGGTATGAACTCACCTTGAGTGGTAGATCTTAAGGTTTCTTGGTAGAAGATTGAAGAGTTTGGTTCTAGAACCCGGAAGACTCTTGGACAAAGCTATTATCCAATGGATTTTCGTGAGTATGTGTGTGTAAAAGAGTAAATGAAGGTATTTAGAACTTAAATCACTAGATGATCATGACTTACCAAGAAGGCTTTCAAGATCCTTGAAGATGATGAAGATTTGAGCTCAAAGACCTTTGGACCAAGCTATTATTCAATGGATTTTGATGGATGTTAGTGTGTGTAAAAGGTGTAAAACTTGTGTTATGTTGTTTAGAATCAAAGGATGAATGAAACTTACCACTTAGATTTGTTAATGGAGCTTGAAAATGGAGTTTGATGAGGAAGATGATGGTGGCGGTTTTGGAAGGGAAGAAGAGAGGGAGAGGCCGAGACCAAGAGAGGGAGAGGAGAAGAGAGTGAGTTGATGATTTGGTTCAAATGAGATGGTGTAGTTCTCTTTAGTAGATTTGATCTTGATTTTTCCTTAATATAAAATTCTAGGCTTTTAGTAACCTAGATCTTGAATAGTAACTAGGAAATTTGATTGTGATATGTTGTGTTCCCAAGGATGGCTGTCGATAGGGGTGGGGTAGGGGGGTGGGGTGGGGTTGGTTTTTATAAAAATAGCAATATACTTATAAAAATGTGTGATTTTTATAAAATAGTAAGACGTTTTAGTGAAATTTTATGCGTTTTTGACAAAACGAAGTTCTAAATAATTATTTTGTATAAAAACATTGTCAAACATTTATTTTGATTGAAATATAATTCGTTGGGTGTCGAAATACGCGTTTAAGAGCAATATTCTTCCGTTTTCGCGATTTTTGACGTTTTACCGGAAATTGTATTTAGCTTTGAAATTAAATACTAGATATTATTACGTTACTTATCATATGAATTTTTATTTCATATTTGATGTTTAAGGCACCACATTTTGTATTTTGAGTCCAAACCCTGTGTACATTTATCCGTTCACAGCAATTTAATCGTTATAACTTTCACATATGAACTCCGTTTTCGACGTTCTATATATCCACAGGTTCGTATTTATGAGTAGATCGTTTTATGAATATTATTATTCTCAAAATAATAATTGTACGATTATCGAATTTTTACGCTATCGTAGTTTGTTGTCCGTATTTTCGACTTTTAACCGATAATTGTTTTGATTTAGCATACGTAATACTATACTATTAATAGTTCATCGCAAAAGTTATGGAAAATAACTTTTAAACATATAGATTAACGTACGCTTCGTTTGACTACAGTTGACTTTTGTTGACCGGAATTTACAATTGTCACATCATCTACCCGTTAGAGAGAAATTCGTCCTGAAATTTAGCTCTTGAGTGGATTCTCAAAGGTTTGGGAAGAGATGTGGGTACTTCTGCTTCATCTGGTCTTCACGCTCCCAAGTAAATTCAGGTCCACGCTTGGCACTCCAACGGACCTTAACTATCGGTATGCGGCTCTGTTTCGTCCTTTTGATCTCTCTGTCCATGATTTCTACGGGTTCCTCCACAAAATGAAGGTGCTCGTTCACTTCGATCTCGTCGAGCGGTATGACAAGGGTCTCATCGGACAGGCATTTCTTTAAGTTGGATACGTGAAAGGTGGGATGGACATTGCTGAGCTCCTGCGGTAGTTGAAGTTTGTAGGCTACTGGCCGATCCTAGCAAGGATCTCGAAGGGCCCAATGTATCTGGGGTTCAGCTTCCCACGCTTTCCAAAGCGTATCATTCCTTTCCATGGCGAGACCTTCAACAACACTCGGTCACCAACCTGGAATTCCAAAGGCTTGCGTCGCTTATCTGCGTAGCTCTTTTGTCGGTCACGAGATGCTTTCAATCGTTCACGGATCTGAACGATTTTCTTCGTTGTCTCTCGTATGATCTCCGGACCGGTGAGAGTACTGTTAGGTACTTGGCCTCTTGCTAGTTGAGTATCACCCACTTCAGCCCAGCACAGAGGGGATTTGCACTTGCGTCCATATAAAGCTTCAAATAGAGCAACTTTGATGCTAGTGTGGTAGCTGTTGTTGTATGAAAACTCAATGAGAGGTAAGTGGGTGTCCCACGCCTTACCGAAGTCTATCACACAAGCTCTCAACATGTCTTCCAGCGTTTGGATGGTTCTTTCACTTTGCCCGTCCGTCTGTGGATGGTACGCTGTACTCATGTCAAGTCTGGTTCCCAAGGCTTTTTGCAATGATTGCCAAAATCGTGAAGTGAATCGACTATCTCTATCTGAGATAATAGAGTTTGGCGCACCATGCAATCGTACTATTTCTTTGATGTACGTCCTCGTAAGTTTCTCCATTTTGGTGAACATATCGACGATTACCCATATGGTGTCTAACCCACCGGTTGTCTTTGGTAGTTTGGTTATGAAGTCCATAGCTATCCGCTCCCACTTCCACTCGGGTATTTTTGGTTGTTGTAGCAGACCCGAGGGCTTTTGATATTCTACTTTAACTTTGGCGCAAGTCAGGCACTTGCCTACGTAAGTAGCAATTTCTGCCTTCATGTTCGGCCACCAATACAGTTTCTTGAGGTCCAGGTACATCTTGTCGGACCCAGGGTGAATGGAGTATCTAGTCTTGTGAGCCTCATTTATGACAATGTCTCTGTATCCGCCGAACCTCGGGATCCAAATTCGGTTCATGAGGTAACGAGCTCTGTCTTCCTTAACTTCGAGGTTTTTATCCATCCCTCGCAAGGCTTCATTCGCGACATTCTCAGGTTTTAAGGCTTCTAGTTGCGCCTCCTTGATCTGAGTGGACAAATGGGAATGGATTGTTATCGACAGAGACTTTACTCGGCGGCCCGAGTACTCTTTAGGACTAAGGGCATCTGCCACCACGTTGGCCTTTCCTGGATGATAACGAATTTCGCATTCGTAATCACTTAGTAGCTATACCCATCGTCGTTGTCTCATATTGAGTTCTTTTTGGTTGAGGATATGCTGGAGACTCTTATGGTCGGTGAATACCGTACACTCTGTGCCGTACAGGTAGTGTCTCCAGATCTTCAATGCGAACACTACTGCTCCCAACTCGAGGTCATGTGTAGTGTAGTTGACCTCGTGAATTTTAAGTTGTTTTGAAGCGTAGACAATGATTTTTCCTCTCTGCATGAGTACACAGTCCAGACCCTGGTTCGATGCATCGCAATAGACCACAAAGTCTTCTGTTCCTTCTGGAAGGGACAGAATAGGAGCGCTGCACAAAGCTTTCTTTAAGGTCTGGAAGGCGGTGTCTTGTTTATATCCCCACTTGAATGTCACACCCTTCTGTGTCAGGGTAGTAAGTGGCTTCGCAATTTTGGAGAAATTCTGTATGAATCTTCGGTAATAGCCAGCAAGGCCCAAAAATTGGCGGATTTCTGTCGGAGTTCTTGGTGCTTCCCAGTTTTCGATGGCTTTGATTTTGGAGGGATCCACATGTATCCCTTCTTTGTTGACTACGTGGCCTAGAAAGTTCACTTTTCGAAGCCAAAATTTGCATTTCAAAAATTTCGCATACAGCTTCTCTGCTCTTAATGTCTCCAAAACTTGTCGTAAGTGTTGACTATGTTCCTCCTTACTTCGTGAGTAGATAAGTATGTCGTCGATGAACACTATCACGAATTTATCTAGGTAAGGTCGGCATACGCGGTTCATCAGATCCATAAACACTGCGGGCGCATTAGTCAATCCGAAGGGCATCACGACGAATTCATAATGGCCGTAGCGGGTTCTGAATGCCGTTTTAGGAACGTCTTCTTCTTGGACTTTGAGTTGATGATACCCCGACCTTAGATCGATTTTTGAGAAGTAACTCGATCCTTGGAGTTGATCGAAAAGGTCGTCGATTCGGGGTAGCGGATACCGATTCTTGATAGTGAGCTTGTTCAACTCCCGATAGTCAATGCACATACGGAATGATCCATCCTTCTTCTTCACGAACAAGACCGGCGCTCCCCAAGGTGAGAAGCTCGGCCTGATGAACCCTTTACTTAGCAGTTCGTTTAGTTGGCTGGATAATTCTTGCATTTCTGCCGGGGCTAATCGGTATGGCGCTTTTGCTACCGGGGTGGCTCCTGGAATCAAATCGATTCTGAACTCGACTTGTCGTGCGGGTGGTACTCCTGGAAGGTCTTCTGGGAATACGTCGGGAAAGTCGCAGACTTCAGGGATCTCTTTGATGTTCTTTACTTCTTTCTTCTCGTCAACAACGTGGGCTAGGAAGGCATGGTATCTTTTCTGTAGGTATTTTCGAGCTTTGATGCAAGATACGATTCGGAGGCTGGTACTGGGTTTATCGCCGTAGACAACAAGGGTCTTGTCATCCGGCAGATGAAGTCGGATTCCTCGTTCGTAACACATGATGTCGGCATGATGAGGGATTAGCCAATCCATACCAACAATCACGTCAAAGCTTCCTATTTTAACAGGCATTAAATCGATTTGGAAGGAGTGATCGTCCAGGGTAAGTGTACAGCCTATGTATATGTCGTTTGTGCTTTCTGTTTTGCCATTAGCCATTTCTACTGTAAATGTTTCATTGAGTGGTTGAGGTTTTTGTTTTAGTAAGTATTTAAACTCGTGGCTTACGAAACTCCTCTCCGCACCGCTATCGAATAGTATACATGCATATGAATTATTGACGAGGAACGTACCGGTAACCACGGTAGGATCCTCTACCGCTTCCGCGCGTCCCATAGCTAGGACTCTTCCATTTCTCCCAACGTTCTTTGTCTTCGGGCAATCACGCTTAAAATGCCCCGTCTCACCACAACCATAGCAAGCTTGACTCACCCCAGCATTAGAGGCTTGGGTGGCTTGTGGAACTGGTGCCCTGCAGAAACGGGCGGTATGACCCTTCTTGTTACAGTTCGAGCAGTGCATTTCTCTACAGGCTCCAGTATGGTGGAAATTACACTTGTTGCACTTGGGTAGTGTCCCATTATATTGCTGGGTTGCTGTTGGGGTAGTCGGGACAGTGGCTGCACGGACTGCCACAATTTGTTGTCTCTTGGCACTTTCTTGGTTAGGCTGATTTCTCCCCCTGTTCCAGGGTTTTCTCTTGTGGTCCTTCTCTCTTGGTTGATCAGTTTTAGGGGTCATGGTGCCCTGTCGAATCCCATGGTCGACTAATCGTTGGGCCAGTCGTTTGGCACTGTCGAAAGTGGCCGGGCTTGCCGCTTCTACATTCCCCTGGATCAGAGGAGATAGCCCCCAGATATAACGTTCCACTTTCACAGATTCTGGTGTGACCATAGCAGGGCAGAGGGTTGCCAAATCGTTGAATCGGTTCGTGTAGGAGGTCAGATCTGAACCTTTCATGGTAAGGTTCCACAGCTCTTGTTCTAGTTTTTGGATCTCCCCTCTGGGACAGTACTCTTTCATCAGCATGGTCTTCAGTTCCTCCCAACTCATCGAGTTGGCCACAGGAAGTGTCAGAGCCTTAACATGGCCCTTCCACCAGGACATGGCCGTCTCGGCAAAGGTACAACCGGCGAATTTGACTTTAAATTCCTCGGGGCAGGCGGAGATATCAAAGATTGATTCTGTTTTCTCAATCCATCTCGTGAGAGCAAGGACACCACCGGTACCATGGAAAGTCACTGGTTTGCAATTCGCGAAGTCCTTGTACGTACATACTCGCGATTGGTTTGATGTTTCTCCATTTGTGGAGTCGTTGGTACCATTTCTGCTTCCGTTGCCATTCGTCCCATTTGAGTTTATCTGAGTGATAGCAGCTGCTACCGCAGCAGTAACAGCAGCTTGGAAAGTAGCTGAGTCCATCATGGGTGGCTCGGGAGTTGCGATCGGTGCGCGCCTAGTGTTTCTTCGACGGGGGTGGCATATTTCTGCCACAACGATTCAAGATTTGACGTTGGTTAGTTCTGGTAAGGGTTATCAAAGTACGGCGTTTCTATTATACGTTTATGTCGACTAAGTAGTGATAGGGGTATCATAGGTGCATAAAGAGTCTAGATGTATGGTTCTATAGTATCACAAAATACTTGTATAGTATTTTTGTTTTATGTTTTGTTCTAGTGTTTTTCTTTGTACATGGTTCTTGGTAAGTCTTTAGAAGTTGTTATAAGTAAGGTGATTTCTAAGGGGTATAAGAGGTATGTGAGAGAAAATTCTAAGTGTACGACTTCGTAGTATTTTAACTCTATGTTTAGTTATATAGCGTCATAAAATACACCTATAGTATTTTATATCTTATTTGGTTATTGGTAAGTGTTCGGACTTGTTGTTCGCCACGACTATTCCTAAGTATACGTTAATCATATCTTGGACCAATACAGTTGATCAGGCTCTATTTATCCAAGATATAATTACCAAACACTTAGGCCTATCCGTAGTGTTCAACTCACCTTTTCACTCTTGTATGTTTTCGTTATGATATCATTCTAGTATGTATGTATGTACTTATACTTTTATAAAAATTATCATTGTAATTTTAAAAGTATACTTGTACGAAAAATATTTTTGAGGGTTTTAGTCCCATTGTATTTATAGTTGTATATCTTTAAATGGATTGATATACTTAGTTCACTATAAACAATGCTCTGATACCAATCTGTCACACCCCCAAACCGTAATGGCGGAAACGTTCGAGGGTGGATGACTTCATGAACAATATCATAACAAAGTTGAACAATAGTGAATTCCAAGCACACAACCATCATTTAATCAATTGCAAATGTTACAAAGTTTACTTGTTCCATGTTTCAAATACAATTGAAATGATATCAAAAATAGACAAAAATGACGTCGTAACGTCCCATCTTGTAGCGCTTGCATTACCTTATCAATTTCCTGAGAATACAAGTAGTTGAAAAAGTGTCAACAATTACGTTGGTGAGTTCATAAGATTTTGCGTAAGAAATGACCTTTGTTTGTAAGCGATAGTGTTGAAAACCAAGAAAATCCAATATTTTCTCATAAAACTGAACAAGTCTTTATATCCCAAAGACTAAAATGTAATATGTAAACTGTAGTGTGAAATCCCTTAGAAATGTATTTTTCCATGTAAACAATTTATAAAAATAATAAGTTGATTATTTTCCCATGTGAGATACCCTATAACCATACTGTGACTAGTTGGCCTGCTGCGACGTTCTTCAGGCGTCGGAATGTTAGACATTTGGACACCTCAGACCTGCCGATCAAGCTGTAGCTAGCAGCTCAGGTGCGGGGTTGTCAAGCCCCGTATAGATCTATACTCAAATATCGCGCTCTCTTACCGAGACTCTGGTTATAAAAGTTCAGGACTTATAGTAGGTACTTATAAAAGTACTGTGAAGATTCATCTCACAAAAATGTATGTATTCCAATCAACTTGTTTACGTACGATTTGTATATAAAAACTCTTGTAGTCATCCATTATCATTTTTCCCATGATAATATAGTAAAGTATAATAATTATATATTTTTATATAATTATTTTTGTCATGTTCAAACGTCATAATAACCTTGTGTTCATAAACTATTTCAATAATAGTCTATTTTTAGTATTTCGTCGTAATAACCTTATTTTTACGAACAATAACGAAATAACTTATTCAAAAAATTATAAATATGATCCTTTGAGGTAATTCTCACAAAAATGGTGTAATAATGTGATTATAACCATTTTTGCTAGAAAATAGTGCCTTTATTTATAAAAACGTAGTTTTTACTAGTTTTCGTTTTTATAACGTTTTTATCCAAGATCTAGTATCTTTGTACACTTTATTTGTAGCTTTTGTAACTTTTACACAACTTAATATATCAAAGTGTTCATAATACATGGATCTATTCATATTTCATGCCAAATTCATCTTTATAACATTTTTTGTCCAAGATTTAACATTTTACACATTTTATTTATAGTTTAGTAACTTTTACACTAACATTATATACCTCATTATGAACATCTTTCAAAGGGTTAACCATATTTCATGTCAAAAGCATTTTTACACAAATATTAACTTTATAAACTTGTGTAAATCAACATATATAACATTAAAACACATATAAACATGACTAAAACAACATTTATAGTAAAAGAACTTGTATTCTCCCCCAAAAAGGTTTGAAAAGATGAAAATGAGGGGTATGAACTCACCTTGAGTGGTAGATCTTAAGGTTTCTTGGTAGAAGATTGAAGAGTTTGGTTCTAGAACCCGGAAGACTCTTGGACAAAGCTATTATCCAATGGATTTTCGTGAGTATGTGTGTGTAAAAGAGTAAATGAAGGTATTTGGAACTTAAATCACTAGATGATCATGACTTACCAAGAAGGCTTTCAAGATCCTTGAAGATGATGAAGATTTGAGCTCAAAGACCTTTGGACCAAGCTATTATCCAATGGATTTTGATGGATGTTAGTGTGTGTAAAAGGTGTAAAACTTGTGTTATGTTGTTTAGAATCAAAGGATGAATGAAACTTACCACTTAGATTTGTTAATGGAGCTTGAAAATGGAGTTTGATGAGGAAGATGATGGTGGCGGTTTTGGAAGGGAAGAAGAGAGGGAGAGGCCGAGACCAAGAGAGGGAGAGGAGAAGAGAGTGAGTTGATGATTTGGTTCAAATGAGATGGTGTAGTTCTCTTTAGTAGATTTGATCTTGATTTTTCCTTAATATAAAATTCTAGGCTTTTAGTAACCTAGATCTTAAATAGTAACTAGGAAATTTGATTGTGATATGTTGTGTTCCCAAGGATGGCTGTCGATGGGGGTGGGGTAGGGGGTGGGGTGGGGTTGGTTTTTATAAAAATAGCAATATACTTATAAAAATGTGTGATTTTTATAAAATAGTAAGACGTTTTAGTGAAATTTTATGCGTTTTTGACAAAACGAAGTTCTAAATAATTATTTTGTATAAAAACATTGTCAAATATTTATTTTGATTGAAATATAATTCGTTGGGTGTCGAAATACGCGTTTAAGCGCAGTATTCTTCCGTTTTCGCGATTTTTGACGTTTTACCGGAAATTGTATTTAGCTTTGAAATTAAATACTAGATATTATTACGTTACTTATCATATGAATTTTTATTTCATATTTGATGTTTAAGGCACCATATTTTGTATTTTGAGTCCAAACCCTGTGTACATTTATCCGTTCACAGCGATTTAATCGTTATAACTTTCACATACGAACTCCGTTTTCGACGTTCTATATATCCACAGGTTCGTATTTACGAGTAGATCGTTTTATGAATATTATTATTCTCAAAATAATAATTGTACGATTATCGAATTTTTACGCTATAGTAGTTTGCTGTCCGTATTTTCGACTTTTAACCGATAATTGTTTTGATTTAGCATACGTAATACTATACTATTAATAGTTCATCGCAAAAGTTATGGAAAATAACTTTTCAACATATAGATTAACGTACGCTTCGTTTGACTACAGTTGACTTTTGTTGACCGGAATTTACAATTGTCACACACTATCACATCGGATTAAAGGTTGCTTGGTCTTGTAATCCTTGACAGTAAAACCAAATTCGTCAAATTCAATAGAACATTTATTTTGACGGGTAAATTTACGAACAGACTTAAGATTTTTTTTGTTATAGTGGGCGTAATGAGTATATTGTGAAGGTGAAGAGGACGATATGGATTTGTTACGGGAAAACGGGAGTGTCCGGTCTTTGTTACAGCGATTGGGGACCCATTACCGACTAAAACCGAATGACAATTACAATTATGACTAAGAGATTCAAGTATACCTTCATTGGCATGTACATGATCGGTTGCTTCCGTATCCATTATCCATTTGTTAGAGGTTGGGTCTTGGAGTGATATCGAGGAAAACATTAGTGGAAGAGAAGTCGGTTGTTGTGGGGACCGTGTTGACAAGGTTTTGAGAGAGAGTCATGTAGAGCCATGTTTTGATGATTGCATCAACTTTCTTCCATTCGGCTTCCGTTGGTTTTTGAGCGGGTTCATCATATGTTGAATCAATGTGGTCGAGTGCATCGTATGCTTCACAGTGGGTAGAAAAGAATTCTCGCCAAATATCATAGTTATGACGATCGAGATCAAGAAGAACGGGAATATGAGCTTTGATGTTGGTAACTGCAAAGGCTTTGTGAGGTGGTGTAATGGTGTTGGTCTTGCATCACCCATTCTCGAGGTGGAGAAGAAGAATGGCCGGCGGTGGATTAGGGTTGCAGTGGAAACACGGATGAAGAAGATGGAAAGTGAGGGAAAGAAGGAGAAATATCAGGAGAATTTGATAATAGGGTCTGATACCATATTATGCCACAATGAATTGCCTCCTGATTTCCATAACACATCGAGACTATATACAGTTTACATAGATACAAATACTAAGTGGGCCTAATAATAACATGTATCGATGGGCTAATATACACTAACACCCGGCCCCAAGCTAGAATGTCCTTGATGATACGAGTTGAATAACAAAAAAGAAATAAGAAAATAATATATCAAAGGTTAATATTTGGTTAATTTGCTAATGAACAAAATATTATGGGTAAGATGGGTACAACAAGAACATCAAATTTAAGATTTCTATGAAGCAACAAATGACCATCATGAGAAATCAAAAGAGAAGTAGTGTTACAAAAGACGACATGATATTATTGGTAAGTTGCTTGTTGATATCGCAGTTGGTGGTCGAGTGTTTCATAAGTCTAGTGACCCTAGAATCAATGTACCATTCGAGATAATTATCAGTGACTTGACATTGCGAGTGGAAAGCTCTCACAAGATATGCATCAATTAAATGAGTACGAGATGCATATGAGCTAAGATCAGGATACTGATTTGCATAGTGACCATCATGGCGACATAGTCGGCAGTAAGGTAGTCGATAACTACGTCCACCCGGAAAAATTCCAATATTATGATCACATCTACCACGGGTGGAGGAGGGCTGATAGGCATGGTTTTGGCTTGTGAGGAAAGCAACTTGTGGAACAATAGGACCCAGAGGCGAACTTAGTGTTTTAGCAAGGGGGGAGGTGCCCCCAATGATTGAAAAAAATTCATTACATGATATATATATATATATATATATATATATATATATATATATATATATATATATATATATATATATATATATATAGATGTAGGTTCAAATACATTTTCTAAATATTGTGTGATTGTAGGACTAATTCTGGACCAATCATTTGATAGGGGTAAATTAGTCCATTTATATAATATACATATTAATTCCATTAATTAATTAATTTGCCCTAATTAAATGCCTATATTTATGGAACGTAACTTACCAACCCTATTTATCATCCCCTTCTCTCATGTCTTGAATCGGCAGCCGTTAGGTCATCCACCATCGCCGCCGGCTTCCTCCCCTGCTTCATCCATCATCGCAAGTGTATTTTATTGTGCGTATATTCCTTATTTTATTGTCGACAAAGCGGAGACGGTATATTCCTTATTTTATTGTCGACAAATCGAAGACGATGAAACTAAATGAAATATTTTGGTGGTCAAGCGAATTGAAATCTGAAAATTTTCCAATGGTCAAAAGTCAATAATGCTTTTTATTTTGGTATATTACGCCTGCAAGGTCCGACTTCTTCATTATTCGAAGTTTTTTTACCATTAACTTATTGATATTTTTAAAGTTCTGTGATTTTTTTTTCAGTTGTATGAATCGCGTCCCACGCCTCATTTTGATGGTGAGCATTAAATGCTCATTTTCCTTCATCCTCCACATATATTGAAATCGGAGCTTCACGTTTTACATTCTAGTCATTTTAGTCCTTTTTTACTTTTTTTTAATACCAATTTCGCTAATGATTTTTAGTAATCAAGGAATGGTGTGGAACTGTGGTTTGAACTTAAAATACGATCAATGGAAGTGAGCTCGGATATCTAGATGATTGGTGGAAATGAGAATTGTAATTCGACTTTTTAACAGGTTTTTTTCCCTTTTTGAAACAAATTGTACTTGTTTTTCCCTAATTGTTGAATTTGTGTTTAGCAATTCACTGGTGGATTACTTTAAGAAGCACGATTCCGACGGGTTTCTGATGTTTATCATAATAGCTTGGTATTCTCCGAGAATGGTGGTAAATGGATGTGGTGATGAAGCAGTGGAATTAATATTGAAGGTTAGTATGTGTTATTCTTCAAGAATGGAATGCGAAATTGAAACCAATTCTTGAAGAATGGAATGCAGAAAATACAAAATATTGAATGGAAAACAGCATTGAAGTTGATTTTTGCAGAACTATAAGACAGAAGATCAAAAAAACAAGTTCTATATATCATGCTCAAAAGAATGAAGCACGATTCTTTAAGAATGTTTATTTTTTCATGTATCTTTTTTTAAAACTCGTTATTCTTCAAGAATGTCATGTGCGATGTGAAACTTGTTATTCCACTGTGTGATTAATGTATCAAAATGCAATCCAATTTTATTCTTTAAGAATGTCTGTTCTTTTTGTAATGTTTATTCTTTTAGAATATGTATCCTTTTTAATGTATTCTTCTGAGAATAGGTGTTAGTTTTTATTGGTTTGTGTTTTGATAAGTTAATTCTCTGAGAATGTGTGTTAGTTTTTTATTGGTTTGTGTTTTGGTAAGTCTATTCTAGGAGAATAGTACGTTTTTTTGTCATAAGTAAGTCCATTCTCTGAGAATGGTTCAAGAAATTTGATGTATTCTCAATGAATTCGAAGATAATGTAATTAACTTAAAAACCCACAAACTATTCTTTAAGAATTCGAAGGAATTCAAAGGTACTGTAATTTTCAGTTTTTAATTTGCACTTTTTATTCACGTAATCCCACAAAATTAAGAGATAAATTGGATATTTTATTTTTTAAATAGTTATTAATAGACTAAAATACCCTTTATAAGGGTTTAATTGAAAATTATGATTAATTAATTGTTATAATTTTACAATTAGACCCTTGAATCTAACACCGTTGATCATTTCGATCGGACACTCCACATTTGGTCCTACAATCACACAATAATTATCAAATGTATTTAATCCTAACTCTATATATATATATATATATATATATATATATATATATATAAATCAATTATAAAATGCCCCGTTATTTATTTTGAGTGCCCACCAAATACCAATCACCGATTATACATAAAAAAAGTTTGGCTTAACATAAAAAAAAATTTGGTTGTAAATTGGAAACATGGACTGAGGCCATTTGTTTTTTTTTTCTTTGGCGTTTTGCCTATTTCCAACGATGTAGACGGTAGACCATAAAGCAGGAAAAAAAAACTCTTTCTCCAATTTTGTCCCATGTCGTTAAGCAAAAAAAAAAAAAGAGCAATGAGCAAGAAGCGTAGACGCACTCACGCACATTTATTTTTTTTGTGTTGATCTCTTTAAAGTTTAATCCCAAGTTCTCAACAAAAGGAACATATTCTCTTGATGGTTGATTCCTACTAGCTCCAAACTTAAAAAGGTAAATTTCAAACCTAATTTCAATTTTTTAATGTGTCAATATAACAAACCCTAAATTATTGGTTTTATGAGGTTGTATTTTGTATACTTGTTAATTGTAGATTTATGAGTTGTTAGATTAGAGACTTCATTTGATTTAGGTTTTGGAAAATAAATTTGTAGATTTATTAGTATTGAATAGATTTTGGTTTTTGGCAGAAAATGGAAAAATACTTCAACAAAGTAACACCTCCCAGTTCAACATCTTCTAAAAGTAAGGCACCATTTGTTTCAACATCTACGAAGGATAATGTTGATAGCCATGTTCCGGTTTTTCAATCTACTTCTAATTTTGCAATGTCTAACAATATTGTTGATTTAGATAATCTTCCTTGTGATCCCTTTGACAGACTAAGAATCTTGAGTTATAATGTTAATCAAAGAGATGAAATAAGATGTCGTTACTGGCTTAAAGGACCTAATCAACCAAGTGGCCATATTTTTCCTCAAACAAAAAATAGGAATAAGCAAAGACGTTTTATATCTGCATGGTTTGCTCAATATGGTAATTGGCTAATCGACCAATTGGCTAGAGTTTTGTTTAAAGACGGATAAAGCGTTTGTTTATGTTGTTATTTGTTTATAGAACATATTGGATAACAAGCCGGTACAGTGAATATGATGCACAAGTTGACTATCAGAGTACTGGTTCTAAAACGTCAATTGAAGAATTGAAACAGAAGCAGAAACAGAGCACAACTATCAAACACAAATAATCAAACTATCACTTTGATTAAAACAGAGAAATCGGTTTCGCCAAACTCTATCAATCGATGCCTATACAAATCTCTGTATCACGTTTATATAGAATATGAATTGTAGAACAACTAGGACACCTAAACACGTGTTTATCCATTCCCTAACATTATCGGGACAGTTCCTAATTGAAAACGACTTGCATTACAATTCTATCATTAGCCGTAGAATAAGGACTTCACGTATCTTGAGCAACACTCCAAAATACCCTTGGGTTGACCCGCGGCTTAAAGCCCATGGCCAAACAACCAATTCGCCAACAATCACCCCCTGAATAGTTGAGACGCGACTCGCACACACCGAGCAACGATCTCATTTCACTAAACCTTACTCGCGCTAAGGCCTTCGTTAGGGGATCCGCCACTTGTTCATTTCCCGCCACGTGTTCGACTTCAACTTGCTCGTTTTCCACACGCTCTCGAATGAAGTGGAAGCGAGTGTGAATGTGTTTGCTCCTCCCGTGAAACACCAGATTTTTAGACTTGTTGTCTATACGAATTAGCGCCTTTTGCTTCTCTAATCCGGTCACCTCCGCGAGCAACTCCCTTAGCCAAATTGCTTGACATGCTGCCGAAGTAGCTGCCATGAATTCGGCTTCACATGAAGATAAAGCCACGGTGTCTTGCTTCTGCGAACACCACGTGATAGGGGATTTAATAAGAAAGAAGATGTGACCAGTAGTACTCCGACCATCATCCGCGTCTACATTATGACTACTGTCGCTATACCCTAGAAGTTTCAACTCGTCACATCTCTCGTATCTAATTCCAAGCGAAATTGTATCGCGAAGGTAGCGAAGAATTTGCTTGATCGCGTGCGCATGAGATTCTCTCGGACTTTGCATATAACGACTTACAACCCCGACTGAGTAAGATAAGTCCGGACGAGTGTGAAGGAGGTAGCGCAAACATCCTACTACCCTCCGATAATGATTGGCTTCAACTTCTGGTTCATGATCGGCTTTTGATAATTTTAGTCCCGGTTCCATTGGACATTGTGTAGCATTACAATCTTCCATGCCCCCCTCTTTCAAGATCTTCATAACATAGCTCTCTTGCTTTATAGTAACACAACCCTTTTCTTGAGAAACCTCAATGCCCAAGTAATAAGTTAACATGTCAAGATCGACATTTCAAACTTTGAAGACATCATGTTTTTGAATTGGCTTGTTATTTCCTGACATGTTCCTGTTACGAATAAGTCATCTACGTACACCGCCACAATGATATATTCGCCTTTTGAAACCTTTTTATAAACCGCCGTTTCTTGCAAACATCGTTTAAAACCCATTCCTCGTAAGATGCTATCAAGTTTTATGTTCCACGCTCTTGGTGCTTGTCTTAGCCCATATAAGGCTTTTTTTAATTTGTAAACTTTTCATTCCTCTCCTCGTTTTTCAAAGCCTTCGGGTTGATGTACGCATACTTCTTCTTTCAGTTCACAGTGTATGAAGGCCGTTTTCACGTCTAAGTGGTAGATCTTCCATCCCTTCCCGGCTGCGAGAGCAATCAATAATCGTATCGTCTCGAGTCGGGCTACCGGTACGAATACCTCATCAAAATCAATGACGGGTTTTTGTACATAGCCTTTCGCAACTAACCGCGCTTTGTACCTTGATATGGATCCGTCTGCATTTCGCTTGATTTTGTACAACCATTTTAACCCGATAGGTTTAACGTCTTTAGGTAGAGGTACAAGCTTCCAAGTATTATTCTTCTCGATAGAGTCTATTTCGGATTTCATCGCTTTAAGCCATTCGGGTTTCGTTTTTGCCTTCCTTGGCTCCTCGTCAAATGTTAGCATCAATTCATGAATTTTTAACTCATAGTCGTTTAACCTCGTTGGTAGCACGGATATACAACTCGAGCGACGTAGGGGAGCTGTTTCGCCTTCACTGTGCTCGTCGACGTTGCTAATCGTGGCTGCTTCTGGACTCGCTGCAGGTCCGTTCAAGTGTGGTTGGTGCATCGGAGAAGTGGGCTGCCCATTTTCGTTTACTGTTGTGCTTTCCTGGTCAGGCCCAATTGTAGTGGGCCAAGTAATTTCAAATGTTCCACCAGCTTTTCCTTTTGATGCTTCCATGTTCTTAGTATTTTCATGCCAATTTTACATGTACTTTTTAATTTTATCCGGCACATTGTTAGTTTGGTTATGAAATTCATGCCGTTCTAAAAGAAAGTATTGAATACTTTTTTTGAGTGAATATAGCCAAAAAAAAAAAGCTAGCATATAATAATCTTTCAATGTTATGGAAGTAATTTAGATAATTAAAAAAATAATGTAAAAATAGCCCCCCTCCCCAAAATAAAAATTAGAATCACGTTATATATTTTACATCATTCAAGTATTTTTCATATGTCATATGAAAAGTGATAGGAGTTAGGACCACATACATTATTGAATTATAACGGTTGATTTACTTGAACCGGACAAAATATAAAAAAAGGCATTAATCTTGATAAAAAGCCCGAATATCTCCGGTCGTCCAACGTCAAATGTTGAAAAGTGAGAACTTTTTCTTTTATAACTTTTCAACAATTTGTCCCAGTAGTGTATAAAAATTGTACGAGAAAGACAAATATTTAAATTGCTACGCACTTGGTACTTGTAGTTTTAAAATCTTACATGAATGGGCTTTTTGTCTAATACCTTCATAACAAATCGTGTCTTCTTATGTTTTTTTTATATTGTTTCATACCACAAAGACCATTTATATGTAGCACCTTGTTTCAAATACATAGGAAACACAAAAACCTAATTAGATGTCACGTTTCTCTTCTCCATGCCTCCTCCTCCTCCTCTTCATCTTCTTCATGGTTCTCCCTCTCCCTCTCCGACCCGATCTGTTTCTCCTGTTTTCTTCAATCAATGACGACTTCAATCCACCAGTCAATAACTCCTCGAAAAAAATGAAACATTGGTTGTTGACGGTGGTTGGTGGCGGTGACGGAAGTGATTTGTGCCAATTGGAGCTGTAGGCGGTGAAACACAATATCATATTCATTGGATGTTTCTGCATACCCTTTAAGAAAAATTTGATTTTTCTTCTCCCTGAAACTACTTTGGACATTGTGCTTAAAAAACTCAGATCAATTTCATGATCAATCGATATTTTGTTAAAAAAAAAAAAAACAAGCTCGCACTTTGTTTTGGTTTCAACATCTTTTGATGTTTTGGGATATCCCTTTTCATTTTTAAAATAGATTGAATCTTTTAATTTCTTTAAAATCTATTCCAAATTGGCATGATATTAGTGTTATAATTTCTACTTCAATATAAAGTATGCTTTTTTAGGCATAGGAGTTTACCTTTCTCTCTAGTACATTCGTATAATCTTACCATACTTAATGAAGTTGTCAAGCATATTTAACTTAGCTTTGTACTTCGTTAAATATAGGATCATATTCGGTGGGTATAAAAGAGCATTATTTGCCTTAATTAGAAAGGTTTCCAACTCATTTTCCTTTGTATGGATAAAAGGCTAAATTTTAGATTTTTTTTAGCTTCAACTAAATAGTTCAATGTTTGAAGCTTATTAGCTTCAATGAGTTTGTATACAACGTTGGTGTTTAACGGAATCTAAACTAATTAAAGAAACAAGATTAATAGTAGGAAAAATAATTATTTTTTTAACAAACAAAATCATGAGCTCTATAAGACATTTATTATTAAGGTTATGTTTGACAGATTAACTGAAAAACTAGCTGCTAGCTGAAAAACTAGCGGTAGCTAGAAAACTAGCGACTAATTGAAAAACTAGCTGATAATAAATGACGTTTGGTAAAAACTAGCTGATAAAACTAGCTGGAAATCGTAAAATGACATAAAAGGACATGCACAAAATTAATCCAATATTATAAGAAAAATCATAATACATTAAATTAAATTAAAGTAAATACTAAATAAAATATTACAGATTTTAAAATAAATTTCTTACATCCCATATCATATTCGCAATATTATCACGAAGTTCTCGCATCTCGTGATGTGACTCTCGAATGTTCGCATGATTATATATTGAATAGTTGTTTTATTCTTCTGAAGGTATGTAATTAAAATGTTGTTCAACGATGTTGAAAATCATATATGTCGAGTCATTCATTCGAATATAGTTATGAAGGGTAAAGGAAGCATAGATATATGTCAATTTGGGATAAAGAAAGCGTATATGTGAAAGGTTTTATGCAAATCTATGAACTAAAATCCTAAGTTCACATGCAACCTAGATTGGATCTATGTTTTCTTCTAATTGAACATATAATAAATTCCTAAAGGCCACAAGAAAATAACTAAAAGAATAAAATCAGAAAAAAACTAACCTTTTAGTTGTTTCTTGCAAGCTAAGCAACGCAAATGCCTTGCCTCAAATGAAGTCACACCCAAAACTAGGGTTTTCGAAAGTTCCAAAGAGAGGGAAAAGAGGAAAAAGTCGTGGCTTTTATGGTGCCTAGGGGTCTCTATTTATAGTTTCCAAGTGGCCACCAGATAAGCCTTTAGAGATAAACATTTTTGAATTCAAATAAGATAAACCTTTATCTATCAATTCAAATCTATTTATCCTAACATATAATAATCGAAATTATGGATAATCCCTCCAAAATTTCGTTGCCCACTTAAACTACCATAATTGTCACTTGCTCAACTATTGAATAATTACAATTCAGCCCCTGCACCTTTAATTAATCAAATTAATCACCAAATTAATTCCAATTAATTCCATATTAATTTCTAATTAATTAATATAGTTTCTAATTAATATATTATCACCATAATATATTAATAAACTGTTTATTTTATTTCTATTGATTTATTAATCATATAATAAATCAATCTTTCTCTCTCCTGGATTTTCTGCTAAACCTCTAGCCATGAGGGCAACCCAAATGGACTTTGCTACTATCAATTAGGTAAATAAAAATTATTAGTCATGGCTTAGACACCTAATCCAACAGTCTCCCACTTGGATAAGTCTATGACTATAATTACTAATTTAACCTCTAATTAATCAGCAAACTGTAGCTTCCTAGAAACTGCTGTCGAACTCTGACCTAGTCAGTTCTGTCCATAGATAAGTGATCATATGATCCTTCGTTGAACAAGATATTTCCGGACATGAGACATGGATTGAGATCAATCTATGTCCGGTACTCTGTTTCCCGATTTCCGATTCTGCTTATGACTTTAGGACTTATAATTGAACACATCAATTCAGTCCTGGCTGGCCAGCACTTTAGTCAACTTCAAAATCATCGAGAGGCCTACAGATATCTGTTTCCTATCAGGGTCAAGGAACGAATAAGCTTCAACTCATATGCTTATATCTTTTACCAGTCAAATTATTCACAACAACACGTTTTATAACATCAAGTTACCGATGCGTTTTCGTACCATCAATGAACAACTGCCTTGTAAATTATAACTCATATCTCTCCACTTCAAGATCATAAGATATTATCTTCTCAACATTGCTTGTGATATAATCCATAAAGCAATCTATTGAGCGTGGGTTTATCCAATACTCAAATCTTTATTTCTAAGTACTCATGAATGTTGTAGCAATCATATTGCTATGTCTAACTCCTTAGACAGTCTACAAACCAATTCATGACAGTCTTGATTCAATACTTACTTCCCAAAGTATGAGCGACTGTGGACCTTTCTGAATAATTAAATTATTCGGGAAGCAAAACATACGAAAGCAAAACATAAAGATCTGACTGGCAGCTACTCCTACTTATTACCAAGTCTCTACGAGGTAATCACCAAGTCGAATCTTGTCATAAACTATTATCGGTTTCAAGATTTCTTTTAAACTTTCAATTCTAATTTTATAGCTATGTCTTTATTAACCTTTCACTCTTTCTATGTATCCAAAGTATCTTATACTGATGCACTTTATTGCAGATGATCCAATCGGATGTTCTTCCGATGACATCTCAATACGTTATCCTGTCTTTTTCTCTCCTAACTCCATTCTGGTAATGTGTACTGTGACTTCCTATGGTTCTAGGGGTCTTTAGTCTACTTGACTGCACCCTAAGACTGATTCGAGGTGCTATGATGTGTCGGTGAACCACACGCGCTCCATCAGAATACCACTGAGATTCTTTAACCATGAAGTCCTTTAACTTCAAATTACCACTTTGAAAAAAATCTTTCAAATTATTACTATTACTTTCACCCCAATCATTTCCCAATGAAAACAAACCATCCAGTATTGTTAGATGCATTTTATGCATCTTTTCTAAGCCCTTTTTCCTTTATTTTATTTATTTCCTTAACCATTTACATGCATTTTTAGTTATTTACCGGGAATTTCGATACTTCATAAGTTTGGTGTACTTTTCAGGGTAATTGGGAGAATGGAGCAAGTTGGATGCGTTGGAGCAATTTTGGATGATGGCATGGAGTATAAGTGGAGCATTTGAAGCGGTTGGAAGCAGCTTGGGAGCATGGAATTGAAGTTGGAGTCAATTCGGAGCCTAAAAATGAAGAAACGGAGCCTTTTTGAATAACACGGGTCGTGTAACCTTTACACGGGTGGTGTAGAGCTGCAAGATTGACCAAAATCCCACCCGTGAGTTACACGGGTCGTGTAACTTGTAACACGGTCGTGTAATACCCAGTTCTATATGCATTTGAAGAACACGACCCATGTAATATTTTACACGGTCGTGTAATCCTGAAAAACTGTTTCTATGACAGTTTTGTACACGGTTTTAAGGGGATTTTTGGTGGTTTTTTTGAGACACTTCATTGGAGAGAAAGGAAAGGACGATTTTGAAGAAGGAGATTGATCTATAACACTTGGAAACACTTGAATTATTGTTTTAATTGCTCGTTGTAAGTACAATTAGTAGCAATTTACTGCTTTTCATCAAGGAGATTTAGCCATATCATGTGTGGCTAAATCTTTCTTCATTCCGGTTCTGTAGACACAAGATTTGGCACCAATCATTTGACTATCGTTGTGTTCTTCATCTAGTATTTTGAATTTATGCATTAAAGTTCCATTTGATTCTCATGTTGGTTCATGTTGGCCACTAAAATTGATATGTTTGTCAAATCCGTTATTTCATTCTTGAAATCCGTAATTGTTTCATCAATGAATGATTGTAACAACACCGAATTGATCTTGTTGGATGCATTCGCGTGTAATTCAAAATACACATTTTTACATTTCCGAGCTTACAAGAAATATTGAATGTAAATTGGTTTGTCTAAATGAATCTCTACTCATTTTCCTTGATATAAACTCAAGAGCTTGTTTGATTTATATAAAAGGAAAATTGGATTACTTCAAAGAGCATATTTTGATGTAATTACTTAAAAAGACTGAAGTGTTAGAGCTTGTTAACACTTTGAAACCAATTTTAGATGAAATTGACATAATTTCTAGTCTTGTAATGATTGCCTGATCAATTGTGTTGAACGGAATCGGAATCCATTTGATATATTGCATTTTAATCAATTTTATGTTTAGTTATATAAAGTTATACTTTCAAACCCCCCCCCCCCCCCGTTACTCGTATCTTAAGTAAATATCGGTGTAAGAATTTGTCCCTTGTCCTTGAGGATCGACCCCTGCTTATCATATACTATTCTTATAGTGGATTGAGCAGTGTGTATTTATTCTTAATTTTTTTTATCTCAATTCATTTGTTGAGTTTGACGTCTCAACAAATTGGCGCCGTTGCCGGGGACACGGCAGTACTAATTGTTTATGCCGAGATCTTTACGTACAGGTACACCAATTCCAGTTGATTCGGAGATTGAAAAGACAGCAAAGAAGCTACAGAAACAAGCTAAGCTTCGGAATAGGCAACAGCCGGGTTCCAGAACTTCTACATCATCAAACCCTCCAGTCATCAACATTTGGAAGGAAATACCCCTTTCAAGTGAAACTGAAACAGATACACCATATTCATCACCCCAATATTCATCTAGAGAATCCTCACCACCATTATCACCAATACAAAATACTCTACAACCAAATTTCACAGTCCCCATAATACCCGAGGTAGAGATCACCGGATCTCCTACCCGAGATATGGCCGCCGAAAGAACCTTACGCGATTGGGCGACTCAAGATGTCACCCAACAACCTTTATGCATCACCTATCCCGCAATGATGAATTTTGAGCTGAAGTCGGGATTGATCCATCTACTACCAAGTTTTCGTGGTTTGGAGAACGAAGACCCCCACAAGTTCCTAAAAGAATTCCATGTAGTTTGCGTTGGTATGAAGCCACATGATGTGACTGAAGACCAAATCAAGTTAAGGGCATTCCCCTTTTCACATCAAGATGCAGCCAAGGAGTGGCTATATGACCTACCACCGGGGTCGGTCACTACATGGAATGACCTTGCACGACTCTTTCTTGATAAGTATTTTCCGGAGACAAGGGCTTCGAGCTTGAGGCGAGAGATAATTGGCATAAATCAAGGGAAAAGAGAAGCTCTCCACACCTATTGGGAGCGTTTCAAGAAACTTTGTGCACGATGCCCGCAACACGGGATTAACGAATACCAACTTTTTCGTTATTTCTGTGAAGGTCTCACCCCGATGGAGAGAAGACTTATCAATGCATCTAGTGGAGGTTCATTGATAGATAAAACACCGTCTCAAATCCGAGCTTTGATAGAAAAGATGTCTGAAGATTCAAAGCACACGAAAATGGAAGATGAGTGGTACGCAGACCCACAAAGAGGAGTCAAGGAAGTATCAACTCCGCACATAGAAAACCAAATTTCTGAGTTGACCAAGGCAGTGATGCAGCTCACAAAGGACAAGGGAGTAGAACCACCACCGATTAGAGCTTGTGGTATTTGTCTCCAATATGGGCATCCAACCGACATGTGCCCTATGCTTCAAAAGATACGGAGAAAGTACAAGCAGTTGGTGGATACCAAGGCCAAAATCAACGCAACTTTGATCAACCGAGAAACCAAAACTGGGGATTTCAACCAAACTCGAATTACCAACCTAGACCACCAACACAAAGACAACTTTACCAACCCAATAACCATCACCAACCAAATTTTCAGCCATCACATAACCAAGGAAGTAGTAGTGGTTCTTCGGGTATGTCTTTGGAGGACATAGTGAAAAGCCTAGCCACGAGCACTCAAGCCTTTCAAAGCGAGACAAAAGCAAGCATCAAAAGTCTAGAGCAACAAGTTTCACAATTAGCAAACTCGATGAGTAAGATGGAGACACAAGGTAAATTTCCCTCACAAACAGAAAAGAACCCGAAACACAACGCGTGTGCTATTACCTTACGTAGTGGAAAGGCATATGATGGACCAAGAATGCCCGAGGATGAAGAAGACGAGTTAGAGGTGAAGAAGGATGAAAAAACATCAACCAACAACAAGCAAAAGCAAGTTCAAATTGAAGCTCAAGTTACACCACCACCGTTCCCATCAAGATTGAGGAACATGAAACGCGAAAAAGAAGATGAAGAGATTTTGGAGCTATTTCGAAAGGTTGAGGTAAATATTCCTCTACTTGATGCCATTAAACATGTCCCAAAATATGCAAAGTTCCTTAAGGAACTTTGCTCATCAAAAAAGAAATTAAGAGGTAGAAGAACGGTAAGGGTAGGTGAAAATGTTTCCACAATCATACAGAAACGTCTACCGAAAAAACGCAAGGATCCCGGAGTTTTTGCGGTTCCTTGTAAAATGGGAAATCTTACCATTCCACGTGCCATGTTGGATCTCGGTGCCTCAATTAATGTTCTACCATTTTCTGTTTTTAAAAATTTAAATTTGGGAACATTAAAGAGAACCGGTGTACTTATCCAATTGGCCGACCGTTCAATAGTACACCCGAAGGGTGTATTGGAGGACGTGTTAGTCCAAGTGGGTGAGTTACTTTTTCCAGCAGATTTCTTTGTTGTGGACATGGGCGATGATGATGCCCCGAACTTGAATTCCATTCTACTAGGGAGACCATTTATGAGTACCGCATCTACGAAAATTGATGTTCGTGCGGGTACTATTTCCATGGAATTTGATGGGGAGGTAGTGAACTTTAACATTTTTGATGCCATGAGATACCCTACCGATGAATCGTCCACAAATTTTATGGATATTATCGAACCGTTAACCGAAGAATGTTTCAGTTTATCTAACCCAGATGTGCTAGCATTGGTTCTAGACAGAAATTTTGATGTTAAGACAGTGAAGGAGCTAGCAGAAAAGTTCACAGTGGATGATGAGATAGTTGAAGTTGCTGCATTTTTAGACGAGAAGAAGAAGGAGAGGTACAATGCCCCAAAAATTAAACTACCGACTTCTACAGAAAAGTTGTTGCCATCGATAGTGCAAGCACCCGAGCTTGAGTTAAAAACTCTCCCCGATCACCTCAAGTATGCTTACCTTGGGGATGGAAAGACATTACCGGTGATCGTTTCAAGCAAGTTGTCAAAAGATGAGGAATATGAGTTGGTGCACACTTTGAAGCGTTACAAAGAAGCCATCGGTTGGACAATAGCCGATATCAAGGGATTAAGCCCTTCACTTTGCATGCACAAGATCCTCATGGAGGAGGATTTCAAGCCAACTCGAGAAACTCAAAGGAGGTTGAACCCACCGATGATGGAGGTGGTGAAGAAAGAGATTTTAAAGTTCTTAAATGCCGGTATGATTTACCCAATTTTCCGACAGCAAATGGGTAAGTCCAGTTCAAGTTGTCCCGAAAAAATCAGGTATAACCGTAACTGAAAATGTCCATGGAGAACTAGTCCCCACCCGTGTGCAAAACGGGTGGCGTGTTTGTATAGACTACAGAAAACTCAACAATGCAACCCGAAAAGATCATTTTCCACTGCCGTTTATTGACCAAATGTTAGAACGGTTAGCGGGAAAAACTCACTATTGCTGCCTTGACGGGTATTCGGGATTTCATCAAATTCCCGTAGCACCCGAGGACCAAGAGAAAACTACTTTCACTTGTCCTTTCGGCACCTTTGCTTATAGGCGGATGCCATTTGGGCTTTGCAATGCCCCTGCTACATTTCAGAGATGCATGGTGAGCATTTTTTCGGATTATGTTGAGGAGATTATTGAGGTTTTTAAGGATGATTTTACGGTTTATGGAAACTCTTTTGAAGAATGTTTGAAAAATGTAACAAAAATTTTAGAACGATGTATTGAGACCAATCTTGTTTTAAATTATGAAAAGTGTCATTTTATGGTCGATCAAGGTCTTATACTCGGTCATATTGTTTCTTCAAAAGAGTTGGAGGTCGACAAAGCTAAGATAGATGTTATTCAATTGTTACCTTACCCCACTTGTATCCGAGAGGTACGCTCTTTTCTTGGTCACGCAGGTTTTTACAGAAGATTTATCAAGGAATTCTCGAAGATAGCTAGGCCGATGTGTGAGTTGCTGCAGAAAGATGTAGACTTTGAGTTTTCCGAGGCATGCAAGAAGGCATTTGACCAATTGAAGGAGATGTTGATTACCGCCCCAATACTTCAATCATCGGATTGGAGTTTGCCATTCGAGATCATGTGTGATGCAAGCAATCACGCAGTGGGTGCAGTGTTGGGACAAAGGAAGGAAAAGGTACCTCATGTCATCTATTACGCCTCCAAGACACTTGACAACGCGCAGAGCAATTATTCCACCACAGAAAAAGAACTATTGGCAATCGTTTTCGCCTTGGAAAAGTTTCGACAATATCTCTTGGGTTCCAAAGTGATCATCTTCTCCGATCACGCAGCCCTTAGATATTTGCTTGCAAAGAAGGACTCCAAGCCGAGACTCATTCGGTGGATTTTGCTACTTCAAGAGTTCGACCTTGAAATAAAGGACAAGAGTGGAAAGCAGAATTTGGTCGCAGATCATCTCAGCCGCATCATAGCACCTGAAGATTCCACTCCCATTCGTGATACATTCCCAGATGAACATCTTTTCGCAACAAAAGTGGCGCCATGGTATGCAGATTTAGTTAATTATTTGGTTACCAAGGAATTTCCACAAGATGTTACCCGATGGCAAAAAGACAAGATCAAGAAAGAAGCTAAGAGATACGTATGGGATGAGCCATATCTGTAGAAATATTGTGCGGATCAGGTAATCCGCCGATGTGTTGATCAATCCGAGGTACAATCTATTCTAACCTTTTGTCATTCGTATGCGTGTGGGGGACATTTTGGTCCCCAACGAACTGCACGAAAAGTCCTTGAAAGTGGTTTTTATTGGCCACACATCTTTCATGATTCGTATGTTTTTTGTGCGAGTTGTGATAGATATCAAAAGTTCGGGTCCATAAGTTCTAGAAATCAAATGCCACTTACCCCAATTTTAGTTTGTGAAATCTTTGACGTATGGGGTATAGACTTTATGGGACCTTTTCCGCCATCTTTTGGTTTTTCTTATATTTTGGTGGCGGTGGACTACGTGTCCAAGTGGGTGGAGGCTAAGGCCACCCGTACTAATGATTCAAAAGTGGTTGTAGATTTTCTCAAATCACAGATCTTTTCAAGATTCGGAACACCACGAGCCCTCATAAGTGATCGAGGGACCCACTTTTGCAATCGTACGTTGGAAGCAGTGTTGAAGAAATATGGAGTCACGCATCGCATTTCCACTGCTTATCACCCACAAACAAATGGCCAAGCTGAAGTTACCAACCGCCAAATCAAGCAAATTCTAGAAAAAACGGTGAATCCGACTCGGAAGGACTGGAGCGTAAGATTGGAGGACGCGTTATGGGCATACCGTACAGCGTTCAAAACGCCTATTGGTATGTCCCCATACCATCTCGTTTTCGGAAAACCATGTCGATTACCGGTTGAATTGGAGCACAAAGCCTTTTGGGCGGTAAAACAATTCAACTTGAGTGAGGATGAAGCTGGGACAAAGAGGAAGCTTGATATTCAAGAACTTGAGGAGATCCGAAATGATGCGTACGAAAATGAGGTAACTTATAAGGAGAAAATGAAAGCGTATCATGATAAGATGATCTCGAGGAATGTCTTTGTGAAAGGTCAAAAGGTATTACTCTATCATTCTCGCTTTAAATTGATTCCCGGTAAATTACAGTCCCGTTGGGTAGGACCTTTTGTTGTTACTGACGTTTTTTAGCATGGAGCTATAGAAATAGTTAGTCCACAAACCGGGAAGACCTTTAAAGTGAACGGTCATCGTTTGAAGCCTTACTATGAAGGTTTCGTCACGAAGAATGAAGAGGAGGAGAAGGTGGAGAGCCCACAATACAAAGATTGACAAGTGAACAAGTGGGCCACGTCGAGCCAACGACTTTAAATGAAGGCGCTGACCGGGAGGCAACCCGGATATTTTATTGCTTTATGTTATTTATTTCAAGACTTTCGCATTTTCACTTTTCGTACGATTTCTTTTTCATTTTAAATGTTTCCAATTACTTTGTAACGCAAATGTGGAAAAACCGAGCACATCTAATCCATGCGGGTCGCCAAGGTATGTGAGCACGAACGAGAGAAGTGGAACGTTTGAAAATTTTCAAAAATATGGAACACGGGTCGTGTAATAAAAGCCCGGGCGTGTTTCCTTTTCAATTTTTCACCCGTGAGTTACACGGGTCGTGTTCAATGGAACACGGGTCGTGTAGTTCAAAATGGAAATTTTCACAATTTTTACACGAGTCGTGTAACTTGTAACACGGTCGTGTACTTTGAAAGCCAAAATTCCAATTTTCCACTCGTGAGTTACACCGGTCGTGTAATATTTTACACGATCGTGTTCGTGCCAGTTCAAAAAATCCATTTTCAACCCGTGAGTTACACGGGCCGTGTAGACTTTTACACGGTCGTGTAACGTGCTGTGCAGTTTTTTTAAAACCCGATTTTTTTCACACTTTACCCACATTTTCTTCCATTTTCACGCACGGTTCTTCCCTCTTTCTCTACCCTTCGCGATTTTTAACCCTAATTCTTGCAAGATCTTGCTTTCCATTGTTCGATTTCTTCATCTAAGGTGTGTTTCCTGTTGGATTAGGTGTCTAAGCCATGACTTGTAATTGAACTTTTATCTTATGGTTAAAAGCAAAGTCCATTTGGGTTGCCCTCATGGGTGGAGGAAAGATAGTTCAGTAGAGAGAATAGTTGATTTATTAATTGTATAATAAATCAATAGAATATATATATATGGTTTATTAATATATTTAAGTGCTAATATATTAATTAGAAACTATATTAATTAATTGAGATTTAATCTAGAATTAATTAGATTTAATTTGGAGATTAAATTAATTAATTAAAAGGTGCAGGGACTGGTTTGGTATTTATTCAATAGTTGAATAACTGGCCAGGAAAAACCAGGGACCAAAAGTGGCGCCAACTTGGAGGCTCCTCCAAGGGTTTGGCGAAACCCTAATTAGGGTTTTGGTAAGCCTGGTCCAAGTGGTCAAAAGCCTTGTCCAATTGGAGGCTCCTTAGGGTTTCAGGTGTAACCCTTGGAGGCTATAAAAGGAACCCCCTGGCACCTCATTCTTCACGCCATCTTCTCTCTGGATTTACTCTGCTGGACTGATTCTTCCATCACCTGGGTGTGACTTTCATCTGAGGCAGGATAATTTTGCTGCTGCTTAAAAGGATCATAAGATCTAAGGTTGGTTTTTCTTGATTCTTCTTTAGAATTGAATTGTATCCTTTAGGTTCTTAGTTCTAATCTTCATAGAAGAAAACATAGATCAATATTAGGGTTGCATGTGAACCTTAGGTTATTTTGTGTTCATTGATTGCATAGAAACCCTTCAGTGGTATCAGAGCTAGCTTGTTTTCTTGTGATTGATTATGAACTGCATAAACTGTTTTGTGCCTTAGGGTTTTTGCGAAAATAAACCCTTGGGAGGAGGCTAAATTCGATCCCAAGGCTAGGGTTTCCTAACCCTAGCCGCCACCCTCCCTTGGTCCCCCTTGAATGCTTGATTTGCTTGCCTTAATTATGTGTTGTTATTTTTGGTATCTAAATCAACTAAAATAACTTGAACCCTAATTCCTTGGCTTGTAATTTTCGAAATTCATGGGACCATTACAGGTTAATTAATTTGATTAATTGGTAATCTGTAACCTAGATTTAATTAATTTAATTAATTGATTAATTAAAGGCAAATTAAATCTGCCTTAAGAATTAATTAAAATTTTCAAGAAAATTAGAATAATTTGAGAAAATTAGAATTTAATTAATTCTAAAGATATTTTAATGAGATTAAAATATATCTTATATATATTTAAAATTAAAAGTTAATTTAATATGTATAAGAAAATTGGTTAGTCTACCGCTAGTAAGCCTCATTCACAAAACTGTCCTATAAAGAGGGTATAAGGCGACTGACTATAAAATGTTAGTCTAATGGGTATCTACTCTTACCCACCGCTCTCCTGGTCAGTCGAGTGTCGTTAGCTGAACGGGTATGATAGAACCGCTAAGCCTCTTAAAAGTATAATGCTATAATTGAAAGTACTAGAACCCTAAAACAAATCCCAATCTAGTTACTTTAGGAAAATGTGAATTTGATGCTACCCCATGAAATTGCACATTGCACTTTATGAAACGTTGGTGGAGCGTGTGTGGTTTACCGGCACACCAATAGGGGTTCATAAAGAGTGGCAATGGGTGTCTCGGGTGTTATCATTGTTGATGGAGCGTGTGTGGTTTACCGGCACATCAATTTGAGATGATAATGGATCCCGAGAGCACCAAGCTAATTTGCATGGTTATTCACACCCGGTTTGTGATCCTCGGCATCCCAGTCACAAACGGTGGGGCATATCCGAGATTAAACATGCTATTGAACAGTTCAATTAATCTCATAAGAAACTAGGAATTCCATTTATAATAAGATTATTTTTCCGCGGTGGAATCGGCTGAATCGTCATTCGCCTACCTTTATAAAATTTGCTTATAGATTACGGCATCCCTCTTCTATGTTGCAAATTGTTATAGTTGGATCCTAGCCTTATTTTATATTGGGTTATTATAAGGACCGACAAGTATCTAATTAAACTTACCTTCTTTTATAGATGTCTTCTGCTGATCAATCCGCTCCCCAATCAAACTCCAGTGTTCCCTCAATCCTCTCACTATGTTCCAGGGTTCAATTGAACGGGACAAACTATAATGACTGGATTAGAAACATCAAGATGGCTCTGAGGTATGAGAACAAAGAGTATGTTCTCGAGACCGAGCTTGTCGATGTCGACCCCGAAACTGCTACTCCCGAGGAAATTGCCTCGTACCAAAAACATACTGATGATGCAACCAAAGTGGCCTGCATCATGATCGCCACAATGAACCCCGAATTGCAGAGAATATACGAAGACTACTGGCCCTATGAGATGCACAAGGAGCTAGCGGAAAAGTTCCGCAAGCAAGAGCGCATCGAAAGGTGCGAAGTGGTCAAGGACTTCACGAACAGCAAACCCAAAGATGGAGAGTCCATCTGCACTCATGTGCAAAGAATGCAAGGTTACGTGGAGCGGCTTAGAAAGCTTGCGATGCCTGTACCGGAACAGTTGGCCGTTGACATAGTGCTTAACTCGTTGCCGAGTTCTTATGACCAGTTCAGGCTGGCTTATCATTTGAACAATAATCAGGCTAATGTGACTGAGTTGCATCGCATGCTTCGAGTAGCTGAAGACGGGATGAAGGGTAAAAGTGTACCCTCGGTTAATCAGCCCGTTCTAGCCATTGGAAGTGGCAGAGGAAAGAAAAGGAAGGGCCCTCCTAAGCAAAATTGGAGGGAAAAGGTTCAAGCCGGGTCATCCAGTAATGGCTCGAGAACCAAGACTTCCCAAATTCCTTGTGTGGCCAACCCCGATGAAGCAAACTGTTTCTACTGCAAAGAAAAGGGTCATTGGAAGAGAAGCTGCCCCAAATACTTGCAGGATGTCAAGGATGGGAAAGTAAAGCCATCGACAGCAGGTATATACACTATCTCTAAAAACTCACCATCTTCTAATTCTTGGGTCCTTGATACAGGATGTGGTTTTCACATTTGTTCTGATATGCAGGGCCTAAAGGAAAGCAGGGAGGTGGAGCACGGTAGACTGAACTTGATCATGGGCAATAGGAGATCGTCCCCTGTTACCAAGATTGGAGTTTATAGTTTAGTGCTTAGTAGTGAAGTTTGTTTAGATTTATTAGATTGTTGCTATTCGCCAGAAATGGCAAGAAATATTATTTCATTTCACGCATTATTCAGACAAGGATTTCATTTTTCTTTTGATAATAATATTGGATCTATTTCTGTTTTCAAAAATGGTATTTTGAATTTTACTGCTTATCCTTGTAATGGTGTGTATGAAACTGTGAAATGTGTTGACAATCTAGGACAAAGTGTAAATTATATTGATTCTACTAGTGACGTGGAAAAGGCATGTCTGTGGCATAGTCGGCTCGGGCACATCAGCAAGAAACGCATCGCCCAACTCCAAAAGGATGGAGTGTTGGAATCATTCGACCTCAAGTCGGATGATGTATGCGAATCTTGTCTGTTGGGCAAGATGACTGAATCACCTTTCAAAGGGTCTTTTGAAAGAGGTGAGGGTCTATTGGACATTATTCACACGGATGTGTGTGGTCCATTCAGATCAACCACAAAGGATGGCACGCGGTTCTACGTGACTTTTACCGACGATTTTAGTAGATACGGTTACATCTACTTGATCAAGCACAAGTCGGACACCTTTGAAAAGTTCAAAGAGTTTAAGAACGAAGTAGAGAATCAATTAGGCAGGAAGATAAAGATGCTCAGATCCGACAGAGGCGGAGAGTATCTAAGTATCGAGTTCCTAGACTATCTAAAGGAATGTGGAATAGTTTCGCAGTTGACACCTCCCAGGACACCACAGTTGAACGGTGTTGCAGAGAGGCGCAACCGAACCCTGTTGGACATGGTTCGTTCCATGATGAGTCGAGCTTCACTTCCCATTCACTTCTGGGGGTATGCCTTAGAGACTGCCGCCCATATCCTCAATCTTGTCCCAACTAAGAAGGTTGCGAAAACACCTCATGAGATGTGGACGGGGAAAGCTCCCTCGTTAGCACATATCAAGGTCTGGGGTTGTGAGGCTTTCGTTAGACGAGAGACTCAAGACAAACTCGCAGACAGAAGTGAAAGGTGTTTCTTCATTGGTTATCCCAAACAGTCCTTTGGATATCTATTCTACAGACCGAGCGAGGACGTGGTCTTTGTAGCTAGACGAGCAGTCTTTCGAGAGAGAGAGCTCGTATTCAAAGAGGACAGTGGGAGTACCATTGATCTGGAAGAAATTCAAGAGTCATCAGATGACGCAACCTTAGGAGAAACTAGCAACCAACATGAGGATGAAGTTCCTGTTGGACCGACAGATGTATCCTTACCTCTTAGGCGTTCCGGTAGGGTTAGCATGCCACCCGAGTTTTATGGGTTCCATATAACTTCGGATGGGGACACTTTTGTCAGTGATAGGACACTGATAAATTTGGATGAACCAGCTAACTACCAGGAAGCAGTGGCGGGCCCTGAGTCTGCCAAGTGGAAAGAGGCCATGGATAGCGAGATCAAGTCCATGTATGACAATCAAGTTTGGAACTTGGTTGACAATGTACCGGGTCGAAAGACAGTCGGGTGCAAATGGATCTTCAAGAAGAAGACAGACATGGACGGAAAGGTACACACTTTCAAGGCAAGACTGGTTGCGAAGGGTTTTACTCAAACCCCAGGGGTTGATTATGACGAGACCTTCTCACCAGTAGCTAAGATAAAGTCTATTAGGATTATGCTGGCCATAGCAGCATTTCATGACTATGAAATTTGGCAGATGGACGTCAAAACCGCTTTCCTTAATGGGAAGCTGACTGAGGATGTTTACATGAATCAGCCAGAGGGTTTTGTCGATGCAAAGTATCCTAATAAGGTGTGTAAGCTTGAGAGATCAATCTACGGATTGAAGCAAGCTTCTCGCAGCTGGAATCTTTGTTTCCATGAGAAAGTCAAAGAGTTTGGCTTCTCTAGGAGCGAGGATGAGTCCTGCGTATATGTCAAGGCTAGTGGGAGTATAGTCACCTTTCTGGTGCTGTATGTCGATGACATACTGCTCATGGGAAACGATATTCCAACCTTGCAAGATGTTAAGGCTTGGCTTGGGAAATGTTTCGCCATGAAGGACCTAGGAGAGGCTGCCTATATTCTTGGGATTAGAATATTGAGAGATAGGAAGAAGAGACTGATTGGACTCAGTCAGGGTACATACTTGGATAAGGTACTAAAGAGGTTTAGTATGGAAAATTCCAAGAAGGGAGAGCTGCCTATTCAAAGTAATGCGAAGCTGAGTAAGACTCAAAGTCCGAGTACAGACGAGGAAATAGCTGAGATGAGTCGAGTACCATACGCTTCAGCTGTGGGATCGATCATGTACGCTATGACGTGTACTCGCCCTGACGTGGCTTTTGCTTTAAGCATGGTCAGTCGGTACCAGGGTAACCCTGGAAGGGCGCATTGGATAGCTGTGAAAAATATACTCAAGTATCTGCGAAGGACAAAGAACATGGTGTTAATCCTCGGTGGCAGTGATACCTTGAGAGTTGAAGGATATACAGATGCCAGTTTTCAGACGGATAGAGACAGTGGTCGGTCTCAGTCGGGCTGGGTATTCCTTTTGAACGGTGGAGCAGTTACTTGGAAAAGTTCCAAGCAAGAAACAGTGGCTGATTCTACGTGCGAATCAGAGTACATAGCAGCAAGTGAAGCGTCAAAGGAAGCGGCTTGGCTGAAGAACTTTATCGGTGACCTTGGAGTAGTCCCGAGTATTCAGGAGCCCTTGGAACTGTTCTGCGATAATGAAGGTGCGGTCGCCTTGACAAAGGAACCGCGAGATCATGGAAAGTCCAGACATATCGACAGAAAGTACCACTACATCAGGCATAGGGTAGAAGAAGGTCACCTCCTTGTAAAGAGGGTATCATCGGAAGATAATCCTGCAGATCCCTTGACAAAGGCTCTGAGTAGGATTAAGCATAATCAGCATGCTAGGAGCATTGGATTAAGAGATGATATAAGTTTTAGTAATTAGATAGGTTCGAAACTTGTAACAATGTATTGTATTTGACTCTTGTGATTTAATAATAGAGATTTATTATGGTTTACTACTCTTGTCAGTACTTTATCATTGTGTTTCATTTTGCATGTTTTACTTCCTGAATAATTGGATTATTCAAATATCCACAGTCGATTACACTTTAAGGGAGTAAGTGTGAAGTAAGACTGTCATGAATTGGTAATAGATTGTCTAAGGAGTTAGACATTGCAATTGGATTGCTGAACCATTCGTGAGTACTTGGAAATGGAGATTTGAGTATTGGATAAACCCGCGCTCAATGGATTGCTTCATGGATTACATCACGAGCAATGTTGAGACGATAATATCTTTTGATCTTTAAGCTAAGACATATGAGTTATGATTTATTAGACGGTTGTTCATTGATAATATGAAAACGCATCGGTAACTCGATGTTATAAAACGTATTGTTGTGAGTGATTTGTCTGGTAAAAGACATAAGTATATGAGTCGAAGTTTATTCGTCCCTTGACCCTAACGGGAAACAGATATCTGTAGGCCTCTCGATGATTTTGAAGTTGACTAAAATGGTTGGCCAACCGGGACTAAATTGGTAGTCTAAGAGTCATATGCAAATCGGAAATCGAGGAACAGTGAATCAGACCAGATTGATTTTATCCATGTCTTGAGTCTGAAAATATCTTGTTGGACGGAGGATCATCTGATCACTTATCTTTGGACAGAACTGACTGGGTCAGAGTTCAGACAATTAAAGTCATAGACTTATCCAAGTGGGAGACTGTTGGATTAGGTGTCTAAGCCATGACTTGTAATTGAACTTTTATCTTATGGTTAAAAGCAAAGTCCATTTGGGTTGCCCTCATGGGTGGAGGAAAGATAGTTCAGTAGAGAGAATAGTTGATTTATTAATTGTATAATAAATCAATAGAATATATATATATGGTTTATTAATATATTTAAGTGCTAATATATTAATTAGAAACTATATTAATTAATTGAGATTTAATCTAGAATTAATTAGATTTAATTTGGAGATTAAATTAATTAATTAAAAGGTGCAGGGACTGGTTTGGTATTTATTCAATAGTTGAATAACTGGCCAGGAAAAACCAGGGACCAAAAGTGGCGCCAACTTGGAGGCTCCTCCAAGGGTTTGGCGAAACCCTAATTAGGGTTTTGGTAAGCCTGGTCCAAGTGGTCAAAAGCCTTGTCCAATTGGAGGCTCCTTAGGGTTTCAGGTGTAACCCTTGGAGGCTATAAAAGGAACCCCCTGGCACCTCATTCTTCACGCCATCTTCTCTCTGGATTTACTCTGCTGGACTGATTCTTCCATCACCTGGGTGTGACTTTCATCTGAGGCAGGATAATTTTGCTGCTGCTTAAAAGGATCATAAGATCTAAGGTTGGTTTTTCTTGATTCTTCTTTAGAATTGAATTGTATCCTTTAGGTTCTTAGTTCTAATCTTCATAGAAGAAAACATAGATCAATATTAGGGTTGCATGTGAACCTTAGGTTATTTTGTGTTCATTGATTGCATAGAAACCCTTCATTTCCTTACTCTAACTCCATCTTCTTCCCCATCTTGAAGCTTCAAAGGGCAACAATGGTGAAAAAGGGGTTTTTCAAAACCCTAGGTCCGATTTTCTGCACAAACCTTTAAATTTCTTCCATGTTTTTGCAGATTAAGCTTGGGGAAGGCAAGGATTAAGGAAGAACAAGCTTTTCAACGCTCCAAGATTTGTGATTCTACTCGGTCTTGCTCGGATCCGTTAGGTACACTCGCTCCTTGTTGTTCTTTACTTAGAAATTGGTAGTTGGTGTTTGGAATTGGGATTTTTAGGTTTTGTACACCCGTTTTTGGTGTTCAACTCTTTTTCCCGCGTTTGTCAACGGATATTTGAATCGTTCATTGTGGTCCCGTTGTGCCCAATCTTGACTTTTCTGTTGACTTTTCCCACGTGCCATTAATCTTTATTTTTTGCAAATGGAGGGCTCTTCTCGTAAACGCACCAAAACCATCGCGAACAAGAAAAAATCTTCTAGACGCCATAGGTCCTCGACTCTAGATTTGTCTCCCCTCCTTCCCGACCATTGGGAAGTTGAATTTGTGGATCAAGCCCACCGCACTCGATTTGAGGGTCTCTTAGAACGCCAATTTCTGGCACAAAAATTTGCTCATGTCGATTCCCTCCGTGAATTATATATTCTTAATGAGGTGCAGGCGCTTTTTCAAAACATCGGGTGGGACAATATCTTAAATTTGAATGCTACGTCATATGCACGACCATCTATGGAAATTCTATCCTCCCTAGCTTTTGAAAATAATGTCCTTTCGTTTCGGTTAGCCAATCGTTCTCTTAGCATCCATATCGACCAAATTACTGAACTAGTGGGTCAAGACACTGCCGGTACATTAGATCCGTTCGCGTGCCGGGCTACGCGAGCGGATAATGATGTGCTCCGACGTGGGTGGTCCGCCATAACTCCCAATCAGGTGTACCACCCCAGTTCAGCCAAAGCCTCTTCGATCATCCACCCAGTCTTGAAAGTTGCTCACCGCATCCTTGCCTCGGTTGTGTTTCCTCGGGAGGAACTTAGCACGGTCACTGCAATGGAATTAAAAATCCTTTTGGCCATGATTTCTAGTACTCCCCAACGACCTCATTTTGGGCATTGTGTTGTCAATCGACTCCAGCGTTTGGCCCGTAACAATGCTGGCCATTTCTATGGTGGTGGACTACTAACTCTTATCGTTGAAAGCCCTTTCATCGGTCTTGAATTTTCGCCTGATGAGCCCATCCTCCCATGCGGTCACTTTCTGACGACCTCGGTCCTTGAGACCATGCACTTATTTCGTCGGAGATACAGTGACTTTCTTTGGTCTATCCCCAGTGCCTTAAATGCTGCCGAATTAAGGATAGGTCATCATAATGCATATCTTCTCCAGCTTGACCCCGATAATCTGAGCCTGACTGATTGGCTTTTGCACGACATCCTTCATCCCGACCAGCCCGCTCCGACCATTGTGCCACCATCCACTCATGATGCGGGCCCATCCACTACCCACAATGAGGAGGATGATGACCCGTCTTCTGTTGACGGCCGGCTATCCCGCATTGAGGATACTCTTTCCGGCCTTCGTACGGATTATCAATCCCTCCACACCACTGTCCGCTCCATTGACACCCGTCTCACCACTTTCCATAACGAGTACACCAACAATTGGGGACAACAACAACAATATTGGGAGCAACAAGCAAACCACTGGGAACAGCAGCAAAAACAGTATTCAGACATGTATTCCCTGTTCCAAAGTTGGTCTCCCTTTCCGCCCCAATTCCCGCCACCACCCCCGGAAAATTAGGCGCGTTTCCCCTTTCCAAGCATCGAGGACGATGCTAAATCTTAAGCTTGGGGAGGGGGAATGCATTTCATTTCATTCATGCATTGCATCATTTTTGTACAAAATTTTTAAAATTTTTGTAAATACTTAGATTTTCATTTTCAAATTAATCTTCATTTTCCATATTTTCATGCATTTCAAAAAAAAAATTAATTTGTTTAGTTGACCGTTCATAGAGTTTGTTGTTTAGTGTTTTACGTCCTGGTATGCTTGTATTTTCATTATTATCAACATAAATGAAAATTGAGCTTACTCCAACATGCTTCGTTAAGACGGAAAATGATAGGGATAGGAGCGTTAGCCTCATCTCTCTAGGCGTAAAAGTAGTTTGTACAATGTGAAAATTATAAATTTCTGAACAAGCCTTGTTGATGCAAAACGAGAAGGGTTAAATATTTTATTGAAGCAAAGTAACAACTAGGAAGGGGCAAAACAGTTGTAAACAAGGTTCATATCCTTTTACTCCCCATTGTACATCTTAGTTTAAAGTCTCGTTAGACCCTACTTGTCCATTCACTCAGTCTTCCCGAAGTGTTCAAATGGCGGGCTCTCTAAACCGTAATCAAAGTCAAGGAGGACTTCAAGAAACCAAAGTCAAACTCAAATCAAGAAGTCCTTTACAAATAATCAAGACGGAGAGTCCAAATCATTATGAAGAAAAATTCAATCAAATCAAGTAAACTCAAATGAAGAAATCAAAAATTCAAAGATTAAAGATTGAAGAAGGTGTAACACAAAAACTACACCTACAAGCAAGTACATTTCAAGAAATCAAATCAAGTCAAAGTCAAATTCAAGTGAAGTGTACAAGCCAAGACTGAGTGAGGTGATAGGTAGGGGTAATAACAAAAAAGCGAGATTTAAACTGAGGCGTTATTTGGGAGGGTTTAGGTCGAGATGAACCCTTTACAATATGATGTTTCCTTGTTATGAGTTAGCTTGCCTTAAGGAGGTGCTTAATGTTTCAAAAGTTGGATTGGTAAGGCCTGGTCAAAAATTTTATACCTTTCCGACCGTAAGGGCTGATTTTACGCTAGGAGTTTTGTAGAGAATGTCTTTTGTCCGTGATTCCGTTGAAGCTAATTTGGAGTAAGAAATAACCATGTGTTTCTAATGGAAAATCTATATATATGGTAAAGCTACACGGGATGTGGGACATTGGTTACTTATAAACTGGGTCAATTAAACAGCCAAAAAGATTTTTATTTTTTAGTTTATTTTCTTTTTAGTTTAGTAATTTTGCATTATTTTCATCATGGCATTTGCATTTTCATTTCATTTAGATTTCTTTCTGCGTTTTGGTTTAGGATCTTAGTCATCAAATCTATTCCTGACTCGTTCTTATTGATTCTCTTACTTGGGGACAAGTAAGGTCTTAAGCTTGGGGAGATTTGTTAGATGCATTTTATGCATCTTTTCTAAGCCCTTTTTCCTTTATTTTATTTATTTCCTTAACCATTTACATGCATTTTTAGTTATTTACCGGAAATTTCGATACTTCATAAGTTTGGTGTACTTTTTAGGGTAATTGGGAGAATGGAGCAAGTTGGATGCGTTGGAGCAATTTTGGATGATGGCATGGAGCATAAGTGGAGCATTTGAAGCGGTTGGAAGCAGCTTGGGAGCATGGAATTGAAGTTAGAGTCAATTCGGAGCCTAAAAATGAAGAAACGGAGCCTTTTTGAATAACACGGGTCGTGTAACCTTTACACGGGTCGTGTAGAGCTGCAAGATTGACCAAAATCCCACCCGTGAGTTACACGGGTCATGTAACTTGTAACACGGTCGTGTAATACCCAGTTCTATATGCATTTGAAGAACACGACCCGTGTAATATTTTACACGGTCGTGTAATCCTGAAAAACTGTTTCTATGACAGTTTTGTACACGGTTTTAAGGGGATTTTTGGTGGTTTTTTTGAGACACTTCATTGGAGAGAAAGGAGAGGACGATTTTGAAGAAGGAGATTGATCTATAACACTTGGAAACACTTGAATTATTGTTTTAATTGCTCGTTGTAAGTACAATTAGTAGCAATTTACTGCTTTTCATCAAGGAGATTTAGCCATATCATGTGTGGCTAAATCTTTCTTCATTCCGGTTCTGTAGACACAAGATTTGGCACCAATCATTTGACTATCATTGTGTTCTTCATCTAGTATTTTGAATTTATGCATTAAAGTTCCATTTGATTCTCATGTTGGTTCATGTTGGCCACTAGAATTGATATGTTTGTCAAATCCGTTATTTCATTCTTGAAATCCGTAATTGTTTCATCAATGAATGATTGTAACAACACCGAATTGATCTTGTTGGATGCATTCGCGTGTAATTCAAAATACACATTTTTACATTTCCGAGTTTACGAGAAATATTGAATGTAAATTGGTTTGTCTAAATGAATCTCTACTCATTTTCCTTGATATAAACTCAAGAGCTTGTTTGATTTATATAAAAGGAAAATTGGATTACTTCAAAGAGCATATTTTGATGTAATTACTTAAAAAGACTGAAGTGTTAGAGCTTGTTAACACTTTGAAACCAATTTTAGATGAAATTGACATAATTTCTAGTCTTGTAATGATTGCCTGATCAATTGTGTTGAACGGAATCGGAATCCATTTGATATATTGCATTTTAATCAATTTTATGTTTAGTTATCTAAAGTTATACTTTCAAACCCCCCTGTTACTCGTATCTTAAGTAAATATCGGTGTAAGAATTTGTCCCTTGTCCCTGAGGATCGACCCCTGCTTATCATATACTATTCTTATAGTGGATTGAGCTGTGTGTATTTATTCTTAATTTTTTTTATCTCAATTCATTTGTTGAGTTTGACGTCTTAACAAGTATTCCCAGCCAGACAATGTCCTGAATCCAACTTACTATGCCCTAAGCATCAGTCATCAGGATATGTTCATGACATTTTGATCGATCCAAGAAACTTGTGGAACCCGATCTAATCTTATTCCAAACACTTTCGGAATCCAAAGATTATTTATAATCCTTGTGTCATGATTTTCGAAAAACTATTTCCTTTCGGAGACTCTTTTCATGCATCTTGAATCTTATCAAGATTATGCTTACAATGGCTAGGTATATGCTGACGATTTCATCTATCCAATAGATGTTTGTGAATTACGTGAGTATGTTGCACCTTATTTCTTTCATGCCAAGTCATCACAATTTGCAATGATAGGAAAAACCATTTCCTGGGGCTATGCATCTTGAATCTCATCAAGATCATCTTGGCAGAGTTTCAATCTATCTTATAGACGTTTACAACCACCTGAGTATATCGTATCTCTATTAAGTCTTTCATAGAAATCCGTCTCTTAACACCAAGTCATTACGCTTTGTAATGAAAAAGACGTTTCCTAGAAACAGTATGTAACCCACATATGGAGATAGTAGATAACAACGACACTCCCACACTGGCTTTGACTCTTTCGGACTCTTCACAAAATCCAAACCTTTTTGGCACATTTTGAGAATCAGAAACCTTTCTGACATAGTTATGGGAATCTTTCAGGCTGTTCACAAAATCCAAAACTTTTGGCACATTTTGAGAATCCGAATTTCCTTTCTTGCGAGGTGCCCGCGGGATGAATCCCGGGGCCATGTACCTACTGTATTTGCATGCTCTTTGTGAGTCCTTATTAGTGTGCCGGTAATCCACACGCGCTCCACTAACGTCTCACAATGTGCCATGCAGTATCCTTTCGGATTTTATCTTCTATTGAGAGTGCTTCTCTCGGAATCATTTGCTTGACTCTGAGTATCGTCTCACTCAACCAGATGTTCAGTAAGTACATTTCTATCCATGTCGCTTTCTTTTGATGATTCAATTACTCCCACTGGTTTTTAGACACATGTGTAAAATCAATCAAATTGTTACATAAACGTGTCTCGCCCTAAGGTTCTCTTATTTGGCAACAACCGGGCTCACCAATGCTTCCAAGTAGTTGGACTGCTAATCCGTACCAACTTTAGTGTTTTACCACTAATTGGTATGTCACCCAAATCACAACACTTTATGACGGTGACTAATACTACTGGTTAAGAGAAGAGTATGTCAGGTTTAACAGGAATCTGATTCCTGCCCAAAGCCTAGTGATGACTAAAGGTTCTTTCACTTGGCTAATCCTGATCTCATCCAGGACTGTCTTAACTCCCATTGTTTCCTTAGAACATGAATCATTTCTAAAAGAGCTATTCTTTCACAGGTACAGCGGGATAGCCAATGAAACGACATCGCTGATCAGGTTCAGGCTAGTCATGAGGTTTGGACGAACGCTACATGACCCTGGACTTTCTATGTACAAGTGGGACGATCCCAGCTTTACATTTCAGACAGTGTCTGCATAACCTACTTAGTCTAAGATGTGGCCGGAATATGGTTTCTATGGTCTGACTGGTTGAATATTCAATTCATCGAAAAACCAATTGGAAATGTATCTTATACATCAAGGATCGAACTATTTCGACCAATCCTCCATCATCTTCCCTAAGATACATTATAACCATTAATGTTCTTGGAAGAGGATAAACTGTGAAACATTTTCTCAGTCTATGTTGTCACTCAGGTTCTGTTGACCTTATACTTCCTTTGAAATCCTTGAACACTTCAAGGTTTCAATCAATCGCTTATTCTGATAAGCGAAGCCATATTTGTCATACTAATTGACAAATATAATGTAGTATAACTAATTGTGTTGTGTTCGAAGATTCAAGCAATACACAGAAACTTATGTGTATGTTGCTCAAAATCTTAATATCTTTTACATCTCTATGTAAATTTATGACTTTGTTAATTTGTTCAAGATATGCAATCATCACCTGACTCTAAGTCACCTGATTCCAAAATCCTATCCTCTGGATCTTTGGGTGATTCATTTCTTGCCACATGTGCTTTATAAAGAACTTAATCATCATGTGACTCTATGTCAAATGATTCCAAAGTCCTGTCCAACTGGATCTTTGGGTGATTCATTTCTTGCCACACATGGTTTTATTAAGAACTCAATTCATCATGTGACTCTAAGTCAAATGATTCCAAAGTCCTGTCCAACTAGACCTTTGGTTGAATTGATTTTATAAAATATCTTTTAACAATCATAGAAAACACAATTCATAAATGCAAACACTTTGGATGCATCATCATTCAAGTCATTACCAGTCATGCAATTAACACACTCATACAACATTTCAAGGATAAACATGTATTAAAAGAAAAATTAACATTTTATAAAACCGAAATATCCTCGAAAAGGTAATGTCGCACGCATCTAATAAGCTAATAACAAGGTCATTGTATCTAACTAAACTCCAAAACTGCATGAGCTTCAGATCCAATCCGAATGTGCTCCTTTGTAACAAAATCCCACATCCTACCTAGTCTATGCATACAGAGCAAATGTGATAAACACATCCTGTATCCAGGAATTAAGGATCAGGAGTTCTGAGTTTTAAGATATTCTTGAGTTGCCAAACCGTTCGGCTTTGGAGCATTTTTCAATCTTTCTGTGACTGTGTCCCACCTTGTGGATTCCCAGTTTGATACATCGAACAATCGGTCTAGACGATCTGGATCATTTCTTGATGCACCTTAATACTGGGCTCAATCATGAAGCAGCTGAATCAATGGAACTATGCTTCTCCATGAACGACTCATACAGAGTCGACATTGAATGCATTTCCATGATTGTCATAATCTGGTTACCCTTTCTGTTCATCTGGATGAACAGATCAGCGAGTCGAGCTAATGCTTAACTCCCGATCAGAAGGCCTGACCTAATTTTATACAGTTTGCCCATGTATCCCTCAATCATGAGAACATGCAAACTGGTGCTACTTTCTTATAGCTTGCAACTTCAAGCTCTTTGAATATCCTAGTTCGTTCCTTTTTCAACCAGTTCTCGAAACCTTTCCTCAACCAGTTGTGCTAACTTATCTGACCCCATGAATTCTAAATCCTTACGGAACTCGGGGTCAATGATAAATAGCATGAGGCAACGAACTTCCTTTGACTTAATAGTCAAGGGGTCATGCTCATCACAAGCTACTGTGTGATGCCATGCTTTGGTAGAACAAGGAGCGGACACTCAGTCAGATATGGTTTGCCAGCAAAACTAAGAATCATTCTCTAATTGCAAAGCCATATCACATAGCCAAGGCCAGTCAGCCTTACCATATTGAACAGGTGCTTTCTGAGACTCTCAGAAATGGGTGAAGGAGGAGAAGGAGGAGAATTGACACTATCTTTAGACATCTATAAAATTTGAATTAGTTTAATTTTAATCCTTTTTAAACAATTACCCAATATATTATTTAATGAGGCTAGGATCCAAAATACCCCAACTATGGTGTGAAGAGGGATGCCGTAATCACAACATAATGGTCATTAAGGTAGATAAACATTTATCAATCTCAGTCTTATGAAATTCCTAGATCTGTTGAGATTCATTGAACTATTCAATGGCATGTTTAATCTCGGATATGCTCCACTGTTTGTGACTGGGATGCCGAGGATCACAAACTGGATGTGAATAACCATGCAAATATGCTCGGTAACCTTAATGTCATTTATCATCTCTAATTGATGTGCCGGTTAACCACACACACTCCATCAACAATGATAAATCATGAGAAACCCATTACCACTCTTTATGAGCCCCTATTAGTGTGCCGGTTAACCACACACGCTCCACTAGTGTCTCATAAAGTGTAATGTGCAGTTTCATGGGTTAGCATCTTTTCACATTTTTCCTAAAGTAACTAGATTTGTGATTTTATAAAGTTGTTCTAGTACTTTCATTAATAACATTATACTTTTAATGAGATTAAGTTGTCCTATCAAACCCGTTCGGTTAACGACCCTCCACTGATCAAGAGAGCGGTGGGTGAGAGTGGACACCCATTCAACTGCCATTTTATAGGCAGTTTCCTTATACCCTCTTTATAGACCAGCTTCGTGAATGAGGCCTACTATTAATTTAACTGACCAATTATCTTATACATATAATATTAACATTTAATTATAATATATATAAGATGTATTTTAAACCTTTTAAAATATTCCTGATTTATCTTTTAATTTATTGGAAATTTAAACTATTAAATTTAAAATTAAATTAAACCTTTAAAAGATTTAATTCATCTTTTAATTAAAAAATTAATTAAATTAATTAAATCCAAATATTTTAGACTTTTAAAATATTCCTAGTTTTATCTTTTAATTTTTCGAAATTTAAAACTATTCAATTTAAAATTAAATTAAACCATTAATTATCTTTTAATTAAACAATTAATTAAATTAATTAAAACTAGATAGGTATCACAAATTAATCAAATTAATTTAAACCTATCTTAAACCCCATAATTTTCGAAATTACCAAATAATGGGTTTAAAGTTATCCATTTAAATAATTAAAGTTACTAAAAATAGAAAGCCTTCTAAAACCCTAATGAGAAAATCGAAAAACATAGAGGGGAGGGGCTAGGGTTTCCAAAACCCTAACCCTAAAATCGATATGGCCAATTAGGGTTTATAAGCATTAAACCCTAATTTTTAGGAAGACAATTATATCAATTCAACAAGAAAACAACCAAAATGCTCTGATACCACTGAAAGGTTTTATGCAAATCTATGAACTAAAATCCTAAGTTCACATGCAACCTAGATTGGATCTATGTTTTCTTCTAATTGAACATATAATAAATTCCTAAAGGCCACAAGAAAATAACTAAAAGAATAAAATCAGAAAAACTAACATTTTAGTTGTTTCTTGCAAGCTAAGCAACGCAAGTGCCTTGCCTCAAATGAAGTCACACCCAAAACTAGGGTTTTCGAAAGTTCCAGAGAGAGGGAAGAGAGGAAAAATTCGTGGCTTTTATGGTGCCTAGGGGTCTCTATTTATAGTTTCCAAGTGGCCACCAGATAAGCCTTTAAAGATAAACATTTTTGAATTCAAATAAGATAAACCTTTATCTATCAATTCAAATCTATTTATGCTAACATATAATAATCGAAATTATGGATAATCCCTCCATAATTTCGTTGCCCAATTAAACTACCATAATTGTCACTTCCTCAACTATTGAATAATTACAATTCAGTCCCTGCACCTTTAATTAATCAAATTAATCACCAAATTAATTCCAATTAATTCCAGATTAATTTCTAATTAATTAATATAGTTTCTAATTAATATATTATCACCATAATATATTAATAAACTATTTATTTTATTTCTATTGATTTATTAATGATATAATAAATCAATCTTTCTCTCTCCTATATTTTCTGCTAAACCTTTAGCCAATAGGGCAACCCAAATGGACTTTGCTACTATCAATTAGGTAAATAAAAATTATTAGTCATGACATAGACACCTAATCCAATAATATGATATTTGGGATAAACCGATAAAAGAAGCGTAGATAATTTAGGATAAAGGAAGCATATCCACTGTGAGGGTAAAATGGGAACATTTTGAAACCACTACTCAAAACGTTACTATTAGTAGCGTTTAAAAAACCTAGTTTGTTAGCTAGCTTATAAGTTAGTTTATACGCTGGCTATGGCGTGTCAAACACAACCTAACTAATATAGCCAAAGAAAGTTCTAAAATTCATACCATTAAAACGTATGGCTTTTATGTATAAGATATAAATTAAAACATATTTTCACTAGGGAGCTGATCAGTACACAACAATTTTTTGCCATGCACAACAATATCATGTTTTTATGTATATGGTACAACCTATTTAAAGCATAAATTGTTGTGTATGACAAAAAACTGTTGTGTACAGATCAGCTCCCATTTTCACTATGGTTTATTCACACAAGTCAACCTAGACAGCTACTAGACTAACAACCATCAAATCAAACTATTTTGTTTTTGTATTGTTCCAAATCGACAATCAACTTAAGAAGCAAGGCTAGAAAATTATTGGTTTAGGGTTGGGAAAGGAAGTGCCTATTATTAAAAACCATGATCCTGATCGTAAGATCGTACAATCACATATAGGTAAATCGATCCCGATCTTACTTTGATTGTTTTTCCATAAGATCGATGTAGGATTGTAAAAATGTCGAATCGATTGTAAGACCGTTTTTTACTTTTTTGTAAATGTTATAATATTATTTTATTCTAACAAAGTGAACTGAAGATGAACCGTAAGAAACCCTTTTGAATTGTTTACTGTTAAATGATATGTTAAAAATATATTTTCACGTTTTAAACTAATTATTATTTATTGAATGGCTAACTGGTTGATGAAAATTATATTTATCTTTTAAAATGCTTTTGATAGAATCTTACGATCACAATATTGCAACATAAAAAATAATCCTATATACGATCCCGAACTTGAAAACATTGTTTTAAATCATTAATAACCTAAACTCAAGATCTATTTTAATCAATTATTTTAATAAATTATTTAGCTTATGAAATAAACTCATTATTTAATTATTAAATACTTATTTTATAATTTTTATTTGTCATAATAAGTAACAAATAAACTATTCATTTTAACATCTTTCATAAATAGGCAACAATCTATATAGTTAACCACAAAATGGGCAACTATAAACCCTAATTCGTATTAAATGGGCCACTATGTCTACCTATTGGGCTTGTTGTCTGTAAACATGTAAACGGATGCCCTATATAGGACTCGTGGAATGGAATGGCGAAACCATCCATAAACCCTAATTCGTATTATCATTTACCAGTCCCTCTCAGATACGGCTGCAATTCGACTTCTCTTCTTTCTTTTCATTTTGAAGTTACAGAATCCCATTTTGTTACGTAGTTGTCGATCAGGTTTTAATGCTTTTCCAATAATTTCGTATTCGGTTTGATTTAGTCTTTCATGATCTCGATTAGTATTACTTTATTATATTGCTCTGTATTCATTTATCTCAAATTGCCATCGCAAATTTCACTTGAGGCACCGATTGATTCTGTAGATGTTGCCTATGATGGTTTATAAATATACTTTGAGTATGACACATTGAAAAAAATTAAATCTGAGGCATTATGTTTCGTTTTCCTTAATCTCCATCAACTTAATTTTACTCCACGTTTGAAGAATTTGTTACTCTTGGGCTTGTTCTATTTTGTGGCTATTCTTATGTGAATTATTTGTAGCAAATGATGATGAATCAGACAGGGACATCTGCATTCCTTTGGAGTATGATGATTTGTCTGTGGGAATCTCTCTGATGCTCAAATAATTTTTACGATCAATTCTAAGTTACCAAATTTTACATCTTTTGTCATTTTATGGTTTTATCATTTATGTATTGTTTCATGACATGATCATCTTCTTGCTGTGTTTATCAGGTTCAGTATGTCGATATATGTCAAAATTAGCCGATGATGCATCTTATTTTTCATGATTTGTGAAGATGATTATGTTTTAAGAAAAATGAATCATCGCAACTGAGGCTATTATTTGAATGTCTGATTTGTTTGCTTTTAAAACGTCACTTTTGCACATTTATTAACTATTTAGATTGCAATGTGATGCATATGATGGTTTATACTTGATCTCTGAATAACAGTAAAGTATTGTTGACAAATTCAAATGTTAACTTCAAATTTCAGGTGTTATTTTAGTACTTTTGGGTTTAAATAGTTGTAAATAGCGAAATGAATTTCTTTGTACCTACCCTCGAGGAAGTTTATGGCTTGTTCTTGAGGCGTGTAAGGATTGGAAAATAGTGATAAAATGTATCCTCTTATTTTTTTACTCCTTTTACATTAATAAACCTAATGTTACATTAATAAACTTAAAAAACGTAAATTGTATTAAATAAAAGATACATATAACATAGAACAATTCATTGATAATATTTGAATCACTAGGTGTCTTTGAATCACTAAGTGTCTTTGAAATTGAATAAATATTGGAGTTTTTTATGATGCTATAATTTTTGATGTCAAGCATGAAAGTCATATATTTGTTTTTCAAAATGTTTATTTTATCAAGGTATAAATTCACATCAAACCCTGTTAAAATGATGTAATTAGAAAAATTTCATAAATTTTGAAATATAAAAGAAGATGGTAAAAATAATTTTAATAATTAAATTAATTTTTTTAAAATTACTTAGATGTTCTTTATTATCAATTCTTTAGAAGAAGTCTTCAAGAGCCATATCCTCTCTTTGTCAAACATAATCAATTCTAAACTTTCTGTGTCATCATGTACAACAAGTGGTATTTTAAACCTACAACACATATTATGGTTAAATATCTAAAATAATACAAGTTGGGGCTAGCCTACTTGGCTAACAAGGTGATTACTAACAAGGAGATCATGAGTTTAAACCCTGACACTAACATAACAAGGAGTAGTTTAGGAGTAGGAGTAGGGTAGATTTGCCGTTCAAAAAAAAAATCTAAAATAATAATTAATGTTGCATATATAATTATAGCAGAAGCTGAAAAAAAATCTTGGAACAAATGATTTTTTTTTAGTTTTGCAATTAATATTGTTACACTCTATAATAATTGTTTTTTTGTAGGATGATTATTGATAACAGATGTTTGAGTTGTCTTAGTATGTCATGACGTACAATCAAGGTAATACCATAGTTTATTTTGTATTACACCGGTAATAGTACCAAGGATAATAAATTTTTGTTCCTGAAAAAAAACAATTATACAAGTATAAATAATGTAACATAGGAATTTATTAACACTACACCATTGGTCATTTGAATATTGATTTTTAGTATTAAAATAACATAGGAATTTATTAACCTACCTTTAAGTTTTCTGATTCTGTAATATTCATAATATGTGTGAAATCGTGTTTTTTAATAAAATCACCAGACTCCGAAACAGTTTTAGAGCTGATGATAGTGATATCACTTGTACCACTTTCACCGTTTGTAGCAACAAACCTGTTAACATAGGTTTTTAAAAGTAATTTAAAAAAAATAAAGTAAAAACAATAAAAAACAATTAAACAAATAAATGCACTCCTTTTTGAACTCGACAACTTTAGCAATATCTGGTTCATTAGAAATTTCATAGCCTGATAATTTAAATGGTTGTTTTTTTCTTTATTTATTTGTAGACCAATGGCCGCAAAAAAACTAATTACCATACTATCAGGCTACGAAATTTTTAATGAATCTTGATATTACTGAAGTTGTTGATTTCAAAAAGCAGTGCGTTTATTTGTTTATTTGTTTTTTAATGTCATTACTTTATTTTTTTTAAATTACTTTTAAAAACCTATGTTAACAGGTTTGTTGCTGCAAACGGTGAAAGTGGTACAAGTGATATCACTATCATCAGCTCTGAAACTGTTTCAGAGGCTGATGATTTTATAAAAAAAAACACGACTTCACACAAATTATGAATATGACAGAACCAAAAAACTTAAACGTAGGTTAATAAATTCCTATATCATTTTAATACTAAATATCAATATTCAAATGACTAACGGTGTAGTGTTACATTATGTGTACTTATATTGTTATTTTTTTTCAGGAACAAAAATTTATTATCCCTACTATTATTGGTGTAATAAAAAATATACCGTGGTATTACTTTGGTTGTACGTCATGTCATACTAAGGCAATTCAAACATATGTTATCAATGATCATCCTGATTCTCCTGATAAATACGAATAAACAATTATTATAGAGTATAACAATATTAATTGCAAAATTAAAAAAAAAAACATTTGTTCCAAGGTTTTTTTTCCAGTTTTTTCTATAATTATAATTATGCAATTTTAATTTTTATTTTACATATTTAACCATAATATGTGTTGTAATGTTATATGTTTAAAATATCAATTGTCGTACAAGATGACACGAGAAGAATTGACTATGTTTGACAAGGAAGACATGCGGCTCTTGGGGACTTCTTCTAAAGAATTGATAACAAAGAACACCAAAGTAATTTAATTTTTTTTTTAAATTTACTTATTAAAGTTATTTTTAATTCTTCTTTTATATTTCAAAATTTATGTAATTACGTTAATTATTTCATATTTTTGCAGGTTGGGTTTGATGTAAATTTATACCCTGATGAAATAAATATTTTGAAAAACAAGTATATGGCTTTCATGCTTGACATAAAAAATTATAACATTATAAAAAACTCCAATATTTATTCAATTTCAAAGACAACTACTGATTCAAAAATTATCAATGAATTGGAAGAAAAATGTTCTCATCTTCAGGTATCTTAAAAAAAAACTTGTACAACTATATTTCTATTAAATATTCTCTAATTTATTATTATATTTGATTATTAATAATGTTGTATTTCATAGTATAACCGTTTTTTCAATTATTATGTAGATCCCATATATTTTAAAGAAATTGTAACTACACAATATATACAAACAATCTATATATATATATATATATATATATATATATATATATATATATATATATATATATATATATATATATATATATATATATATATATATATATATATATATATATATATATTTGATCCGGTAGTAACCGTGAGTATTCTTCTCGTGCAATCACTCTCATAAGTGCAAGAACGTCAGACGTCTTCCTTTGACATGACACAATCACGTACGACACATGTCCACGGAAAGTAATACGGACTCGAGGATACGATTATATGTGACGTATGGTCGTTCAACGTGATTTAAGTGAGTTTTTTTTTGTTTTTTTTTTTCTTTTTGTGCCTTTTTTATTTAATTTGTTTTTCAAAAAAATAATTTTTTTATTTTCTTTTATACTTGGTTTTTGCATTTTTATTTTATTTTTATTTTTTATTTAATTTTTATTTTTTTTATTTGCTATGGTACTGGATTTTTATTTTTTTAGTTTTTTTCTTTTTTATATATATATTTAATTTTTTAATGTTTTTAATCTTATTTTTAGCGTCTTTTTTCTTCGTATTTTTAATTTAATCATTTTGGGTCATGACATTTTTAATCATAACATATTGGATCATAACACTTTGAATCATATTGTAATAGTCGTGTGGTTCTAGCTATGAGTTGCGTATAGCCGTGTGGCAATCATTTATGAATGCCTTTGAGTTTTGAGTTGTTTGATGAGTAAGAAGAGGTTGAAATCTTTCTTATGTACTAATCTTGGTGTGACCAAGATTAGTTAGATTGTTGTATGAGTTTGGGTGATTAGAAACCCATTTGGGAGAAGTTTGATCCTTAAAAGTGCCAAAAAGAGGCTACACAGGTCGTGTAGAGTCACACGGGTCGTGTAAAAAGCCTTTAGAAACCAAACCGAGAGCTTTCCAGAGTCACACGGGTCGTGTTGGTCTACACAGGTCGTGTAGAGTTTGTTCAGAAAGCATGCAGTGGGTCGAAACAGGGTTAAACGGGTCGTTTTCGCGAGCACGGGTCGTGCAGGCGACATTAGCGACGCTAATGTTAGACATTAACGACGCTAATGTCGTGCAGACCCCATATATGTGCAGAAAACCTCATATCGAGCAGAAAAACACCCTTTTCGATTTTGAGAGCAAAATATGGCGATTTTGAGTCAAATTAAGCTTGGAGGTTCGTAGGGAAGCATAGAGAGATGCGGATCTAACCCCGTAAACACGTTCTCGATTCTTAATTTGTCCAGGCGAGTAACTTCTCGGTTTTGGGGTTTTGAAACCCTAACTTTCAATTCCGTGATTTAGCTATATATTGATATATATGTTGTTAGTAGAGATGCCTTTAGAGTTATTTGTGTGATTATTGTCGAATTTCTATGGTTGAATGTGTAGAACCGCAGATTTAGAGGTTTCGGTAAATATAGAGTTGATATTTACCGTTTTATACTCCTTTTTCCTCTTTCAATTTCTACATCTTTGAGATAGATGTTATTGAGATGATTGTGGATATTGGAGAATTGATTTAGACTATGGTGATACAACAAAGTCTAGCGAACAGGAGCCCGGTACGCGTAATTTGGGGGTTCCACATACTAAGCCGATATCAGGTGAGTAACTATAATTCATTCTTATGATTGAATTGTGAATTAACAGGTCATTATTGATTTTTAATTGGTTGAGATAACCAAATTTGGAACTGAGAAATATGTGATTTAACACACGAATGAGATTTTGAGTGTGATTAATCATATGTGATTTAATACACGATTGAGATTATGTTCAAACCGAGAAGTAAGAGTTATATCTTGTTGTAGGTAATATATATGTTTTGTGTGTGTGTGTATATATATATATATATATATATATATATATATATATATATATATATATATATATATATATATATATATATATATATATATATATATATATATATATATATATATATATATATATGTGTGTGTGTGTGTGTGTGTGCGCGTGCATGCGTGCGTGCGTGCGTGCGTGTGTGCGTGTGCGTGTGCATGTGCGCGTGCGCGTGCGCGTGTGTGTGTGATGTTGATACTGAAATAAATTAGAGTCGGAGTGGTTCTGTTATCTGTGGGTAACAAGAGATGAGTTGCAATCTATATTGGGTACAATTGATTGTTAAAATGAGTATATGTGAGAATGTGGTGGAGTTTACGAGCAGTACTGATTGTGGTACTTATGATTTAGTCGATGTTACTAACAATTAGCTGGTGTTTGTAAAGCTAATATGTTTTCCAGGTTTCCGAGTTAAGAGAAGATGGATGTTGCTAATGAGATTAGCAAAAGAGAATGATGATGATGTCTATTGAGAGAAAATTTTGGAGTGTGATTGAGATTACTCACTAAGCTTTTATAAGCTTACACTTGAGTGTTATGTTGTTTTGCAGGTATCTGTAGCTGTGATAGGGAAGGCATGCGATAAAGAATGATGGACAAGTATAGAGCATGTCCCTTGGTTGAATTAGATTATTTGTAATACCTGGTATGTAATGTGAGGGCCTTTTGATGTAATTATTTTATGATAACATCTTGTTTCCGTGGTTTGAGTACAAGTATACCCATATTTGATGTATTATTGTTGAAAAATTTTGGGTGCACTTTGTATGAGAAACCGGGTGTTACACATATAATTTTGGATCATAGTTTTTTGCCACTTATTATTTTTGATCTTATAATATTTTAAATCATATTATTTTGAATCATAAAATTTAATATCGTAACATTTTTCAAAGAGGACAATCTTTCATCTCGTAACATTTATAATTTATATTTGATTTATAAGATTTTGATTCAAAACAATTAGATCATAAAATATAAAACATATTTTTGGATCATTTTAAATTTTGAATCATAATTAGTTTGATTTATTATATTTTTAGATTTCAATAAGTTTTGATTCATAAAAACATTTCATAGTAGTTTAAATCATAAAACATATTTTGATTATTAATAATTTGAATCATAGACATATTTTTGGTAATTTGGTAGGTTTTTTACTTAAAAATAAAAAATACATACATATAAAAACTTATTTTCAAAAAATTCTTTTTACAAACTTACTAATATGACGTTTAAAATGATCTCTTAAATTTTTATAATTTTTGGAGATTTTTTTTTAATTTTTAATTTTTATAGAAATAGAGAATAAAAAATATTTTTTTTTTCAAATTTTCATGATTGTGATTGTTTTGTAGAGAATTAAATTTTAATAACTTTGGTTTCTTCAGATTTTTTTTACAAAGCAAAAAATATAGTTATGCCTAAAATACAAACTGGGAAAAAAAATAAAGTCAACCCAATCAGTAGCTGACACGTGGCATGTGAGATTAGAAGCATGTGTCTTTGCCGGAAGTGTTAAATAACATTAATGTCCTTCAAAATTTTTTTCTCCTCCCTCTTAGTTTCTGATACTTTCGAGAACAATCTCTGAATTTTAAAAGATGATCATTATTTTCACAATAATTCCTAACCATCAAATTTTACAATTAAACGACTAACATTTGTCCTCGTGGTTCTTACCATTTTTTTAGTTCCTAACGGATCCTAGTTTTATGTGTGTGTGTGTGTGTGTATATATATATATATATATATATATATATATATATATATATATATATATATATATATATATATATATATATATATATATATATATATATATATATATATATATATATATATAAGAAATAATTAGCTTTTTATTTTTAAAACTTTTCATGAAAAAGTTTCCCTAAAGAACACTTCATTTGTGGATTCTCATAGAGCTAAGATATAGTAAATGAAGCTTTTTAGGAGAAAGGATAAAAGGTGTCGGAATAAAGAGAGATTTGGTAGGAAATTAGGAAGCAAAGCGTTTTCCTTCCACTTCCGCTTTAATGGTTAATTCATTTGATATTCTCCAATCTATTGTTGATTAAAAAAAACTTACAGGTACACTTACTAATGAATCCTTTACATAAGCTAAATGACTTGTATGTAGGTATACAAGATTTATTGGCATCTATGTCTGAAGATGTGGAATCATTTAGAACATATATTAGAACATACAATAATCATTGTGCCTTTACTTTATTAGGTGTTAGAGTAGACACTAACCGTACAAGACAAAACATGGATATCTATAAGGTCAAGTGTATCACTTCATAAACAACTTACAACTACAAGAGATGTGTGGAAAATCTTCAGTCGTATTTTCATGATACTAAGAACGAAATAAATAATTGGTTAACATCTTCTCCACGGTTATCTAAAGAATTTATTACCATTTGTATATGTTATCTAGAGCATAATGTATACACATGCTTTTTTATTTATTTATAAATTTAAGAGACATTCCAAGGTTTTATAAATATGTGATTATTCTCAAGACCATCCCTACACAAGATCAACAAGTATACAACAAGATGGAGGTCTTACATGTTGCAACTATTTGGGTTGAAGGTGAACAATACGACAAACAAGGAAAAAGAAATAATAAAGCAAAAACACATAGTGATCGGTCCAAAAGTAACACATAATGACCAATTCACAAATGTTGAGTATTTTTATAACTGTTATGATCATTTATAGTTCCTTTTAATGTTTCCATTTGGAGAATTTGAGTAGCATAAGAATATTCCAAAAAGAGTGCTACTGGAAGTACAGACCAATGAGGAGTTGTGTGACAACAAGGCTAGTATAAAAATGTTGATGACTTGTTGAATGTGGAAGAGACTGGAAAATAAATTGTTTACATTTTTGTTTCCTTACATCATAAAAAGTGATTGAATATTCTTTTTTACAGTTTTAGACAAAAGTTTGGTTAAATCTAGATATGTCCTGATTAGATAATATTACACCTACAAACTTCAAATATGTAGACATGATAAATCATGCATATTGCTTTTTGGTCGACTGTTACATTTTTTGAGGTATGGAGTCCAATGAGAGAAACCAAAACGATTAGCAATTCGAAGCAAGGTTGCCTCAGATGAGTTGGCAAAACATTATCGATTAGTGATCTGAAGTAGCAAACATTGCACCATGAGTGGGCTTTCAGATCTCCTCATCATCATATCCAGATGATGAGACCTGATATGTTCCATCACCACAATTAGATGCAACTAGAGAGAGACTATGAGTCTTTTCTTTAACCTCTTCAAGCTTCTTTGCATAGTAGGCTTCGTCTTTGACCCTTTTTTTCATTGGTTTTCTTCAACATACAATCTTTGGCAAGGTGATTTTTGTCAAAGCAGTAATTATAGTCATATCCGGAGTCTCCTATTTCTTTCTTTATTCTCAAATGATTCAACCTTTGCATTCGAAGGGTACTCGGTAGATCTAGCAAAAGGCTTCAGTTCAGATTAGATTGAGGTTTTTTGGTAAACTTCTTGTTGTTTGTAGAGTAGAATGCAACAACTTCACCATTTTCATTTAGATAGTAGTGTATATCTTTTTCATTATCAGCAACACCACTATCTTCTGTATTCTCGGTGTTGGATACAAGAGCCAAAGAACCAAGATTTGGATCATCCAAGTTCTGCATGACATCACTTTCATGAGACTTCAGCAGATTGTAGAGTACATCTAATGATTAATTATCAATATTTTCATAGGATTTGCCCATGATAGTGATTGGTTCCATTCCCTTCTGAGAATTTTCATAAATTTGACGTTCGTTTCTTGCATACTCTTCGTGACCCCATACTTCTCCAAACTATAGACAATGTCACTGAATCGTTCAAACTTTGGTTAACGTTTTCAGATTCGAGTTGTCTGAATTCCCTGAATTATGATAAGATTTTGGTGACAAAGTTTTCTTTATTACTACAGTTCCTTCATACCACATCTTTAACCGATCCCATATTTCCTTGGCAGATTTGGCCTCTCGGATAAGATTGTAGGCAACAGGAGGAAGGCCACTTTGGAGTTCGTGCATACATATTTTTGTCATTGTCGAATTTCCTTTTATTTGCAGCAATTGCAGCTTCGCTTTCAGCAGCAGGATTAGCAGTGAATATACTTGAAGGTTAACCCCAAACGGTCCATGAGTAACAGATCACCACAAGTCTTCATCGATACCCATGAGATAGTATTCCATTCGATCTTCCCATTAATTGTAGTGTTCAAGGATCAGAATCGGGGCCTTGTTGGATGAACTGTAAGGTTTTCTGCAAATCTATGAACTAAAACCCTAAGTTCACATGCAACCTAGATTGGATCTATGTTTTCTTACTTTGAACATGTAACTAATTCCTAAAGGCAAAACAAAAATTAACTAAAAGAATAAAATAGAAAAACTAACCTTTTAGTTGTTTCTTGCAAGCTAAGCAGCACAAGTGTCCTGCCTCAAATGAGATCACACCCAGGGAGCAGGAGGTGGACGAAATCCAGAGAGAGGGAGCAGAGAAAAAAATTGGCGTGAATTATGATGCCTGGGGTCTCTATTTATAGGCTCCAGGTGGTTACAGATAAACCTTAGAGATAAATCTTTTTAATTCAAATCAAGATAAACCTTTTATCATTTGAATTAAACCTATTTATCCTCTATATATTAATTTCGATTATAAGGATAATTATATCCTAAAAATCGCCAATTAATATTCCACCTGGACAGTCACTACTCAACTATTGAGTAATTACAAAATAGCCCCTGCACCTTTAATTAATCAAATTAATCACCAAATTAAATCCAATTAATTCCAGATTAATTTCTAATTAATTACTATAGTTTCTAATTAATATATTATCACTTTAATATATTAATAAACTATTTATTTAAATTCCTATTGATTTATTAATCATATAATAAATCAATCTTTCTCTCTCCGGAACTTTCTACCAAACCTCTAGCTATGAGGGCAACCCAAATGGACTTTGCTACTATTAATTAGGTAAATACAAATTATTAGTCATGGCTTAGACACCTAATCCAACAGTCTCCCACTTGGATAAGTCTATGACTATAATTACCAATTTAACCTCTAATTAATCAGCAAACTGTAGCTTCCTAGAAACTGCTGCCGAACTCTGACCTAGTCAGTTCTGTCCATAGATAAGTGATCAAATGATCCTCCGTCCTACAAGATATTTTCAGACATGAGACATGGATTGAGATCAATCTCTGTCTGACACTGTTTCCCGATTTCCGATTTTGCTTATGACTTTTAGACTTCTAATTGAACGAATCAATTTAGTCCTGGCTGGCCAGCACTTCAGTCAACTTCAAAATCATCGAGTGGCCAACAGATATCTGTTTCCCGTTAGGGTCATGGGACGAATAAGCTTCGACTCATATGTTATATCTTTTACCCGGCAAATTACTCACAACAGCACGTTTTATAACACCGAGTTACCGATGCGTTTTCGTACTATCAATGAACAACCGCCTTGTAAATTATAACTCATATCTCTCCACTTTAAGACCATAAGATATTATCGTCTCAACATTGCTCGTGATATAATCCATGAAGCAATCTATTGAGCGCGGGTTTATCCAATACTCAAATCTCCATTTCCAAGTACTCATGAACGTTGCAGCAATCTTATTGCTATGTCTAACTCCTTAGACAATCTACAAACCAATTCATGACAGTCTTCCTTCATACTTACTCCCTAAGAGTATGAACGACTGTGGATATTTGAATAATCCAATTATTCAGGAAGTAAACATGCAAAAGTGAAACATAAAATCTGACTGGCAGCTACTCCTTCTTATTACCAAGTCTCCACGAGGTAATCACCAAGTCGGATTTATCATAACTATTATCGGTTTCTTATTCTTTTTTAAGCTTTCAATTCAAGCCTTTTATATCTATGTCTACGACCTTTTCACTCTTTCTATGTATCCAAGTGTCTAACACTTATACACTTTATTGCAGATGATCCTATCGGATACACTTCCGATGATATCTCAATTTGTCATTTTGTCATTCTCTCTCACAACTCCATTCCGGTGATATGTACCGTGACTGCCCATGGTTCTCGGGTCTTTAGTCTACATGACTACACCCTAAGACAATTTCGAGGTGTCATGATGTGCCGGTGAACCACACGCGCTCCATCAGAAACCAACGAAATTCTTTAACCATGAAGTCCTACATCACCACGTTCTGGTGTAAACAATTACCGATTTGAAAACCCTTTCAAATCAATCACCCTAATCATTTCCCAATGATTTCTAAAAAATCCATTCAGTATTCTCAGCCAGGCAATATCCTGAATCCAACTTACAATGCTCTAAGCATTAAGTCATCAGGATATGTTCATAACACTTCTGATTTGTCCAAGAGGTTCGAGGAACCTGATGTAATCTCATTCCAAGCCCTTTCGGAATCCTAAGATTACCAATAATCCTTGTGTCATGATTTCCGGAAACCATTTCCTTTCAGGGACTCTTTCTTATGCATCTTGAATCCCATCAAGATCATATTCTCAACGGCTAAGTCAATACTATCAGTCTCATCTATCTGATAGATGTCTATGAACTACGTGAGCATGCTGCACCTTCTTTGTTTCTTTCATGCCAATTCATTACACTTTGCAATGATAGGAAACTCCATTCCTGGGGTTATGCATCTTGAATCTCATCAAGATCATATTGGCAGAATTCTGATCTATCTAATAGATGTTCACAACCACCTGAGTATGTTGTATCTCATAAAGTCTTTCATAGCAAACCGTTTCTTAACACCAAGTCATTACACTTTGTAATGATAAGAGACGTTTCCTAGAACCAGTATGTAACCCACATACAATGATAGCAGATAACAACGATACTCCCACTGGCTTTGACACCGTTATATGACTCTTTCGGACTATTCACAAAATCCAGAACTTATGGCACATTTTGCGAAACCGAAATCCAAACCTTTCCGACATATTAAAGGAAATCTTTCAGACTATTCACAAAATCCAAACCTTTTGGCCTATTTTGAGAATCCGAATATCCTTTCTTGCGAGATGCCCATGGGACGAATCCCGGGGCCATGTACCTTTTGTAATGGCATGCTCTACGTGAGTCCCTATTAGTGTGCCGGTAAACCACATACGCTCCACTAACGACTCACACTATGCCATGCAGAATCCTCTTGAATCTCATCTTCTATTGAGAGCGCTCTTCTCAGAATCAATTGCTTGATTCCAAGTGATCACTCAATCAACCAGATGTTCTGTAAGTACATTTCTATGTTTCCTTATTTTGATGATTCAATTACTCCCACTGGTTCCTAGACCAGTTGTAAAAAAAAACTTACACATAGACTGTGTCTCGCGCTGAGGTTCTCTTATTTGGCAGCAACCGGGCTCACCAATGCTTCCAGTAGTCGGATTACTTATCCGTATCATCTTTAGTGTTTTACCACTACTCGGTATGTCACCCATATCATAACTCCTTATGACGATGACTACTGGTCAAGCGAAGAGAGGGTATGTCAGGTTTAACAGGAATCTAATTCCTGGTCAAGGCCTAGTGATGACTAAAGGTTCTTTCACTTGGCTAATCCCTGAACTCCTTCAGGATTATTCTTACTCCCACTGTTTCCTTAGAACATGAGCTCTTTCTAAAAAGGCTCTTCTTTCAAAGGATAACCGGGATGGCCAATGAAACGACATCGCTGATCAGTTTCAGGCTCGTCAAGAGATTCGGACGAATGCTACATGACCCTGGACTTTCTATATACTAGTGGGATGATCCCAGCTTTACATTTCAGATAGTGTCGACATAACCTACTTAGTCTAAGATATGGTCGGAATATGGTTTCTGCGGTCTGACTGGTTGAATATTTAATTCATGGAAATACTAATCAGAAATGTATCTTATACATCGAGGATCAAAACTATTTTGATCAATGCTCCATCATCTTCCCTAAGACACATTATAACCATTAGTGTTCTTGGAAGAGGATAAACTGTGAAACATTTTCTCAGTCTATGTAGTTATTCAGGTTCTGTTGATCTTATACTTCCTTTGAAATCCTTGAACACTTCAAGGTTCCAATCAATCGCTTATTCCGATAAGCGACACCATATTTGTCAAACTATTTGGCAAATATTTTGAAGCATAACTAATCGTGTTCTGTTCGAAGATTCGAGCAATACACAGTAACTTATGTGTCTGTCGCTCAAAATCTTAATACCTTTACAGTTCCATGTAAATTTATGATTTTGTTAATATTGTTCAAGACATGCAATCATCACCTGACTCCAAGTCAACTGATTCCAAAATCCTATCTATTGGATCTTTGGGCGATTCCTTTCTTGCCACAATTAATTTTATTAAGCACTCAATTCATCATGTGACTCTAAGTCAAATGATTCCAAAGTCCTGTCCAACTGGACCTTTGGTTGAAGTGGTTCTCATAAAATTCACTTTAACAATCATATAGAACACAATTTACAAATCTAATCCCATTAGATGTATCAACATTTATGTTATTACCATTTACGTCATCAACACATTCACACAACATTTCGAGGACAATTAAAACAACCATGTTTTTTTTTTAAATATTTCATTAAACCAGAATTATTCTCAGAACAATGTACAATGCGAATCTATGTTAAATGTATCTATAAACCAATAACAAGAAAAAATATCTAGCTTAACTCCAAAAATGCACGAGCTCCATATCCAATATGAATATGCTCCTATGCGATAACATCCCGCATCCTACAGAGTCCGTGCATACAGAGCAAATGTGAGAAACACATCCTGTATCAAGGAAATGAGGATCAGGTATTCTGAGTTTTAAGATATTACTGAGTTTGCCAAACGGTTTGGCTTTAGAGCATTTTTCCAATCTTTCTATGACTGTGTCCCACCTTATGGATTCCCAGTTTGAGACATCGAACAATCGGTCCAGACGATCTGGATCATTTCTTGATGCACCTTAATACCGGACTTAATCCTGAAACAGCTGAATCAATAGAACTATGCTTCTCCATAAACGACTCATTTAGAGTCGACATTGAATGCATTTCCATGATTGTCTTATCCGGTTACCCTTCCTGTTCATCTGGATGAACGGATCAGCGAGTCGAGCTAATGCTTAACTCCTGATCACAAGGGGAAACCAGTTTTATACTGTTCGCCTATGTATCCCTCAATCTTGGGAACATGCAAACTGGTGCTGCTTCATTCTAGCTTGCAGCTTCAAGCTCTTTGAAGATCCTAGTTCGTTCTCCTTTTTCAACCAGTTCTCGGAACCTTTCCTCAACTAGCTGTGCTAACTTATCTGACCCCAGGAATTCTAAATCCCTGCGGAACTCGGGGTCAATGATTAATAGCATAATGCAACGAACTTCCTTGGACTCAATAGTCAAGGAGTCATGCTCATCACAAGCTGCTGTGTGATGTCATGTTTGGGAGCGGACACTCAGTTTGATATGGTTCGCCAGCAAAAATAAGAACTATTCTCTAATTGCAAAACCATATCACATAGTTCAGGCCAGTCAGCCTTACCATACTAAACATGTGCTTTCTGAAGCTCTCAGAAATGGGTGAAGGAGGAGAAGGAGGAGAATGACACTTTATTCAGACATATATAAAATTTGAATTTATTCGTTTAATTCATCCTTTTAAATAATTACCCAATATATATTATTTAACAAGGCTAGGATCCAAAATACCCCAACTATGCTGTGAAGAGGGATGCCGTAGTCACAACACAGTGGTCATTAAGGTAGATAACTTTTATCAATTTCAGTCTTATGAAATTCCTAGATCTGTGAGATTCATTGAACTGTTCAATGGCATGTTTAATCTCGGATATGCCCCACCGTTTGTGACTGGGATGCCGAGGATCACAAACCGGGTGTGAATAACCATGCAAATTAGCTTGGTACTCTCGAGGTCCATTATCATCTCAAATTGATGTGCCGGTTAACCACACACGCTCCATCAACAATGATAACACCCGAGAAACCCATTGCCACTCTTTATGAACCCCCATTGGTGTGCTGGTAACCCACACACGCTCCACCAACGTTTCATAAAGTGCAATGTGCAACTTCATGGATTAGCATCAAATTCACATTTTTCCTAAAGTAACTAGATTGGGATTTTAGTAAATTGTTCTAGTACTTTGATCATTATACTTTTAATGATTAAGCGGTCCTATCAAGACTGTTCGGCTAATGACCCTCCACTGATCAGGCGAGCGGTGGGCGAGAGTGTTCACCCATTAGACTGTCATTTTATAGGCAGCCTCCTTATACCCACTTTATAGATTAGCTTCGTGAATGAGGCCTACTATTGAATTGACTGACCAAATTTATCTTATACATATAGTATTAACCTTTAATAACATATATAAGATGTATTTTAAAACCCTTTAAAATATTCCAGGTTTATCTTTTAATTTTACCAATTTAACTATTAAATTTAAAATTAAATTAAACCTTTAAAAATCGATTTAATTATCCTCTAATTAACAATTAATTGAAATAATTAAATCTTAATATTTTAAACATTTAAAATATTTTTCCGGATTTATCTTTAATTTTCGCAAATTTAAAAATTAATTAAATCCTTTGAATTATCCTTTAATTAACAATTAATTAAATTAATTCAAATGTAGATAGGTATTACCAAATTAATCAAATTAATTTTAAACCTATCTTAAACCCTTAAATTTCAAATTCAAACAATTTTGGTTTAAGGTTATCCATTTAATTAAACAATTAAGGTTACCAAAAATAGAAAGCCTTCTAAACCCTATGTAAATTGCGAAATTACCAAGGGGAGGGGCTAGGGTTTCAAAAAACCCTAACCCTAAAATCGATTTGCCCCATTAAGGTTTTAGAAACAATAAAACCCTAAATTTTAGGAAAAACTATTACAGCAATTCAACAAGAAAACAACCAAAAGCTCTGATACCACTGTAAGGTTTTCTGCAAATCTATGAACTAAAACCCTAAGTTCACATGCAACCTAAATTGGATCTATGTTTTCTTACTTTGAACATGTAACTAATTCCTAAAGGCAAAACAAAAATTAACTAAAAGAATAAAATAGAAAAACTAACCTTTTAGTTGTTTCTTGCAAGCTAAGCAGCACAAGTGTCCTGTCTCAAATGAGATCACACCCAGGGAGCAGGAGGTGGACGAAATCCAGAGAGAGGGAGCAGAGAAAAAAATTGGCGTGAATTATGATGCCTGGGGTCTCTATTTATAGGCTCCAGGTGGTTACAGATAAACCTTAGAGATAAACCTTTTTAATTCAAATCAAGATAAACCTTTTATCATTTGAATTAAACCTATTTATCCTCTATATATTAATTTCGATTATAAGGATAATTATATCCTAAAAATCGCCAATTAATATTCCACCTGGACAGTCACTACTCAACTATTGAGTAATTACAAAATAGCCCCTGCACCTTTAATTAATCAAATTAATCACCAAATTAAATCCAATTAATTCCAGATTAATTTCTAATTAATTACTATAGTTTCTAATTAATATATTATCACTTTAATATATTAATAAACTATTTATTTAATTCCTATTGATTTATTAATCATATAATAAATCAATATTTCTCTCTCCGGAACTTTCTACCAAACCTCTAGCTATGAGGGCAACCCAAATGGACTTTGCTACTATTAATTAGGTAAATACAAATTATTAGTCATGGCTTAGACACCTAATCCAACACCTTGATGGCGTATCATAGGCGACGTACACACCAGCACACCAGCATACTAGCGCAAATACAATAGTACCATTGACTCGACGTCCAGCCAGTTGCCAAGGGACGCGCGACCTGCCTGGCTGGACGCCATCCTATTCAGCAGCTTCGAACAACTGGGAATCACATAGACCAATGAGAAGACGACACCTCTCCTCACAATAGTACATCGTGCGATTTACTGATAACAAACGATTCGGGTAGTGTACGAACCATTACCTGGCCAGCCCAATGAACCAATCACAAGCAGGCGCAGAGAATCAACTAATCAGAGAGGACCCACGATCCTAACGACCGGATGGTCCCCCCAAAGGTACAACGATATATGATGATCGACCCAACGGGAAGATCATCATCGTCATTCACACCTTCCACTTTTCGTTACGGTTCTCTCCCTCTCTTTTCCGTCAACGTACTAACTAGACCGTCGGAGCGCCCTTCCGGGACCGCCTCCCGGAGTGCGACTGACCTATTCTTTCATTGTTGTAAACCCAGGTCTTCGTCTCCATCGACCGGTGAATCCAAAGGGAGGACCAGTTTACATCAAACCTAATAGACTAGTATAGTTTAGCAGAAGATGATTTGAATTAAAGTTTTCCATCGAATTAGAAAAATCTAAGGTCGTTACTGTAGTCGAATAAGAATTAAACTTTGAAAGTGTGGAAACCAGATTTGAGAACAATTCAGTACTGAAATTCAAAGTAACAATAATGAAATTCCCATAACAAAAAACAGTAAGCAACCTGCTGTGCTACCACTTGTAAGGTAATAAACTGATTTAGTAAACTTTAAAGACCTTTAAGAACGAAAAATCAAGCAATCAATCAAAAACACGATATGAGTATAACTAGTGTCGAATGCTTAACTAAAACGGTGAAGGTACAAAATATAGAGCTCCTAATCAAGAACAATGATGAGCATCTAATTACGTTCTAGCCTTACATCGATATTGACCGCTCTTAATAAGCTAATACACACGGCTATTTATACAGAACATACTAGGCCAAAACCCTAGAATACAACCCATCAAATAACATAACCTACTGACTTAGCTAATATACACCTAACACTGGGTGCACGTTAGTGGTTTGCTAGCAGTTACATCAGTCTTCAGATGGCCTTCAAACCTTCAGATGTTACTTGACTTCAGAAGACTTGGAAAAAAAATTCGTCATAATCAGAATCCTAACAAGAAGATTCTGTAAGACTCTGATCCCGAAAAGTCAAGTTCCAAGCTTTAAAGAGTCAAAGTGTAAAGCCCAAAACCAAGAATAAAGATGATAGCATTTAATAATAAGTCAAAAATGAGGAAATAGGAAAAAACGGGGTTAGCGCCGCTAACCCTATTGTTAACGACGCTAACCTGGCTATATCTGGAGCATTCATGAGTTTCAGACTGAATGCGATGGGGACAGTACCTATGCTTGCAGTTAGCGACGCTAACTTTAAAGTTAGCGTCGCTAATATCGTCTGGGTGGGATAAAACCACATTTTCGTGGTTCATAGTCACTTTTCAGTTTAGAACTCATTTGGAATCCGTTTTTCTTCAGCTCCAACCCTTAGAAACTCACTCTAGCCTCCATGGATGTTCTTGCATTATTTCCTAGAAGCTTTGAAGGTTTTTGGAAGGGAAGAAGGAATCAAAGGTGCTAAGGAAGCTTGTGTGATCAAGGAGATCTGATTGTTTAGTACTATGGACCATTGTAAGTGTTTAATCTCTGCTTCTTTGAGTATTTTGGGTGAAATTGGAGTTATGATGCTTGTAAGAGCTTCTTGAGACGATGATGGCTCCATTTCATGGAATGAGGTGGGACTTAGGAACTAAGGGATGAGTTATTCTTCCTTTAGCTTCTAAATCCTTAAGAAAAACCTTATCCTATTCTTATTGTGGTTTTGGATGAAGTTCAAGTTTGTTAATCTTCATTTTGGAACTAGATTTGTCACCATGAGCTTGTTTGGCAAGGATTGGTTGGTAGAATTCACATTTTTATAAGTTAATGGACTGTTTGTGACACCCCCTGAAAGTTGTGGCTTCTGGCTTCTTACTTAACAGATTAAGCACTTAATGAAGATTTGGGCTGAACAGGGGAGTTAGCGGCGCTAACCTTGACCGTTGACTTCGTTGACTTTGACCATTGACCGTTGACTTTTGACAAGTTTGACTTTTGGTCAAACTTAGGGGTTTCAGATGCCGGTCTTATAGTTTTATCCTGTTCGGGATTTAAGAAGTTCTAAGTGGGGTTTATCCTTGTTAGGAAGTGCGTATTGTCGGGATCTGAGGGCACTCGCGTGTAGTGCTGTCTAGCTTAAGGTCGCGAACCAGGTGAGTCTTCTCACTATACTATGGGTGATGTTACATGCGTAGATAGTCTTTATTACTTTGTGTAATAATGTGATTATTTGTGCTTTACGATGTTTGCCGGCGAAAGCCGATGATGATGATTTCCGACGGATCAGGGCAAGCCCGAGAGTCGAGGATAGATCGGGGCAAGCCGAGAGTCACACGATGATTTTTGACGGATCGGGCAAGTTCGAGAGTCGAGGATGGATTGGGGCAAGACCGAGAGTCACACGATGATTTCCGATGGATCGGGGCAAGCCCGAGGGTCACACGATGATTTGTTAAACGATGATTTTATGTGATGGATCGTGTGGTATTTTTAGGGAACTCACTATGCTTTGTGCTTACCCTGTTACTCTAATTTTTTTTCAGGTTCTTGCTGGCTTGAGCTTGGAGCACAGCGCGACTATGCCGCATCTGAGGATTTCAACGAATAAGTATTCTGCTGGATAATGTTTGTAAACATTTTTGGATAAATACGTTTTTATGTGTTTAAATAATAAGTTTTAATCTGAAGGTTTTATGTGGCTACTATTTTATTGTATTTAAGTTGTTTTTAAAATGAAAAATTTATTACGGAATTTGGAACGTTACAAGTTGGTATCAGAGCCTTGGTTTGAGGGATTTGGATGAATAGGAATGTGATTCCGAGGATTTTGATGAACATGGCTGGGATTCCAAACTCAAACCGAGGATTTGTGGAATTTCTAAAACGAATTCGAAGAAAAAATTGCTTTTAAATAAAAATTTCTAAGTAGTTGGGTTGTGTAACAGGTGGAAGATTCATTTGCATGTTCTTGTTTGATTGTTGCTTAGGAGTCTGAAACATGGTACGCACACTTGACTTATGATTTTAACGGATAATGAGTTTCGGAAAGAATGGGATGCGATGCGTACAGTCGGCAGGAGCTCAAGTAAGTGTTATTTCCCAAAATACCCATGATATTATGTGCTGATGTGATGATATATGCTAGAAAGAGGCCAAGGATCCGCTCAGGAAATTGCATGATAGAATTGGTATGGACCATAGGGATGCCTTTTGCCTAATGTGTTGCTTACTGTGTGTTATGTGCTATGGTGCTGAATCTGTATACCTTTTTGGAACTATGCTTATACTATTAGGAAGATGAGGGAATGCTTTAGGATTGTATGTATAGGACGGATAGCCTTAGAAATCTTGAACCGGTCTTACTGGTTGTTCCTTGTTTGGTTGTGACTTGAGGTAGGAACATCTATTCGATAGTCTATCTGTTCTTGTTGCATACAATTACATGTTCACAAAACGACCTGACGGTACGAGCAGAAGTTCTTGCGGTGTGGGTGAGATGTGGAATTCCTAGGTAGACTGGGAAGAGTGTTAGGCACTTCGGTGCGGGGTGGTTTGGATGATATATGAATGCCCTTTAGAATGGAGTGAGGCAACTTAAGGAACCGGGAAAATATTCAGAACAAGTATGAATAGGTGTGGAAGGTAGTACAAGGGCCCGTACTATTGGAAGCACACGATTAGTACCTAGGACGAAGAGAGACCCGAGGGACCTAAGGAGTCTGTAAACGAGGGAATTGTGTGGGCGATGTGTTAGGCGAATGTATAGCTCGTTTATGGTCGAATTTCAGAATGGGGAGGGACGATCTAATAGGAAATTATTCGGGACTCGGGTCGAGTTTGCGAGGCCTGTTTGGGCCTGGGATAAGCGATGAGGATATTTGGGATTTGGTCACTGCGGAGGTGAGTAGGGTTGTGTTCGAGATGCTCCCCCCGGTGAGTGAATCAGTTAGGTCGGAAATGCTAGCGAGGTTTGAGGAGCGATTCACCACGAAGGAGGAGACGATGATGGCTCGGTGCCAGGTTATGATAAGGAAGGAGATCAGCGAGTTTGTGGCCACTGCTCGATGACAGACTTTTGCTGAGATGGAGTCTACTGTGGCGTCGAGGGAGATCGAGTTCGATGTTCAGCTAGGACAGAAGAGGCAGAATCAGGATTTGGGGCAGTCGTCACAGAAGAAGTTTCGAGCTGCAGTTTCAGATAGAGTGGGGGACCCTTACCTCCGGACGGTAAGCTGGAGGTGAGGTTTTGTGTTTCATGCACTTAGATTGGCCATATTAGGGCGAGCTGTCCGGGTTTATCTAGGGATGTTGGTCCAAATTCGGGTTTTTGTTGCCCCGAAGTGTGACGGTGTTCGTCAGGTGAAGATGGAGAACCCAGAATTGGAAGGTGGGGCTTAGCAGCTGGATGTAGAGGTGGAACCTCGTTGGTTGTCGTCGGATTTCTTCGCGGTTTTGTTTTTGTCGCTTTCAGAATTGTTGCCTTTCTTTTGTTGCTTCGAATGTGGGTAGTAGTTCGGGATATATCTTCGAGTGGGCATGTGCGTACAAGTTGTAGTCAATGGTTTAGCAGTGAGTGAAGGGTGGATTGTCGGTGGAACGGTAGTGGTTGCTGGGTCAGCTGTTAGCGGGTTCGAACCCTAAGTGGGGGAGAACCGTTGGGTTTATGGATAAAGAATTGTGGCTGTGTGTTTTGTTGGGTTGCGAGCAGTTGGATCTTCTGAGTTACAAATCATTAGGGTTAGACTTCGTTGTATGCGTTGTGATAAAGAGGGGTCGGCGGAGGCAGTTTGTGGCGTTAAGATAATGATGTTCTCTATGCAGTTGCGAGATGCAAATGTTCGGTGCAGGGTAAGTGGAAGTTCGTCCAGGTCGAGTATGGTACAAAATGTCGACAGGGTGTCACGTTTCTGTACGCAGCAGGAATGGGTATGTGAATGCTTCGTAGTCTTTTGTTCGAGGGCTGTTAGGAGTTCAAGGCCTAGTGATTCCGAGGGTGGAGACGAGTTCTTCGTAGTCACTGATAAACGATCGACGAGTGTGGGATTTGTAACTGAGACCGAGGGTCTGTAGCCGAGTTTAGAAGTTGTTATGTGTAATAAGAATATTGCATTGGCGGTTGAGGCGGTCAGAGCTGGTTGTGCTCCCGACATTGTGATTGCTCCGTTCGGGTAATGGCGTTCGTGGTCGGTCTGATGATGTTTCCGATTGTTACGTTAGAGGTGGTTGTCTACTCGTTCTGTTTGGTCATATTGTCAGTGGGTGTTCTTATGCGCGCTAGGATGGATTGGAATTACCTAGAGTTGAGACTGGGTTCGTGTTAACGCTGTGGTGTCACCGAAATTTTGATTGCTTAGTGCTAGTCTTAAGAAGTTGGAGTTTTCGTTAAGTGGTAGAGTTTCTGGTGGAGTTGGGTTACCGTGGGTTCGATCAAGTAAGAACGGGAGTGATCATTGGTGAATTCTTCAGAGTAATAGTGCTCAAGTTCGTTCGCCTGTTCTCGTTCGGGTTGAGTAGTAGCAGTGGCGCGTGCGGCAAAGCAACTGGGGAGCCGTGAGGAAGAGATGGTTATTAGTGTGCTCGTTCGTTGGCAGTAAGAGCACCTCGATTCTTTAACATTGGTGGAATGCTAGACTCGAGTATTCATTTTCTTTCGAATGATGAATCAGTCGTGAATGAAGCACTAAGTTAGTGGAGGTGTTAGGCAGGACGTTAGGGATCGATTGGATAACCGATCTTGGGAAGCGATCAGGAGTGTTAGTATGTTAAAGTTTGGACCAAATTCGGATGGTCGAGATACGGTTAGTTATCGCCCATGAGAAGTGTTGGCTGTGTGGAAGTCGAGCTGGTATCTGACAAGTAACTGAGAAGCTGGTGAAAGTTGAGAGTGTGGGCTTGGTCCTTCGGAGTCCTTTCGAAGGTGTGGAGCTGCGGTATTGGAAGCGTTCAGCTTTTAGGGTTTCTCGGCAGTACAGTAAGAATCGGTTGGATAACCGATCCCAGAAATTAGCGGGGAGTTTTAAGGTGTCGCATTTCGAATTGGTTTATGATCATCAAGGTGGTTGAGTATCTTCTCTGAGAAGTTTTGTCTGTTGGAAGTTGGGTGGCTTGTGGTAAGAAAGGGCGATTGTGGTTCGGTTTGGGTGTATCTCGAGTTCGGTCTCGATTTTTGGGAGCTTGTATGTTTTGGGTCGGTAAGATTTGGTTTAGGATAGCGGCTTTCTGTTAGACCTGTTCGTTCCGATATGTAGAAAGGATCAGGTGTTGTGGCCCTGTGTTGGAAAGTCTTTTAGATTCGTTGGTTGAGTTCGTTACAGTTGGCTGGGAAGTGATGCTAGGTCGAAAGCCTACGAGTTCGGTTGCGAGCTGAACGTAATGGGGAACCTGTGATTCCATGAATGGCGATGAGTGTGGGAATAGATTGATGGGCTGTGCATGAGTGTGTATATTGTGCTTGTATCCTGGTTAATCGGATACTCTTGGACAGAGCTCTTGTGAGTCTGTAGGATGGTGGTTGTTTCCGTGTGCATAGTCACCTGGTGTTAAGCATGAGTGACTTTCGAAATGGTGTGATTAAATTACTAGCTATAGGGCTTAGTAAGATACTCTGAAGGTGAGTATCTAAGGTTTGCGGGTTGGCATAGGTTAGATGCAAGGCGTCGGTGTGGTTCTTGAGCGTCAGGATGTGGGTTTGGTACAAGGGAGTCGACGTAGGGTGTTTGTGAATCTTCAAGGTTCTGCGGTGAGACCTTCTGTTCGGAAATCTCGGGCATGTAAGGATTTAAGTGCCCTTAATCTTGTCGAAGTTGATGGTGAGACCTTTTTGGTTTGGTTAAGTAAAGCTGTAAATAACCCTGGGATGATTAGATTGCTGGTATGCAATTAGGGCGAGTAAGGAAAGGATTTCGGGGACGAAATTCCGTTAAGTGGGGGAGAGTTGTAAGACCCTGATCCCGAAAAGTCAAGTTCCGAGCTTTAAAGAATCAAAGTGTAAAGCCCGGAACCAAGAATCAAGATGATAACATTTAATAATAAGTCAACAATGAGGAAATGGGAAAAACCGGGGTTAGCGACGCTAACCTGGCCAGATCCGGAGCAGTAGCGAGTTTCAGACTGAACGTGATGGGGACAGTACCTGTGCTTGCAGTTAGCGACACTAACTTTAAAGTTAGCGTCGCTAATATCATCTTGGGGGGGGGGGGGGGGATAAAACCACATTTTCGTGGTTCAAAGTCATTTTTCAGTTTAGAACTCACGTGGAATCCGTTTTTCTTCAGCTCTAATCCTTAGAAACTCGCTCTAGTCTCCATGAATGTTCTTGCATCATTTCCTTGAAGTTTTGAAGGTTTTTGGAAGAGAAGAAGGAAGCAAAGGTGCTAAGGAAGCTTGTGTGATCAAGTAGATCTGTTTGCTTAGTACTCTAGACCATTGTAAATGTTTAATCTCTGTTTCTTTGAGTATTTTGGGTAAAACTTGGAGTTATGATGCTTGTAAAAGCTTTTTGAGACGATGATGGCTCCATTTCTTAGAATGAGGTGGGATTTAGGAACTAAGGGATGAGTTTTTCTTCCTTTAGCTTCTGGATCCTTAAGAAAAACCTTAGCCTAGTATTATTGTGGTTTTGGATGAAGTTCAAGTTTGTTAATCTTCATTTTGGAACTAGATTTGTCACCATGAGCTTGTTTGGCAAGGATTGGTTGGTAGAATTCACATTTTTATAAGTTAATGGACTGTTTGTGACACCCCCTGAAAGTTGTGGCTTCTGGCTTCTTACTTAACAGATTAAGCACTTAATGAAGATTTGGGCTGAACAGGGGAGTTAGCGGCGCTAACCTTGACCGTTGACTTCGTTGACTTTGACCCTTGACCGTTGACTTTTGACAAGTTTGACTTTTGGTCAAACTTAGGGGTTTCAGATGCCGGTCTTATAGTTTTATCCTGTTCGGGATTTAAGAAGTTCTAAGTGGGGTTTATCCTTGTTAGGAAGTGCGTATTGTCGGGATTTGAGGGCACTCGCGTGTAGTGCTGTCTAGACCATTGTAAATGTTTAATCTCTGTTTCTTTGAGTATTTTGGGTAAAATTGGAGTTATGATGCTTGTAAAAGCTTTTTGAGACGATGATGGCTCCATTTCTTAGAATGAGGTGGGATTTAGGAACTAAGGGATGAGTTTTTCTTCCTTTAGCTTCTGGATCCTTAAGAAAAACCTTAGCCTAGTATTATTGTGGTTTTGGATGAAGTTCAAGTTTGTTAATCTTCATTTTGGAACTAGATTTGTCACCATGAGCTTGTTTGGCAAGGATTGGTTGGTAGAATTCTCATTTTTATAAGTTAATGGACTGTTTGTGACACCCCCTGAAAGTTGTGGCTTCTGGCTTCTTACTTAACAGATTAAGCACTTAATGGAGATTTGGGCTGAACAGGGGAGTTAGTGGCGCTAACTCTAAGAGTTAGCGGCGCTAACTCTAAGAGTTAGCGGCGCTAACCGTAAGAGTTAGCGGCGCTAACCTTGACCGTTGACTTTTGACCAGTTTGACTTTTTGTCAAACTTGGGGGTTTTGGATGTCGGTCTTATAGTTTTATCCTGTTCAGGATTTAGGAAGTTCTAAGTGGGGTTTATCCTTGTTAGGAAGTGTGTATTGTCGGGATCTGAGGGCACTCGCGTGGAGTGCTGTCTAGCTTAAGGTCGCGAACCAGGTGAGTCTTCTCACTATACTATGGGTGATGTTACATGCGTAGATAGTCTTTATTACTTTGTGTAATAATGTGATTATTTGTGCTTTACGATGTTTGCCGACGAAAGCCGATGTCGATGATTTTCGACGGATCGGGCAAGTCTGTGAGTCGAGGACGGATTGGGGCAAGACCAAGAGTCACACGATGATTTCCGACGGATCGGGGCAAGCCCGAGAGTCACACGATGATTTATTAAACGTTGATTTTATGTGATGGATCGTGTGGTATTTTTGGGGAACTCACTAAGATTTGTGCTTACGCTTTTACTCTAATTTTTTTTTCAGGTCCTTGCTGGCTTGAGCTTGGAGCACAGCGCGACTGTACCGCATCTGAGGATTTCAACGAATAAGTCTTCCGCTGGATAATGTTTGTAAACGTTTTTGGATAAATATGTTTTTATGTGTTTAAATAATAAGTTTTAATTTGAAGGGTTTTATGTGGCAACTATTTTATTGTATTTAAGTTGTTTTTTAAATGAAAATTTTATTACAGAATTTGGGACGTTACAGATTCAGTAGATTGCATGGAATGTTTTTTTCACCCAAACACATAGGCGGTCTTAGGATTGGATGCCTTAGGGACATGAATGTGGCTTTTCTATCCAAATGGCTTTGGCATCTTAAAACTCAGCCTCAATGTCTTTGACTTCATGTATTACGTCCATCCATAAAAGTCAAACTATCGATGGGTAGTCTTTTGCTTTGAAAAGTATTCCCGGTGCTTAGTTGTTGATCACGAAGATTGAAGATGACATTACTCAATGGAATATGTCTTTTAATGATATTTTAGCTAGACAAGTTGGAAAGGGGGATAAAACGCACTTTTGGAAATATGTATGGCATAATAACATAGTACTCAAGGAGGTTTTTCCTAAACTTTATTTGATCGAGTCTAACAAGAATTGTCTTATTGCTGATAGATCTTATAACAATCAAGGTAATCGATGGTGCTGGAAGAGGCAAATCAGAAACGAAGCCGAATTGAGGGAGCTTGAAGGGATGAACAATTTAATGGTGAATTATCTTTTTTTGATAGATCAGATTTGTGGGTCTGGATGCACGGCAGCAGTGAGCATTTTTTTTTGTCCAGCCTTTACGTTCGGTTATCGCAAAAGAAAGATGGAGTAGTGATATCACAAAATTTCGATGGTGCTATGTTGTCCCCTGAAGATTAATTGTTTTGTGTGGAGATTTGTCCAAAATAGTATCCTGCTTGCGGTTAATCTTGAGTCTCGTGGAGTTAGTTTGAAATATGTAAGCTGTCCTTTCTGTTTAAGTACGGTGGAGGAGGTGACTCATTTGTTTTTCGATTGCGACTTCTCACAAAAAGTATGAAATTAGTTGCATGATTGGTCGGATGCGATGCCTTTATGCCTTTAGGATCTTCACAGTCTCCAACTGTTGCTGGAAGTTGACGGTACTAGCAAAAACTTCTACAAATTCAGGACTGTTTTAATCTATGCTACCATATGGATGATTTGGAATGCTCGAAACAGGTTGATGTTCAAGAAGATTGCTCCTAGGATGTCCAAATCGGCACATGAAATTATTATTTCTTCTTTCAATTGGTTTAAGTTTAGAGATAAATATAGATCCATTAGTTGGAATACTTGGTGCAGTAATCCTTTTATTTGTTTCATGTAACTGTCTTCATCTTAATCTAGCACCTTGCTAGTTTTTAAATTTATTACCGCCATTCTAAAAAAAAAAAAACCTATTGGAACACTAGAAAGTTACCTTTTCTTTTCAAAAACTTTGACTAATAACTGATTGTTGAGGTTATTTTAAACGGACTTATTTCCAAAAAGAAATATGAAACTACATCGGGCATTTCTACAAAATCTTGGAAAAATACATAGTTTTTGAGTATTCTAACAAGTGAAAAAAGTACATGATATTTTCCTAATAAAAACCCATCCTTTATGTCACAAACAATGACTATCTTAATACATTGAAAAACACATTAAACATGTTTAATCTTAACATTGAAAACCACATGAACTGAAACTTGTGTTCATGCTTGATAGTTTCTTCTCAAAATCTACGAACAATAGGCCATGAAATCACCCAATTTCATCTAACTTGCTTTAAAAAAAAACAATTAAACATTATTCACTATACACCACATACTAACATAACATTTCCTTTCATGTCACAAATCATAAACATTACATCCAAAATTTCAAAACAAATCGTAAAGTTTGAACTTTCCATCAATTCAAATCAATCAAACAAACTCACTTCGATTTCTTTTTCCGTTTCTCAATTTCTTTCTCCAAAAACTCCAAAGTTGTATCGGTAACATGATTTGGAGCACAATCTTCATCCACCATCATCTTCAAGAACTTATGAGCTTCTTTCAATCTACCCGCTTTACTATTAACTTCAATAAGTGTATTATAAGTAACAACATCAGGATTTATCCCACTTTTTTTCATTTGTTCAAAAACCCTATTCACTCCATCAAACTTTCCACCTTTCCCAAATACATTAATCAATGTATTATACATCACCAAATCAAGAAAACCTCCATCTGTCAGTCTACTCAAAACAGCACTCGCCAGATCAGCACGCCCCAATTTCCCCAACCCTTGGAATATCACATTGTACGTTGCCACGTCAGCAGCACTAATTTTTTTGTTTCCCATTTCAGAAAGAACTCCATACGCCTCATTTAAATACCCTTTTTTCACCAATGAACTCATTAAAGAATTATAAGTGTAATTAACAGGATCAACACCTAAATCGGTAAAAATTTCAAATAATTTACAGGCTAAACTAAGTTTTCCTTTTGTTAGATATATAGACATGTATGTATTCACCATATCAATATCAAATGAATCTATAATACCCTTTTCTTGAACTCGCTTCCCTCTTGATGATGTCAGCATTTGTTTGTTGGAGTTTGCTTCATTTGATAAATGATCCATGTATGGAGATGATGACCATGGATCAATGGTTTCTTTTCTTGAAGATTTTTTGTTATTTGTTATTAAAGATAAGATTTCTTTGAAGTCACCTTTCATGGGAAACATAAAGGTGGAATCTTTTTGTCTGCTTTGTGGATCTTTCATTGATGATTCCATGTTAGCTTTCCATTTGAGAAGAGTTGGCATTAAATTACTGTTTTTGATTACTTTCATTAGTCTTTCTTCAAAACCCTTTAAACCTTCTTTGTTAATGGCTACTAAAAGATGAGTAATTGTAACTAAATCAACACTAAAGCCTCTTGATTCCATCTCTTGCACCAATTCTAAAGCTTCTTCGATCATTCCCTCTTTACATATATGAAATATAACTATGGAATAGGTGATTCCATCAACAAACTGACCTTTTTTATTCTTCAAATCGTTGAATAATGTGTATGCAGCTTGACCTCTTCTGTTTTTAAACAACCCATCAATCAAAATATTGTATGTGGATGAAGACGCCCGAACACCATCATCAATCATTTTATCGAACAGTTGGCATGCGTCATTAAGTTTTCTTGATTTTAGAAACCCATCCATGACAGAATTGTACACAATTGTATCTGGACGAAAACCGTTATGCTGCATTTCACTAAAGATCTTGGTGGCATTGTTCATTTTGTAACATTTACAGCAGCCTTGTATGATTATACGGTAAGTGAAGGCGTCTGGTTCATGGCCAGATGTTTTTAATTCCTCCCAAACAATAAGTGCGTCATTCACTTTTCCATTGAAGCAAAGGGATTGAATCAGACTGTTGTAAGTGCATAAATCAGGAGCAAATAAGCTCTTTTCTTTCATCTCCTTGAAAAGATTCAATGAAGTTTCCAATTCTCCCCAATTACCAAACGCGTGAATGCAGACATTATAACCCCTGACGTCCATAGGAAAATTCTTCTTTTCTCTTAATTTATTGAAAGCGTTTCTGAATTCTGTTTGCATACCTGCCTTTCGTAGGGCTACAAGCAACTCATTGCAAGTAGCGGCATCAATAGAACTCTGGTTTTCATCTGTGATGGAATCTAAGAGCTTGAAGAAGGTAAATAGAGCCATGTTTAGGTGATTACTACGGATAAGGGCGATGAGAACGGAGTTGTAAACATTAGGGTTTAATTTATCCAATATATTCTCCGCATGATCCAATATTTCAAGAGCAGAATCGAAATTACCAGACTTTATGAAAGAATCGAGGAGGAATTTGAAGGTTGACGAATCAAGAATCACGCCTTCTCGATTCATGGAGGCAAGGAAATCAAAGATATCATTTTTATGAATCACAGGGTTTATACAGAGGGTTTGGAGCATCTGAGAGTAAGTGCTCACCGAGTGTTTGTAGTTATGTCTGAGAGAACACCACTTGAAAAAATCGATCTTTTTCGATACATCGAGAGAGCTTCTTCTGAGGATTTGAAGAACGAGTGGCTCAGAGAGTGAAATTAAACTTGATTGTTCATCGTTAAGGTTACGAGTACCTCCGGGCTCAGAGAGGGATTTTACGATGGAAGCAAGTAGGAGGAAGGTGCCCAGTTTGGAATTTGAAGTATTGGGTTGAATAATTGTGGTTTTGCTTCGAATAAGTGGAAGTCGGAAAAGGGTTTTGTTTGGCGATGTTGTTCTTCGTCTTCCATGGAGCATTGCAGCTGGTTCGATTAATGCTTTGTGATAGAAAAATCTATCTTGGATATCATCATCAACCGTGTAATCTGAACTTGATGGCCATAGAAACAACTGAAGAATCACTAGATACTGATTATTGGCTCTCTTACCCCGAACGAAGCCATTGTTGATTTACATCAGCTTCATGTGGGAATCATAAACCAAACCTTAGCTTAACAAAAGTAGTTTAGGAGAAAATAAGAGCAACTGGCCTATTAGCTCAGCTGGTTAGAGCGTCGTGCTAATAACGCGAAGGTCGCAGGTTCGAGACCTGCATGGGCCATAATTTTTATCATAATTAGTTTTTGAGTTTTTTTACGACTGGCTTGGTTGCAGTGTGCACAATTACCCCATAGCTTCTCTAGGGTTCGACCCTAGTAGTTGTCCATTCAAATAGTTAATGTTTCTTTTTTGTTGCTAAATGTTTATTTTGTTATACATGGTTTTGTTCTTGATTGACATCCACATCAAACAACGCTCTTCTTTTTTGTTGTTAAATGTTTATTTTGTTATACATGGTTTTGTTCTTGATTGACATCGACATCAAACAACGCTCTTCTTATTCATAATTTTAGAAGTTCATATGTTCACATACTATATCTTATATTAACATATGATGGCAAACATAGTTTCGTAAGTAAATATGAAAATATAGATGCTTTAAGGCAAATATCATAAGCAACGTTGGATTTATGTTTGGAGTTTTGACCATAGACACTTTGACCTCAGTTGTCAGTCACACTTGGTATGTTTGGTTTTCACTGTTGTTGTAGACCCGAAATAAGTTAGATTTTGACATTTGAATTTGGATCTATTTGCTTCCATTTATATTAGAAAACTTCTCAAAATTTGTACAATTTTATTTCTTCCAAAAAAACATAATCATAATATCATTGAATTTTTTTCTCAGGTTATGAATTATATCATAACATGAACAAAATTATATTTTCTGGTTAGGCATGGATCATCCATTGATGAGCACCTTCAGACTAAACATATCAAACTCAAATAATATAGGGTATTCACTAAAATGATTATATTAATGTGTTATCTATATACTTGTTTTTTTTTTTTTTTTTTCCTTTACCAACAAATGACCACCATCCTCATTAATATAAGCATGCCAATTCGTCGAGAACATTTTTCATTAAAGTTGGCTCGGCTAAACATTCATGATATTCATAAGTGGCCAAACTTTGTCTTATCTGATACAGATAGACCGCGAATTTGGATGGACATATAATTTTCGACTATTATTATTAACTTTAGAACTTGTTTTGGATACACCCATCCTTGCTCTTGCGTTTTTCAACAAACATATAAAGAGAAATAGCTCGGAGATGAAGACGGTGATACTCTCTATATAACGAGTATATATAATAATGAGTATATATAAGTAAGTTGTATAAAATGTCTAGATTTACATCTATATAAATACTCGTGAACGCTATCTCTATTTGTGAGTTGTTGGTTTACATCATTATACATGACCATATTCTAAACTTGGTTATTGTTTTTATTTAGCGATCTTGAGAAAACAAACTGTTAGGAAATAGACCTAAATCTATAGCCTATTGCCTAGGAATAATAACGAGAATATAAATGCGGAAATATAAACACAAAGTATCGACACAGAGATTTACGTGGTTCGGTCCAAGATGACCTACGTCCACGGGCAGGAGAGAGTATTCTTTATTCCAGAGCTAAATACAGGTGTTACAGAGCGTACCTAGATTGCTAGTAAATCGGCCTCTTCTGACTACTGACTTCAGACTTGACAACTGACAACCCGACGACACTAAACCCTAATGACCAGCCTTTATATTTATAGGCATTACAAGAAACCCTAGCCGTACCCTAGCTGTTCACGGCCCACGCGACGCAGACACTTAATGGGCCGCGGCGCGTGTGTTTACAATTCATACGGGTTTTAATTCCCAATTCACTATTTAACAATCTCCACCTTGAATTGCGAATTCAACATAGCTCCACCTCGCTCGAGAAACCAAAAAAACTTCCTCTCGTCTCCTGCCAGCTTGCCCCGTAGGGACTTACCTCCTGCGAACATCAACCAAGTTCAAGCATAGCTCGAACTTCTCCTTGGGTAACGACTTCGTCAACATATCTGCCGGATTCACCTTGGTATCGATCTTCAAGATTGAGAACTTGTCTTCTTCAACTATGTCACGAATGAAATTTAACCGGATATCAATATGCTTTGTCTTTTCATGATAAACCGGATTCCTCGCTAGACACAAAGCGCTTTCACTATCACAGTTCAAGACAGGCTTCTCCACCTTCAACCCCAGACTCTCCACCAAACCATGTAGCCAGATACACTCCTTTATACCTTCAGTCATTGACATGTATTCCACTTCAGTTGTAGACAAGGCAACAGTAGGCTGTAAAGTTGACTTCCAACTGACTGCACATCCAAACAAAGTGAAAATATAACACGCGAGCGATCTCCTTTTCACCAAGTCCCCACCATAGGCTGAGTCTGTATATCCCACCAAGTTACTATGAGTATTACCACCATAGACCAGACAAATATCCTTTGTCCCCTTCAAGTATCGCAAGATCCACTTGACCGCTTCCCAGTGAGCTTTCCCAGGATTACTCATAAACCTACTAACCACACTAACTGCATGTGCTAAATCAGGTCTAGTACAGACCATAACATACATAAGGCTTCCAACTGCACTTGAGTACGGAACTCTACTCATATAGTCTTTTTCCTCATCTGTAGTTGGTATAGTACTTCTGTTTAATTTAAAATGCGCTGCCAAAGGAGTTCCAACTGGTTTTGACTGATCCATACCGAAAGACTGCAAGACTTTCTCAATATATTTCTGCTGAGAAACATATAACAACCCTGCTTTCCTGTCTCTCTGAATCTCCATCCCCAATATCTTCTTTGCTGCACCTAAATCCTTCATTTCAAACTCACTTGCCAAAAGCTTCTTCAAGTTATTAATTTCAGCCATCTCCTTCAGACTCCGGGATGATGATAGGTAGCAGTTCCGGCGGTCTCGGATGCCTGAGATCACAGCAAAAAAGGAAACGACCGTTAGTCGCGCTCCGGGAGGTGATCCCAGGAGGGCGCTCCGACGGTCAAGTCAGTGTGGTATTTAAAGTGATTTTCTCTGGAAGGCAAGAGATAGTAGTATTGAGAACCTGGTGTTACCTGATGGCCCCTTAGCTTTTTATACCGAGGCTGGACTCGCTTTTGGGGACACCAATGTCAGCCCTCCAACGACCTCAGGGGATGATTGGGTGATCGCCTGGTACGCGATCATGGTGCAGGAGGTGTACGGGGGGGAGCACAGGTAGTGCGCAGTGTACGCCATTTGTCGTCTGCATGTGTCAGCTTTCTCGCAAGTTGTCACCTCGTTGGCTCTGCGGGAAGTTGTCATGGAGGTGACGGCCCAGAGGGGCGATTGTTGGTGCCGTGGGGCAAGCTTGCGTAAGTCCAGCGCTGCAGGGCAGCGCTTAAGTTTCTGGACCGATGGAGCTCTGCCGGTCCGTATTCCATGATACGCTATCATATATATATATATATATATATATATATATATATATATATATATATATATATATATATATATATATATATATATATATATATATATATATGTTGGATTAGGTGTCTAAGCCATGACTTTACAACTATATTTATCTTGTTAATTGAAGCAAAATCCATTTGGGTTGCCCTCATAGCTGGAGGTCAGGATAGAGTTCGGTAGAGTAAAAGGTTGATTTATTAATTGCTTAATAAATCAATAGAATTAATTAAATGGTTTATTAATATATTTAAGTGTTAATATATTAATTAGAAACCATAATAATTAATTAAGATTTAATCTAGAATTAATTGGATTTAATTTAGTGATTAAATCAATTAATTAAAAGTGTGAGGACTAGTTTGTATTTATTCAATAGTTGAATAACTGGCAAAGAGAAGTCCAGGGGCCAAAAGTGGCGCCACCCTTGGAGGCTTCTCTAGGGTTGACGAAAACCCTAATTAGGGTTTAGGGATCTGGTCCAAGTGGTCAACAGGCTTGCCCACTTGGAGGCTCCTTAGGGTTTCAGGTGTAACCCTAGGAGGCTATAAAAGGAACCCTCTGGCTCCCCATTATTCACGCCAACTTCAACCAAGATTACTCTGCTGGACTGTCTTCTCCATTGCTGTGGGTATGACTTGCATTTGAGGCAGGATACTTTTGCTGCTAGCTTCAAGAACAAGATTCAAAGGTTGGTTCTTCTGATTTAAACTTTAGAAATCATTGTTGGCCTTTAGGTTTTAGTTTATTATCTTCATAGAAGAAAACATAGATCTTTATAGGGTGCATGTGAACCATAAGCAATTTAGTGTTCATTGTTTGCTAGAAAACCCTTCAGTGGTATCAGAGCTTAGGCTATTTTCTTGTGAAATTGATATAAACTGCTTGGATGATTATTGCCTTGAGTGTTTTTGTCAAAAACCCTCTTGGAATAGCCTCAATTTCGTGGCCTAGGCTAGGGTTTCCTAACCCTAGCCGCCACCCCTTATTTCCCCCTTGATTTTCTTGATTTACTTGCCTTTTATAAGTAGGTTGTTATTTTTGGTAACTGTATCTAATAAATAACTGGAACCCTTATTTGTTGGCTTGTAATTTTCGAAATTAGTGGGGCTTTAAATAGATAAAATTAATTTGATTAATTTATAATATCTATCTTAGATTTAATTAATTTAATTAACTGTTAATTAAAAGATCAATTAAATCAGCTTAAAGAATTAATTTAAATTTTCAAAAAATTGTTTAAAATTTGCGAAAATTATGATTAAATTAATTCTAAAATATTTTAATAAGATTAAAATATATCTTATATATTTATGATTAAAAGTTAATTATTTATATATAAGAAAATTGGTTAGTCTTACCGCAAGTAGGCCTCATTCACAAAACTGTCCTATAAAGAGGGTATAAGGCGACTGACTATAAAATGTTAGTCTAATGGGTATCCACTCTTACCCACCGCTCTCCTGGTCAGTCGAGTGTCGTTAGCCGAACGGGTTTGATAGAACCGCTAAGCCTCTTAAAAGTATTATGCTATAATTGAAAGTACTAGAACCTCAAACAAATCCCAATCTAGTTACTTTAGGATAAAAATGTGAATTGGTGCTAATCCATGGAACTGCACATTGCACTTTGTGGAACGTTGGTGGAGCGTGTGTGGTTTACCGGCACGCCAATTGGGGTCCGCAAAGACTTGCAATGGGTTTCTCGATTTTGTCATTATTAACGGAGCGTGTGTGGTTAACCGGCACGTTAATTAGAGATGACAATTGACTTCGAGAGTACCAAGCTAATTTGTATAGTTATTCACACCCGGTTTGTGATCCTCGGCATCCCAGTCACAAACAGTGGGGCACATCCGAGACTAAACATGCCATTGAACAGTTCAATGTGTCTCAACAGATCTAGGAATTTCATAAGATGAAATTGATAAGTGTATTATCTACCTTAATGACCATTATGTTGTGATTACGGCATCCCTCTTCACACCATAGTTGGGGCATTTTGGGTCCTAGCCTTAATAAATAATATATTGGGTAATTATTTAAAAAGATAAATTAAACTAATAAAATTCTGGTTATTGTAGATGTCTGAATCAAGTGTCTATTCTCCTCCCTCTCCTCCTTCACCCACTTCTGAGAGCATCAGAAAGCACCTGCCTAATATGGTAAGGCTGACTGGCCTGAATTATATGGTATGGCTTCATAAATAGAGAATAGTTCTTTGTTTTGCTGGCAAGCCATATCTGACTGAGTGTCCGCTCCCTAAAGCATGACATCACACAGTAGCTTGTGATGAGCATGACTCCTTGATTGTTAAGTCAAGGAAAGTTCGTTACCTAATACTATTGATCATTGACCCAGATTTCCGCAGGAATTTAGAATTCCTAGGGTCAGATAAGTTAACACAGCTAGTTGTGGAAAAGTTCCATGAACTGGTTGAGAAAGGACGAGCTAAGATCTTCAAAGAGTTTGAAGTGTGCAGGAAGTAGCACCAGTTCACATGTTCTCAAGACTGAGAGACACATAGGTGAACTGTATAAATTTGGTCCCCTTTTGATCGGGAGTTAAAGCATTAGCTCGACTCACTGATTCGTTCATCCTGATGTACAGGAAGGGAAACCAGATAAGACAATCGTGGACATGCATTCAATGTTGACTCTGTATGAGTCGTTCATAGAGAAGCATAGTTCCATTGATTCAGCTGCTTCGGGATTGAGTCCAGTAATAGGACACATCAAGAAATGGTCCAGATCGTCTGGACCGGTTCCTCGATGGTTCAAACTGGGAATCCACAGGGTGGGACACAGTCACGTAAAGATTGGAAAATGCTCCGAAGCCGAACAGTTTGGCAACTCAAGAATATCTTAAAACTCAGAACATCTGATCCTTAGTTCCTTGATACAGGATGTGTTTCTCACATTTGCTCTGTATGCATGGACTCTGTAGGATGTGGGATGTTGTTGCATAGGAGCATATTCAGATTGGATCTGAAGCTCATGCAGGTTTAGAGTTTAGTTAGATGTTGAAATCATGTTATTAACTTATCAGATGCGTAAGACATTGCCTATCATATAATACATTGTTCAAGGATTTTGTTTTAATAAAAATTGTCAATTTTCTTTTAACACATGTTGTTTGAAATATCCTTGAAATGTTGTATGATTGTGTTGAATGCATGATTAGTAATAACTTGAATATTGATACATCCAAAGTGTTTGGATTTAGGAATTGTGTCCCTTATGATTGTTAATGTTATAAGAATCAATTCAACCAAAGGTCCAGTTGGACAGGACTTTGGAATCATTTGACTTAGAGTCTCATGATGAACTGAGTTCTTAATGTGTAAAGAAATGAATCAACCAAAGATCCAGTCGGACAGGACTTTGGAATCATTTGACTTAGAGTCAGATGATGATTAAGTTCTTTATAAAGCACATGTGGCAAGAAATGAATCACCCAAAGATCCAAAGGATAGGATTTTGGAATCAGCTGACTTAGAGTCAACTGAAGATTGCAAGTCTTAAACATAATTAACAAAGTCATAATTTTAGATAGAGATGTAAAAGACATTGAAATTAGGAGCAACGGACACATCAGTTACTGTGTATTGCTCGAATCTCCGAATAGAACACAATTGTTTGTACTTCACAATATTTGTCAGTCGGTATGACGAATATGTCCTCGCTTATTAGAATAAGCGATTGGATTGAATCTTTGAACAGTTCAAGGACTTCAAAGGAAGTACAAGACCCACAGAACCTGAGTGACAACATAAACTGGGAAAATGTTTCACAGTTATTCTCTTCCAAGAATATTAATAGTTATAATGTGTCTTAGGGAAGATGATGGAGCATTGGTCGAACAATTCGATCCTCGATGTATGAGATACATTGCCAATTAGTTTCCCGTAAATTAAACACTAAACCAGTCAGACCATATAGACCATATTCCAACCACATCCTTCGACTAAGTAGGTTTTGCAGACATTGTCTAAAATGTAAAGCTGGGATTGTCCCACTTGTACATTAAAGGTCCAGGGTCTTGTAGTGTTCGTCCGAACCTCACGACTGGCCTGAACCTAATCAGAAATGTCATTTCACTGGCTATCCCGCTGTACTTGGAAAAGAAAGAGCTCTTTTAGAAAGAACTCATATTCTAAGGAGACAGTGGGAGTTTGGGACAGTCCTGAATGAGTTCAGGATTAGCCAAGTGAAATAACCTTTAGTCATCGCTAGGCTTAGAGCAGAAATCAGATTTCTGTTTTAATACTGACATAACCTTCTCTTGACCAGTAGTACTGATCACCGTCATAAGTAGTTATGATCGGGGTGACATACCGAATAGTGGTAAAACACTATAGTTGGTACGGATTTTCAATCCGACTACTTGGAAGCATTGGTGAGCCCGGTTGCTGCTAATTAAGAGAACCTTAGGACGAGATACAGTCTATGTGACAGTTTGATTGATTTTACAACTGGTCTTAAAACCAGTGGGAGTAATCATCAAAAGAAACCAACATGGACAGAAACGTACCTTCAGAACATCTGGTTAAGTGAGACGATACTCAGAGTCAAGTAATTGACTTCGAGAGAAGCACTCTCAATAGAAGATGAAATCTGAAAGGATACTGCATAATGTAAGTCGTTAGTGGAGCGCGTGTGGATCACCGGCACACTAATGAGGACTCACAAAGAATATGCCAGTATAAAGGTACATGGGCCCGGGATTTCCCCGCGGGCATCTCGCAAGAAAGGATATTCAGATTCTCGAAATATGCCAAAGGATTGGATTTTGAGAATGGACTGAAAGATATCCATTAAGATGTCAGAAAGGTTTGGATTCTCAAAATATACCAAAAGCTCTGGATTTTGTGAATAGTCTATAACCGTGTTGAAGCCAGTGGGAGTGTTGCTGTTATCTATCTTCATATGTGTGTCACATATTGGTTCTAGGAAACATCTTTTTTCATTACAAAGTGTAATGACTTGGTGTTAAGAGACGAATCACTATGAAAGACTTAATAAGAGATACGGCATACTCGGGTGGTTACAAACGACTATGAGATAGATCGAAACTCTGCCAAAATGATCTTGATGAGACTCAAGATGCATTACCTAGGAAATAGTTTTCTATCATTGCAAAGTGTAATGATTTGGCATGAGAAATATAAAGAAGGTGCAGCATACTCACATAATCCATTGACATATATCAGATAGATGTTGTCATCAGTGTAGACCTGGCCATAATAAGCATGATCTTGATAAGATTCAAGATGCATGAGAAAAAGTCTCCGAAAGGATATAGTTATTAAAAGTCGTGACACAAGGATCATAAGTAATCCTAAGATTCCAAAAGATTTTGGAATAGGACTAGATCATATCCAACAAGTTTCTTGGATCGATCAGAAGTGTCATGAACATGTCTTGATGACTTAATGCTTAGAGCATACTGAGTCAGATTCAGGATATGACCTGGCTGGGAATGCTTAATGGATTTTGTACCTACATGAGAAATCATTGGAAAATGATTAGGGGTGAATATTGATAACAATTTGAAAAGAGTTTTTCAAATAAGGACTTAATGGTTAAAGAATTTCGTTGGCATTCCGATGGAGCGCATGTGGCTCACCGGCACATCGTAACACCTCGAAATAGTCTTAGGGTGCAGTCATGTGGACTAAAGATCCCGAGAACCATGGAAAGTCACAGTACATAGAATGGAGTTGTTAGTAAGATTGACGGTATGACCAAAATTGAAATATCATCGGAAGGATATCTGATCGGATAAAATGTATAATATTTGAATACATAGAAAGAATGAAAGGTCAAGTAGACATAGATACATAATACAAATTAAATAGTTTAAAATATAGAAACCGATAATAGTTTATGTAAAATCTGACTTGGTGATTACCTCGTGGAGACTTGGTAATTAGGCAATAGTAGCCACCAGTCAGATTTTAAGTTTCAATTTTGCATGTTTCACTTCCCGAATAATTTGATTATTCAAAAGGTCCACAGTCGCTCATACTTTTCGGGAGTAAGTATGAACAAAGACTGTCGTGAATTGGTTTGTAGATTGTCTAAGGAGTTAGACATTGTAGTAAGACTGCTACAACGTTCATGAGTACTTAGAAATAGAGATTTGAGTGTTGGATAAACCCGCGCTCAACAGATTGCTTCATGGATTACATCACGAGCAATGTTGAGACGATAATATCGTATGATCTTGAAGCAGAGACATATGAGTTGAAATTTACGAGTCGGTTGTGTATTGATAATGCGAAAACGCATCGGTAACTCGATGTTACAAACGCATTGTTGTGTACGATTTGATAAGTAAAAGACACAACCATATGAGTCAAAGCTTATTCGTTCCTTGACCCTGATGGGAAACAAATATCTGTAGGCCTCTCGATGATTTTGAAGTTGACTTAAGTGCTGGCCAGCCTGGACTAAATTGATGTGTTCAATTAGAAGTCCGAAAGTCATAAGCAGAATCGGAAATCGGGAAACAGAGTATCGGACAGAGATTGATCTCAATCCATGTCTCGTGTCTGGAAATATCTTGTTGGACGAAGGATCATATGATCACTTATCTATGGACAGAACTGACTGGGTCAGAGTTCGGCAGCAGTTTCTAGGAAGCTGCAGGTTGTTTATTAATCAGAAGATAAATTAAAGTCATAGACTTATCCAAGTGGGAGACTGTTGGATTAGGTGTCTAAGCCATGACTTTACAACTATATTTATCTTGTTAATTGAAGCAAAGTCCATTTGGGTTGCCCTCATAGCTGGAGGTCAGGATAGAGTTCGGTAGAGTAAAAGGTTGATTTATTAATTGCTTAATAAATCAATAGAATTAATTAAATGGTTTATTAATATATTTAAGTGTTAATATATTAATTAGAAACCATAATAATTAATTAAGATTTAATATAGAATTAATTGGATTTAATTTAGTGATTAAATCAATTAATTAAAAGTGTAAGGACTAGTTTGTATTTATTCAATAGTTGAATAACTGGCAAAGAGAAGTCCAGGGGCCAAAAGTGGCGCCACCCTTGGAGGCTTCTCTAGGGTTGGCGAAAACCCTAATTAGGGTTTAGGGATCTGGTCCAAGTGGTCAACAGGCTTGCCCACTTGGAGGCTCCTTAGGGTTTCAGGTGTAACCCTAGGAGGCTATAAAAGGAACCCTCTGGCTCCCCATTATTCACGCCAACTTCAACCAAGATTACTCTGCTGGACTGTCTTCTCCATTGCTGTGGGTATGACTTGCATTTGAGGCAGGATACTTTTGCTGCTAGCTTCAAGAACAAGATTCAAAGGTTGGTTCTTCTGATTTAAACTTTAGAAATCATTGTTGGCCTTTAGGTTTTAGTTTATTATCTTCATAGAAGAAAACATAGATCTTTATAGGGTGCATGTGAACCATAAGCAATTTAGTGTTCATTGTTTGCTAGAAAACCCTTCAATATATATATATATATATATATATATATATATATATATATATATATATATATATATATATATATATATATATATATACATATATATATATATATATACATATATATATATATATATATATATATATATATATATACATATATATATATATATATATATATATATATATATATATATATATATATATATATATATATATATATATAAACGATCGGGTGATGACTCTTCTTAAAGTGAGGACTCGTGAGGACACCTTAAAAAATTGGAAAAAAATAAAAAATATATAAATAATAAAATGAATCATACTACTATATTGGAGAAAAAAATTCGAAAAAAAACTTTTGGATCATTATTTTTTTAAAATGAAACAATGATAAAAATTTTCTTTTGTATCATTACTTTCTTCAAATATCCAAAATTTTTTTCCAATTGTTTTTGATAATGATATAGTGATATAGTACTATTCTCGATTTTATGATTTGTAGTTTTTTATATATTTTTTCAATTTTTTAAGGTGTCCTTACGAGTCCTTACCGAAAAAAGAGTCCTTACCGGAACGGGACCTGTATATATATATATATATATATATATATATATATATATATATATATATATATATATATATATATATATATATATATATATATATATATATATATATATATATATATATATATATATATATATATATAGAGAGAAGAGAAGAGAGAGAAAGAGACAATGAGAGAGAGAGAGAGAGAGAGAGAAATGTTCAACATAGAACTAAATAATATCACCTAACCATAGAACCATCTTTATAAGCCTTGGATCATCATATTAATAGATTAGATTAAAATGGATGCACCAATAAAATATGTATCTTATGTAGGGAATTATACCCAAGCAAGGGCACATTGAGTTTTTTTTACACATCCCTAAAATATAGGAGCATCAAATGTTACATCAAATTTTACGTAATTTAATTAATTCCACTATTGAAACATATATTTATCTATAAGCATTTGTTCATCTATGAATATATATGTTTATGAACGTTTCATATATAAAGGCATGAAAATTAACGATATGATTGAAACAATCGTTGGAAAATTTGTTCATCAATGAACATATATGTTCATAAATGAACAGTAGCGTAAATCATGAAAGAAATAAGTTCATGTTGTGATGATATGTTCATCTATGAACATGTGTTCATCTATGAACATATGATATTCATCTATGAACATATTTTCTCTGTGCATACATGTCTTTATATATGAACGTTGTTCATTTTATGAATGTTGTTCATTTTATGAACATATGTTCATAGATGAACATATGTCTCAATAAAAGAATTTAAATCACTTAATATGCTCGTATATTTTAGGGATTTTATTTGGTTGTTATATTTTTTACGATCATAGCCTTTTGAGTGTGTTTTAATCTTACGGCTAGAAATATGGTTCTATGGTTATGTGGTGCTTTAGTTCTGTATTGAACCTATCCCTATGTACTTCTATGGTTAGCCAATATAATTTGATTTTATGTTGAACCTGTCACACACACACACACACACACACACACACACACACACACACACACACACACACACACACACACACACACACACACACACACATATATATATATATATATATATATATATATATATATATATATATATATATATATATATATATATATATATATATATATATATATATATATATATATATATATATATATATATAGTCAGGATCAAATGAGAACCATTTTTTTCGTGAGAACTTAGGAACCTTTTGACTGAAAAAAAAATTTTCAAAAAAAAAGACATAATACACCTAGTCGCTTATATTTAAGACCTTTTGTCAAAAAAAATTTGAAAAATAATATGTATACATGAAATGTGCACATATGCATTTTTTTCGCAAATGTGTATATGTACACGTTTCGTGCATATGTGCACATTTCGTGTATATATATATTTTTTTCAAATTTTTTTTGACAAAAAATCTTAAATATAAGCGACTAGGTGTATTATATCATTTTTTTGGAAAATTTTTTTTTCAGTTAAAAGGTTCCTAGGTTCTCATGAAAAAAATGGTTCTCATTTGATCCTGACCCTATATATATATATATATATATATATATATATATATATATATATATATATATATATATATATATATATATATATATATATATATATATATATATATATATATATATATATATATATATATATATATAGAGTTAGGATCTTTTGAGAACCACAAGTCCCCCGAGAACCCGAGAACTCCCAAACCGATTTTTTTTTCAAAAAACCGACCCCATAGGCCTCTAAAACGCACGTTTTTAAGACTTTTCGAAAAAAAAATTTCCGAAAAAAACAACTTTTTTTTTTTTAAAAACTTTGCACATGTACAAAAAAAAAAAATTTGCACATGTGCAAACTTTTTTATACGTACACTTTTTTTGAAATTGTTTTTACAGAACGCCTTAAATATATGTTAGAAAGACATCCATGAAAAAAAACTTGAAAAAAAATGTACGTATAAAAAACTTTGCACATGTGCAAAGTTTTTTTTTTGTACATGTGCAAAGTTTAAAAAAAAAAAAAAGTCGTTTTTTTCGGAAATTTTTTTTTCGAAAAGTCTTAAAAGTGTGCGTTTTAGAGGCCTATGGGGTCGGTTTTTTGAAAAAAAAATCGGTTTGGGAGTTCTCGGGTTCTCGGGGTGAAGTTGGTTCTCGGTTTGAGAGAGATATATATATATATATTTATTTTCGTAGTTAAAGTAACATGTTTGCGATGTAAATCGGTAATAGTGGGGTTTGGCCTTACTCTTTCGGGACCGGTTGTAGACGAACAAGGGCTTGACATGTAAAGCATGTCACTTTTCATGCTACATGCTCGGTGAATAAGGAACCATGCGGACTTCCTCAATCATCGGGGGTTTCTTAACCACATCGAAATAAATGGATTAGGTGACTTGAATGGTACTATAAAAATCCACGTCGTAAAAATTCTCTTTTATATATAGTCACATAATCTATCTGCTGTTGTTTAGTATTGTCATATGATTCATATTAAACACTTTTATCACGTGGCTCAAATATATCTTAAACATCAAGCATTGGATTTTATTGCATCGATTTTAAGTCGGTTACCGTTAGGCTAACCATTGATATATGGATGTTTATTGATGATTTACCAAATTGAAAAATGTCCTTCGAAAAGTAGCCTATTATATTAGTTTGGTGATTTTTTAAACGTAAACTTGAATATACTTTTTCATGGTTGTTAAAATGTTTATATCTATCTTAACATCGTACGACATTGAGATACTGCAAGTGAAAAACAATATCAATCATATATTGGGATACGAGGATCTGTTTGGATCGTAAAATCTTACCCTGATTCGAGCTCATATCATCAGTCTTTGTTATTAAGCCGAGCCTCAAAAATTCATTTTTTTCAACTTGAAAGTTGAGGATCTCATATCATTAGTCACCACGCCATTCATTCATCTTGAATTAGACATGATATCATGACACTCGTGTTAGTCTTTTTGCGATCTTATGTTAGTGTATGGTCATAATGGTCATACTTATATTTTAGCTTAAGAAGCACTCTTCCTCTCTAAAATGACGTAAGTCTAAAGTTCAAATTTATCAAGTTTCAACCTTAAGGTGATCTGTCATTCAAGAAAACATGTTCTAGTTCTTGCTAATTCTGAAAGTTCCAAGATGCAAAAGATTGGGAAGGAAATTGCAAACTAATTGTAGTTATTGTTGAACATGTAATTAAGAGAGATTTTCATATATGTCCTAAATAAACATCAAAATATCATATTTGTCTAATTTAATATCTAAATATCATATATATACCATTTATAATATTCCAACAATCATATTTGCCCAAGGTAATCTCTAAATATTATATATACCGTTTATAAGATTTTAAAATATCATATTCACGCAAATTCCTTCTTAAATATTTTTAAACATTTTTATAATAATTTTTTATAATTTAAAATCATTATAAATATAGGAAAAATCTGGAATGACCGAAATATCCTACTTTTTTTTTTTGTTGAAATACTTTTAATCTTTCAATCATACTTCTCACACAATCATGTTACCAAAAGTGGAAATACAATCATCAACACCGATTCCATTTTCATATGATTATCCACGACTACAAAGTACGACAGATGACAAATAAGTACGGTAGATGATGGAAATCAGTGTGAAAGATTATTGCTGAAGATGGAAATTGGTGTTGAAGATGATTAGCGATGACGACTAACTACGACAGATGATGACTGCGGATGGTGGATGGCAGACAGCGACTATGGACAATGACAATGGCGAAGTCGTATTTCCCCCAGGTTGCGTCCTTTGTCTTTCGATTTTCTAGCGACATGTTTGCGTGTGAAGTCTGAGTGAAAAATTAAAAGTATTAACAAATTAGAAGTAGTTGTATTTTGGTTATTCCATATTTCCTTATATTTATAATGATTTTAAGTTAAAATAAAATATTACAAAATGTTTTAAAATATTTAAAAAAAAAACATTTGGGCAAATATGATAGTTTGGGTGTTTATAAATGGTATATATGATATTTAGAAATTAGGTTAGACAAATATGATATTTTGAAATATTATAAAAGGTGTATATGATATTTATATATTAGGTTGGGAATATAATATTTTGATATCATTTAGGACATATATGGCATTCTCCATTTAATTTAATATTTCAAATTCAATTAAAAAAAAATAAACTAAATCCAATAAACCCTTCATCAACAATGTTTTAATTTAGGGACTTTTTATACGGGCTAATATTACGATTTAGAGTAGATTAGACTTTTGTATATTCAATCTTATTAATTATTTTTTTAGATTTGGTTATTATTTTAGGTTTTGTAATGATTTTGACTACTAATCCGAGTGAAATGAACATATTTTTTGGAACAAAATTGTGAAAGTTGGTTATAATCATGAAACAAAAATAATCAATGTTATGAATTAGAGTAACAAGAAAGAAATATAAAAACCTCAAATAATGGCTAAAATTTATAAGAGAAAATTTTTTGCACATACGATTTATTTTATATTGATTTTACGACTTATTAAACCAAATGTATAACTTTGATAAGTTTTTTAATTGCAGTCTACAACATCCACTCGGTCATCACTGCGGCTAATAGAGAATGACTTGAAATACCTTTAGGTTAAATAACGACGACTTGTTGATACGACTGTGTTAGAAATGACTAGGGTAATTCACCTTATGCAAGAGCAATTTGTTGAATTTAAAATCTCATTACCCGCTTCAAAAGTCGAGGAGCGTAAAAAGTTTTTGCTTTATAATATGCAAACACTCTTGATTACAATATCTGAACATATACAAATTTTTTTGAATTCAATGACAACAATCGAAGAAGCACGTTAGCCGAGTACTGTTAGGATCGGAAAACTCTTCTATTCAACACTAAAACAGAATTACAATAGGAGGAGCAACTCTCACACTCGACTATTACAAAAAACCAACCCTTTCTCTAACACTTATACTCTAAGTGTTTCTCTCTAACTCTATATGTTTGTGGTGTGTTTTGGGATGCATTTACAACTGAGGTTGGGGCTCCTTTTATAGTCATGGCAGCCATCTTTTATGCAGCCTTTTTAAATGTGTTCACCATATGAAAATAAGAATTTTCCACCTTAGGCTTTGTCAACAATGGTGGCTTGGTGGCTTCAAAGATTGAGGCTGGAAAATAACAAATCTCCCCCTCCAGCCTCTGTTGAACAATCCTTAACCCAACTATGTCAGCACATAGTTTGTGTTTGTCTTGTGTCACCACCTTGGTCAACATGTCTGCAGGATTGTCATTTGTGTTGATCTTTGACAACTTCAATTCTCCTCTCTCGATTGCTTCTCTAAGCCAATGATAACGGATATCAATATGCTTAGTGCGGGAATGGTACATCGAATTCTTGCTCAGGTCCATAGCACTCTGACTGTCGTAATGAACGATGTATTCTGCTTGGGGAAACCCCAATTCTTGAAGAAACCGTTTTAACCATATAAGCTCCTTCCCAGCTTCAACGGCAGCAATGTACTCGGCTTCTGTTGTTGACAGTGCCACACACTTCTGTAACTTGGATTGCCATGAGATAGCTCCCCCTGCCAAAGTGAAAACATAACTTGATGTAGATTTACTATTATCAAGATCTCCTGCCATATCAGCATCTGTATAACCTTTCACGATTGGCTTAGCTCCCCCGTAACACAAACATAGTTTTGAACTACCCTTCAGGTATCGCAGTATCCACTTGACTGCTTCCCAATGTTGCTTTCCTGGATTTGCTAGATATCTACTCACGACACCAACAGCATGAGCAATATCTGGCCTTGTACACACCATCGCATACATAAGACTTCCTACGGCTGAGGAATAAGGGACTTTCTTCATCTCTTCTTTCTCTTTATCAGAAGAAGGGGAATTTTTCTTACTTAACTTGAAGTGATTTGCCAACGGAGTGCCAACAGGCTTGGCGTTTTCCATGTTGAACCTTTTGATCACACGTTCAACATACTCCTCCTGTGACAAGAACAATTTTCTTGATTCTCTATCACGGATAATTTTCATGCCCAATATTTGTTGAGCTGGGCCTAAGTCTTTCATATCAAAGAACTTAGACAAATCCTTCTTCAAGTTGTTGATCATGGTTGCATCTTGACCCACTATTAGCATATCATCCACATAGAGCAAAAGGATGACAAATTTCCCATCTGGAAACTTCTTCAAGTACACGCAGTGGTCTGCAATAGTTCTTTTGTACTCGTGACTTACCATGAATGAGTCAAACTTCTTGTACCACTGTCTTGGGGCTTGCTTAAGACCATAAAGGCTCTTCTTCAACTTGCAGACGAGATGCTCTTTCTTTGGGTCTTTAAACCCATCGGGCTGCTCCATGTATATTTCTTCATCTAAATCACCATGAAGAAAGGCTGTTTTTACATCCATCTGCTCAAGCTCAAGATCTAGACTGGCAACCAATCCGAGTACAACTCGAATAGACATCATCTTCACAACCGGCGAAAAAATCTCATCAAAGTCAATTCCCTCCTTTTGTTGGAATCCTTTGACAACGAGTCTTGCCTTGTACTTCACAATGTTTCGTTTGCCATCTTTCTTCAACTTGAAAACCCACTTGTTTTTCAAGGCTTTCTTTCCTTTGGGAAGTTTCACCAACTCATATGTTTGATTTTTGTGTAAAGAATTCATTTCGTCTTCTATGGCCTTCTGCCAATTGGCTTTGTTAATATGAGATTGAGCTTCCTGAAAGCTCTCTGGCTCCCCCTCGCTGGTAAGAAGGATGTAGTTCGAAGTTGGGTATCTTGAGGAAGGAACACGAACTCGATCAGATCGTCGAACTTGAGTTTCTTCATTAGAAACATCTGGCAATGACTCTGAATTATCAAGAGGTGGAAGCTCCCCCTGCTCAACACCTCCTTGATCTGCATCATCAACTTCATTATTCTGTTCATCGGTCGGAACATCATCTTTTGTTTCAGATATCATTTCTGGAACTTTGAAGCTTTGTTGCTCGTTAATCGATGCCTTGAAATCATAATACTGGTCTTCATAGAAAACAACATTTCTGCTTCGAATAACCTTCTTTAGTTCTGGGTCCCATAGCCTGTACCCGAACTCTTCATCTCCATATCCAATAAAGATGCATGGAGTGGATTTGAGGTCCAACTTCTTCCGCAATTGACTTGACACATGTGCAAACGCCTTGCACCCAAATACTCTCAAGTGAGAATATGTTATGTCTTTACCTGTCCATATCTTTTCTGGAACTTCAAAATTCAATGGAACTGAAGGTGACCTATTTATAAGGTAACAAGCTGTCAATACAGCTTCACCCCATAATGGCTTTGGTAGTTTAGCCGCACTGATCATACATCGGACCTTCTCAACAATGGTACGATTCATTCGTTCTGCTACACCGTTATGCTGTGGGGTACGTGGGACAGTCTTTTCATGCCTGATACCATATTTTGTGCAATGTGTGGAGAACTCACGAGAATAGTACTCACCTCCATTATCTGATCTGAGACATTTCAACTGCTTGCCAGTTTGTCTTTCCACCATTACATGAAAAGCTTTAAAACGATCAAATACTTGATCCTTCGACCTGATACAGTAAGCCCATACCTTTCGTGATGCATCATTGATGAATGTCACAAAATACCTGCTTCCACCAAGAGATTCTACTTCAATGGGTCCACATACGTCGGAGTGGACAGGGCTCAACAACTCAGAGCGCTTATTTCTTGTGGAGCTAAAGGAAACTCTGTGTTGTTTCCCAAATAAGCAGTATTCACAAGGATCCAGGGCAACATCTTTTTCCATGGAAATGGACTTCTTCTTTTCAAGAGTTGTTAACCCTTTCACAGTCATGTGGCCTAGTCTTCTATGCCACATATTTGGTGATGTCTCTTCTTCTACTGCATTGAGACTTGGTTGAATCAGCTTTGCATGAGACTTATAAATAGTACCACAAAGCTTTCCCCTTGCAATGACCATAATGCCTTTTAACAACTTCCAGTTGCCATTTCCGAAGTGGTTGTCATAGCCCTGAAGGTCAAGAGCTCCAATTGAGATAAGATTCATTCTTAGCTCCGGAACATGTCGAACATCTTTCAACACCAATGTACACCCTACATTGGTCTTTATATGTACATCACCGATACCAACAATGTTAGAGGAACTGGTGTTTCCCATCCTCACGGTACCATGGTTTACGGATTTATATGTTGCAAATAAATCCCGGTCCGGAGTGGAATGATATGATGCAGCGGTATCAATCACCCACTCGTCATCATGAGCGCCTACGTGTAGGCATGCATCCTCCTCGCATGCAACAAGGGCAATGTCTTGTGAAATGTTGACCATGGTCTCACCATCCTCCTTGCTTGAACTAGTACTTGTTTCAGCCTGTTCTCGTAGAAACTTTCGACAATCGCTCTTTTTGTGGCCATAATGATTGCAGTAGTTGCAGTGGCCTTCAAACCATGTACTTGAAGACTTTCCCCTTTCTTTTGATCTTCCTCTAACTTGAGATCTTCCTCTACTTTGACCACGTCTGCCTCTACCTCGACCTCTTCCTCTGCCACCAGTTTTACCTCCGCCTCTTTCTTTGTTTTCTGTTACGAGGGCAAATGACTGGTCTGCACCAGCTTCTTTTCTTCTGGCTTCCTCGTTCATGAGAGCGTCCGTGACCATCTCCATTGTCACTTTGCCACCGGGGGCAGAATTGCTGAGAGTAACAACAAGTGTTTCCTAATGATCAGGTAGAGAACTTAGCAACAATATTGCTTGCTCCTCATCTTTGAGAACCCATTCGGCAGAACTGAGCTGATTTATGAGATCTTGGAACTGACTCGTATGCTCGGCTATGGATGTACCACTTCGTAACTTGTGGTTTACCAGGCGCCTCATTAGTAGGGTCTTGTTGCGTGCAGTCTTTGCTTGATACATACTCTCAAGCTTTTCCCAGAGTTTGTATGCGTCTGTTTCTTGAGAAACATGATGAAAAACACTGTGGTCAATCCATTGTCGAATTTGTGCCACAGTTTTCTTATTCATTCTCGTCCAGACGTCGACTGTTGTCTTTTCAGGTTTTACGCCCTTGGTTTCTAAAGGTTCTGCTAGATCCTTTAGATTCAACAAATCTTCCATCCTCGGCTTCCACATATTATAATTTGTGGACGTAAGTCGGACCATTATATCCGAACTTGTAGATTCCATGAGAAAGACTTCGTATTTTGCGTTTTGTGAAATTTTGGGATGGAATTAGGTAAAACCGAGATCACGGTTATTTCCGAAAGGGTCGAAATAGGTGGGATATAATTTTTCAGACTAAAATGAACTTCTGAAAAAATTATGGGCCAATTTGAAATGTTTAAGAAGTATAGTGGCCAATCTGTAATTTGTGGAATTACAGGGACCAAACTGGAAGGTTTTGAAACATAGGGACCTTTCTGAAACTTTTCAGAAGTATAAGGACCAAAATTGTAACTTTCAGAAAAAACTGGGACCAAAACGGAGTTTTATAGAATTAGAGGGACCTGTTTGCAACTTTCTGGAATTTCAGGGGGCCAAAATGCAGTTTTCTGAAACTTGCTACAGTGTTGCTACAGTGTCGTCTACAGTGTTGCTACAGTGTCGCTACAGTGTCGTCTTCTCCGATCGTCTTCTCCGGCGAGTTTTCCGGCGAACTGGTTTTTCCGGCCACTATTCCGGCAAACCTTTGACCGGACTTTTGGAGGTCTTCCGGTGGTCGAAAAATTCCGAAAAAAATATTTTCGGAATCGTGGGAACGAGTACTTTACAATGGTGTGCCCGGAAATCGATTTTGAGGAAAAAAAATTTCGACCAAAAAACAATCGGTACCGAAACGAGGCTCTGATACCACTTGTTAGGATCGGAAAACTCTTCTATTCAACACTAAAACAGAATTACAATAGGAGGAGCAACTCTCACACTCGACTATTACAAAAAACCAACCCTTTCTCTAACACTTATACTCTAAGTGTTTCTCTCTAACTCTATATGTTTGTGGTGTGTTTTGGGATGCATTTACAACTGAGGTTGGGGCTCCTTTTATAGTCATGGCAGCCATCTTTTATGCAGCATTTTTAAATGTGTTCACCATATGAAAATAAGAATTTTCCACCTTAGGCTTTGTCAACAATGGTGGCTTCAAAGATTGAGGCTGGAACATAACAAGTACAACATTGCAGCATCGATTCGAAATGCTCGATATTGGGTTCGAAATAAGTTTCCCGGTATCCAAATTTCAAGTCTAGTATGTGTATGGATAGCTTTTGTTACAAATAACACGTTAAAGAAAAATCAGGTCAATCAGAGTTCGTATAAAGAATTTATAACATTGCAAAGCTAAACTCAAACCCAATCTGTATCGGAAACTTAAAACCATAAAAAGAAAAAAATAGAAAATTTCAGTTGGGAAATCACAAATGATAAAAGGGGAATCGCAATTGTAACAGAGGAAATTGTTGATGACCTTGCCAAAAAGCAAATTCGGAAAAAAAAAAAAAAATTACCGCAGAGGAAATCGCAATTGGTATTAACCCACTACGATTTCGATGGCTATTTTAGGATTTTCGAATTTTTAAATTATTTTTATGTATAAACTTATTTAATTAGACTATTTTAGTGATTTTCTATAAATTTTAATAACGATATATATTAAGATTTTAACCTCAGTGGTGCGTAACAACTAACGATTTAAATTAGAAAATCTTTTGCAATCAAATGAATTTGAGGTCGATCTGGACATTTAGACTCAGTGGTACTTAAAAAACCAGTAGGTGTTAATGCTCATATGCTAAAAATGCATACATCTTGAACTTCACCTGACCAATTTTTATTCTTTTTCAATTAGTTCTTAGCAAGGAGGCAGGGGTAGTGATGGAAACTCAAAAATATTCTAATCATTAAAATACCAACATGTATTTACATAATTTATTATGAAAATGACATTTCTATAATTTAATCACCCTAGATTCTCTATATACCTTTAAATAATACAAGGAAATATTCACGAAAGCAACATTAATGTGACCTCATTTTTTGTTAATAAACAAAATGTATTACATTTCCGGTAAATAATTTAAACAACTCTAGCTTTTGAAAATAAAAATATTTCTTAATAATTATAATTAAACTAGGTGAAATTTTGTGCGTTATGTGTAATACAATTATATAGTTAAAAATATATACAAATATATATTTAAAGATAGAGAAAACCATGGAAAACCCCTACCTATTATCTAACAAATCCTGAAAAAACCATTTTATTATTTTTTTAGTACGTTAAAACCCTTTTATTCTTGATTTCTCTTATTTAAACCACTTATTTAATGATTACCCACTAAAATCGATCTAATATTAGGTAATCTTAGATTGTTGGTGGTTATGAGCTTACATGTGATGTAAGTGGAGTTGACATTCTCCATCAAACACAAATGTCGAACATGCGAGTGGGAAGAAGCTAGGGTTAAAGAATCAGTTAAATAAATCGGGGTAACTAAGGTGACAGAAGGCCAGGGTTAAAGAATCAAAGGTGAAATAGGATCATCTTCGGTAATTTCTACTTGACGGGCTAGGTTCACTCGGTAATTTCTTCTCGAGTTTCTCTTGGGTTTGAAATTGAAGAAGAAGCTCCATAGGATCGACCCATCAGTTTGTAACGAGAGACAGAGAGGGTGTGATTGAAGGAAGTCGTGGGTTTCGCCTTCACAGATACGAACACTTGATTTTAAACCTAATTCTTCCCTACCAGTTGTCACATCAAGTTACATGTCATCTTTTATATGCCAGATAAGATTACAAGTCATATTTTATATGAAACATATGCTATATTACCGGCTGGGAAAGGGCAACCGGTTACGTATCCTTAACTTAAGAAATTTCAATATTACAAGGGTTTTAACGTACTCAAAAATAATAAAAGGGTTTTTTCAGGAATTGTTAGATAATAGGTAGGGTATTTCCATGGTTTTCCCTTAAAGATAAACATATTACTTTTATTAACTTTGCGATAATAATTTTTTCACTCGGTTGACATAAATATTGTATTTATTTTCACCTTTATGATAAAATAAACATCTATTAAAACTATATAACATCAAAATCATCTCTATTTATGGGTTGCGTGTGAAATAAATTGAATATGATTTTATATTTAGTAGTATTTTTAACTATTGATATGATTAATTAATTTAGACAAAATTACAAAAATGGTCCCTGTGGTTTGCCAAAAATTGTCACTTTGGTACAAAAAGTTTTGGATTAGCACCACCGGTCTAAAATAGGAATTTTATTGCGGATTTGGTCCAATTTTTTTAAAAATTCTTAAAATGACGAATTTACCATTTCTATTTTGTTTTTCCATTTTCTTTTTTTACAACAATTTAAGAAAAAAGAAAAATAATAATACCACACTCACACCCCTCTTTTATGAGACTCTCTCAATCTCTCTGTTTACTATTTCGTTGGAAGCCACCACCATTGTCGCCATATATGCCGAAAACTAGGGGTGCAAGTGAGTCGAGATACTCGGGATCGACTCATTAAAAACTTGACTCGAGCTCGAGTTAAACGAGTCCGATCCGATCTTATGTTTTTAAGCTCAATTAGGCTCGCGAGCCGAACGAGCATATATATATATATATATATATATATATATATATATATATATATATATATATATATATATATATATATATATATATATATATATATATATATATATATATATATATATATATATATATATATATATATATATATATATATATATATATATATGTTAAAATTATATTTCGTTTTTAAAGATGGTACGAGAAAATCCCAGTGTAATCACTGTAAGGCAAAGCTCGCTATTAATGGTTCAGGTCCTACATCATCATTCAAACGACACTTAAGGAAGATTTGCATTCTCTTTCGAGAATGGTACTTATCAAGTTATGTCAATTTGCAGGTTTTGTATGAGGTGTGAAGTTGCATCAAGGAAGATTTGCATTTGCCGTCATTTTATAATTGGCCTTTCTAGTTATTTTTTCATTTGAGATTTCATCAAGAAATATTTGCATTCTCTTTTAATAAAATTTTTACTTGAATGGAATGTATTGTAGTATGATAATGGTTAAACGAGCTCAAAAAGCATAAACGAGCTCGAGCCGAGCCTAGGCTCATTTTGGCTCGCGTGATAAACGAGCTTAGCCAAGCCGAGCTAGAGTATCTAAATTTTCCCAAAAGCTGAGCTCGAGCTTTGGAATTGTGCTCGAATCGAGCCGAGCTCGAGCTCCCATGAACTTAAACGAGCTCTTGCCAAGCTTGGGTATGTTCGGGCTCGGCTCGACTCATTTATACCCCTACCGAAAACCACCACCACCCCCACCTCGTCCCTTTCCTTTATTCTCTCTCCTCTTTCCTCTCTCCTTTCTCACATCTTTCACTATCGTGTTGGAAACTTCCGACCAAGCCTTCGCTGGCCAGCCTTCCTCCCTATCTGGAGAAAGAGCTGAAAGTGAAAAATATATGGAACGAAAGGATACTAAGCTGAAAAGTCTCCATTTCCTGGAGAATGTGTATTCACTTTGGAGGTTTGGAGAAAGGTTATGAAAAAGTCTCATTTTATGCTGATTTAACAAAACCCTCCTTCGATCTTCAATCTCCTTGCTGATGAAGATAACAATAGTGCTAGAGCTTGCTAATGAAGATGGCAGTGACTCTAGGGTTTGATGATAAAGACAAAGATAAATCCCATAAGAAGCTCCGATTGTCAAAAGACCAGTCAGCGGTACTCAAAGGTCAGTTAGTCATCGTCGTCAGGTCTATTTGTGCTGCTGAAACCCCTAACCTTTATTTTCAGATTATGTTTGTCGGATCAATTCATCACTATCATCGAATCTGTTTATCAAATTTGAATTTCTTGAAGGTCCAATGAAGGGTTTTCAGATTGGAGCTAGTGAGTTAGGGTTGAGTTAGGGTTTTCAGAAATCTATGTTCATGATTTAGGGTTTTCAATTGTATTGATCTAGAAAAAGTTATCAAGTTCATGATTATACTTTTTTTTTTCTAATTTTGCTAGCCTAGTAATATTTAGTTTTCGACGTATGTGTTCTTGTTCTTGAAATCTGGAAAAAACGACTTTGCAGAAATATATTCTATTCATTTTTTCAATTTCTGTTTTCTGGAAAAATTGAGTGTTCATGTTTGAGTTTACTAGTATGGTAATATTTTGTTCTTCAGATATGGAAAATTTGTTTTTGATCGGAAGTGGCGGTGGTGTTGATCGGAGATGGTGGTGGTGTTAATCGGAGATGGTGGTGGTGGTGTTGATCAGAAATGGTGGTGGTGTTGATCAGAAATGGTGGTGCTGTTGACTGAAGGGGGAGAGATATAGTGGTATTATTTTTTTCTTTTTTCTTAAATTGTTGTAAAAAAGAGAATAAAAAAACAAAATAGAAAGGGTAAATCCGTCATTTTAAGAATTAAAAAAAGTTGGACCAAATCCGCAATAAAATTCCTATTTTTTACCAGTGGTGCTAGTCCAAAACTTATTGGACAAAAGTGGTAATTTTTGGCAAACCACAGGAACCATTTTTGCAATTTTGTTATTAATTTATAGGGTGGATCTATACATACAAATCTAGTTTCTGTTTGTACCCCCTGATTTGAGGTTTTGTTTTTTATTTTATTTTTGTCTTTTGCCTATTTTGCCTATTTTTTCTAAGTGTTATCTTTTTCATTTTTATTTATACTAATAATATTTGATTTGTTTTATTATTATTATTATTATTATTAGAAAAACAATAATAGTAAATTTAGCTTTTATAATTTTTACGTTTTAGTAATAATAAAACAATAGTGTTTTCTTTTAAGTAATTATATAGTTAGTTAATTTGCAAATAACTCATTTGTCTAACTTTTTAATTTTTATTATTATAACTATTTCAAATAACAAAGATTTATTTTGTTTTTAAGATCAAAATATAAATTTTAATTTAAGATTACTTTTATTTATTGTTATTGCCAGTTATTTTTAAATTAATTTGTCACACCCAAAAATTTTCGCAAAATATTTGAACTTTTTAAAACAACTTTTATAGAAGAAGCTATGAGTTTACAAAAGATAAGTATCACAAACCAAATTATAACGAAATAAACATAACAATGTGCGGAAGCAAAATAATAATAATGTCCCAAAATGGAAATTCTTCTAGTAGTGGTATCCCGGTGCTCCAAGTCACGCCTCAGCCTCTTTAATCTTAATACCTGAAAATGTTAGGGGAAACCGTAAGCATAAAGTTTAGTGAATTCAAACACAGACATCATATCAATATTCACATTTACTAATCCAAATCCAATTCCAATTATAATTACATTAATAAGCAATGAACAAATCAATGCTTATATTAATAGGGAGGATTTGTAGGTTTGAGCCGCACCAGGTAAATCCCGTATCCTTTGGCCCTGATCCCCGCACCTCATAAAGAGTATAACGTTGGTGATCTTACCTAACTACCCCTCATAGTATTAATCAATCACATACAGTGCACATGTACGATTTTATAACAATAATATAGCATGCTTTAAATAGTAAATCTAAACAATCACACACGAGCTATCTAGCAAACATAAATACTAATACAACGGTGTGAGAGAACTCACCTTGAGAGAGTGAGTAACTGATAGGAGTCAATATAAGGCTACCAAGCTTGTGCAAACTTCAAGGCTTCACCTAAATAAAACTAAAGGTTAGAAGAGTGAAGTTGTGAAACTAAGAAATGAGAAGGGAGTAATCACAGCAAGGACTCTAAAACAGTCCTGCTGATCGGGACTGAATTACTCCAAAATGCACAATAGAAACATAGGATTAAATAATTTTTGCAAGAAACTACAATGGCTTAGGTTTCCAGAACCATAAGGAACTCCTCATAACTCCAAAGGATGTAAGAGATATGAATTTTACAAAAAGACGTGTCACTGTAGTCTTTGGACGGACAATCAGGTGGTGTTGGCCAATTCTACCCAACTTGTGTGTGGAATTAGCTCCAACCAAACATCAGAGGAACCTTAGACACAAAAATACAAGTCTCAAAGTTGGAATCGATTAAAAAGGGTTTCCCAAGCTCTAGATATAAATATTACAAGGTGGTCAATCATAGAATCAGCATAAGCTGGTGACTGTCCATTGACCTGGAGTGTGGGTCCATTCTAACCAAGTTATAATAAGAATTAACGACCCATCTTCTCCAGTTATTAAATTAACTATGTAATGTACTTGTGGGTATTTGGAATCACTCAGGATCATTTCCCAAACCCTAGTAATGATAAAAACAAAATGACATGTCACAGAAGACCCGGATCAGACCCAACAGCAGAGAAGCTGTTGTTGCCCATAGGTAAAGTCCTTTTTATCGAGGGTGCCTTTTAAGAAAGTTACCCAACTCGATTTTTGAACTTTGGGCACTGATATGGGGTCCATTTGAGTTCTAGAACTAGAGATATGATTTTTACAAGAAGGGGGACTCACCAGTGAAATCTGACAGAAACCCTAGGTTATGTTGCGAAATTCATAACTCAGTATCTAGACCTTGAAATCAAAATTCCTCTGGTCAGAGCCTGGATATATGTCTTGGGAACCTTCGGTTAAAGTTTCGTGGCAATCCGACCTTTCAATCTCTGGGAATCGCCCAAACAATGTGGCTATGTTCTCAAATCCGGGAATAGAGAGGGTTAGGGAGAGAAAGAGAGTGAGCTGAGAGAGAGAGAAGGAGAGGGAGAGGGAGCCGTGAAAGAGAGGGTGGAGTGGAGGAATTAGGGTTTTTGGAACCCTAATACATTAGATTAGTGGGCTAAACCCTAAAGCCTTTGGGCTAGAAGACCATCTAAGCTTTAATTGGGTTTGGCTATAAACCCATGGACTTAATTATATGATTAAAAGATGGGAATAATTATAAGCCCAATATTTTAATTAATCATACCTTAATTAATTAAATTAATATAATGCCTCATAATTAATTAATTAAAATAAATAACGTACCGAGAAAAACCGGGGCGTTACAAATCTCCCCCACTAGGAACGGACTTCGTCCTCGAAGTCATTGCCAACAAATAAATCCGGATAATGAGCCCTCATCTCGTCCTCCGGTTCCCACGTCCATTCCGAACCCCGTCTATGTCGCCACTGAACCTTAATCAAGTTTATAGTTTTGTTCCGAAGGGTGTTCGTTTCCCGATCTAGAATCGCGACTGGTTGCTCAACATAGTTGAGACGCTCATCAATCTGGATATCCTCCAATGGTACCACTGTGGTCTCATCAACGACACACTTCCGCAGTTGAGAAACGTGGAAGGTGTCATGGATCAGGATGAGCTCCTCAGGTAACTCTAAACGATAGGCCACCTCCCCAACGCGAGCAATGACCTTGTATGGTCCAATGAATCGTGGTCCTAGCTTTCCCCGCTTCCGGAAACGGATTACGCCTTTCCAGGGAGAGACTTTTAACAACACAGAGTCTCCCACCTGAAATTCGAGGTTTGAGCGTCTTTTGTCGGCATAACTTTTCTGACGAATCCTTGCCGTGGCCAAATGGTCTCGTATCACCTGAATCTTTTCTATAGTTTGCAGCACGATCTCGGTACTCCCAAGTACCCTCTGTCCTACCTCGCCCCAACAAACAGGCGTTCTACACTTCCTTCCATACAAGGCTTCATACAGGGGCATCTTAATGCTAGAGTGATAACTGTTGTTATAGGAGAACTCGGCTAGATGCAAGTGATCATCCCAACTACCCCCAAAATCGATCGCACATACCCGAAGCATGTCTTCCAGTGTCTGAATCGTCCTCTCACTCTGCCCGTCCGTCTGCGGGTGGAAGGCTGTGCTAAAGTGTAATCGCGTACCCATCTATTCCTGAAATTTCCGCCAAAACCGGGAAGTAAAACGGGTGTCACGGTCGGAGACAATAGAAACGGGCACACCATGCAATGAGACAATCTCACGATCAAAGATCTCGGCCAACTTCTTTGCAGATGAACTCTCCTTTATGGGCAAGAAGTGAGCGCTCTTAGTTAGACTGTCGACAATCACCCAAATAGTATTAGCTCCACGGGGAGTCCTAGGCAGCTTAGTGATAAAATCTATGGTCAGATGCTCCCATTTCCATTCCGGAATCTCCAAAGGTTGCAATTTCCCATGCGGTTTCTGGTGCTCCACCTTGACCTTCCGGCAGGTCAAACATTCTTCCACATACCGGGCTACATCATTATTCATTCGGTGCCACCAGTAACCCTCCCGAAGATCCAGATACATTTTGGTAGCACCTGGATGTATGGAGAATTTGGACTTGTGAGCTCCCTCCATTAAGGTCTTACGGTTGCCTCCTGTAAATGGAACCCAAACTCTACCATGGCGGGTCAACAAACCTCGACTATCGAGTTCCATTTTGGGCAGTTCATTCTCAATTTTCTCCCGCTTGATGTTCGTTGCCATCTTTTGAGCATCACGGATCAGGTCTAGCAAGGGCGACACCATCGTCATACAGAGGCACTTAGCTCGAATAGGCTCGGCAGACGGTTTGTGACTGAGAGCATCAGCCACCACATTAGCTTTACCGGAGTGGTAGTGAATTTCGCAGTCATAGTCTTTCACCACATCTAGCCATCTGATCTGCCTCATGTTCAGATCTCGCTGATCGAAGAAATACTTCAAGCTCTTATAGTCGGTATATACAATAAACTTTACCCCATAGAGATAATGTCTCCAAATCTTGAGGGAAAATACCACAGCCCCAAGCTCCAAGTCATGAGTGGGGTAGTTTTGCTCGTGGGGTTTTAGCTGTCGGGAGGCGTAGGCTATAACCCTGCCTCACTGCATCAGTACTGCACAAAAACCCAGAAGTGATGCGTCACAATAAACCACTATATCCTCCACCCCATCCATTAGGGCCAAGATTGGTGCATCACATAATCGGGATCTCAATTCATCAAACGCCGCTTGCTGTTCTGGGCCCCACACAAATTTCTCTGATTTCTTGGTCAGTCGGGTAAGTGGTAACGCAATCTTTAAGAAATTTTCTATGAATCTACGGTAGTAACCACCTAAACCCAAAAAGCTACGAATTTCGGAAGGCGTTTTTGAAACCTCCCACTGCTTAATGGTTTCAACTTTGGCTTGTTCGACCTTGATACCTTCTTTGTTCACCACATGCCCCAAAAACTGAACCTCTTCTAACCAAAACTCACACTTTGAGAGCTTAGCATAAAGCTTTTCTCTCGCGAGAGTCTCCAAAACTTCCCGAAGATGTTGCTCATGCTCCTCCTTGGTCTTAGAGTAGACTAATATGTCGTCAATAAACACAATAACAGAGTGGTCAAGCATCGGGCTGCACACCCGATTCATGAGGTCCATAAAAGCGGCGGGTGCGTTGGTGAGCCCAAAAGGCATCACCACGAACTCATAATGCCCATAGCGAGTATGGAATGCGGTCTTCTCAATGTCTTCTTCTCGGACTCGCATCTGGTGGTAACCGGATCGTAAATCAATCTTGGAGAACCAAGATGCTCCCTGCAGCTGATCAAAAAGGTCGTCAATACGTGGTAGCGGGTATCTGTTCTTTATCGTGCGCTTGTTCAGCTCCCTATAATCGATACACATACGCTGGGTGCCATCCTTCTTCTTGACAAAAAGAATAGGAGCACCCCATGGCGAAGAGCTAGGCCGTATAAAACCCTTACTACTTAACTCTTGAAGTTGCTCCTGGAGTTCTTTCATTTCGGGTGGCACCAACCGATATGGAGCTTTAGCTATCGGAGTCGCACCCGGCAATAGATCAATGCGGAACTCCACTTGCCTAATAGGGGGCAACCCAGGGAGTTCCTTCGGAAAAACTGTTGGATTAGGTGTCTAAGCCATGACTTGTAATTGAACTTTTATCTTATGGTTAAAAGCAAAGTCCATTTGGGTTGCCCTCATGGGTGGAGGAAAGATAGTTCAGTAGAGAGAATATTTGATTTATTAATTGTATAATAAATCAATAGAAAATATATATATGGTTTATTAATATATTTAAGTGCTAATATATTAATTAGAAACTATATTAATTAATTGAGATTTAATCTAGAATTAATTGGATTTAATTTGGAGATTAAATTAATTAATTAAAAAGGTGCAGGGACTGGTATGGCATTTATTCAATAGTTGAATAACTGGCCAGGAAAACCAGGGACCAAAAGTGGCGCCAACTTGGAGGCTCCTCCAAGGGTTTGGCGAAACCCTAATTAGGGTTTGGTAAGCCTGGTCCAAGTGGTCAAAAGCCTTGTCCAATTGGAGGCTCCTTAGGGTTTCAGGTGTAACCCTAGGAGGCTATAAAAGGAACCCCCTGGCACCTCATATTCACGCCATCTTCTCTCTGGATTTACTCTGCTGGACTGATTCTTCCATCACCTGGGTGTGACTTTCATCTGAGGCAGGATAATTTTGCTGCTGCTTAAAAGGATCATAAGATCTAAGGTTGGTTTTTCTTGATTCTTCTTTAGAATTGAATTGTATCTTTTAGGTTCTTAGTTCTAATCTTCATAGAAGAAAACATAGATCAATATTAGGGTTGCATGTGAACCTTAGGTTATTTTGTGTTCATTGATTGCATAGAAACCCTTCAGTGGTATCAGAGCTAGCTTGTTTTCTTGTGTTTGATTATGAACTGCTTGAATTGTTTTGTGCCTAAGGGTTATTGGCGAAAATTAACCCTTGGGAGGAGGCCAAAATCGATCCCAAGGCTAGGGTTTCCTAACCCTAGCCGCCACCCTCCCTTGGTCCCCCTTGAATGCTTGATTTGCTTGCCTTAATTATGTGTTGTTATTTTTGGTATCTAAATCAACTAAAATAACTTGAACCCTAATTCCTTGGCTTGTAATTTTCGAAATTCATGGGACCATTACAGGTTAATTAATTTGATTAATTGGTAATCTGTAACCTAGATTTAATTAATTTAATTAATTGATTAATTAAAGGCAAATTAAATCTGCCTTAAGAATTAATTAAAATTTTCAAGAAAATTAGAATAATTTGAGAAAATTAGAATTTAATTAATTCTAAAGATATTTTAATGAGATTAAAATATATCTTATATATATTTAAAATTAAAAGTTAATTTAATATGTATAAGAAAATTGGTTAGTCTACCGCTAGTAAGCCTCATTCACAAAACTGTCCTATAAAGAGGGTATAAGGCGACTGACTATAAAATGTTAGTCTAATGGGTATCTACTCTTACCCACCGCTCTCCTGGTCAGTCGAGTGTCGTTAGCTGAACGGGTATGATAGAACCGCTAAGCCTCTTAAAAGTATAATGCTATAATTGAAAGTACTAGAACCCTAAAACAAATCCCAATCTAGTTACTTTAGGAAAATGTGAATTTGATGCTACCCCATGAAATTGCACATTGCACTTTATGAAACGTTGGTGGAGCGTGTGTGGTTTACCGGCACACCAATAGGGGTTCATAAAGAGTGGCAATGGGTGTCTCGGGTGTTATCATTGTTGATGGAGCGTGTGTGGTTTACCGGCACATCAATTTGAGATGATAATGGATCCCGAGAGCACCAAGCTAATTTGCATGGTTATTCACACCCGGTTTGTGATCCTCGGCATCCCAGTCACAAACGGTGGGGCATATCCGAGATTAAACATGCTATTGAACAGTTCAATAAATCTCATAAGAAACTAGGAATTCCATTTATAATAAGATTATTTTTCCGCGGTGGAATCGGCTGAATCGTCATTCGCCTACCTTTATAAAATTTGCTTATAGATTACGGCATCCCTCTTCTATGTTGCAAATTGTTATAGTTGGATCCTAGCCTTATTTTATATTGGGTTATTATAAGGACCGACAAGTATCTAATTAAACTTACCTTCTTTTATAGATGTCTTCTGCTGATCAATCCGCTCCCCAATCAAACTCCAGTGTTCCCTCAATCCTCTCACTATGTTCCAGGGTTCAATTGAACGGGACAAACTATAATGACTGGATTAGAAACATCAAGATGGCTCTGAGGTATGAGAACAAAGAGTATGTTCTCGAGACCGAGCTTGTCGATGTCGACCCCGAAACTGCTACTCCCGAGGAAATTGCCTCGTACCAAAAACATACTGATGATGCAACCAAAGTGGCCTGCATCATGATCGCCACAATGAACCCCGAATTGCAGAGAATATACGAAGACTACTGGCCCTATGAGATGCACAAGGAGCTAGCGGAAAAGTTCCGCAAGCAAGAGCGCATCGAAAGGTGCGAAGTGGTCAAGGACTTCACGAACAGCAAACCCAAAGATGGAGAGTCCATCTGCACTCATGTGCAAAGAATGCAAGGTTACGTGGAGCGGCTTAGAAAGCTTGCGATGCCTGTACCGGAACAGTTGGCCGTTGACATAGTGCTTAACTCGTTGCCGAGTTCTTATGACCAGTTCAGGCTGGCTTATCATTTGAACAACAATCAGGCTAATATGACTGAGTTGCATCGCATGCTTCGAGTAGCTGAAGACGGGATGAAGGGTAAAAGTGTACCCTCGGTTAATCAGCCCGTTCTAGCCATTGGAAGTGGCAAAGGAAAGAAAAGGAAGGGCCCTCCTAAACAAAATTGGAGGGAAAAGGTTCAGGCCGGGTCATCCAGTAATGGCTCGAGAACCAAGACTTCCCAAATTCCTTGTGTGGCCAACCCCGATGAAGCAAACTGTTTCTACTGCAAAGAAAAGGGCCATTGGAAGAGAAGCTGCCCCAAATACTTGCAGGATGTCAAGGATGGGAAAGTAAAGCCATCGACAGCAGGTATATACACTATCTCTAAAAACTCACCATCTTCTAATTCTTGGGTCCTTGATACAGGATGTGGTTTTCACATTTGTTCTGATATGCAGGGCCTAAAGGAAAGCAGGGAGGTGGAGCACGGTAGACTGAACTTGATCATGGGCAATAGGAGATCGTCCCCTGTTACCAAGATTGGAGTTTATAGTTTAGTGCTTAGTAGTGAAGTTTGTTTAGATTTATTAGATTGTTGCTATTCGCCAGAAATGGCAAGAAATATTATTTCATTTCACGCATTATTCAGACAAGGATTTCATTTTTCTTTTGATAATAATATTGGATCTATTTCTGTTTTCAAAAATGGTATTTTGAATTTTACTGCTTATCCTTGTAATGGTGTGTATGAAACTGTGAAATGTGTTGACAATCTAGGACAAAGTGTAAATTATATTGATTCTACTAGTGACGTGGAAAAGGCATGTCTGTGGCATAGTCGGCTCGGGCACATCAGCAAGAAACGCATCGCCCAACTCCAAAAGGATGGAGTGTTGGAATCATTCGACCTCAAGTCGGATGATGTATGCGAATCTTGTCTGTTGGGCAAGATGACTAAATCACCTTTCAAAGGGTCTTTTGAAAGAGGTGAGGGTCTATTGGACATTATTCACACGGATGTGTGTGGTCCATTCAGATCAACCACAAAGGATGGCACGCGGTTCTACGTGACTTTTACCGACGATTTTAGTAGATACGGTTACATCTACTTGATCAAGCACAAGTCGGACACCTTTGAAAAGTTCAAAGAGTTTAAGAACGAAGTAGAGAATCAATTAGGCAGGAAGATAAAGATGCTCAGATCCGACAGAGGCGGAGAGTATCTAAGTATCGAGTTCCTAGACTATCTAAAGGAATGTGGAATAGTTTCGCAGTTGACACCTCCCAGGACACCACAGTTGAACGGTGTTGCAGAGAGGCGCAACCGAACCCTGTTGGACATGGTTCGTTCCATGATGAGTCGAGCTTCACTTCCCATTCACTTCTGGGGGTATGCCTTAGAGACTGCCGCCCATATCCTCAATCTTGTCCCAACTAAGAAGGTTGCGAAAACACCTCATGAGATGTGGACGGGGAAAGCTCCCTCGTTGGCACATATCAAGGTCTGGGGTTGTGAGGCTTTCGTTAGACGAGAGACTCAAGACAAACTCGCAGACAGAAGCGAAAGGTGTTTCTTCATTGGTTATCCCAAACAGTCCTTTGGATATCTATTCTACAGACCGAGCGAGGACGTGGTCTTTGTAGCTAGACGAGCAGTCTTTCGAGAGAGAGAGCTCGTATTCAAAGAGGACAGTGGGAGTACCATTGATCTGGAAGAAATTCAAGAGTCATCAGATGACGCAACCTTAGGAGAAACTAGCAACCAACATGAGGATGAAGTTCCTGTTGGACCGACAGATGTATCCTTACCTCTTAGGCGTTCCGGTAGGGTTAGCATGCCACCCGAGTTTTATGGGTTCCATATAACTTCGGATGGGGACACTTTTGTCAGTGATAGGACACTGATAAATTTGGATGAACCAGCTAACTACCAGGAAGCAGTGGCGGGCCCTGAGTCTGCCAAGTGGAAAGAGGCCATGGATAGCGAGATCAAGTCCATGTATGACAATCAAGTTTGGAACTTGGTTGACAATGTACCGGGTCGAAAGACAGTCGGGTGCAAATGGATCTTCAAGAAGAAGACAGACATGGACGGAAAGGTACACACTTTCAAGGCAAGACTGGTTGCGAAGGGCTTTACTCAAACCCCAGGGGTTGACTATGACGAGACCTTCTCACCAGTAGCTAAGATAAAGTCTATTAGGATTATGCTGGCCATAGCTGCATTTCATGACTATGAAATTTGGCAGATGGACGTGAAAACCGCTTTCCTTAATGGGAAGCTGACTAAGGATGTTTACATGAATCAGCCAGAGGGTTTCGTCGATGCAAAGTATCCTAATAAGGTGTGTAAGCTTGAGAGATCAATCTACGGATTGAAGCAAGCTTCTCGCAGCTGGAATCTTTGTTTCCATGAGAAAGTCAAAGAGTTTGGCTTCTCTAGGAGCGAGGATGAGTCCTGCGTATATGTCAAGGCTAGTGGGAGTATAGTCACCTTTCTGGTGCTGTATGTCGATGACATACTGCTCATGGGAAACGATATTCCAACCCTGCAAGATGTTAAGGCTTGGCTTGGGAAATGTTTCGCCATGAAGGACCTAGGAGAGGCTGCCTATATTCTTGGGATTAGAATATTGAGAGATAGGAAGAAGAGACTGATTGGACTCAGTCAGGGTACATACTTGGATAAGGTACTAAAGAGGTTTAGTATGGAAAATTCCAAGAAGGGAGAGCTGCCTATTCAAAGTAATGCGAAGCTGAGTAAGACTCAAAGTCCGAGTACAGACGAGGAAATAGCTGAGATGAGTCGAGTACCATACGCTTCAGCTGTGGGATCGATCATGTACGCTATGACGTGTACTCGCCCTGACGTGGCTTTTGCTTTAAGCATGGTCAGTCGGTACCAGGGTAACCCTGGAAGGGCGCATTGGATAGCTGTGAAAAATATACTCAAGTATCTGCGAAGGACAAAGAACATGGTGTTAATCCTCGGTGGCAGTGATACCTTGAGAGTTGAAGGATATACAGACGCCAGCTTTCAGACGGATAGAGACAGTGGTCGGTCTCAGTCGGGCTGGGTATTCCTTTTGAACGGTGGAGCAGTGACTTGGAAAAGTTCCAAGCAAGAAACAGTGGCTGATTCTACGTGCGAATCAGAGTACATAGCAGCAAGTGAAGCGTCAAAGGAAGCGGCTTGGCTGAAGAACTTTATCGGTGACCTTGGAGTAGTCCCGAGTATTCAGGAGCCCTTGGAACTGTTCTGCGATAATGAAGGTGCGGTCGCCTTGACAAAGGAACCGCGAGATCATGGAAAGTCCAGACATATCGACAGAAAGTACCACTACATCAGGCATAGGGTAGAAGAAGGTCACCTCCTTGTAAAGAGGGTATCATCGGAAGATAATCCTGCAGATCCCTTGACAAAGGCTCTGAGTAGGATTAAGCATAATCAGCATGCTAGGAGCATTGGATTAAGAGATGATATAAGTTTTAGTAATTAGATAGGTTCGAAACTTGTAACAATGTATTGTATTTGACTCTTGTGATTTAATAATAGAGATTTATTATGGTTTACTACTCTTGTCAGTACTTTATCATTGTGTTTCATTTTGCATGTTTTACTTCCTGAATAATTGGATTATTCAAATATCCACAGTCGATTACACTTTAAGGGAGTAAGTGTGAAGTAAGACTGTCATGAATTGGTAATAGATTGTCTAAGGAGTTAGACATTGCAATTGGATTGCTGAACCATTCGTGAGTACTTGGAAATGGAGATTTGAGTATTGGATAAACCCGCGCTCAATGGATTGCTTCATGGATTACATCACGAGCAATGTTGAGACGATAATATCTTTTGATCTTTAAGCTAAGACATATGAGTTATGATTTATTAGACAGGTTGTTCATTGATAATATGAAAACGCATCGGTAACTCGATGTTATAAAACGTATTGTTGTGAGTGATTTGTCTGGTAAAAGACATAAGTATATGAGTCGAAGTTTATTCGTCCCTTGACCCTAACGGGAAACAGATATCTGTAGGCCTCTCGATGATTTTGAAGTTGACTAAAATGGTTGGCCAACCGGGACTAAATTGGTAGTCTAAGAGTCATATGCAAATCGGAAATCGAGGAACAGTGAATCAGACCAGATTGATTTTATCCATGTCTTGAGTCTGAAAATATCTTGTTGGACGGAGGATCATCTGATCACTTATCTTTGGACAGAACTGACTGGGTCAGAGTTCAGACAATTAAAGTCATAGACTTATCCAAGTGGGAGACTGTTGGATTAGGTGTCTAAGCCATGACTTGTAATTGAACTTTTATCTTATGGTTAAAAGCAAAGTCCATTTGGGTTGCCCTCATGGGTGGAGGAAAGATAGTTCAGTAGAGAGAATATTTGATTTATTAATTGTATAATAAATCAATAGAAAATATATATATGGTTTATTAATATATTTAAGTGCTAATATATTAATTAGAAACTATATTAATTAATTGAGATTTAATCTAGAATTAATTGGATTTAATTTGGAGATTAAATTAATTAATTAAAAAGGTGCAGGGACTGGTATGGCATTTATTCAATAGTTGAATAACTGGCCAGGAAAACCAGGGACCAAAAGTGGCGCCAACTTGGAGGCTCCTCCAAGGGTTTGGCGAAACCCTAATTAGGGTTTGGTAAGCCTGGTCCAAGTGGTCAAAAGCCTTGTCCAATTGGAGGCTCCTTAGGGTTTCAGGTGTAACCCTAGGAGGCTATAAAAGGAACCCCCTGGCACCTCATATTCACGCCATCTTCTCTCTGGATTTACTCTGCTGGACTGATTCTTCCATCACCTGGGTGTGACTTTCATCTGAGGCAGGATAATTTTGCTGCTGCTTAAAAGGATCATAAGATCTAAGGTTGGTTTTTCTTGATTCTTCTTTAGAATTGAATTGTATCTTTTAGGTTCTTAGTTCTAATCTTCATAGAAGAAAACATAGATCAATATTAGGGTTGCATGTGAACCTTAGGTTATTTTGTGTTCATTGATTGCATAGAAACCCTTCAAAAACAACTCTGAAGTCAGAAACAACCGGGATTTCATTAAGTACCCTGGCAGCAGAACAAGAAGCGAGGGCCAAACGAGGAGTATCTCCCTGATAAGTTTTCCGCCCTTAGGGTTTCGAACGCGAACTTGTTTCTTACGACAGAGGATTTCCGCATCAAACGCGTCAAGCCAATCCATACCCACGATAACACAAAGATCTCGCATCGCAATGGGAATAAGATCAATAGGGAATTCAACCCCGGAAAATTCGAGAGTACAGCCCCGATACACGTCGGTGACATAAATCATACGGTTATCGGCAACTTTGATAACCATTGGGCGAGCCAGTTTTCCGATACTACGACCCAGACGATTAATGAATGTGCGATATACAAAAGAATGAGTAGCACCGCTGTCGAACATAACAACAGCGGGCTCGGAGTCTAACAAATAAGTGCCTGATCCACAACATATAAACAATATTTAAACTACCATCAAATTTAAACAATACAAGAGTGAAGGAGAATGAAGGAAAGGGGATTTTACCCGCCACAGTCGTGGTAATCGCCGGCTCCTCTGCAGTCAGTTGGTGAACACGTCATCGTGTCACCATGGTAGTTCCCTTAGATGTCGATGCACCCGCGGGTTTCATACCCCCGCCTCCACCACTATTCTTCAACAGTGGGCAATCAGGCTTCTTGTGTCCCTTCTCATTACAGTTAAAATAGGTAGGAACCAAAGAGGGAACCTGTGGTGATGCCACCACCACTGAGGACTTGCAATTCTTCCAATGATGATCCGGCTTCTTGCAGTTGTAACACACTAACCGACTCTTGTCGTCCTGTCCTGCAAACGGCCTATACTCGTATCTCGTCTTCCCACCGTTCTTCTGCTTCTTATGTGCATCACCGGACGTCTTGGTCAGGGCGTGGTCCGCCTTCCTCTTGTGCTGCTGGGTCTGTAACTCAATCTCCCTCCTCCTAGCGGCATCCATAACAGCTGACAGTGTTGTGAACTCCTGCATGCTCACAAACTCCCGTATCTCCGTACGAAGGGCATCCTTATACCTGCTAACCAACCATGCCTCATCTCCGGCAAATGAGGGACAGAAAGACATCATCTCCAGGAACTTGGCATTCAGTTCTGACACGCACTCTGAAGTCTGCTCAAAGGTCATAAACTGCTGCAGCATCCGCTGCTGCTCCACCTTGGGCACATACTGCTTCTCAAACCTCTCCACAAACTGGGCCCAAGTCAGGGCTCTCAGCTCATCCTCAGTCAACAATGTCGTAACAGTCTTCCACCAGGCATTCGCCTTCTTCCTCAGCTGGCTCATCGCAACAACAACCTTGAACTGGTCTGGGCACCCGCAAGTCATGAGGGCGCTTTCAATATCGGCAATCCAGTGCTTAGCCTCTACTGGATTCAAGTCACCATTCCACTGAGGGGGTGGCACTTAGAGAACTTCTCATAGTAGTAGGCTGAGTCGCGAACAGGCGACGCGTGTAAAGCTCCTCCGTGAATAGCTACGAAACGCTCATCCAAGAGGGCACGAACTTGGGTAATGATGTCAGTAGTAACATTCGGAATGAGGTCATTGAAGGCATTGTTAAATTCTTCAGCGATGAGTTCCCTAACTTGCTCCATTTGGGTCCGATTTAGATGAGTAGACGGAGCCATCTATATTCGCAGAGTAAAGAGATTATTAGGATTTATTCGTCCTAGATATTTCTATGAAGACGGAACACTCAGCTCACTGGACATTTTCAACCTTGCCCCGACACGAGATCGGCATCGGTGCTTCAAATAGTAGGGGCCCTTCTACTACCTTTCACACAAATTCCAATCTTGCATTCGCGTCTAGTTTCAAATGTTCCAGTTCGCTCTAGCCGGTTATTTAAACAACTCTCTCTCACATGGTATTACTAGCCTAGGTGAAATTTTAACAATTTTAGGGCTAGCTAATGATAAGTCTAATGGCAAAGCTCCTAATAACAATTCAAGGTGCAAAAATCTATCAAAATAAAAGTATAAGAAACAAGGCTTACTTGGCTGACCGGCACACCCTGGGATCTTCCACTACTAGTCTTCAAAATTTTAAAGAAGATTCTTTTAGAAATTATTTTAAGGGAAACAAAATTTTTAAGAGCCTCAAATTTGAGTCTAGAACATTCCTAAGAATGCCTAGTTCTCTCAAACGTGTGCTCTGATACCAACTTGTCACACCCAAAAATTTTCGCAAAATATTTGAACTTTTTAAAACAACTTTTATAGTAGAATCTATGAGTTTACAAAAGATAAGTATCACAAACCAAATTATAACGAAATAAACATAATAATGTGCGGAAGCAAAATAATAATAATGTCCCAAAATGGAAATTCTTCTAGTAGTGCTAACCCGGTGCTCCAAGTCACGCCTCAGCCTCTTTAATCTTAATACCTGAAAATGTTAGGGGAAACCGTCAGCATAAAGCTTAGTGAATTCAAACACAGACATCATATCAATATTCACATTTACTAATCCAAATCCAAATCCAATTATAATTACATTAATAAGCAAGGAACAAATCAATGCTTATATTAATAGGGAGGACTTATAGGTTTGAGCCGCACCGGGTAAATCCCGTATCCTTTGGCCCCGATCCCCGCACCTCATAAAGAGTATAACGTTGGTGATCTTACCTAACTACCCCTCATAGTATTAATCAATCACATACAGTGCACATGTACGATTTTATAACAATAATATAGCATGCTTTAAATAGTAAATCTAAACAATCACACACGAGCTATCTAGCAAACATAAATACTAATACAACGGTGTGAGAGAACTCACCTTGAGTGAGTGAGTAACTGATAGGAGTCAATATAAGGCTACCAAGCTTGTGCAAACTTCAAGGCTTCACCTAAATAAAACTAAAGGTTAGAAGAGTGAAGTTGTGAAACTAAGAAATGAGAAGGGAGTAATCACAGCAAGGACTCTAAAACAGTCCTGCAGATCGGGACTGAATTACTCCAAAATGCACAATAGAAACATAGTATTAAATAATTTTTTCAAGAAACTACAATGGCTTAGGTTTCCAGAACCATAAGGAACTCCTCATAACTCCAAAGGATGTAAGAGATATGAATTTGACAAAAAGACTTGTCACTGCAGTCTTTGGACGGACAGTCAGGTGGTGTTGGCCAATTCTACCCAACTTGTGTGTGGAATTAGCCCCAACCAAACATCAGAGGAACCTTAGACACAAAAATACAAGTCTCAGAGTTGGAATCGATTAAAAAGGGTTTCCCAAGCTCTAGATATAAAAATCACAAGGTGGTCAATCACAGAATCAGCATAAGCTGGTGACTGTCCATTGACCTGGAGTGTGGGTCCATTCTAACCAAGTTATAATAAAAATTAACGACCCATATTCTCCAGATATTAAATTAACTATGTAATGTACATGTGGGTATTTGGAATCACTCAGGACCATTTCCCAAACCCTAGTAATGACAAACAAAAATGACATATCACAGCAGACCCGGATCAGACCCAACAGCAGAGAAGCTGTTGTTGCCCATAGGTAAAGTCCTTTTTATCGAGGGTGCGTTTTAAGAAAGTTACCCAACTCGATTTGTGAAGTTTGGGCACTGATATGTGGTCCATTTGAGTTCTAGAACTCGAGATATGATTTTTACAAGAAGGGGGACTCACCAGTGAAATCTGACAGAAACCCTAGGTTATGTTGCGAAATTCATAACTCAGTATCTAGACCTTGAAATCAAAATTCCTCCAATCAGAGCCTGGATATATGTCTTGGGAACCTTCAGTTATAGTTTCGTGGCAATCCGACCTTTCAATCTCCGGGAATCGCCCAAACAATGTGGCTATGTTCTCAAATCCGGGAATAGAGAGGGTTAGGGAGAGAAAGAGAGTGAGCCAAGAGAGAGAGAAGGAGAAGGAGAAGGAGCCATGAAAGAGAGGGTGGAGTGGAGGAATTTGGGTTTTTTGAACCCTAATATATTAGATTAGTGGGCTAAACCCTAAAGCCTTTGGGCTAGAAGACCATCTAAGCTTTAATTGGGTTTGGCTATAAACCCATTGACTTAATTATATGATTAAAAGATGGGAATAATTATAAGCCCAATCTTTTAATTAATCATACCTTAATTAATTAAATTAATATAATGCCTCATAATTAATTAATTAAAATAAATAACGTACCGAGAAAAACCGGGGCGTTACAAATCTTCCCCACTAGGAACGGACTTCGTCCTCGAAGTCATTGCCAACAAATAAATCCGGATAATGAGCCCTCATCTCGTCCTCCGGTTCCCACGTCCATTCCGAACCCCGTCTATGTCGCCACTAAACCTTAACCAAGTTTATAGTTTTGTTCCGAAGGGTGTTCGTTTCCCGATCTAGAATCGCGACTGGTTGCTCAACATAGTTGAGACGCTCATCAATATGGATATCCTCCAATGGTACCACTGTGGTCTCATCAACAACACACTTCCGTAGTTGAGAAACGTGGAAGGTGTCATGGATCAGGCTGAGCTCCTGAGGTAACTCTAAACGATAGGCCACCTACCCAACGCGAGCAATGACCTTGTATGGTCCAATGAATCGTGGTCCTAGCTTTCCCCGCTTCCGGAAACGGATTACGCCTTTCCAGGGAGAGACTTTTAACAACACAGAGTCTCCCACCTGAAATTCGAGGTCTGAGCGTCTTTTGTCGGCATAGCTTTTCTGACGACTCCTTGCCGTGGCCAAATGGTCTCGTATCACCTGAATCTTTTCTGTAGTTTACAGCACGATCTCGGTACTCCCAAGTACCCTCTGCCCTACCTCGCCCCAACAAACAGGCGTTCTACACTTCCTTCCATACAAGGCTTCATACGGGGGCATCTTAATGCTAGAGTGATAACTGTTGTTATAGGAGAACTCGGCTAGATGCAAGTGATCATCCCAACTACCCCTAAAATCGATCGCACATGCCCGAAGCATGTCTTCCAGTGTCTGAATCGTCCTCTCACTCTGCCTGTCCGTCTGCGGGTGGAAGGCTGTGCTAAAGTGTAATCGCGTACCCATCTCTTCCTGAAATTTCCGCCAAAACCGGGAAGTAAAACGGGTGTCACGGTCGGAGACAATAGAAACGGGCACACCATGCAATGAGACAATCTCACGATCAAAGATCTCGGCTAACTTCTTTGCAGATGAACTCTCCTTTATGGCCAAGAAGCGAGCGCTCTTAGTTAGACGGTCGACAATCACCCAAATAGTATTAGCTCCACGGGCAGTCCTAGTGTAACATCCGTGTTTTGGGCCTAGGAGTTTTGGGCTTAAACCGTCAAATAAAATCTATTTTGTAAATAAAGAAAATAAATGAATAACTAAATTTAATATTTTGTTATATTTTATATTGTGAATAAATGGGCCAAATATAGTTTTAAAATCAAATTGTAACCAAATGTAAGAAATTTTGTCATAAGGACTAAAAGTGTCAATTTGGCCAAACTTACCCTAAGTATATTTGACTAGTCATAGATTTAGAAAATTAGAAGATATATTAAAGGAATTGATGTAGAGTTTAAATTAGGTCTAATAATTCCTTTAATTAATATTAAGGACCTAAATTGTGAAGAATTTTAGTGTAAGGGACTATTTGTGCCAAATTGGGAAACTAAGGGTCAGTATTGACTTAGTCAATGACTCAAGTGAAAGAAATAATTTATATTAGGGGCATTTGTATGAATATGGGAATTTTTTGTTAGAAGAGTTGACTTGTTGGATGTTGAGTGAAGAAGGCTCAAACTCAAGGGACTAATGTTGCAAATTCTTGAAAGATGACTTGTTTTTTATGGGGATCCTTCCCCAAATCAGCCATTCACGTTTTTGAAGATTAGAGAGAGTGAGAGATGGCGATTTTCATCTCTTCCAAGGAGACTTGGGTGGATTTTGAAGGATTATGATCATACTTGAAGAATTCAAGCAATCTAAGGTATAAACTCACTTTTCTAGCCCTAGATTTCGAGTTTAGGTTTGGGGTTTGGACCCAATCCGAGTTTCATGATGGGATGAGGTTCTTCCTATGATTCCCTAATGTTTATTTGATGTTTCTAAGTTGTTTTGATCATCATCCAATCCATGGATGCTCTAGATCCAATTATTTGATTGATTTGGGTGTTATGAACCCTAGAATTTGGGGATTTGTTGGATAATTGAGGAATCTAGAAATTGATGGTTGGATTTTGTAGTTTTGGATGAGGGGATTCATTTCTAATGATTCCCTAAGGATTCCAACCTTTGATTTGTAGTCTTAAACCATGAATCACTAGAAAATGAGAATTGGGTGTTGAAATGGGTTTTGTTCATGTAGATGATGATTTGATCTCTTGTTTAATGGATGGATGAATGAGTTAAGGTATCAATTTGGATGTATAAGTGGGGTAAGGATCATTTCCTAATGATTCCATGGAATGGAAGAAGGAATCTCCACTTGTAATCATCAATTGTAAGAATGGAATGGAGTCTTCCATGGTTTAAGCTTATGGAGTGAAGTTATGATCATGGAATGTAATTGATTCATTTGAAATGGTTTTGAATAGTTTAATTGAGTCTAATGATGTGTATTTTGGGAAGGAATAATGTCCTTTTGATGTACATGAGTTTTGGGAAGAATCGGAACTTGAATCGGGTCGAAAATGAGTGAAAATGACCAAAAAATCGGGGTTGCAGCAGGTCTACACGACCCGTGCAGGGTCACACGACCCGTGTAGGGGGTCTGGAGGCTACGGGTTGGGTTTCCTGCATTGCTACACGACCCGTGTAGGGCTACACGCCCCGTGTAGCTCTGTTTGGCCAGTTTTCTTAGTTTTTAGACCTTAAGCTTTATGGTTTGGGTTTTGGGTCCTTGTTTTAATGCCAATCTTTGGGAATGTTTTAACTAAGATTTTCCTTTTATTAGAAGGTCAAGGACCTCATTTTAGATGATGGATGATTGTTCCTTCTTGGTTCTAAAGGAGTATTTATAGTGTGACTTTTAGATGAATCGAGTATGATACCTTCCGTTTTTGTATTGTAGGAAGGGGATAGGTTGTAGTGACTTGGAAGTGAGACTAAGGACTTGACCTAAGACTCAATTAAGAGGATGTGATGGATGAGATGATGTCTAGGAGCGCCTTCAAATGCTTCAACCCCGTGTGGAGTTAGTGTTGACTCATCAGTTGACCTTGGGTGAGTTTACCGGGAGTACACATCCCAACTATTATCTTTTGTGTGTGTGTTATCAATTACTTTTCATGCATGTTATTATGTGCAATGTGTTATATGATTTCTACTTGTGCATCGCATGAAAATGAGTTTCTAAAGATGTTTTCAAACAAGAGTATGATGTTGTTTTTTTTTTAAAGACGTTTTTAGCATCCTATTGTGCATTGCATTTCATATAGGATGGGATTGACCGTGTGATACCTTGAGGACGAGTTTGACCCTTCTCTAAAATAAAGAGGGTGAGGAGTTAATACGAGTTTGACCCTTCTCTAAAATAAAGAGGGTGAGGAGTTAATACGAGTTTGACCCTTCTCAATCAAAGAGGGTGAGGAGTTATTACGAGTTTGACCCTTCTCAATCAAAGAGGGTGAGGAGTTATTATGAGTTTGACCCTTCTCTAAAATAAAGAGGGTGAGGAGACGCATGAGGGAGTTGCTAACCCTCATGGGGCTAGTGTGATGGCCACTAGTTCTAGTTTAACCTATACGGGGATCGAGTGATATGCTTCGTGCTTGTCATTCGTGAACTTAGGTAGGTGCCATTGAGGTGAGTTGGACTTTTATGAGATGGACGTGGGTTTGGGATAGTTGCATCATGCATTACATTTGCATATTAATACTATCTATTTTGAGTAAACCCTTATGATGTTCTAAATAACTTTTGAAGTGTGTGTTAAAACTATTTTTGGGGGTTTGTCCCGAGTGTGGTAGTTCACTACTCACTCGAAATGGGTCAACCTCGGGTAAACTCACTAGGCATTTCCATTGCCTAACTTATTTTGATGTGTACTTAGGTTGAGGAGTTTAGATGACTTAGAAGAGCTGGATGTTTAGAAGGCCACGGTTTGTGTGGTATCATTTAAATTGTGTAATGGTATTTGAATTGTTACAACCTCGCTATTTTATAAACTAAAATGTTTTATCTAAAATGGGACCAAACGTTGTTTTCCGCAACTTAAACCTAAATTATTTCTCATTAAACCCCATGTGTTTTAAAATAGTTTTGGAAGAAAATGACTTATTTGAAAATGCTGAAACTAAAGTTTTCACTAAAGGATGATTTTATTGATTAATGATGATAAACCATGGGTTAAAAATGACGTTTTATGAAAAGCCTTAAGCGAGGGTGTTTCACCTAGGCAGCTTAGTGATAAAATCCATGGTCAGATGCTCCCATTTGCATTCCGGAATCTCCAAAGGTTGCAATTTCCCATGCGGTTTCTGGTGCTCCACCTTGACCTTCCGGCAGGTCAAACATTCTTCCACATACCGGGCTACATCATTATTCATTCCGTGCCACCAGTAACCCTCCCGAAGATCCAGATACATTTTGGTAGCACCTGGATGTATGGAGAATTTAGACTTGTGAGCTTCCTCCATTAAGGTCTTACGGTTGCCTCCTGTAATTGGAACCCAAACTCTACCATGGCGGGTCAACAAACCTCGACTATCGAGTTCCATTTTGGGCAGTTCATTCTCAATTTTCTCCCGCTTGATGTTCGTTGCCATCTTTTGAGCGTCACGGATCAGGTCTAGCAAGGGCGACACCATCGTCATACAGAGGCACTTAGCTCGAATGGGCTCGGCAGACGGTTTGCGACTGAGAGCATCCGCCACCACATTAGCTTTACCGGGGTGGTAGTGAATTTCGCAATCATAGTCTTTCACCACATCTAGCCATCTGATCTGCCTCATGTTCAGATCTCGCTGATCGAACAAATACTTCAAGCTCTTATGGTCGGTATATACAATAAACTTTACCCCATAGAGATAATGTCTCCAAATCTTGAGGGCAAATACCACAGCCCCAAGCTCCAAGTCATGAGTGGGGTAGTTTTGCTCATGGGGTTTTAGCTGTCGGGAGGCGTAGGCTATAACCCTGCCTCACTGCATCAGTACTGCACTAAAACCCAGAAGTGATGCGTCACAATAAACCACTATATCCTCCACCCCATCCATTAGGGCCAAGATTGGTGCATCACATAATCGGGATCTCAATTCATCAAACGCCGCTTGCTGTTCTGGGCCCCACACAAATTTCTCTGATTTCTTAGTCAGTCGGGTAAGTGGTAACGCAATCTTTGAGAAATTTTCTATGAATCTACAGTAGTAACCACCTAAACCCAAAAAGCTACGAATTTCGGAAGGCGTTTTTGGAACCTCCCACTGCTTAATGGTTTCAACTTTGGCTTGGTCGACCTTGATACCTTCTTTGTTCACCACATGCCCCAAAAACTGAACCTCTTCTAACCAAAATTCACACTTCGAGAGCTTAGCATAAAGCTTTTCTCTCGCGAGAGTCTCCAAAACTTCCCGAAGATGTTGCTTATGCTCCTCCTTGGTCTTAGAGTAGACTAATATGTCGTCAATAAACACAATAACAGAGTGGTCAAGCATCGGGCTGCACACCCGATTCATGAGGTCCATAAAAGCGGCGGGTGCGTTGGTGAGCCCAAAAGGCATCACCACGAACTCATAATGCCCATAGCGAGTACGGAATGCGGTCTTCTCAATGTCTTCTTCTCGGACTCGCATCTGGTGGTAACCGGACCGTAAATCAATCTTGGAGAACCAAGATGCTCCCTGCAGCTGATCAAAAAGGTCGTCAATACGTGGTAGCGGGTATCTGTTCTTTATCGTGCGCTTGTTCAGCTCCCTATAATCGATACACATACGCTGGGTGCCATCCTTCTTCTTGACAAAAAGAATAGGAGCACCCCATGGCGAAGAGCTAGGCCGTATAAAACCCTTACTACTTAACTCTTGAAGTTGCTCCTAGAGTTCTTTCATTTCGGGTGGCACCAACCGATATGGAGCTTTAGCTATCGGAGTCGCACCCGGCAATAGATCAATGCGGAACTCCACTTGCCTAATAGGTGGCAACCCAGGGAGTTCCTTCGGAAAAACAACGCTGAAGTCAGAAACAACCGGGATTTCATTAAGTACCCTGGCAGCAGAACAAGAAGCGAGGGCCAAACGAGGAGTATCTCCCTGATAAGTTCTCCGCCCTTAGGGTTTCGAACGCGAACTTGTTTCTTACGACATAGGATTTCCGCATCAAACGCGTCAAGCCAATCCATACCCACGATAACACAAAGATCTCGCATCGCAATGGGAATAAGATCAATAGGGAATTCAACCCCGGAAAATTCGAGAGTACAGCCCCGATACACGTCGGTGACATAAATCATACGGTTATCAGCAACTTTGATAACCATTGGGCGAGCCAGTTTTCCGATACTACGACCCAGACGATTAATGAATGTGCGAGATACAAAAGAATGAGTAGCACCGCTGTCGAACATAACAACAGCGGGCTCGGAGTCTAACAAATAAGTGCCTGATCCACAACATATAAACAATATTTTAACTACCATCAAATTTGAACAATACAAGAGAGAAGGAGAATGAAGGAAAGGGGATTTTACCCGCCACAGTCACGGTAATCGCCGGCTCCTCTGCAGTCAGTTGGTGAACACGTCCTCGTGTCACCATGGTAGTTCCCTTAGATGACGATGGTCCCGCAGGTTTCATACCCCCGCCTCCACCACTATTCTTCAACAGTGGGCAATCAGGCTTCTTGTGTCCCTTCTCATTGCAGTTAAAACAGGTAGGAACCAAAGAGGGAACCTGTGGTGATGCCACCACCACTGAGGACTTGCAATTCTTCCAATGATGACCCGGCTTCTTGCAGTTGTAACACACTAACCGACTCTTGTCGTCCTGTCCTGCAGACGGGCTATACTCGTATCTCGTCTTCCCACCGTTCTTCTGCTTCTTATGTGCATCACCGGACGTCTTGGTCAGGGTGTGGTCCGCCTTCCTCTTGTGCTGCTGGGTCTGTAACTCAATCTCCCTCCTCCTAGCGGCATCCATAACAGCTGACAGTGTTGTGAACTCCTGCATGCTCACAAACTCCCGTATCTCCGTACGAAGGGCATCCTTGTACCTGCTAACCAACCATGCCTCATCTCCGGCAAATGAGGGACAGAAAGACATCATCTCCAGGAACTTGGCATTCAGTTCTGACACGCACTCTGAAGTCTGCTCAAAGGTCATAAACTGCTGCAGCATCCGCTGCTGCTCCACCTTGGGCACATACTGCTTCTCAAACCTCTCCACAAACTGGGCCCAAGTCAGGGCTCTCAGCTCATCCTCAGTCAACAATGTCGTAACAGTCTTCCACCAGGCATTCGCCTTCTTCCTCAGCTGGCTCATCGCAACAACAACCTTGAACTGGTCTGGGCACCCGCAAGTCATGAGGGCGCTTTCAATATCGGCAATCCAGTGCTTAGCCTCTACTGGATTCAAGTCACCATTCCACTGAGGGGGTGGCACTTAGAGAACTTCTCATAGTAGTAGGCTGAGTCGCGAACAGGCGACGCGTGTAAAGCTCCTCCGTGAATAGCTACGAAACGCTCATCCAAGAGGGCACGAACTTGGGTAATGATGTCAGTAGTAACATTTGGAATGAGGTCATTGAAGGCATTGTTAAATTCTTCAGCGATGAGTTCCCTAACTTGCTCCATTTGGGTCCGATTTAGATGAGTAGACGGAGCCATCTATATTCGCAGAGTAAAGAGATTATTAGGATTTATTCGTCCTAGATATTTCTATGAAGACGGAACACTCAGCTCACTGGACATTTTCAACCTTGCCCCGACACGAGATCGGCATCGGTGCTTCAAATAGTAGGGGCCCTTCTACTACCTTCCACACAAATTCCAATCTTGCATTCGCGTCTAGTTTCAAATGTTCCAGTTCGCTCTAGCCGGTTATTTAAACAACTCTCTCTCACATGGTATTACTAGCCTAGGTGAAATTTTAACAATTTTAGGGCTAGCTAATGATAAGTCTAAAGGCAAAGCTCCTAATAACAATTCAAGGTGCAAAAATCTATCAAAATAAAAGTATAAGAAACAAGGCTTACTTGGCTGACCGGCACACCCTGGGATCTTCCACTACTAGTCTTCAAAATTTTAAAGAATATTCTTTTAGAAATTATTTTAAGGGAAACAAAATTTTTAAGAGCCTCACATTTGAGTCTAGAACATTCCTAAGAATGCCTAGTTCTCTCAAACGTGTGCTCTGATACCAACTTGTCACACCCAAAAATTTTCGCAAAATATTTGAATTTTTTAAAACAACTTTTATAGAAGAAGCTATGAGTTTACAAAAGATAAGTATCACAAACCAAATTATAACGAAATAAACATAATAATGTGCAGAAGCAAAATAATAATAATGTCCCAAAATGGAAATTCTTCTAGTAGTGGTATCCCGGTGCTCCAAGTCACGCCTCAGCCTCTTTAATCTTAATACCTAAAAATGTTAGGGGAAACCGTACGCATAAAGCTTAGTGAATTCAAACACAGACATCATATCAATATTCACATTTACTAATCGAAATCCAAATACAATTATAATTATATTAATAAGCAAGGAACAAATCAATGCTTATATTAATAGGGAGGACTTGTAGGTTTGAGCCGCACCGGGTAAATCCCGTATCCTTTGGCCCCGATCCCCGCACCTCATAAAGAGTATAACGTTGGTGATCTTACCTAACTACCCCTCATAGTATTAATCAATCACATACAGTGCACATGTACGATTTTATAACAATAATATAGCATGCTTTAAATAGTAAATCTAAACAATCGCACACGAGCTATCTAGCAAACATAAATACTAATACAATTGTGTGAGAGAACTCACCTTGAGAGAGTGAGTAACTGATAGGAGTCAATATAAGGCTACCAAGCTTGTGCAAACTTCAAGGCTTCACCTAAATAAAACTAAAGGTTAGAAGAGTGAAGTTGTGAAACTAAGAAATGAGAAGGGAGTAATCACAACAAGGACTCTAAAACAGTCCTGCAGATCGGGACTGAATTACTCCAAAATGCACAATAGAAACATAGTATTAAATAATTTTTTCAAGAAACTACAATGGCTTAGGTTTCCAGAACCATAAGGAACTCCTCATAACTCCAAAGGATGTAAGAGATATGAATTTGACAAAAAGACTTGTCACTGCAGTCTTTGGACGGACAGTCAGGTGGTGTTGGCCAATTCTACCCAACTTTTGGGTGGAATTAGCCCCAACCAAACATCATAGGAACATTAGACACAAAAATACAAGTCTCAGAGTTGGAATCGATTAAAAAGGGTTTCCCAAGCTCTAGATATAAAAATCACAAGGTGGTCAATCACAGAATCATCATAAGCTGGTGACTGTCCATTGACCTGGAGTGTGGGTCCATTCTAACCAAGTTATAATAAGAATTAACGACCCATATTCTCCAGATATTAAATTAACTATGTAATGTACATGTGGGTATTTGGAATCACTCAGGATCATTTCCCAAACCCTAGTAATGATAAAAACAAAATGACATATCACAGCAGACCCGGATCAGACCCAACAGAAGAGAAGCTGTTGTTGCCCATAGGTAAAGTCCTTTTTATCGAGGGTGCCTTTTAAGAAAGTTACCCAACTCGATTTGTGAACTTTGGGCACCGATATGGGGTCCATTTGAGTTCTAAAACTCGAGATATGATTTTTACAAGAAGGGGGACTCACCAGTGAAATCTGACAGAAACCCTAGGTTATGTTGCAAAATTCATAACTCAGTATCTAGACCTTTAAATCAAAATTCCTCCTGTCAGAGCCTGGATATATGTATTGGGAACCTTCAGTTAAAGTTTCGTGGCAATCCGACCTTTCAATCTCCGGAAATCGCCCAAACAATGTGGCTATGTTCTCAAATCCGGAAATAGAGAGGGTTAGGGAGAGAAAGAGAGTGAGCCGAGAGAGAGAGAAGGAGAGGGAGAGGGAGCCGTGAAAGAGAGGGTGGAGTGGAGGAATTAGGGTTTTTTGAACCCTAATATATTAGATTAGTTGGCTAAACCCTAAAGCCTTTGGGCTAGAAGACCATCTAAGCTTTAATTAGGTTTGGCTATAAACCCATTGACTTAGTTATATGATTAAAAGATGGGAATAATTATAAGCCCAATCTTTTAATTAATCATACCTTAATTAATTAAATTAATATAATGCCTCATAATTAATTAATTAAAATAAATAACGTACCGAGAAAAACCGGGGCGTTACATAACTTCTTTGGAAAGTTTTTATGACTATAAAAACTAGTTTTAGACAATCTTTTAATTAATTTGACATTGCAATTTTGGTTTTATATCTAAAACTACATTAAAAAACAACTATGTAAAAATATTATGTAATAAATGACTAATATATAAGAAAGAAATAAATGAGTAAGCTCTTATTTACTTACATTTAACATCTTCATATTTCAAATGCATAATTTTTCATATAACTTAAGGAAATTACATTAATTGAACTCACAAATTTCATCAAAGCTTTTAAGAACACCAAATGAACAATAATAAAAACTATTAAAAATGTGTTGGCTTAGGGGCTGTTTGTTTTTAGTTTAGAAGATCTTCTAACATCTTATGTCTGCGGGCGGGCAGATGTTTTCTCCGCAGACCGTTTGTTTTTTAGAAGACCGCAGACCTAAAAAGGTCTGTGCGTCCTCTTCTTGGAGAAGAGATGGTGTGACAACTGTCAAATTAGTCAACGAAAGTCAACTCGAGTCAACCAGAGCACACGTTAGGTTAAGATATTGAAATATAAATTTTATAACCTCTACGATGTACTATTGGATATTATAATACTACATACACTAATTCAAATCAATTGTGCGAACATACACTGCAAAGTTAGACCTTTTGATAAAAAAATATTAAAACTAAAATTTTTACGACGTGAACAGTGATTCAGTATAAATAGTATCCGACATGAACAGTGATTCGGCGTGAATAGTGACCGTGTGAATAGTGAACGGTAAAATTGAAAACTCGTCCGAATATTACAATTTTTATATCAAAACGTAGATAAAAATACGACGGTTCCAAATATATAGTTATATTTTTACCAAACGTTATATATAAAAAGTTATGATAGAAAAACGTATAATTTAACTTGAAAGCGACGTTTGATTATATTAAAAAAAAAAGAATCAAAGGTCGGCCGATTCGATTTCAAATGTTTGAAAAATTGTAGTTTGAAATTGGAACTTGAAAAAAAAATTTATTATTTTACTTTAATTTTATTTTATAAAATGGGTCCCACTTCATTATTTAATCAATTTTACACATTTTACCCTCAAAGAATTCGTATTTTCATTACGAACACTACGTATTCAATACGTATTTTTAAGTTTATCAATAATATTATGTTGTTTTATAAAACGTAAAATTTACCGTCAAATCCGTATCATCGATACGGACAACCTGACGTCAAAATTTAATATCACTGATATTAGTTTTATATTTAATATTTTCTTTTTCTTTAAAATGAAATTGTATTTACATTTAAATCCTATGTTTTCAATAAAGTTACAATTAATACCCTTTCGTTAATTCGTTAAAGACTTTTAGTTAAAAAGTTGATATTATTAAACTACGATTTTTGTAGAGTATATTTCTATAAAAGAAAATTATTTGTTTTAATTAAAAACTATTAAATATATTTAAAGAGTATTTTAAGGGTATGTTTTGTTATAAACAAATTCTAAAAGCTATAAAAGTCGAATATATGTATCTTGAGGGCCGCAATACGAAAATAAATCTACTATAAATATAGCCTCATTCTAGCCCTTTAAATCACACAAACAAGTTCTTCGATACGTATAGAGAGATATACGAAGAATGAGCGTTAGAAGTAGATATTTCAGTTATAAATATAGTGAGTTCGAGTTAGAAGCACGAAGAGTCGGGCGATCTAACAACAATTGGCGATAAGATCCTAGTCGACATTGAGGTGAGTTCATACCCATTCTTTTTATCTTTATTCAAGTTTTTAAGGGGGAGAATACAAGTTATACTATAAAAATAGCTATTTATACTCATTTGTAACAATAGTAAACAAAATGTGAATTTTGTAAACATCATTATGACAACAATTCAATTATAGTTCCAAAATATAATATTGAATGATCTACTTACGAGAGCGGTGTCTAGGCCGATCATTTGGGCTATGTTGCTGGATTTCCGAAAGGCTTATACGCTGAAAGGGTCCTGCCTCCTCATTTGATCTTCTACCTGGCCGTTCTTTATTTGATAGTCATGAAATATTATATTGGAATTAATAAAGGGTGTAACCAATTTATTACACCACTATTGTGGAGAATATATCTTAAAAGAAGTTCTTTATAACCATCTAAATAAGTTATTTCACATATATTTGTGAATATATGCTTTTCACAACGGAATACTAAAAATAAACTATTATTGGAATAGTTTGTTGATACAAATGTTACTATGACGTTTTAAAGAAGACAAATAATTATATAAAATATATAATTATTATACATTACTATATTATCATGGGAAAAATGATAATGGACAAATACAAAGGTTTTTCATATACAAACTTTAACAAGTTGATTGATATATACATTTTTGTGAGACGGGTCTTTACAGTGCTTATTTACGTACATACTATAAGTCCTGAAATTTATAACCAAAGTCTCGGTAAGAGAGCGTGATATTTGTGTATAGATCTATACGGGATTGACAACCCCGCACCTGAGCTGCTAGCTACAGCTAGACCGACGGGTCTGAGGTGACAAATGTCATAACAGTCCGACGCCTGAAGAACGTCGAAGCAGGCCTACATGGTCACAGTATGGTTATAGGACGTCTCGCATAGGAAATCAACTTTATAAATTGTTTACGTGGAAATATACATTTTCAAAGGTTTTATACTACAAACTACGCTATACATTTTAGTCTTTGGATTTTTAAGACTTGGATACATTCATAAGAAAATATGGGATTTTCTTGGAGTACAATACTACCTTTTACAAGGAAAGAGATTCATCATATAAGTTTTATGGTATTAAAACTACATTTTAACGAGTTACAAATATAAGTATGGTTTTACTTATACACATTGGTTCTATGAAATTAAAATTGCGTTTTATCAAAGATATAAATATAAGTACGGTTTACTTATACATACGAGTTTTATGGAATTAAAACTACAATTAGTCTACGAGTAAACATGTATTTACACTGTTTCATACAACAATAAAACTACGTAATACTATTTTCAAGTATAGAAATACTTATACATTTACGGTCTTTGGGTTTTAAGACTACGACTCATTTATAAGAAAATATTGGATTTTCTGGTTTCAAACATTATCTTTTTACAAGGAAAAAGGATTATGGAATTTCTCATACAAAAATCTTATGAACTCACCAACGTAATGTTGACACTCTTTCAAACTACTTGTATTCTCAGGAAATTGATAAGGTAACTACAACCTTTGATGATGGGTCGCTATGGCGTCATACTATGTATTTTGATATAATATTGTAATTGTATTTAAAACGTACAATCTTTCAAACTCTTGTAATATTTACAATTATGTATATGATGGATGTGTTTGCTTTGATCACTATTGTACAAACGTTGTTGTGATACTGTTCATGAAGTCATCCACCCTCAGACGTTTCCGCCATCGTGGTTTGGGGGTGTGACAGATTGGTATCAGAGCATTGTTTATAGTGAACTAAGTATATCAATCCATTTAAGATATACAACTATAAATACAATGGGACTAAAACTCTCTAAAACAATCTGTACAAAGTATACTTTAAAATACAATGATATTTTTATAAAGTATAAGTACAAGTACACACATACTAGAACAGTGTCATAACCAGAACAATACAAGAGTAATAAGATGAGTTGAACACTACGAATAGGCCTAGGTAGTTATGTAATCATACCTAGGACAAATAGAGCCTGATCAACTGTATTTGTCCAAGGTATGACTAACATGTACTTAGAAATAGTCGTAGTGAACAACAAGTCTAAAAACTCACCAAGAACCATATACAAAGAAACTCTAAAACAAAGTATAAAGCTAAAATACTACAAGAGTATTTTATAATACTATAGAACGATACATCTAGACACTTTATGTACCTCTTATACCCCTATCCTTACATAGTAGACATGACAATTCAATAATACCTGACCAATAACTATTATCGAAAACCTGTCATCATCCCTACCAACAGTTTCATTAAACTAATATTGGTAGAAATTCAATCTGAAAGCCGAAGGCGGGCTATGTCACCTGCCATGTCTTCTGGGTTCTCTTCACTTGTGATCTTGAGAAAATCATGGTTAAAACCACTCATAGCAGAAACAGAAGGCAGAGATGTTGCTGTGTATGGGTCCCTGATGAAGCTTCCTCCCTCTTCTGAACCTTTATTTTCTTGTAAACAGCCTTAAAGGCAGCTTGCCTCAATCTCTTTGTGGTATCAGTTATCTTCGAACTGGAACCCTCGACTATTTCTCTTTTCTCGTTCTCTAGACCAAGTATTACGTCTGCTCTACTAGGATTTTTATCAAATTCCTGTTGCATAGATACTTTCAGTCATTACAATCTCATGGCATTAAAATTGTGGAGAAAGAAATACAATTCTTAACCTGAGTATGGTTAATAAGAGTTTGTAGACTCTTAATCTGTCGTCGAGGCCAACTTTTGATGCCTAACTTCCTCCGGCGTTGCTTCAACTGTGTTGATCCAACGTTGAGTTCCCTTGCAGCTTCCAAAATGGGCTTATCAAAATGCATGGATATTGTTTCCTTACTCAACGCATGTCCAGAACCCCTTTTTCTACGAATTTCAAAGGTTCTTAGAATCGAGGTTGAAATGTTTTCATTTTGGATCAATTGTGTATGATCCTGATCACTAACACTTTCATTGTTACCTATTATGGGTAATAGTTCTTGATTTCCAAAATCAACCATAAACCCAGAATTCCCATTCTTGAAACTTTCTAAGTTACTTTGGATCAATTGAAAATGATCCTGATATTGAAAACCACCCACAAATTCAGGATTCGCTGAAGCAAACCCGATAGTGTCATCATGGATCGACTGTATTTGATCCTGATTTTAAATGTCAGTTAAAAACCCCCGATTTGTTAAATCTGCTCCACTATGCAGCATGGGCACGTTCATGCTTAGATTATCATTAGTAAGATCATCTTCGAATGGATCTGTGTATAACGTATGTTAGATAATTAAGCAAAACAAACATAAATCTTAAGAAAATGACTTAACCTGGAAGTATACATTGAGATTGCCTAACAGCGATGTTTTGATTTAAAGGCAGTGGATCTTCAGGGAGAATACCCATCAGAGGAAAAACTTCAGGATCATCTTGAAGTTGATCCAGTGGTAATATATCTGGAAAATCTATACCTCACATAGTTTAAAACAAAATCAAAACGCTAGAGAAATGAATAAGAAATAAAAAGAGTTAAGGATATTATAATTACCAGACTCCAGTAGAGGTATCTGATTAAACGATAGGGAGGTACCCTCTTCCCTTAGGAAATTCCGCTCAGCGTCTGACAAGTTTTCCATATGAGATCTGTTTTCCATGCCTCGATTGGAAATCTGAGATTATATAAGAATAAACTGGTAGTAGCAAAGAATGAGACTGAAAGGATGTAGATATGGATGATACTACATACCCGTTTATATAGTGTCTTACAGCTGGAACTGAAAGGACAACCCACGTTCTTATTACCGAAATTCAAAATATCTACAGTAGGTGCAATCTTTTCACTACCCTAAGTGATATCTTTTCCAAATTCGCGGCTTGACTCCGATGAGGACAGGATAACAAAAAGACATTTTTTTAATATATATATATATATATATATATATATATATATATATATATATATATATATATATATATATATATATATATATATATATATATATATATATATATATATATATATATATATCTTCTGATAACGAAATAGTTCAAAGAACAGTTAATTCTATAATAATCTAATCATAACTAATGAATTAGAACATACTCATCTAGCATCTGTACAGCTCGTGGTTCACCTATATCTTACGTACTTTCTTCCATCCTACGAGTATCAACTGTAAATGAAATCACATATCATATCTTAAACATCCTCAGGCATTTTCATAATACTTAACTCAAATGATTAAGAAATCAATAGCTAATACAAATCAAAATTAGAGAATATCATATGCTATCAACCCGAAACCCCGAATTTCGCGATTTTACCAAATCAACCGTTAAAAAACATCATAATATTTGGACTCAATACAACAAATATTAGCAACCTACATATGAGGTGAACCAATGCATACTTTTAGATTTGGACATCTAGGGTTTGAAACCCTAACACTCAAAATTTCTAACCTTGTGAATTAAGAAATCGAGAATGCGTTTCAGGGGTTAAACCCAACCTTTCCAAAACTTCTCCTATACAAAACTCTTGATCAAAATAACAAAATTTGGCACCTTTTACTTTGAAAATAACCTAAGAGGATTTTTGATTTGTAAATGGGATAAATAAGGAAAGAGGCCCAAATAACCCCGCTAACATAGGTTAGCGACGCTAACCAGTAAAGTTAGCATTGTTAACTTCTAAAAATCCGACCTGTACTCCGAAACCCAACCCGTGAAATTCTACTGGATGCTACAGTAACTAGAACACGACCAGTGTAACTCCTGTAAGGCTAAACAGTTTCGAAAATGTGTACTATACGAGTCGAGTGACTCCTACACGACCCATGTAACTCCTTTATACTATTTTTAAGGTTTAAACTCCTTCTAAATGAGTTTCTAATCCCCCTAACTCACATAACAACCTAGTAACTCTTATTTATACTAAGATTAACTCATGTTTACTTACCGAAAATATCACGACTTTACACTCCAAAATCAAAGCAATTGAAAACTAGGAAACACCAAGTGTGGACCTGAATTTACCTAGGAACGTGAGGACCAGATGAAACTCAAATACCCACATCTCTTCCCAAACCCATGAGGATCTATTCAAAGTGCTAAATTTCGGGACGAAATTCCTTTTAACGGGTAGATAACGTGACAACTGTCAAAATAGTCAACGAAAGTCAACTCGAGTCAACCAGAGCACACGTTAGGTTAAGATATTGAAATATAAATTTTATAACGTCTACGATGTACTATTGGATATTATAATACTACATATACTAATTCAAATCAATTGTGCGAACATACACTGCAAAGTTAGACGTTTTGATAAAAAATATTAAAACTAAAATTTTTACGACGTGAACAGTGATTCAGTATAAATAGTATCCGACATGAACAGTGATTCGGCGTGAATAGTGACCGCGTGAATAGTGAACGGTAAAATTGAAAACTCGTCCGAATATTACAATTTTTATATCAAAACGTAGATAAAAATACGACGGTTCCAAATATATAATTATATTTTTACCAAACGTTATATATAAAAAGTTATGATAGAAAAACGTATAATTTAACTTGAAAGCGACGTTTGATTATATATAAAAAAAAAGAATCAAAGGTCGGCCGATTCCATTTCAAATGTTTGAAAAATTGTAGTTTGAAATTGGAACTTGAAAAAAAAATTATTATTTTACTTTAATTTTATTTTATAAAATGGGTCCCACTTCATTATTTAATCAATTTTACACATTTTACCCTCAAAGAATTCGTATTTTTATTTCGAACACTACGTATTCAATACGTATTTTTAAGTTTATCAATAATATTATGTTGTTTTATAAAACAAAAAATTTACCGTCAAATCCGTATCATCGATACGGACAACCTGACGTCAAAATTTAATATCATTGATATTAGTTTTATATTTAATATTTTCTTTTTCTTTAAAATGAAATTGTATTTACATTTAAACCCTATGTTTTCAATAAACTTACAATTAATACCCTTTAGTTAAAAAGTTGATATTATTAAACTACGATTTTTGTAGATTATATTTCTATAAAAGAAAATTATTTGTTTTAATTAAAAATTATTAAATATATTTAAAGAGTATTTTAAGGGTATGTTTTGTTATAAACAAATTCTAAAAGCTATAAAAGTCGAATATATGTATCTTGAGGGCCGCAATACGAAAATAAATCTACTATAAATATAGCCTCATTCTAGCCATTCAAATCACACAAACAAGTTCTTCGATACGTATAGAGAGATATACGAAGAATGAGCGTTAGAAGTAGATATTTCAGTTATAAATATAGTGAGTTCGAGTTAGAAGCACGAAGAGTCGGGCGATCTAACAACAATTGGCGATAAGATCCTAGTCGACATTGAGGTGAGTTCATACCCATTCTTTTTATCTTTATTCAAGTTTTTAAGGGGGAGAATACAAGTTATACTATAAAAATAGCTATTTATACTCATTTGTAACAATAGTAAACAAAATGTGAATTTTGTAAACATCATTATGACAACAATTCAATTATAGTTCCAAAATATAATATTGAATGATCTACTTACGAGAGCGGTGTCTAGGCCGATCATTTGGGCTATGTTGCTGGATTTCCGAAAGGCTTATACGCTGAAAGGGTCCTGCCTCCTCATTTGATCTTCTACCTGGCCGTTCTTTATTTGATAGTCATGAAATATTATATTGGAATTAATAAAGGGTGTAACCAATTTATTACACCACTATTGTGGAGAATATATCTTAAAAGAAGTTCTTTATAACCATCTAAATAAGTTATTTCACATATATTTGTGAATATATGCTTTTCACAACGGAATACTAAAAATAAACTATTATTGGAATAGTTTGTTGATACAAATGTTACTATGACGTTTTAAAGAAGACAAATAATTATATAAAATATATAATTATTATACATTACTATATTATCATGGGAAAAATGATAATGGACAAATACAAAGGTTTTTCATATACAAACTTTAACAAGTTGATTGATATATACATTTTTGTGAGACGGGTCTTTACAGTGCTTATTTAAGTACATACTATAAGTCCTGAAATTTATAATCAGAGTCTCGGTAAGAGAGCGTGATATTTGTGTATAGATCTATACGGGATTGACAACCCCGCACCTGAGCTGCTAGCTACAGCTAGACCGACGGGTCTGAGGTGACAAATGTCATAACAGTCCGACGCCCGAAGAACGTCGAAGCAGGCCTACATGGTCACAGTATGGTTATAGGACGTCTCGCATGGGAAATCAACTTTATAAATTGTTTACGTGGAAATATACATTTTCAAAGGTTTTATACTACAAACTACGCTATACATTTTAGTCTTTGGATTTTTAAGACTTGGATACATTCATAAGAAAATATGGGATTTTCTTGGAGTACAATACTACCTTTTACAAGGAAAGAGATTCATCATATAAGTTTTATGGTATTAAAACTACATTTTAACGAGTTACAAATATAAGTATGGTTTTACTTATACACATTGGTTCTATGAAATTAAAATTGCGTTTTATCAAAGATATAAATATAAGTACGGTTTACTTATGCATACGAGTTTTATGGAATTAAAACTACAATTAGTCTACGAGTAAACATGTATTTACACTGTTTCATACAACAATAAAACTACGTAATACTATTTTCAAGTATAGAAATACTTATACATTTACGGTCTTTGGGTTTTAAGACTACGACTCATTTATAAGAAAATATTGGATTTTCTGGTTTCAAACATTATCTTTTTACAAGGAAAAAGGATTATGGAATTTCTCATACAAAAATCTTATGAACTCACCAACGTAATGTTGACACTCTTTCAAACTACTTGTATTCTCAGGAAATTGATAAGGCAACTACAACCTTTGATGATGGGTCGCTATGGCGTCATACTATGTATTTTGATATCATATTGTAATTGTATTTAAAACGTACAATCTTTCGAACTCTTGTAACATTTACAATTATGTATATGATGGATGTGTTTGCTTTGATCACTATTGTACAAAAGTTGTTGTGATACTGTTCATGAAGTCATCCACCCTCAGACGTTTCCGCCATCGTGGTTTGGGGGTGTGACAGATTGGTATCAGAGCATTGTTTATAGTGAACTAAGTATATCAATCCATTTAAGATATACAACTATAAATACAATGGGACTAAAACTCTCTAAAACAATCTGTACAAAGTATACTTTAAAATACAATGATATTTTTATAAAGTATAAGTACAAGTACACACATACTAGAACAGTGTCATAACCAGAACAATACAAGAGAAATAAGATGAGTTGAACACTACGAATAGGCCTAGGTAGTTATGTAATCATACCTAGGACAAATAGAGCCTGATCAACTGTATTTGTCCAAGGTATGACTAACATGTACTTAGAAATAGTCGTAGTGAACAACAAGTATAAAAACTTACCAAGAACCATATACAAAGAAACTCTAAAACAAAGTATAAAGCTAAAATACTACAAGAGTATTTTATAATACTATAGAACGATACATCTAGACACTTTATCTTATACCCTTATCCTTACATAGTAGACATGACAATTCAATAATACCTGACCAATAACTATTATCGAAAACCTGTCATCATCCCTACCAACAGTTCCATTAAACTAATATTGGTAGAAATTCAATCTGAAAGCCGAATGCGGGCTATGTCACCTGCCATGTCTTCTGGGTTCTCTTCACTTGTGATCTTGAGAAAATCATGGTTAAAACCACTCATAGCAGAAACAGAAGGCAGAGATTGTTGCTGTGTATGAGTCCCTAATGAAGCTTCCTCCCTCTTCTGAACCTTTATTTTCTTGTAAACAGCCTTAAAGGCAGCTTGCCTCAATCTCTTTGTGGTATCAGTTATCATCGAACTGGAACCCTCGACTATTGCTCTTTTCTCGTTCTCTAGACCAAGTATTACGTCTGCTCTACTAGGATTTTTATCAAATTCCTGTTGCATAAATACTTTCAGTCATTACGAACTCTTGTAACATTTACAATTATGTATATGATGGATGTGTTTGCTTTGATCACTATTGTACAAACGTTGTTGTGATACTGTTCATGAAGTCATCCACCCTCAGACGTTTCCGCCATCGTGGTTTGGGGGTGTGACAGATGGCCCAAGCACTTTTTGAGTCTTCAAAGGTCTGCGGGTGCTATCGTTGTGTGCCCTAAAAAATTTATGTCTTTTTTTTTTCGTTCTTTCTCCTTCCCGATTTCCTTCTCCCCTCTCTTCTTCTTGTCGAGTACTTCTCCCTCTGTACTGATCGGACCTGCAATCCTCTATATTGATTGACGCTGCACCAAAGTGTTGGACTTTTCACTGATGCACCACCTCGCCACTGATCCCACAGTCGTCGGACCTCCAACCGGCGATCTGCTTCCCACCGACGATCTACTTCCCAACGACGCTACTTCCCTCAGTCCTCCCAAAATCGCCCAACGATACCCTCTCTTCACGGTACCCTCTCCCTTTTCTTTGGAATTAGCTATCGTTGTTACCTTGATGTTTTGCTGCAATTAATTCCTAAGATTTTGCTGTAATTTTCAAAACCCGAGGTTGATTGATATGATAATTACATATTGGTACTACAGTTTTTCCCTGCATATTTGGAGTCTTGACATGTGAAGATGATCTTGTAATTGCAAATTGTGGTGAATTCAACGAGGGTGAAAATGATGGAATTGGGATTTTTTTTCAAGCTTGCTGACATTTTTAAGAAAGAATTGATGATGGTTCATTATTACTTTTAGCAATTTACATTTACATATTTAGAAAGTTGATAAAGTTGATATTGAAAATGTAGAGAATTGAAATTGTTGCACAGACTTGTTTCAAATTTGATTATATCCTATCCTTTTTTTGTTTCTTTAATGAGATTCTATAAATGGTGTAAATTTTCTTTTTTTAAAGTATGTTGTTATTTTGGGCTTGTAGGACGAAATGATATTGTTGTAAAACTAGAATTCTTAAATTTTAGTCTATTTTAGCAGTCTGCAGACCGTAAAAAACAAACAGTCTTTTTCTTGCAGACTGTAGACGTTTGGTCCACCTCTTCTCCTGCAGATGTGGTCCGCAGACCGTAGATGTTTTACCTCTTCAAAAACAAACAGCACCTTATACAACTTGACGTCTAGGAAAGTCCTCTCTCTCTCTCTCTCTCTCTCTCTCTCTCTCTCTCTCTTTCTCTCATTCTCGTTGAAGATAAATACACACACCCAAAGTAAAATTTTATATATTGTCAAATGATTTTATTCTCCATATTATTCTCTAAAATTTAATAACATGATCTATCAGTATAAACTAGACACACACACACACAAAAACTCAATCCTAAAGTAGCTGAATCAGTGGAACTATGTTTCTCTATGAACGACTCGTACAAAGTCAACATTGAACGCATTTCCATGACGGTCTTGTCCTAGTTTCCCTTCCGGTACATCTGGATGAACAGATCGTACTGGCTAGTCAGCGAGTCGAGTAAGATGTTAACGATCAACTCCTGATTAATAGGGTGGCCAAGTTTGTACAGTTCGCCTATGTATCCCTTAATCTTGAGAACATGCAGACCGACGCTACTTTCTTCTTCTAGCTTGCACACTTCAAACTCCTTGAAGATCCTAGTTCGTTCCTTTTCAACTGGTTCGCAGAACCTTTCCTCAACCAATTGTGCTAACTCATATAGCCCCATGAATTCAAAATCCCTATAGAACTCGGGGTCAGTTGTCAATAACATGAGGCTACGAACTTCTTCGGATTCATCAATCAATAAGTTATGATCATCACGAAGCTGCCACGTGATGCCATGTTTCGGTAGGCGGGGAAGTGGACACTCGATCAAATATGGCTTTCTTTCATATCTCATAACTAGTTTCCACTGGCGAAGCCATTCCACGTAGTTCAGTCCAGTCAGCTTATCCATATTCAATAGGTGCTTTCTGAAGCTCTCAGAAATGGGTGAATGAAGAGAAGGAGGAGAGTTGACACTAGTTTCAAAGATCTATAAAAGAAGGTAGTTTTAATTAGATATATAATCCTTAATATATTAACCCAAAATAAATATTAAGGCTAGGACCCAACTATATAATTCACAACTTCGAAGAGGGATGCCGTAATCTAATTGTAAATTTTATAAAGGTAGGTAAATTACGATTTACCAATTCCACCGTGGAAGATAATCAAATTAATTGAAATTCCTAGGTCTTTTGAGATTCATTGAACTATTCAATGACATGTTTAATCTCGGATTATACTCTTCCATTTGTGACTGGGATGCCGAGGATCACAAACAATATGTGAATAACCATGCAAATGTGCTTGGTAACCTCAATGTCATTTATCATCTCAAATTGATGTGTCGGTAAACCATACACGCTCCATCAATAATGATAATTTATGAGATACCCATCACCACTCTTTATGAGTCCCTATTAGTGTGTCGGTAAACACACATGCTCCACTAATGACTAATAAAGTGTTAGCATATCTTTCACATTTTTCCTAAAGTAACTAGATTTGGGATTTTATAAAACGGGTTCTAGTACTTTCATTAATAACATTATACTTTTAATGAGATTAAGTAGTCCTATTAAATCCGTTCTGCTAACGACCCTCCATTAATCAAGGAAGATGTAGGTGAGAGTGGACATCCATTCAACCGCCATTTTATAGGCAGTTTCCTTATACCCCCCCCCCCCCCCCTTATAGATTAGCTTCGTGAATGACGCATACTAGCGATTTGACTGACCAGTTCTTATACATATAAATATTAACTTTTAATAATAATATATATAAGATGTATTTTAAACATTTTAAAATATTTTGGTTTATCTATTTAAGTTTTTGAATTAAACTTTTTAATTTAATTTAAAATTAAACCTAAATTGATTTAATGTTTATCCTTTAATTAACAATTAATTAGATAAATTAAATCAGATAAGTATCAACAAATTAATCAAATTAATTTAATCCTATCCATACCCACTAATTTCAAAAAAACAAAAGGGGTATAGGGTTATTCATTTATTAATTAATCATAATTACCAAAAATAGAAAAACCCTCAAATACCTATTTAAAATTGAAAATAAGGGGGAGGGGTAGGGTTTCTGAAACCCTAACCCTAAAATCAAAATCAAGGCTATTAGTGTTTAATTTCCATAAACCTTAATCCAAAAGGTTTAACAATTATAGCAATTTCAAACAAAAAACAAACTAAATAGCTCTGATACCACTGATGGGAAATAGGCAAAACAGATAAACTTCACTCTTAAGTTCACATGCAACCTAAAGGATCTATGTTTTCACTATTTGAATCTATAACTAAAACCCTAAAGGTATTTCGATTTTAACTAAAAGGATAAATGAAAAATTACTAACCTTTTGTTGATCTTTTAGAAGCGAGCACCACAAGCGTCGTGCCTCAAATGGTTCACAACCAAAGCAAGCAACAAGAAAAACCAGAGAGAGAGAGTGGATATAAAAAGTGGCACAGAATAATGGAGCCAGAAGGCTCTATTTATAGTGGAAAAGGTGTAACACGATAAGCCTTAGAGATAAGCCTTATTTGAATTCAGACGGGATAAACCTTTTATCTAGAATTCAAACCCTTATCCTTATCCTATTATTTGGCGAAAATAATATGGATAAATCCTCATATTTTCGTTCACCATCATCCCCCCAAAATTATCGATTGCTCAACTATTAAATAATTACAATTCAGCTCCTGCACTTTTAATTAATCCAATTAATCCCAAAATTAATTCCAATTAAATTCTGATTAATTATTAATTAAATAATACTATTTCTAATTAATATATTATCCTCATAATATATTAAGAAATTATTTATATTGATTTATTAATCACATAATAAATCAATCTCTCTCTTTAAAAGTTATTCTGTCAAATTGGCAGGTATGAGGGCAACCCAAAAGGACTTTGCTACTATTAATCAAGTATATACCAATTATAGTCATGACTTAAACACCTAATCCAACAACTACTTCCTTCTTTTAGCTTACACACTCTAAGCTCTTTGAAGATCCTAGCTCGTTCCTTTTCAACCGGCTCTCGGAACTTTTCCTCAACCAGTAGTGTTAACTCATATGGCCCCATGAATTCAAAATCCTTACGGATGGCGGAGTCAATGGCCAACAGCATGATGCTACAAACATCTTTGGACTCATCAATCAAGAAGTCATGATCATCACAAAGCTGCTGTGTAATGCCATGTTTCGGTAGACAGTGAAGCGGACACTCAATCAAATATGGCTTGCTTTCATATCTCATAACCAGTTTCCATTGGCGAAGCCATTCCACATAGTTCAGTCCAGTCAGTTTATCCATATTCAATAGGTACTTTCGGAAGCTCTTAGAAATGGGTGATGGAAGAGGAGGAGGAGAGTTGATGCTGGCTTCAAACATCTATAAAATCAGAATTTATTAGTTTAATTTTGACCCTTTTAAATAATTACCCAATTATTATTTAATAAGGCTAGGACCCAAAATCTCCCAACTATGGTGTGAAGACGGATCTCGTAATCACAACATAATGGTCATTAAAGTAGATATATGTTTATCAATTTTAGTCTCTATGAAATTCCTAAAGCTGTGAGATTCATTGACTGAAGTCAATGGCATGTTTAATCTCGGATTATGCTCTTCTATTTGTGACTGGGATGCCGAGGATCACAAACAAGATGTGAATAACCCTGCAAATTGCTTCGTAACCTCATTGTCGTTTATCATCTCGATTGATGTGCCGGTAAACCACACACACTCCATCAACTATGATAAATTATGAGACACCCATTACCACTCTTTATGAATCCCTATTAGTGTGTCGGTAAACCACACATGCTCCACTAATGACTCACAAAGTGTAATGTGCAATTTCATGGGTTAGCATACTTTTCACATTTCCCTAAAGTAACTAGATTTGGGATTTCATTAAGTTTCTATTGCTTTTGTCTAATAGCATTATATTTTTAATGAGATTAGGTTTGTCCTATCAAATCCGTTTTGCTAACGACCCTCCACTGATCAAGGAAGCGGTGGGTAAGAGTGGACACCCATTCAACTGTCATTTTATAGGCAGTTTTCTTATACCCTCCTTATATAGACTAGTTTCGTAAATAAGGCATACTAGCGATTTGACTGACTTAATCTTATACATATAAATATTAACTTTTAATTATATATATATATATATATATATATATATATATATATATATATATATATATATATATATATATATATATATATATATATATATAAGTTCAAATGAGACCATGTAAATTTTGTGAGACGGGGAGACACAATCCTAGCCACTTATTTTGGAGATCGAAAAATTAAAAAAATTAAAATAGGCTAAAATAATGAGAATTTTTAAAAAAAATTCTACTAATTTTCACTATTTATTCTATCTGAAAAAATAAAAAAAATAATAATAAATAATAAAAAAATCGAAAAAAAATCTGAAAAAATAAAAAAAAATATTCTATTAGAATGTTGCTGGATGTTGCATATTCTAATAGAATATTACACAAACTAGTGTAATATTCTACTAGAATATGAAAAAACGCTAATTTTTTTTTTTTGAATAAAAAATGACGAAAATAATAAATAAATATATTTTTTTCAATTTTTTTCATTTATTTTGCATTTTTTTAATTTTTTTTGTTTTACACCCAAAATGAGTGGATAGGAATGCATCTCCCGGTCTCACGAAATATAATGGTCTCATATGAACCTAACCCTCTATATATATATATATATATATATATATATATATATATATATATATATATATATATATATATATATATATATATATATATATATATATATATATATATATATATATATATATATATATATATATATATATATATATATATATATATATATATATATATATATATATATATATATATAATGTTTATCTTTTAATTAACAATTAATTTAATCCTATTCCTTGCCCACTAAGTTTTCCAAAAATAAGACCAATCCATTTATTAAATAATCATTTTTACCAAAAATAGAAAAAACCCTATGGAGGCTTCATGATTTTCGAAAACAAGGGGGTGGAGGCTAGGGTTTCTAAAACCCTAGCCAAAAGTCAAACCAAAAGAGGTAAGGGTTTAATTTCAATAAACCCTAATAACAGTTCTTTTATTATAACTATTAAACAGAAAACATATCATAGCTCTGATACCACTGAAGGATTCTATGCAAACAATAAACTTAAACTCTTAAGTTCACATGCAACCTAATAAGGATCTATGTTTTCTCTATTGAACCTATAACTAAGTACCTAAGGCATATAATCAAAATTCTAAAGAGAGTTTAGAACTACATACCTTTAAACCTTATGAAGCAAGCACCACAATTGTCGTGCCTCTAATGGCTCACACCCAAAACCAAGCAAGCAAGAAACTAGAGAGAAGAATAAGAGACTCCTTAGAGTTGGCATGAATGAATGGGGTGCTGGGGCTCCCTATTTATAGTCCCAGAATGATAAGTCATATGACATATAACTGCCATATTTGAACTCTTGATATGATAAGCATGCTATCATACAATTTAACTTGATTATCATTACTATAATTAACCTATATATATATATATATATATATATATATATATATATATATATATATATATATATATATATTTCTCAACTATTGAATAATTATAATTCAACCCCTGCACTTTTAATTAATCCAATTACTTCTAATTAATTTCTGATCAATCATTAATTAAATATTATGATTTCTAATTAATATATTATCTTTATAATATATTAATAAATCAATCTCTCTCTCTATAAGTTATCTTGTCCTCTGCTAGGTTTGAGGACAACCGAAAAGGACTGTGCTGCCATCAATTCAAGTATATTCCTAAATTATAGTTATGGTTTAGACACCTAATCCAACAGTTACAATTTGAACGTCCTTGGGAACGAATTGGATTTTGAAAAATGTCAAATTCAATACTGGTTTGAAGAGGATGTTGATATCTGTAAGGTAGTTGGATGATGAAGGGTACAAAGTTGAGTTTGACAATCACCAATGGAAAGTAAAGAAAGGGAGCATGATTACTGCTCGGTGTCAGAAGGGATGATCCTTGTACATGGTTGAAGACTCTTCAGACGAGATTCACTCTGTAGAAGAAGACTAGAATACCTCTACTGTGTGGTACTAAAGACTTGGTCACATGAGCGAAATGGGGATGAAGATGTTGGCTGTGAATGCCAAGATTCTGGATGTAAAGTTAGTTGCCATAGAATTCTGTGAAACCTGCATATTCAGTAACCAAAAGAAAGTCACATTCTCCAAGGTAGGCCAAGCTCCGAAGGCTCTGAAACTCGAGCTTGTGCATTCTAATGTCCATGGTCCAAACTCGATGTCTTTGGTTAGAGGATCATGTTACTATGTTACTTTCATTGATGACTCATCGAGAAAGGTGTGGGTTTACATCTTAAAGAACAAGTCTCAAGTGTTTGTCACTTTCAAGAAGAGGAAAGTCGTTGTTGAGATGGAGACGAGTCCCAAAGTTAAATGCATGAAGTCTGACAATGGGGGAGAATACAATAACATAGAATTTGCTGATTATTGTGTTGAGCATTAGATTTGAATGCAGAAAATAGTCTTTTAAAACCCTCTGCAGAATGGCATTGCGGAAAGGATGAACATAACTCTAAATGAAAGATCGAAGAGCATGATATTGCATGCTAGGCTACCTAGGATGTTCTAGGCAGACGTCGTTAATACCGCAGCCTATTTAATTACTCGTGGACCCTTAGTCCCCCTAGGGTTCAATATTCTTGAAGAGGAGTGGAGAGGTCATGAGATTTCCCTAAACCACTTAAGGGTATTCATATGTGTCTCAAATGTTAAGGTGAAGGACAGTGAAAGAGACAAGCTAGAGGCCAAGTCGAAAAAGTGCTTCTAATATGGGTTGGATGACATGGGATATGGATGCTAGGATAGCCAAAGTCTTCGGGTTATCACAAGTTGGTACGTGACATTCAATGAGAAAGTTATGTATAAAGACACTCTTTCAGGAACTTCTGACCGAAGCAAACCATTCGAATCGAAGGAGAAACTGGAAATGGATGGGCCATCTGAATATGACGTCGTAAAGCCTTCCAGAGCAAAGTCGGTAAGAAACTCTGGAAGCAGTTGGAGTAATGAATAAGCATTTAGGAGTGTCGGAGACAGTGGGAGCGAGTTCGAGGAGGAAGATAACACCTCCGACCAAACCAAAGCTGGAGAGTCAGAAGCTGCAGCTCCAAGTATTCTCAAGAGATCCACTAGAGAGAGTATACCTCTGGTACCCTACCTTGCTTTGGAAAATTACCTGTTGCTGACCGAGAATGAGGAAGCAGAATCTTATCCTGAATCCTTAAGGATGAAATACTCCATACAATATAAGAAGGTGATGAAGGATGAGATAAAAAATTGGCTTCACAAGTTACCAGTAAAGAAGAAGTCACTGTCAAACAAGTGGGTGTTCTGGGTCAAGGAAGAAGATGATGAGAGTAAGAGGTATAAAGCACGCTTAGTGGTCAAGGGATTTCAACAGAAGGAAGGTGTTGATTACAACAAAATCTTTTATCCAGTTGTGAAGATGACCACAAGCATGACGATACTTGGAATTGTTGCATTCGAAGATATCTACCTTGAGCAACTTGATGTCAATACTACATTTTACATGGAGACTGGGAACAAGACATCTACATGGCACAACCATAAGGTTTTGAGATAGTTGGGAAAGAAAACCTGGTGTACAAGTTAAAGAAAAGCATATACAGACTGAAGCAAGCTCCAAGAAAGTGGTACTTGAAGTTTGATGACTTTATGAGGAGAAATGAGTTCATTAGATGAGATAGTGATCACTGCTGCTATCAGAAGATTTTTAAGTCCTCTCACATCATCCTGCTTCTCTATGTTGATGATATGTTGGTTTCCAGTGCTGACATTCAGAAGATCAATGGGCTGAAACAACAGTTGTCAAAAGAGTTCAAGATGAAGGACCTTAGACCTGCTAAGCATATATTGGGCATGAGCATTCTCAGAGAACGAGCTTCCAGAGAAATTACATTGTCTCAGGAGAAGTACATCCTAAAGATTATGGAGAAATTCAACATGGCAAGTGCTAAGGCCCGAAGCTCACAACTTGGAAGCCACTTGAAGCTTTCAAATGAGCAATCTCTAAAATCACATAAAGACAAGGAAGAAATGGCTAAGGTTCTATATGCATCAGCAGTCGGCAGTTTGATGTACACACTGGTGTGTAAAGGGTCAGACATTGCACATGTAGTGGGAGTCGTAAGCATGTTTATGCCAAATCATGGAAAAGAGAATTTAAAGGCGTCAAGTGGTTGCTCTGATACTTGAAGGGAACCTCGGATATAACATTGAGCTATAAAAGGCAGACGATTGTCCTCGAGGTTTTTGGCGATACTGATATGGGGGTTGTGTGAATTCAGGAAGAGCATTATTGGGTTTGTTTTTAAAATTGGGGGAACTGCAGTCAGTTGGATGTCTATATTACAAAAGAGTGTTAATCTTTCAACCACTGAAGCAGAGTACATGGACTTGACAGAATCATGCAAGGAACTGTTGTGGTTAAAGAACTTCATATCCGAGTTAGGACAAGAGCAGAAGGACTGTGTATTACATTGTGGCAATCAAAATGCTATCCATTTGGCGAAGAATCCAGTGTTTCACAGTAGGATGAAACACATCAAGATGATGTATCATTTCATTCGTGACAAGATAGTCGAAGGTGCCTTTATCTTGAAGAAAATCCTTGGCGCGAAGAATCCTGAATATATGGTCACCAAGGTTGTTCTGTTGGAGAAGTTGAAGTTGTGCATGACTTCAGTTGGCCTTCTATAGAGCTAGGCAAGGGCAGGGCAAACTAGAGTTGATTGATGACGAAGAGGGTTTAACTTGGATGGCTTGGTGATCAGATGGTTCAGCCTCCAAGTGGGAGATTGTTGAGTAAGGTGAAGACTAATCATCTGAAGCCACGGTTGCATATTGATCCACAGTAGAGGTGCATCTAAAGTTGAGTGTTCAAGTTTGTCATCACTGAGGATACACTACGATACAGAGTCTGTTGGTCTGGTGTACATTCTTGTCTAGGGCAATGTGAAGTGCGCGCACTGCTGTCCGAATATCTTTAGTCTGAGACGAAGTCCAATCCACAACCAGCTTGATTGCAGACTTCTCAGCTGATACAGATAGAATTACTTGTGGAACACATTGTTAGATACACGTGGGTGTCAGATAGCAGTTTGGGTGCACAACATACTATTTGCGTGTCTGGTACATTGGCCCAAGCGTAGGCCTTTAAGGTCAACCCTTGCTATAAATATACCATGTTCATGTAAACCCTAATTATGATGTAAGAGTGATTGTGAGTCGTCATCAAGAGTGTAGTCAACACCTTGTAAAGTGTATAACATTCTTTAAAAGAAATCTCTCCGGTCTGCCACAGTGGACATAAATTGATCAAAGATCAAGTGAACCACTTTAAAATCTTCGTGTTGATATTTCCTTACTTTTCTTCTTGTATTTCTTGTTGCATCAATCTCATGGTCTTGAGCTTACTTGTTGAGAGTTAGTTTGACTATTCTTGATCTTATGAGATTTGAAGCATATCAATCTCGTGTTTTTCATCCAAAACCAAACCCCCAACATATAGACACACACACACATACAATAATATAGGCATTCCAAACTCATTTTTTCAACTGAAAAACTTTATACTTATGTTAGTTCATTAGCAACAAGTTTTAAAAAGAATATTTCCTCAAGGAATGTACTAACCAAACTGATTTTCTTTATTATTTTTTACTGCAAAATATTTTAATAGACATTTTATTTTTATTTCATTAGTAGTAGTAGTATTTATTTTTTTAAAATATTTGTTATTGTTATTATAATATATATATATATATATATATATATATATATATATATATATATATATATATATATATATATATATATATATATATATATGTGTGTGTGTGTGTGTGTGTGTATGTGTGTGTGTATGTGTGAGTGTTTGCATGTGTGGAATAAACAAAAAATTTATTCAGGTTCCGAATATTTTAGATTAGATGTCATGATTTATGTTATTTTATTAACTATATGTTTAAAAGAGAAATTTCACTACCCGCATTTTTTATTATTGTTTATTATTTAACATATGAAATTAGTTACCACAAAGACCAGTCAGAATATTTTATATTATTCATCTAAATATTTAATCTATATAATCTTACAAAAGGTCATATAAGTAAAGAATCTTTTCATATAATAACTCATAGTCTTATACAATTCATTTTATATAAATAGTACACACAATATTAAACGCCTATAGTTATATTTTCTGTAGTAGGTTTTGAGGGTTTTGGCATAATTTTGTATCGAGAGATTAGATGATAGTGTTATTCATCTAATTGACTTAACACAACTGGACTATATCGATTTTATTTAAGTAAATCGCATAAGTATCAATTATAGTACCATAAGTAAAAAATAAAAAAATAAAAACTTTTTGAGTTACATATTGGTATTTGTTTATGGTTTTATTAGAAAATTGGTTTTAACATATATTCAAGTTTTGGCACATTAATATGATGTTTTTGAAAAATAAATTGAAAAAACATTCGAGTAAGATGCAAAAAACTTGGTTATGAGTTATAAAATAAATAGTTTAAAACAACGCTTTTAGTTGTAAATAAATTTTAATTATTAATACAATTGACTAAATAGAAAATCAAAACTTATATTTATTTTAGGCTTAAGAATGAATGTTTTATGTGATAACTCATATTATTATACAATTTATTGAATATAAATAACACATATAAACTATTAGACACTTATAATTAAGTTTTTAATAGTAGGTTTGGATGGTTTTGACATAATTTGTTTATCTAGATATTAGAATATCAAATTATTCATTTAATTAACTAAAACAATTTATCTATATAAATTATTTTTAATTAAGAGTCATACGTATAATTTAAGTAACATAAGTAAGAAAATTTTTTAGTTGCAATAATTTAATGTTAAATAATTCTTAGTTGAAATTTTAAAAGTTATAATACTAAAAGAAAACATCAATGCAATAACACGTCAATATTTATAAATGGTTTTATTAAAAATTTAGTTAAAAAGAAATTTGAGTTTTCATGCATTAGTATTGTGGTTTTGAAAATGAAAATGAAAATGAAAAACATTCAAGTAAAATACAAAATAAAAAAATGTGTCAATGATTTGTGAAATAAATAGCCTAAACCATTATTTTTTGTTGAAAATATGACATTTAATTATTAATATAGTTGAATTAATAAATAGCAAAGCAAAACTTCTATGTATGTTTGTGCTTAAAACAAAAGGATTTTATATAATAACTCGTGGTCTTATAATTTATTTTATATAAATAATTGAAGGGTTTCTATGCAAACAATGAACACAAAAATTCCTATGGTTCACATGCAACCATAATATGATCTATGTTTTCTTCTATGAAGATTAGAACTAAAAACCCTAAAGGATACAATTCAATTCTAAAGATGAATTAAGAAAACCAACATTTGATCTTATGATCCTTCAAGCAAGCAGCAAAGAGATCCTGCCTCAAATGCAAGTCACACCTAAGCAAGGAGAAGACAATCCAGCAGAGTAAGGGAGAGAGAGAGATGGCATGAATATAGTGGTACCAGGGGGTTCCTTATATAGCCTCCACAGGCTACACCAGAAACCCTAAGGAGCCTCCCAAGTGGGCAAGCCTGCAAGTCACTTAGACTAGGCTTCTAAAACCCTAGAAGGGTTTTCGCCAAACCCTAGAGAGGACTCCAGGGTGGCGCCACTTTTGGCCCCTGGCTTATCCCTTGCCAGTTATTCAACTATTGAATAATTACAAGTCAGCCCCTGTACTTTAATTAATTAATTTAATCACTGAATTAAATCAAATTAATTCTGGATTAAATCTCAATTAATTAATATAATTTCTAATTAATATATTAACACTTAAACATATTAATAAGCCATCTATATGTATTCTATTGATTTATTAAACCCTTAATAAATCAACATTTCTCTCTACTGAACTGTACACCAATTCCCCAGCTATGAGGGCAACCCAAATGGACTTTGCTTTTATTCATAAGATAAATACAATTATAAGTCATGGCTTAGACACCTAATCCAACAGTCTCCCACTTGGATAAGTCTATGACTTTAATTGTCTGAACTCTGACCTAGTCAGTTCTGTCCAAAGATAAGTGATCATATGATCCTTCGTCCAACAATATATTTTTCAGACACGAGACATGGATTGAGATCAATCTCTGTCCGATACTCTGTTTCCCGATTTCTCATTCTACTTATGACTTTCAGACTTCTAATTAAACGCATCAATTTAGCCTAGGTTGGCCAGCACTTTAGTCAACTTCAAAATCATCGAGCGGCCTACAGATATCTGTTTCCCATCAGGGTCAAGGAACGAATAAGCTTCGACTCATATGCGTGTGTCTTTTACTTATCATAATCGTACACAACAATGCGTTTTATAACATCGAGTTACCGATGCGTTTACGTATTATCAATGCACAACCGACTTGCAAATGTCAACTCATATGTCTCTGCTTTAAGACCATAAGATATTATCGTCTCAACATTGCTCGTGATGTAATCCATGAAGCAATCTATTGAGCACAGGTTTATCCAATACTCAAATCTCTATTTCTAAGTACTCATGAACGTTGTAGCAGTCTTACTGCAATGTCTAACTCCTTAGACAATCTACAAACCAATTCATGACAGTCTTCGTTCATACTTACTCCCGAAAAGTATGAGTGACTATGGGCTTTTGAATAATCAAATTATTCAGGAAGTGAAAACATGCAAAATTTGAAACATAAAATCTGACTGGTGGCTAGTCTTGCCTAATTACCAAGTCTCCACGAGGTAATCACCAAGTCGGATTTTACATAAAACTATTATCGGTTTCTAGATTCCTTTTAAACTATTTAATTCGTGTTATGTATCTATGTCTACTGACCTTTCACTCTTTCTATGTATTCAAATGTTATACATTTATACACTTCATCCGATCGGATATTCTTCCGATGATATTTCAATTTTGGTCATACTGTCATTCTCACTAACAACTCCATTCTATGTGCTGTGACTTTCCATGGTTCTTGGGATCTTTAGTTCACATGACTGCACCTTAAGACTATTTCAATGTATTACGATGTGCCGGTGAGCCACACGTGCTCCATCGGAATGCAAACGAAATTCTTTAACCATTAAGTCCTTATTTGAAACTCTTTTCAAATTGCTATCAACATTCACCCCAATCATTTTTCAATGATTTTTCACGTATGTACAAAATCCACTAAGTATTCCCAGCCAGGTCATATCCTGAATCTGACTCACTATGCCCCAAGCATTAAGTCATCAAGACATGTTCTTGACACTTCTGATCGATCCAAGAAACGTGTTGGATTCGATCTAGTCCTATTCCAAACTCTTTTGGAATCATTTTTACTGTGGCTAGGTCTATACTGATGACAACACCCATTTGACAGATGTTTATGGATTATGTGAGTATGTTGCACCTTCTTTATATCTCTCATGCCAAATCATTACACTTTGCAATGATCGGAAACTTCTTTCCTGAGCTATGCATCTTGAGTCTCATCAAGATCATCTTGGCAGATTTTCGATTTATCTCATACATGTTTATAACCACCCGAGCATGCCGTATCTTTATTAAGTCCTTCATAGCGATCCGTTTCTTAACACCAAGTCATTACACTTTGTAATGAAAAGAGACGTTTTCTAGAAACATTATGTAACACACATATGGAGATAGATAACAGCGACACTCCCACTGGCTTTGACACGGTTATGGACTATTCACAAAATCAAGAGCTTATGGCACATTTTGAGAATCCAACCTTTCTGACATCTTAATGGATATCTTTCAGCCCTTTCTCAAAATCCAATCCTTTGGCATATTTTGAGAATCTGAATATACTTTCTTGCGAGATGCCCATGGCGTAATCCCGGGCCCACATACCTTTATACTGGCATACTCATTGTGAGTCCCCATTAGTGTGCCGGTGATCCATACGCGCTCCACTAACGACTTACATTATGCAGTATCCTTTCGTATTTTATCTTCTATTGAGAGTGCTTCTCTCGGAGTCAATTACTTGACTCCGAGTATCGTCTCACTCAACCAGATGTTCTGAAGGTACGTTTCTGTCCATGTTGGTTTCTTTTGATGATTACTCCCACTGGCTTTAAGACCAGTTGTAAAATCAATTAAACTGTCACATAGACTGTATCTCGTCCTAAGGTTCTCTTAAGTGGCAGCAACCGGGCCCACCAATGCTTTCAAGTAGTCGGATTGTAAATCCGTACCAACTATAGTTTTTTACCACAATTCGGTATGTCACCCCGATCATAACCAATTATGACGGTGATCAATACTACTGGTCAATAGAAGATTATGTCAGTATAGAAATCTGTTTTCTGCTCTAAGCCTAGTGATGACTAAAGGTTATTTCACTTGGCTAATCCTGAACTCATTTAGGACTGTCCCAACTCCCACTGTTTCCTTAGAACATGAGTTCTTTCTAAAAAAGCCCGTTCTCTTCCAGGTACAGCGGGATAGCCAGTGAAACGACATTTCTGATTAGGTTCAGGCTAGTCATGTGGTTTGGACGAACACAACAAGACCCTGGACTTTTAATGTACAAGTGGGACAATCCCGGCTTTACATTTCAGACAGTATCTACAAAACCTACTTAGTCGAAGGATGTGGTTGGAATATGGTCTGACTGGTTCAATGTTCAATGTATTGGAAACTAATTGGCAATGTATCTCATACATTGAGGATTGAACTGTTTCGACCAACGCTCCATCATCTTCCCTCAGACACATTATAACTATTAATGTTCTTGGAAGGGAATAAATTGTGAAACATTTTCCCAGTTTATGTTGTCACTCAGGTTCTGTGGGTCTCGTACTTCCTTTGAAGTCCTTGAACTGTTCAAATGTTTCAATTCAATCACTTATTCTGATAAGCGAAGCCATATTCGTCATACTGAATGACAAATATTGTGAAGTACAAACAATTGTGTTCTATTTGAAGATTCGAGCAATACACAACAACTGATGTGTTCGTTGCTCCTAATCTCAATCTCTTTTACATATCTATGTAAACTTATGACTTTGTTAATTCTGTTCAAGACTTGCAATCTTCAGTTGACTCTAAGTCAGCTGATTCCAAAATCCTATCCTTTGGATCTTTGGGTGATTCATTTCTTGCCACGTGTGCTTTATAAAGAACTTAATCATCATATGACTCTAAGTCAAATGATTCCAAAGACCTGTTCAACTGGATCTTTGGTTGATTTATTTCTTGGCACATTAAGAACTCAACTCATCAAGTGACTCTAAGTCAAGTGATTCCAAAGTCTTGTCCAACTGGACCTTTGGTTGAATCGATTCTTATAACATTTAACAATCATAAGGGACACAATTCCTAAAATCCAAACACTTTGGATGCATTCAATATTCAAGTTATCATCAATCATGCATTCAACAGAATCATACAACATTTCAAGGATAATTTCAAACAACAGATGTTAAAAGAAATTAAACGACAATTTTATTAAAAAAAACAAAATCCTTGAACAATGTACTATATGATAGACAATGTCATACGCATCTGAAAACCTAATAACAATATTTCAATATCTAACTAAACTTCAAAACTGCATGAGCCGGAAATCCAATCCAAATGTGCTCCTATGCGCCAATGTCCCATACCCTACTGATTCCCTGCATACAAACCAGAATGTGACTATCACATTATGCATCAAGGAATTATGGAACAGAAGTTTTGAGGTTTTAGATATACCTGAGATTTCAAAAGATTTTGACCTTGGAGCGTCTTCCAATCTTTCCGCGACTGTATCCGATTCTGTGGATTCCCAGCTTAAGACATATCCAGACGATCTGTAACGTTTCTTGCTTCGTCTTCCCACTGGACTTAATCCAGAAGTAGCTGAACCAGTGGAGCTATGCCTGTCCAAGAGTGACTCGTATAAAGTCAACAGTGGATGCATTTCCATTAAGGTCTTTTTCTGGTCTTTCTTTCTATACGTCTGAATGAACAGATCGTACTTACTGGTCAGTGAAGCGAGTAGAGTGTTAACACTCGACTCCTGACTCATGGAATAACCAAGTTTGTACAATTCGCCTATGTACGCTTCAATCTGAAGAACATGCGAATCGATGCTACTTCCTTCTTTTAACTTACACTATACAAGTCTTTTGAAGATCCTAGCTCATTCCTCTTCGACCGGTTTTTGGAACGTTTCCTCAACCGATTGCATTAACTCATATGGCCCCAAGGATTCAAAATCCTTGCGGAACTCGGGGTCAATGGTCAATAGCATGAGGTCATGAATCTTTTCGGATTCATCAACTAATAAGTCATGCTTATCATAAAGGCTCTTTATGATGATTTGTTTCGGTGGAACCGGGATCGGATACTGAAGGGTTTTCTAGCAAACAATGAACAAAAAAATTGCTTATGGTTCACATGCACCCTATAAAGATCTATGTTTTCTTTTATGAAGATAATAAACTAAAACCTAAAGGCCAACAATGATTTCTAAAGTTTAAATCAGAAGAACCAACCTTTGAATCTTGTTCTTGAAGCTAGCAGCAAAAGTATCCTGCCTCAGATGCAAGTCATACCCACAGCAATGGAGAAGACAGTCCAGCAGAGTTTGTCTGGTTGAAGTTGGCGTGAATAATGGGGAGCCAGAGGGTTCCTTTTATAGCCTCCTAGGGTTACACCTGAAACCCTAAGGAGCCTCCTAGTGGGCAAGCCTGTTGACCACTTGGACCAGATCCCTAAACCCTAATTAGGGTTTTCGCCAACCCTAGAGAAGCCTCCAAGGGTGGCGCCACTTTTGGCCCCTGGACTTCTCTTTGCCAGTTATTCAACTATTGAATAAATACAAACTAGTCCTCACACTTTTAATTAATTAATTTAATCACTAAATTAAATCCAATTAATTCTAGATTAAATCTTAATTAATTATTATAGTTTCTAATTAATATATTAACACTTAAATATATTAATAGACCATTTAATTAATTCTATTGATTTATTAAGCAATTAATAAATCAACCTTTTACTCTACCGAACTCTATCCTGACCTCCAGCTATGAGGGCAACCCAAATGGACTTTGCTTCAATTAACAAGATAAATATAGTTGTAAAGTCATGGCTTAGACACCTAATCCAACAGTCTCCCACTTGGATAAGTCTATGACTTTAATTTATCTTCTGATTAATAAACAACCTGCAGCTTCCTAGAAACTGCTGCCGAACTCTGACCTAGTCAGTTCCGTCCAAAGATAAGTGATCATATGATCCTTCGTCCAACAAGATATTTCCAGACACGAGACATGGATTGAGATCAATCTCTGTCCGATACTCTGTTTCCCGATTTCCGATTCTGCTTATGACTTTCGGACTTCTAATTGAACACATCAATTTAGTCCAGGCTGGCCAGCACTTTAGTCAACTTCAAAATCATCGAGCGGCCTACAGATATCTGTTTCCCATCAGGGTCAAGGAACGAATAAGCTTTGACTCATATGGTTGTGTCTTTTACTTATCAAATCGTACACAACAATGCGTTTTATAACATCGAGTTACCGATGCGTTTCGCATCATCAATGCACAACCAACTCGTAAATTTCAACTCATATGTCTCCGCTTCAAGATCATACGATATTATCGTCTCAACATTGCTCGTGATGTAATCCATGAAGCAATCTATTGAGCGCGGGTTTATCCAATACTCAAATCTCTATTTCTAAGTACTCATGAACGTTGTAGTAGTCTTACTGCAATGTCTAACTCCTTAGATAATCTACAAACCAATTCACGACAGTCTTCGTTCATACTTACTCCCGAAAAGTATGAGCGACTGTGGACCTTTTGAATAATCAAATTACTCGGGAAGTGAAACATGCAAAATTGAAACATAAAATCTGACTGATGGCTACTCTTGCCTAATTACCAAGTCTCCACGAGGTAATCACCAGGTCGGATTTTTCATAAACTATTATCGGTTTCTAGATTCCTTTTAAACTATTTAATTCGTGTTATGTATCTATGTCTACTTGACCTTTTACTCTTTCTATGTATTCAAATGTCATACACTTTATCCGATCGGTTATCTTTCCGATGATATTTCAATTTTGGTCATACCGTCATTCTTACTAACAACTCCATTCTATTACTGTGAATTTCTATGGTTCTCGGGATCTTTAGTCCACATGACTGCACCCTAAGACTATTTCGAGGTGTTACGATGTGCCGGTGAGCCACACGCGCTCCATCGGAATGCCAACGAAATTCTTTAACCATTAAGTCCTTATTTGAAAACTCTTTTCAAATTGTTATCAACATTCACCTCAATCATTTTCCAATGATTTCTTACGTATGTACAAAATCCATTAAGTATTCTCAGCCAGGTCATATCCTGAATTTGACTCACTATGCTCTAAGCATTAAGTCATCAAGACATGTTCATGATACTTCTGATCGATCCAAGAAACTTGTTGGATTCGATCTAGTCCTATTCCAAACCTATTTGGAAGCTTAGGATTATTTATAATCCTTGTGTCACGTCTTTCAATAACTATATCCTTTCGGAGACTTTTTCTCGTGCATCTTGAATCTTATCAATATCACGCTTACTATGGCTGGTTCTATACTGATGACAACATCTATCTGATATATGTCAATGGATTATGTGAGTACGTTGTACCTTTCATACCTCTCATGCCAAATCATCACACTTTGCAATGACAGGAAACTCCTTTCCTGAGCTATGCATCTTGAGTCTCATCAAGATCATCTTGGCAGAGTTTCGATCTATCTCATAGACGTTTATAACCACCCGAGCATGCCGTATTTTATTAAGTCTTTCATAGCGATCCGTCTCTTAACACCAAGTCATTACACTTTGTAATGAAAAGAGACGTTTCCTAGAAACAGTATTTAACACACATATTGAGATAGATAACAGCAATACTCCCACTGGCTTTGACACGGTTATGGACTATTCACAAAATCCAGAGCTTATGGCACATTTTGAGAATCCAAACCTTTCTGACATCTTAATGGAAATCTTTCAGCCCATTCTCAAAACCCAATCCTTTGGCATATTTCGAGAATCTGAATATCCTTTCTTACGAGATGCCTGCGGGGATATCCTGGTCCCATGTACCTTTATACTGGCATATTCTTTGTGAGTCCCCATTAGTGTGCCGGTAATCCACACGCGCTCCACTAACGACTTACAATATGCAGTATCCTTTCGGATTTCATCTTCTATTGAGAGTGCTTCTCTCGAAGTCAATTACTTGACTCTGAGTATCGTCTCACTCAACCAGATGTTCTGAAGGTACGTTTCTGTCCATGTTGGTTTCTTTTGATGATTACTCCCACTGGTTATAAGACCAGTTGTAAAATCAATCAAACTGTCACATGGACTGTATCTCGTCCTAAAGTTCTCTTAATTGGCAGCAACCGGGCTCACCAATGCTTCCAAGTAGTCGGATTGAAAATCCGTACCAACTATAGTGTTTTACCACTATTCGGTATGTCACCCCGATCATAACTACTTATGACGGTGATCAATACTACTGGTCAAGAGAAGACTATGTCAGTATTAAAACAGAAATCTGATTTCTGCTCTAAGCCTAGTGATGACTAAAGGTTATTTCACTTGGCTAATCCTGAACTCATTCAGGACTGTCCCAAACTCCCACTGTTTCCTTAGAACATGAGTTCTTTCTAAAAGAGCTCTTCTTTTACAGGTACAGCGGGATAGCCAGTGAAATGACATTTCTGATTAGGTTCAGGCCAGTCGTGAGGTTCGGACGAACACTACAAGACCCTGGACCTTTAATGTACAAGTGGGACAATCCCAGCTTTACATTTCAGACAGTGTCTGCAAAACCTACTTAGTCAAAGATGTGGTTGGAATATGGTCTGACTGGTTTAGTATTCAATTTATTGGAAACTAATTGGCAATGTATCTCATTACATCGAGGATCGAACTGTTTCGACCAATGCTCCATCATCTTCCTTAAGACACATTATAAATATTAATGTTCTTGGAAGAAAATAAACTGTGAAACATTTTCCCAGTTTATGCTGTCACTCAGGTTTTGTGGATCTTGTACTTCCTTTGAAGTCCTTGAACTATTCAAAGATTCAATCCAATCGCTTATTCGGATAAGCGAGGTCATATTCGTCATACCGACTGACAAATATTGTGAAGTACAAACAATTGTGTTCTGTTCGGAGATTCGAACAATACACAGCAACTGATGTGTTCGTTGCTTCTAATCTCAGTGTCTTTTACATCTCTATGTAAACTTATGACTTTGTTAACTTTGTTCAAGACTTGCAATCATTAGTTGACTCTAAGTCAGCTTATTCCAAAATCCTATCCTTTGGATCTTTGGGTGATTCATTTCTTGCCACATGCGCTTTATAAAGAACTTAATCATCATTTGACTCTAAGTCAAGTGATTCCAAAGTCCTATCCAACTGGACCTTTGGTTGAATTGATTCTTATAATATACACTTTAACAATCATAATGAGCACAATTCCTAAAATCCAAACACTTTGGATACATTCAACATTCAAGTTATTACTAATTATGCATTCAACACAATCATACAACATTTCAAGGATATTTCAAACAACATGTGTTAAAAGAAAATTGACAATTTTATTAAAACAAAATCCTTGAACAATGTATAATATGATAGACAATGTCACATGCATCTAATAAGCTAATAACATTATTTCAATATCTAACTAAACTTCAAAACCGCATGAGCCGGAAATCCAATCCAAATGTGCTCCTATGTGCCAGAGTCCCGTACCTTACTGATTCCCTGCATGAAAACCAAAATGTGACTATCACATTATGCATCAAGGAATTATGGAACAGGAGTTTTGAGGTTTTTAGATATACCTGAGCTTTCAAAGTTTTTTTTGACCTTGGAGCGTCTTCCAATCTTTCTGCGACTGTATCCGATTCTGTGCATTCCCAGCTTAAGACATATCCAGACGATCTGGATCGTTTATTGATGTGTCCTATTACTGGACTCAATCCTGAAGTAGCTAAATCAATGGAACTATGCTTCTCTATGAACGACTCATACAGAGTCAATATTGAATGCATATCCATGATTGTCTTATCTGGTTTCCCTTCCTGCACATCAGGATGAAAGGATCAGCGAGTCGAGCTAATGCTTTAAATCCCGATCAAAAAAGGAACCAAATTTATACAGTTCACCTATGTGTCTCTCAGTCTTGAGAACATGTGAACTGGTGCTACTTCCTACACACTTCAAACTCTTTGAAGATCTTAGCTCGTCCTTTCTCAACCAGTTCATGGAACCTTTCCACAACTAGCTGTGTTAACTTATTTGACCCTAGGAATTCTAAATTCCTGCGGAAATCGGGGTCAATGATCAATCGTATTAGGTAACGAACTTTCCTTGACTTAACAATCAAGGAGTCATGCTCATCACAAGCTACTGTGTGATGTCATGCTTTAGGGAGCGGACACTCAGTCAGATATGGCTTGCCAGCAAAACAAGGAACTATTCTCTATTTATGAAGCCATAACATATAATTCAGGCCAGTCAGCCTTACCATATTAGGCAGGTGCTTTCTGATGCTCTCAGAAGTGGGTGAAGGAGGAGAGGGAGGAGAATAGACACTTGATTCAGACATCTACAATAAACAGAATTTATTAGTTTAGTTTTTCCTTTTAAATAATTAACCAATATATTATTTATTAAGTCTAGGACCCAAAATGCCCCAACTATGGTGTGAAGAGGGATGCCGTAATCACAACATAATGGTCATTAAGGTAGATAATACACTTATCAATTTCATCTTATGAAATTCCTAGATCTGTTGAGACACATTGAACTGTTCAATGGCATGTTTAGTCTCGGATGTGCCCCACTGTTTGTGACTGGGATGCCGAGGATCACAAACCGGGTGTGAATAACCATGCAAATTAGCTTGGTACTCTCGAAGTCGATTGTCATCTCTAATTAACGTGCCAGTTAACCACACACGCTCCGTTAATAATGACAAAATCGAGAAACCCATTGCAAGTCTTTGTGGACCCCAGTTGGTGTGCCGGTAAACCACACACGCTCCACCAACGTTCCACAAAGTGCAATGTGCAATTCCATGGATTAGCACCAATTCACATTTTTAACCTAAAGTAACTAGATTGGGTTTTGTTCAAGGTTCTATTACTTTCAATTATAGCATAATACTTTTAAGAGGCTTAGCGGTTCTATCAAACCCGTTCGGCTAACGACACTCAACTGACTAGGAGAGCGGTGGGTAAGAGTGGATACCCATTAGACAGCCATTTTAAAGGCAGTCGCCTTATACCCTCTTTATAGGACAGTTTTGTGAATGAGGCCTACTAGCGGTAAGACTAACCAATTTTCTTATATATAAATGTTAACTTTTAATCATAAATATATAAGATATATTTTAATCTTATTAAAATATTTTAGATTTAATTTTAATATAATTTTCGCAAATTTTTAAGGAATTTTTTGAAAATTTAAATTAATTCTTTAAGCTGATTTAATTGATCTTTTAATTAACAATTAATTAAACTAATTAAATCTAAGATAGATATTATAAATTAATCAAATTAATTTTATCTATTTAAGGCCCCACAATTTCGAAAATTACATGCCAAAAATAAGAGTTCTAGTTATTTAATTAATCCAATCAATTACCAAAATAACAACCTACTTATAAAAGGCAAGTAAATCAAGCAAATCAAGGGGGAATAAAGGGGTGGCGGCTAGGGTTAGGAAACCCTAGCCTAAGCCACGAAATTTAGGGCATCCTTGGTGATGTTCATCACAAAAAACACCAAGGCAAAAAAACAATTAAGCAGTTTATATCAATTCACAAGAAAACAGCCTAAGCTCTGATACCACTGAAGGGTTTTCTAGCAAACAATGAACACAAAAATTGCTTATGGTTCACATACACCCTATAAAGATCTATGTTTTCTTCTATGAAGATAATAAACTAAAACCTAAAGGCCAACAATGATTTCTAAAGTTTAAATCAGAAGAACCAACCTTTGAATCTTGTTCTTGAAGCTAGCAGCAAAAGTATCCTGCCTCAGATGCAAGTCATACCCACAGCAATGGAGAAGACAGTCCAGCAGAGTTTGTCTGGTTGAAGTTGGCGTGAATAATGGGGAGCCAGAGGGTTCCTTTTATAGCCTCCTAGGGTTACACCTGAAACCCTAAGGAGCCTCCAAGTGGGCAAGCCTGTTGACCACTTGGACCAGATCCCTAAACCCTAATTAGGGTTTTCACCAACCCTAGAGAAGCCTCCAAGGGTGGCGCCACTTTTGGCCCCTGGACTTCTCTTTGCCAGTTATTCAACTATTGAATAAATACAAACTAGTCCTCACACTTTTAATTAATTAATTTAATCACTAAATTAAATCCAATTAATTCTAGATTAAATCTTAATTAATTATTATAGTTTCTAATTAATATATTAACACTTAAATATATTAATAGACCCTTTAATTAATTCTATTGATTTATTAAGCAATTAATAAATCAACATTTTACTCTACCGAACTCTATCCTGACCTCCAGCTATGAGGGCAACCCAAATGGACTTTGCTTCAATTAACAAGATAAATATAGTTGTAAAGTCATGGCTTAGACACCTAATCCAACAGATACTCGGTGAGGTGTAGCTTGCCAGCAATGCCGAGAGCCAGTCTCCAATTGCGAAGCCATTCCTTACAGTTGAGGCCAGTCAGCCTTTCCATATTTAGCAGGTGCTTTCTGATGCTCTCAGAAATGGGTGAATGAGGAGAGGGTGGTGAATAGACACTTGATTCAGACATCTACAATAAATAGAATTTTATTAGTTTAATTAATCCTTTTAAATAATTACCCAATATATTATTTATTAAGGCCAGGACCCAAAATACCCCAACTATGGTGTGAAGAGGGATGTCGTAATCACAACATAATGGTCATTAAGGTAGATAATACACTTATCAATTTCATCTTATGAAATTCCTAGATCTGTTGAGACACATTAAACTATTCAATGGCATGTTTAGTCTCGGATGTGCCCCACTGTCTGTGACTGGGATACCGAGGATCACAAACCGGTGTGAATAACCATGCAAATTCACTTGGTACTCTCGAAGTCAATTGTCATCTCTAATTAACGTGCCGGTTAACCACACACGCTCCGTTAATAATGACAAAATCGAGAAACCCATTGCGACTCTTTGCGGACCCCAGTTGGCGTGCCGGTAAACCACACACGCTCCACCAATGTTCCACAAAGTGCAATGTGCAATTTCATGGATTAGCACCAAATCACATTTTGAACCTAAAGTAACTAGATTGGGATTTGTTTTAAGGTTCTAGTACTTTTAATTATAGCATTATACTTTTAAGAGGCTTAGCGGTTCAATCAATACCCGTTCGGCTAACGACACTTGACTGACCAGAAGAGCGGTGGGTAAGAGTAGATACCCATTAGACTGACATTTTATAGTCAGTCGCCTTATACCCTCTTTAGAGGACAGTTTTGTGAATGAGGCCTACTTGCGGTAAGACTAACCAATTTTCTTATATATAAATTATTAACTTTTAATCATAAATATATAAGATATATTTTAATCTTATTAAAATATTTTAGAAGTAATTATTTCATAATTTTTGCAATTTTTAAACTAATTTTCGAAAATTCTTAATTAATTCCTTTAATTGATTTAATTTATCTTTTAATTAACAATTAATTAAATTTATTAAATCCCAGATAGATTTTATCAAATTAATCCAATTAATTATCTATCATGGTCCCTATGGTGATCGAAATTTATTAAGCCAAACAAAAGGTTCAAATTATTCAGTTAATCCAATTACCAAAAATAACAACATACTTTTATGGCAAGCAAATCAAGCAACCAAGGGGGACCAAATGGGGATGGCGGCAAGGCTTAGGAAACCCTAGCCTAGAAATCGACAACGCCATCTCCCAAGGGTTTTAATTTCGCAAAAAACCCTAAGGCACAAAACTGTTCAACTCAAATCATAAGAAAACAAGCTAGCTCTGATACCACTGAAGGGTTTCTATGAAAACAATGAACAAAAAAATTCCTATGGTTCACATGCAACCCTAATATGATCTATGTTTTCTTCTATGAAGATTAGAACTAAAAACCCTAAAGGATACAATTCAATTCTAAAGATGAATTAAGAAAACCAACCTTTGATCTTATGATCCTTCAAGCAAGCAGCAAAGAGATCTTGCCTCAAATGCAAGTCACGCCCAAGCAAGGAGAAGACAATCCAGCAGAGTAAGGGAGAGAGAGAGATGGCGTGAATATAGTTGTACCAGGGGGTTCCTTATATAGCCTCCACAGGCTACACCTGAAACCCTAAGGAGCCTCCCAAGTGGGCAAGCCTGTAAGTCACTTGGACTAGGCTTCTAAAACCCTAGAAGGGTTTTCGCCAAACCCTAGAGAGGACTCCAGGGTGGCGCCACTTTTGGCCCCTGGCTTATCCATTGCCAGTTATTCAACTATTAAATAATTACAAGTCAGCCCCTGTACATTAATTAATTAATTTAATCACTGAATTAAATCCAATTAATTATGGATTAAATCTCAATTAATTAATATAATTTCTAATTAATATATTAACACTTAAACATATTAATAAGCCATCTATATGTATTCTATTGATTTATTAAACCCTTAATAAATCAATCTTTCTCTCTATTGAACTGTACACCAATTCCCCAGCTATGAGGGCAACCCAAATGGACTTTGCTTTTATTCGTAAGATAAATACAATTATAAGTCATGGCTTAGACACCTAATCCAACAATAATACACACAAAATATTAGACGCATATAGTCAAAAATTGAATAGTAGGTTTGGGGATTTTTTTTTACATAATTTTGATCTAGACATTAAATGATCATATTATTATTTAGTTGGCTAAAGAAAATTTAATAAATTTAATCATATTTAATTAAAACTCATAAGTATCAATTAAGTATCATAAGTAATAAAACCTTTTTGAGTTGTAATGGTTTAATGCTAAACAATATTTAGCTTTCTTATTTATCTTTAATATCAACAAACTACTATATTAAAATTATAAAAAATACATAGATTTTATTAAATATCATGCACTTCAAACATTATTAGTGTTATAAATTTTCAACATAAAATTTTTAATTCCTTTTTATAATGTGGTTCAAGTTAATGATAATGGTTTACATCAATATTTTGATTTAGTATATAAAATTGTTATTTCATAGTTAAAGGTAATGGCGTAGATAATTCTAACAAAATATATTTGTTTTTATTTTAAGTAGACTTTATCCATGCCCAACGCGTAAGGATTCACATTATATATGTATACTCACACACGGAAATGAAGAGACAGTGAGGAGAGAGAGAGAGAGAGAGAGAGAGAGAGAGAGAGAGAGAGAGATTGTATAATAGCTAAATCAAACATTCTTACGTTATGATCTAATAGAAACAAAATAATATATACCCACCAACTTGATTATGCATTGTTTTTATAGTAAATTACAAATATGATTCCTATATTTTACTTAGAATTGTACGTTTAGTACAAAATTTTAAATTGTCATAATGCTTATAAATTTTTATTTCATTACAAATATGGTCTCTGTATTTAACTAAAAAAATTCAAGGTTAATAGAATATTTAAATTTATTTTATATGACTACTTGAGTAGAGCTACAACTAAATGCAAAGTAAGGATAACATCGAGGCAATTTATAATTTAAATTGAACTTGTATCTATATAAATCTTATTATAGAGGCAGCCCAAATGAATATGGTTGAAGATAGACATCATACTTGCATCATATTTATTTGAAACTCCTAAAACTCTTCAACTTTCAACTACACAAGAGTTTTTAAACTTACATAATAATAATAATAATAATAATAATAATAATAATAATAATAATATTATTATTATTATTATTATTATTTTATAAAGTAGTCATTTTAACAAGGTATACTTTATGAGTATCAAATGAGTCACATACAAAATTTAGAGAAAAAACAAATATAAAGCAACAACATAAAAACTTAACAATTTTTGTGTTTGTTGAAATTTTTTTGCCATGTTTCCGGTAGCTTACGATATTAAAGTTTTTAATATCGTAAAGCAACTTAATAGTTTTCATTATGTTTAATAAATTAAAAATGATCCTACAATTATTACCGATGAGAAAAACATGTGTGTATGAAATCACTTTTACAATGGGTTTATATCAACTTTTTGATTGAGATTAAGTATATAATCTTAAAACTCACTAAAGTTTAAAATAATAATTATAAAAATAAAATAATATGTTTAAATATAAATAATAAGATCTTACATATTAATTTGAAACTTTTATTTACATAATGTATTTTATTGGTTACACTTTTTTACTTTCAACTAATATATAAAAATAAAAGCATATGGTTCAATATCAATAATTATCTCTTATATATTATTTCAAAACTTTTATTTAATTAATTCAAATATAATTGATTAAATCTTTATCTTCATAAATCTTATAATAGAGGTCTTTCAATTCAATATGATTGAAGATATATCATCTATATTGAACCATTTTAAACTCTTAAACTCTTCAACTTATATTAATTAACGACTTGTTAGTCGTATTATTCAATCATACATAAAGACCCATCAACTTTCAACTAATTAATTATTACAAATCACGAGTTCATTTAACTTATGATATTTAATTAGTGATTATTGTTCATACATACATACATACATACATACATACATACATACATACATACATACATACATACATACATACATACATACATATATATATATATATATATATATATATATATATATATATATATATATATATATATATATATATATATTATTAGATGAGTCATTAATGTTTGTTAAGTTAACATGTTGATAACATTATAAATATTTCAAATTTCAAATAGGTGAATATGATATTGTGTTTGCGTTTTATGATGAAAACTTTATAATCGATACATGATTATGTATTGTGTAGTCATATGCCTATTTTTTAATATAAGCGCCAAATGTGTAATTTACTCTTATTTTTACATAAATAAATAATAAAAATTAATTAAATTATAAATTTATTGTCTTTTAAAAAAACAATGTCATTAAATTGTAACTATTTTATATTGTTTTTAAACGGCATGTAAATATATTATGCTAGAAGGTAAAAAAAAAAAAAAAAAAAAAAAAAAAAAAAAAAAAAAAAACAAGAATAATATCTAAATAATAACCATAGATACTCTTGTTTAATTTATGTCACTTGATTTTCTTTATATGATGATGTACAAATTTCTGATGCATTTCAAACAGTATCGGTATCAACATTAGGGTCATCCACATCATCTAAATCACATACATAATACATGTAATTGGTTAAAAAGATTGACTGAATATAGTCAAAATATTCATTAATCTAAATAAATTCATTGTACAAAGTTAAATAATATGGCAAAATTCCCCATCTACCATCGTCCCTCCTCCCACAAACCACCATTTAGGGCCTTGAGTTGTTGATTCTGTTTCTTTTTTTCCTTAAAACCTCTCAATCTTTCAGCTTACACTATCTTTTGGTTTTACTTTTCTGTCATGGCTGCCTTTTTCTACTTCTTCAATGATTTCCCATAGCTTTCAACACCAGTCTACCCCTATTTATAACCATTTAACCTTGAAACACAGATAGAGCAAGCTATTTGATGATAACCCATATCAATTCTTGGCCTAGAAACTGATTTCGCGTCAAAAAGTTTTCAACTTTCCAACTTTTTGAGTTTCAAAAAGGAAAAGAAATTCAAGGGTTTTAGAAGATGGAGAAGCTCTCTGAACCTAGTCAAGAAGATGATCAAATGGATATGCCTCCAGGATTCCGATTTCATCCGACAGATGAAGAATTGATCACTCATTATCTGTCAAACAAAGTTGTCGATTGCACCTTCTTTGCTAAAGCAATCGGAGAAGTTGACATGAACAGAATTGAGCCATGGGAGCTACCTAGTGAGTTCTTTAATTTCTACCTTTGTTGTTCTTCTCGTTTTATATATCTAATCATGATCTTTTGAACGTTTTGGCGATCTGGAATCTGAAGGAATGGCGAAAATGGGAGAGAAAGAGTGGTACTTTTTCTGTGTTCGTGATAAGAAGTACCCGACGGGATTACGAACAAACAGAGCAACTGCCGCCGGTTACTGGAAAGCCACCGGAAAAGACAAGGAGATTTTACGGGGGAGATTGCTCGTCGGAATGAAGAAGACTTTGGTTTTCTACATGGGGAGAGCTCCAAAAGGGGAAAAAACAAATTGGGTAATTCATGAATTTAGATTAGACGGTAAATTCAGTCTGCAACATTTGCCAAAATCAGCGAAGGTGTAGATTCCTGATTCCTAACTTCTTCCCCGTTTTTTCTCTGTTTTTCGAGATACGTTTGATCTTGATTCTTTGTTATTTGAAACTGCAGAATGAATGGGTGATATGTCGTGTTTTTCACAAGACGTCAGGTGGGAAGAGAGACCCCATTTCAGGGATGACGAGGGTGGATTCCGGCGGTGTTGCTAGGTCGCTGCCACCATTGATGGACTCTCCGGCGGCGTTTGGCGGCAGGATCATCAATCCAAGCATATCCGATTCCGTACACGTACCCTGCTTCTCCAATCCAATCGACATCCAAATAACACAGAAAAACACGATTAATAATTTCTTCAACAGTTCAATTTTCCCATTCGATTCCAGTTCCATTTCATTGCTCGAAAGCCAGTCTGATCCCGTTATGCAACAATTCCCCTCTTGTTCTTCGTTTCCAGTTCATGATCAGGCGATATTGAGGGGTTTAATCGAGACCTACAGCCATGGATTGAAGATGGAGAGGGATATGTTTACTGGATCACAGGAAACAGGGGTTAACTCGGAGAAGAACACATCGAATCTTGAAAAGGGTAAAATTGGAATTGAAGATCAACCAACTTCAGTTGGACCAATCGATTATTGTTTCTGGAACTATTGAAATCAATAATTAGGAAGAAGAATTTTATTATGATGATTGTTTATGAAGTTGATGTTGAAATCTTGAAACAGAGTGATGATTGAGATGAGACAAGCGTTTATAGATGATGAAGATTTGAAGAAGAAATCAAGAAATAAGACAATTAATACTTATTTTTGTAATTGATTATAAGGCAATTAGTTATATAATATGCTTTTTATAGTTATTATATTATATTTGTTCACATAATTAGCGATTTCATTATATTCAAGTGGTTGGTAATGGATGTTGTTATGTTTTTGACGTTTAGTGACTTTTTTTTATAATCTTAGTTTTAGGATTTTGTTGTAATATTTTAAAGGTATTTAAACATAGTAAGCGCCTAAATCAGCGTAGGTTAAAAAAATCATATAAATTTTAAAGTAAAGTTTGTAATTATGTGGTAAATATGCATATTTTTAGAGCGAGTGAAATTGGCTTTCTTCGAGTTGACACATAATATGTGACTAAATTGGTAAATAAAATGGTTGATTAATAAATTAAAAGAAATAAAATTTTAGAATGAACTAAAAGGGGTCTCTTCTGGTTAACCTGCCAACGATTTTCTTTTCTCTTTTTTTTTTAATTTTAATAAATATTATATTAAACAAAATTTCGGAAGCTATACTTAAAGAACGATTTAATAATTCTAATATAATACATTAAAATAATTATAAATATTTAATTATATTTTGGATTACCTGCTAAGTGTGACAAGTCAATATTGTAATTCTATTGGATGAGATAAATTCTAGTAGTGTTTTGTGACGAATCAACCTTCCAAACTTGATCACATGAATTTTTCATAAATAGAAAGAACAAATCCTCTACGAAATGAACCACACAAATGGATTTTGACCATCAAGAATTCAACTAATGTTGATATGGTTTTTTTTCGTCATTTAAAAAATGTACACATTTTTACGATTGATTACTTTTATTGCATTCTGTTTGATACGTCACATATTTATGTATACTGGGAGTCCTTTTTAGTTAATAAAAACATATGAGATGGTTCGATTGATATTCCGTTTGATATAAAATAATTAATTATAGTTAAATTAGACATGTTTGGAAAAATTAGAATATGAATATTCAAATTAAGGTTGGACATTTGCAAGATTAGTTTTGATTTTTAGTGCATAAATTCATGAAAATGTATACAAATGGATTAATACCCACAACAATTTGCTTGGTACATATATAGCAACCCACCAAATTAAAGAAGACCCTTTATTTGATATAGTAAATTGTGATGTTTTTGAATTACATACATTTTTTGATATTCTTAAATTATCCTTAATTTGGCAAAGGTGCCTACTTTGTTAATGTTCTTGATCAAGGGTAAAAATGTCAAAAGATTGTTTTTAAGTCATAAATAAGATTTAAGAAATGAAAGTGATATTTTCCCTATATGAAAATGAAAACACGAAAGTTGTTTGGAATAGGCTTGATTATTTATCAAATTTATTAGATCTTTTCATATTAACAAAATATCACGACTTTGGGTAGATATTTACATTTAAAGGTTTATAAAAATGTTGAAATTATATGACATCATTAAAACAAATAATTATTTATGCTTGACCTAATTCAAAGAAGACTATAGCTATTATCAAATTGTATGAAACTGGTGAGTGGTTATTATTTATTGATAAATCTATAGCTTTCATATTGCTTATTGCATTATTCTATTTAAATGTTTAGTTTTTCTTTGTTCTTTTATTGATTTTCGTTAACATTATTTATTATTATTATTATTAGATTACTTGTATTATTATTATTATTATTATTATTGTTATTATTATTATTATTATTATTCGAAAAGAAAGTAATAAAATAAAATAAATAATAGTAATAAGGTCTATGATATTTTTTATTAATAATCAAATAAATCAACTATTTCAATATTGTTGTTATTGTGTGATGCATTTATTGGTATGGGAGCATTCTGACAAGCACTAAATGAGTTTACATTAAACAGAATGTTGTGATCTATAGTTATGTCAAAATAGAAAAATAATAATTGAATAAACTCATAGTAAATCAACATTTACATAATGGATTCTCTTAATGTAGGTGATAACAATACTTGCATGATTTGCAACAACTTATAGGTCAGTCCTTAGCGGTAAACACATCCTCAAATCTTGTTTGCTCGAGTTGTCAGAACCGGATGCATTATTTTTATTGTTTTGTGTTAAATCATGAACGTCCACAAGTACTTTTGTGAATAACTAGATCAACAACTATAATTGTTAAGCACGAGAATGCCCCTTAATTTTCTCAAAAAACTAGATTTATCATCATTCGATTGGTTACTGGAGTTTTGTTTAGACATTTCCAGATCGTCTTCACAATCAATCCTGAAAACGAGACATATGATATACTGTCATTTTAAAATCGCATGACCTATCACCAAGCTATATTAATTTTTAATGAAAAATAATAAAAATAAAATAACATAAATCTAAAATATATAATATTATATAATTAGTAAAAGAAAAAATAAAGTAAAAATAAAATATATCTAAAATAATGTAGGGATATTTGAGTGGTTAACAGGGAAAGATGCACGTTCGGTAAAACAATACTAAAAAATGATAATTTGTTTATTAAAAAATAGTCAAAGTTGATTTAACTTATAAAAAAAAAAATACAACAGAAAATGAAGATAGATATAATATCACTCATTTATAAATTGATATTTTATCCAAGTTGTACAAATATTGATTTGGTTAACATTAATATGTTAATGTGGCATCTAAGTGTTATAAAACTTTGTAAACTTGCTGACAAAGATTTTTTCAATTGTATTTTATTTTTGTTAGTGTAACAAATTATTAACAATTAAACGCAGAAGTGTTTTATAGTTTTCTATCATTTTAATTTTCTAGCTTTTTTCCTTTCTGGTCGTCATGATGCGCAACCGCATTCATGGTATAATTAAACTTGGGAGCCATATCTATTTCACTTGTTAAAAACCACTAAAATTTTCATTATTAACTTTCCAATGATGTGTAGATGTAAACGATGTCTTAATTTATCGTATACATATTCACATATACTTTCAAGGGATTCATTTTTATTGTTCTCTAAGTTCAATAGTAGATTTTGTAGCTTGTTTAATGATGTCTATCATGGATGCATGCAGACGCTAACTTATCCACGATTAGGGATGGGGAATGGTATCCTAAGTTCCTCCACCCTGACTACATTGTCATCTCTATCTATATTCTATAACAAGCAATCAATATGTATTTTTTTAACATTTTCCTTATAGGCAACCCACTACTTATTTCCCGCTAAATCACTAATCATGAAGTCTTGTTTGATTCTATCCAACGACATTGCTACTGATGCTGAAACCCCACTTGACATGTTCATGTTCGTTGGTCACAAATTAATATAATTAATGTTATAATGTAATAGGGGGGGGGGGGGGGGGGGGGGGGGGATAAACGAACAGAACTTAGAACACAAAGTTGGTGAAATTGTTTTCATTAACAACTTCAATGTGGAAATAATCAGATTCGGACACACCTCAATCCATTAGACATACAATTTGCTTAGAAACAAAGGTGAACTTAACATACAGTTCACTTTGGAAAAAGTAAAACATAACTTATGCAAAATCATGATTTCTTTGGTGACTAATAACTCTATAAATACTAGTCTAACTGATATTTAAATATAGTGTAACGACCCAAAAGATAAAGATTAAATCCGGGTTGATAATCTTTATTGTGGATATACTTAGATTTGTTCATCTTAGCTTTATCCTCATAAGTCTTTCATGACCACTTAGGGGCTAGGGCGTGTTGGCAAAGCTAGAAGCTAGAAGCAGATAGTTGTAGATTTTATTTGTGCAAAAGTGTTTAGCAACTAAAAGTAACTATCAGCTTTTAAAAGTGAATAATATAAAAATAGAAAGCTAAAATTTCTCAAAAACTAAAAGCTACTTCTACTTGAAGTAGCTTTTAGATTACGAGTTTTTTATTTAAAATAAAAGCTAAAATCTTATACCGTCAAACAATTTTTTTAGCTTTTTTTTAAAACCTAAAAGTTAAAATCTCTCAAAAGTTTTGTGCTGACATGACCTTGATAATTATGTTTCAAAGAAAGCTTTGTAAATTGTAACATCCTAAATTTAGGGCAATTTTTTTAAATAGTGATAATAATAATAATAATAATAATAATAATAATAATAATAATAATAATAATAATAATAATAATTAGACATTAGACTAAATAAAATTTTAATTACCATTTATTTGAAGAGGTTGTAAAGTTAAGTGCCAGTTTTGCTCTTAGGGGTAAAAACATCCATATGTGGTATTTAGTAGGAATAATAGGTTGAAGACATATTTTGTACTAGTAAGTTATGACATGAGGCACAAAAGGAAGTTCAAGACCTCTATAAGTTCTAGAGGGACTAGAATACAATTTAGTAAAAGTTTAGTTATAGGGAGGGACTAATGTGCAAATAAATGAGAGTTCCATGATTTAGTTAAGGGAAAACACCCTACTTCTCCTCAAAAATGAATTTAGGAGAATGAGAGAAGGCTTGTGATTTTCAGTGTTTTTGGAGGAGATCTAGCCAATTTTGTCAAGTTACAAGTTATTCCAATCAAGTTCTTAAAGATCTAAGGTAAGAAACTTCATTTTCTAGTTGAAAACCCACATTGGGGTGTTGAATTCGGGTTTTAGAATTGGTGGAGAAAAATTTTATTATCCCAATGGAATGATTTATGATTTTATATAGTTGTTGATCCTTGTCCACTCTTTGGATAGTTGGAAATCACTTGGAATGGAGTTTTGATCCATAAGAACCCTAGAATTTGGGGAAAAGTTGAATTCATGTGAAAACTTGGGTCCATTGCACCAATAGGTATATATTAATGTGTTTTGTTAGCTTCCTGATGATCCCAAGCAGTGGAAGAAGGTTATACTCTATAAGACGTCAATTAAGTGATTGGAATTGGATATTTCATTATTGAAACCCATTGAATTGTGATTGGGAATGTCATGGAATGATTCACTTTGTGGTAACCATTGGAAATAAATTTTAATTAAGTAAAACAAATGTTGGTGTGATGATTGATTTGTGTTGTGAAGACATTCATGTCATAATGGACAATAAGAAATTTGATTAAGAATTCTCAAAGGAAATAGTCAAGAACACATGTAGAAAAATAGGAAAATTAACCTAAAAACTTGTATTTTCATGAGTATTGAGGGTTGGAATGAAGTAGGACTTGGTTTGGGGTGAGAATGGACAAAAATGATGAAAAATCGGACTTACTGCACGATTTGTGCGGCCCGCTTGAGGCCTTGTGTTGGATCCATACAGCCCATGCAAATTCCCAAAACGGTCCGGAAATGTTTCTGATGTCATGTGCGACCCACATGGGGTTTTATTCTTGGGTTGTGGCCCGCGTCCTCGCCCTAGAACCCATGGTTGAAGTTTTGTGTTATGCTGCCAATAGTTGGGGGTTTTGGTTCTTCTGTTTAATGCTAATTCTTAGGGGACATTTAACCTAATATTTACATTAATCTATGATTCTTTACTACCACATTGGAATGTAGAATGATAGTTCATTTTCTTTTATATAATAGGAGAGTGACTTGGTGCAAACTTGGGAGAAGTAAACAAGATTTTAACTACTTAGTGAATTTGAGTTTACCGGGAGTACACGTCCATATTACCATTATTGTTTTGAGAAGTATTATGATTTAATCATCATGTATTATATTTATGTGCAACGTGAATATATATATATATATATATATATATATATATATATATATATATATATATATATATATATATATATATATATATATATATATATATGGTAATTGTGCATAACATGAAAATATATTTCAAAGAATATTTGTATATTACAAAAAGTATGAAATTTTGAAAAGAATTTTGGCATCCCATTTGTGCATTTCATGTAGGATGGGGTTGATTGTGTGAATTGAAGAGGACAATGGAGTAAGATGTTTGTTTTCCATATAGGGGGAATTTAGAGTAAGATGTTGTTTTGCCCGTATTGAGGGAATTTGGAGTAAGATGTTTTCCCACCAATAAGGAATTACATGAGGAGATTAGTTAATCCTCATGTGGACTAGTGTGATGGCCACTAGCCCCTAGTTTGTTTCCTTTGAGTAATTGTGTGGAGTGGTGTGTTTTGTGCTTATCACTTGAGAACCTAAAGGTTGTTCATCAAGTGACCTTGGACTTTCATGAGATTGACTTGGGTTGGGGATAATTGCATATTACATTGCATTGCATCAATCCATCTTTTACATTTATGTCTATGAGAAAAGAAGTATTTGTGGAACTTTTGTGATGAACTTATCTTTAAAACTTATAAAGTATTTTTAAACTATTTTTGTGGGGTTATCCCGAGTGTGGTGATTGTTGTTGGAAATATGTCCAAGGTCATCAACTATGGTGATATTTATAATAATAGCAAGGTCCCATTTGGGATGCCCTCACGACCCAGTAAAAACAATCAGTAGCAGAAATAATAGATGAAAGATCATTTTATTAATTTATTGAGAAATAAATTAATCAGAAACCGGATCAGTAATTAATTGATAAATTAATTGTGAAATTAATTTATAGAAGTTAATTAAGGGATTGGATTGTAATTTTTAATAGATTAATTAATAAAACAAGTCCAGGGGTGCGGCCGCCAAAAGGCTCATAAGTTTGAAACCCTAGGAGCCCATGCACTATAAATAAAAGGCCTTAGGGTGCAACCTTAAGGCATCCCAACCTCCTAAGAGTGCTGCCACCTCCTAGAAACCCCCCCCCCCCCTCCTATTTGTCAATTTCAATACCCTTCTCTAAGGGTTCTGGATCGATTTCCACAAGCCTGGAGCTTTATGTCTGTTTGTTCTTCTGTTGATCTTAGGTGTGAGTCATTAGAGGGATTCTGGTTTGGATCCTTAACATCCAAACAAATGTATGAATGGATTCCATCTTATTTGTTGATGCAACGGTTATTGTCACACCCTCAAACCGTATTGGCGGAATAGTTCAAGGGTGGATGACTTCATGAACAATATCATAACAATGTTGAATAATAGTGAATTCCAAGCAAACAACCATCATTAAATAATTGCAAAAGTTACATCGTTTAAAAGTTGCGTGTTTCAATCACAATTACAAATGATTTCAAAATAAACCAAAAATGACGTCGTAACGTCTCATCTCGTAGCGCTTGAACTTACTTTATCAATTTCCTGAGAATACAAGTAGTTGAAAAAGTGTCAACAATTAAGTTGGTGAGTTCATAAGATTTTTGTATAAGAAATGTCCTTTGTTTGTAAACGATAGTGTTGAAAACCAAGAAAATCCAATATTTTCTCATAAAATGTTCCAAGTCTTTAAATCCCAAAGACTAAAATGTAGTATGTAAACTGTAGTGTACTTTCTTTGAAATGTGTATTTCCACGTAAACAATTTATGAAAATATTAAGTTGATTATTTTCCCATGTGAGATACCATATAACCATACTGTGACTAGTTGGCCTACTGCGACGTTCTTCAGGCGTCGGAATGTTAGACATTTGGACACCTCAGACCTGCCGGTCAAGCTGTAGCTAGCAGCTCAGGTGCGGGGTTTGTCAAGCCCCGTATAGATCTATACTCAAATATCGCACTCTCTTACCGAGACTCTGGTTATATAAATGTTCAGGAGTTATAGTAGGTACTTATAAAAGTACTGTGAAGATTCATCTCACAAAAATGTATGTATTCCAATCAACTTGTTTACGTACGATTTGTATATAAAAACTCTTGTAATCGTCCATTATCATTTTTCCCATGATAATATAGTATAGTAAAATAATTATATATTTTATATAATTATTTTTGTCATGTTTAAATGTCATAGTAACCTTTTGTTCATAAACTATTCCAATAATAGTCTATTTTTAGTAATTGCGTCGTAATAACTTTATTTTACGAACGATAGCAAAATAACTTGTTCGAAGATTATAAATATTATCTTTTGAGATATTTCTCACAAAATAGTGTAATATCTTGATTATAACCATTTTTGCTAGAAAATAGTGCCTTTGTTTATAAAAACGTAGTTTTTACTAGTTTTCGTTTTTATAACGTTTTTATTCAAGATCTAGTATCTTTGTACACTTTATTTGTAGTTTAGTAACTTTTACACAACTTAATATGTCAAAGTGTTCATAATACATGGATCTACTCATATTTCATGCCAAAATCATATTTATAACATTTTTGTTCAAGATCTATCATTTTTACACACTTTAATTATAGTCTAGTAACTTTTATACAAGCATATCATGTATCATAGTGAATATCTTACAAAGATCTAACCATATTTCGTGTCAAAGGTATTTTTACCCAAATACAAACTTTGTAAACTTGTGTAAATCAACATATATATCATTTAAACACATATAAACTTGAATAAACAACATATATAGTTATAGAACTTGTATTCTCCCCCAAAAAGGTTTGAAAAGATGAAAATGAGGGGTATGAACTCACCTTGAGTGTGGATCTTAAGATTCCTTGGAAGAAGGTTGAAGATTTTGGTTCTAAGACCCGGAGGACCCTTGGACAAAGCTATTATCCAATGGATTTTCGTGAGTATGTGTGTATAAAAGAGTATATGAAGGTATTTAGAACTTAAATCACTAGATGATCATAACTTACCAAGAGAGCTTGAAAGATCTTTGAAGATGATGAAGTTTGGAACTCAAAGACCCTTGGACAAAAGCTAATATCTAATGGATATGGATGGATGTTAGTGTATGTAAAAGGTGTAAAACTTGTGTTATGTTGTTTAGAATCAAGAGATGAGTGAAGATTACCTCTTGAGCTTGTGGAATGGACTTGGAATGGAAGCTTAAAGATGATGATGGTGGTTGTGTTGTGAGGCCGAGAGCAAGGAGGAGAGGAAGAGAAGAGAGGAAATGGTTTGTGGTTTGGTTGCTTCAAGTTCAAATGACATACTCTTTAGTTTATTATTAGATTTTCTAGTTAGCTTTTTAGGTATTATAATAATCAAGCTCCATCATGGCCTAGATTTGTGAATAGTGAGTTAGGATTGTGTTGGAAAAGGGTTTGAGACATGGTGCAGCCGATGGGGGGGTAGGGGGGTGGGGTGGTGTGGTTTTTATAAAAATAGCAATGTAGTTATAAAAATGTGTGATTTTTATAAAATAGTGTGACGTTTTAGTGAAATTTTGTGCGTTTTTGACGAAACGAAGTTCTAAATAATTATTTTGTAATAAAACATTGTCAAACATTTATTTTGATTGAATTATAACTCGTTGGGTGCCGGAATACGCGTTTAAGCGCGGTATTCTTCCGTTTTCGCGATTTTCGGCATTTTACCAGAAATTGCATTTAGTTTTGGAATTAAATACTAGATACTATTACGTCACTTATCATATGAATTGTTATTTCATATTTGATGTTTAAGGCACCTCATTTTGTATTTTGGTTCCAAACCCTGTGTACATTTCTCCGTTCACAGCGATTTAATGGTTGTAACTTTCACATACGAACTCCGTTTTCGACGTTCTATATATTCACGGGTTCGTATTTACGAGTAGATCGTTTTATGAATATTATTATTCTCAAAATAATAATTGTACGATTATCGAATTTTTACGCAACAGTAGTCTGCTGTCCGTATTTTCGACTTTTAACCAATAATTGTTTTGATTTAGCATACGTAATACTATAATATTAATAATTCATCGCAAAAGTTATGGAAAATAACTTTTCAACATATAGATTTACGTACGCTTCGTTTGATTACAGTTGACTTTTGTTGACCAAAATTTACAATTGTCACATCATCTACCCGTTAAAGAGAATTTCGTCCCGAAATTTAACTCTTGAGTGGATCCTCAAGGGTTTGGAAAGAGATGTGGGTACTTCTGTTTCATTTGGTCTTCACGCTCTCAAGTAAATTCGGGTCCACGCTTGGCACTCCAACGGACCTTAACTATTGGAATGCGGCTTTGTTTCGTCCTCTTGAGTTCTCTGTCCATGATCTCTACGGGTTCTTCCACAAAATGAAGGTTCTCATTCACTTCGATTTCATCGAGCGGAATGATAAGGGTTTCATCGGACAGGCATTTTTTTAAGTTGGATACGTGAAAGGTGGGATGGACGTTGCTGAGCTCCTGCGGTAATCGAAGTTTGTAGGCTACTGGGCCGATCCTAGCAAGGATCTCAAAGGGCCCAATGTATCTGGGGTTCAGCTTCCCACGCTTTCCAAAGCGTATCATTCCTTTCCATGGCGAGACCTTCAATAACACTCGGTCACCAACCTGGAATTCCAAGGGCTTGCGTCGCTTATCTGCGTAGCTCTTTTGTCGGTCACGAGATGCTTTCAATCGTTCACGGATCTGAACGATTTTCTCCGTTGTCTCTCGTATGATCTCCGGACCGGTGAGAGCGCTGTTAGGTACTTGGCCCCTGGCTAGTTGAGTATCTCCCACTTCAGCCCAGCACAGAGGGGATCTGCACTTGCGTCCATATAAGGCTTCAAATGGAGCGGCTTTGATGCTAGTGTGATAGCTGTTGTTGTATGAAAACTCAATGAGCGGTAAGTGGGTGTCCCACGCCTTACCAAAGTCTATCACACAGGCTCTCAACATGTCTTCCAGCGTTTGGATGGTCCTTTCACTTTGGCCATCCGTCTGCGGATGGTAAGCTGTGCTCATGTCAAGCCTAGTTCCCATAGCCTTTTGTAATGATTGCCAAAAGTGTGAAGTGAACCGGCTATCTCTATCCGAGATGATTGATCTCAGCACACCGTGAAACTTTACAATTTCTTTGAGGTAGAGCCTTGCTAGCTTATCCATCCTATCAGTCTCCTTGATTGGCAGGAAGTGAGCGGATTTGGTTAACCTATCGACGATTACCCATATAGTATCTAACCCACCGGTTGTCTTCGGTAATTTGGTTATGAAGTCCATTGTTATCCGCTCCCACTTCCACTCGGGTATTGCTGGTTGAACTAGCAAACCCGAGGGCTTTTGGTATTCTACTTTAACCTTGGCGCAAGTCAGGCACTTGCCCACGTAAGTAGCAATTTCTGCCTTCATGTTTGTGTTGGAAATCAAGGTTCATGTAATTAGTTTCAAAAACAAGAGTTTGCAACGGAAGCATAAAATCATGAACACAAATTACATTTTCAAGAGGATCATGCTACATGCATGTAGAGATAAGATGAAGAACAAACATAGTTTAAGTTCAAGATCATAACCTTTGTTCTTGGGTTTGGTTTGGATGATTTTGATAGCTAGGAATCAAATTAGAATCCCTCTATAGTTGATCCACCACAAGCTTGAACACCCTTGAATGCTAGTTCCACAACTTGCAAGATATGACTCCTTTTCTTATGAAACCAAAAAACCAATTTTTGCTAAGAACTTAAGGAGAGTTTTTGGCTGATTTCAAAAGCATGAAAGTCACACCTTCCTTCACAATATGGCCGGCCATATAACCTCCAAAGACAAGGAGAATCTTAGTGCATGTGAAAAAGAAAAGGCATGTTACTTCCACATGGTCAAGTCTTGAGTATTGTATGTTCTTTAAATTTTTCACACATGGCTTTTGATTCAAGTATGTGGCCACCCACATGAGGAAGTTTTAGAGTTTAAATATAACTTCTATTATTTATAAACTTATACCATAAAGTTTATAAACAATAAACCTTCAAACTAGTGTATTAATGGAATAACATTTAAACCATTAATGATATAAATAAACCATCTAAATATACAATCTTAATTGTATAATTATATATATATACATATATATATATATATATATATATATATATATATATATATATATATATATATATATATATTATTTAATTTACCAATTAAATTAAATAAAAGGCTTACTTATAAATCAATTAAATCGTTTAACAATTTAAACAATTTAATTGTTACACTTAATAAATTCATCACATATGAATTACTAATCAACCTTTAATTTTGTTGTTATTATTATTTACCTCAAATAATAATAACCTACAAGATTAAATTTCAAGTTTAGTATCATTTGATGTTAAATCAAATTTAACGTTCTAAATGATCAATTGGTGTCAAACTTGTTGTTGGTGTGACCCTATAGGATCATGTATTATTAGTAATATCATTTTATGATCATCCTTGGGCATATAGAACTAACAATCTCCCACTTGCACAAGGTTGCATCATAGAATGATATCGACAGTGGTAAACATCTAGCAACATTTCACTGCCCCCAATAACACATGACATTGTGCCATTCAACAACATTCAATTCTTCAGAAAACACGAGGCTCTAATTGATGTATAAGGTTATCTATCAATTATCCCTTTGTCACAGACATCATGTTGAACATGAGACATGGATCTTAATCATTCTCATTTTATGTTCAACTTTCAAACAGGCGCCTTAGATGTCTAACTCTCAACACATAAGGGGAACAAATCCCGTCTTGACTACATACGCCCCTCATATAGTTAGTACTATGCATGAGTATGGCCTTTATGGTTGTCTGTATTTCAAGAACAACAGTAAACCATATCAAAACATAGTACACTCTACACTTAAGTCCCAAATATGTATCTCAGGTCAAAGGATACAATGATAATACCTTTATTCAATAATCACTTATGATGATGATCCATGGAGTGATCTTGAAACGGGTCAAGTCCAATACTTGTTCACTGACAAGTACCTATGAATTTGGTTGCAACCTTTTGCTACTTTTACCCATAAAAGTCAACCAATCCAATTCATATTAGTCTTACTTCATAATTGCTCCCACAACTATGATCGACTATGGACGTTTAGAATAACTAAATTATTCAAGGATTAAACATGCTAATAAAACACAATAATTATGAATGAAACATCACGTCACATATATTACATAATTCTTGTCGTTTACATAAGTTCATATTCATAAAACATTAAACACAAATCAAATCTATTCATTAGAAAAACGGAGTCCTATACCCTTAGCATGACTTTCATGCTTAGTTTGGGGTAAAGGTTTCGTGAATGGGTCTGCCAAATTTTGATCTGTATGAACCTTGTGAATACTTATTTCACCATTCTTAACTTCATGTCTAATGTAGTTATACCTTCGGTGAATGTGTTTGGTTTTTTGATGCAATCTAGGTTCCTTTGCTTGAGCTATAGCACCTAGATTGTCACAGAAGATTTCTATAGGGTCCCGAATGGAAGGAACAACCCCTAAATCTTCTATGAACTTTCTCATCCAGACAGCTTCTTGAGCAGCTTCTGAAGCAGCAACATATTCTGATTCTGTAGTGGATTGTGCAATCACTTCTTGTTTGGAACTCTTCCAAGACACGACTCCTCCATTTAAAATAAAGACATACCCAGATTGAGATTTCGAATCATCGCTATCTGTTTGGAAGCTTGCGTCAGTGTAACCCTTTACCTTTAAGCTTTCTTCCAAACCGCCGTAAACTAAGAACATATCTTTAGTTCTTCTCAAGTACTTAAGAATGTTCTTTACAGCAGTCCAGTGGGCTTCACCTGGGTTCTGTTGATACCTACTAGTCATACTTAAGGCACATGAGACGTCGGGCCTAGTGCATAACATGGCATACATGATGGACCCAATTGCCGAAGCATATGGGACATGTTTCATCCTTTCAAGTTCAGTCCTAGAGTTTGGGCACTGAGACTTGCTTAGGATGGTGCCATGAGGCATTGGCAAGAATCCTCTTTTGGAGTCTTGCATCTTGAACCTTTTCAAGATTTTATCAATATATACACTTTGGCTAAGACCAATAAGTCTCTTAGATCTATCTCTATAGATCTTTATGCCTAATACATAAGCAGCTTCCCCTAGATCCTTCATTGAGAAACAACTCTCAAGGAACGCTTTGACACCTTTTAAGGTTGGGATGTCATTTCCAAATAAAAGTATGTCATCTACATACAATACTAGGATTATGACAATGCTCCCACTAGCTTTCTTGTAAACACAGGAGTCATCCTCATTTTTGATGAATCCAAAACTCGTAATCTTTTCATCAAAACGGATGTTCCATGTTCGAGACGCTTGCTTTAATCCATATAGAGATCTTTTAAGCTTGCACACTTTGTTTGGATGCTTGGGATCGACAAAACCTTCGGGTTGTTCCATATAGACATCTTCCAATAAGTATCCATTAAGGAAAGCGGTCTTGACATCCATTTGCCATATCTCATAATCATAGTATGCGGCTATGGCAAAAAGTATCCTAATCGACTTGATCATTGCCACTGGAGAAAAGGTCTCATCATAGTCAATACCATGAGTCTGTGAGTATCCTTTAGCGACAAGTCTAGCCTTAAAAGTGTGAACATTTCCATCCACGTCGATTTTCTTCTTGAAAACCCATTTGTTCCCAACAGTCTTACAATTGGTGGGAAGATTAACCAAGTTCCAAACTTGATTATCGTGCATGGATTGCATCTCAGTGTTCATAGCCTCAAGCCATTTATCAGATTCAGGATCTGATATTGCATTCTGATAGTTGACGGGTTCATCAGAATCTATCGTATAACATTCCTCTTCCATCAAAAGGTAACCATACCTTTCTGGTTCAATTCGAACCCTACCAGATTTGCGAACACCTTGTGTTACAATTTGTTCCTGATCAACCGTTTGTTCAGGTTCAACAATTTCTTGTTGAATGCTAGATTCAACTTCTTGTGTATCAGGTTGTGGTTCCTGAAGTTCCTCAAGTTCCACAAACCTCCCACTAGCCTCTTCCGTCAGAAACTTGTTTTCTAGGAATTCAGCTTTTCGAGAAATAAATATCTTATTCTCGATGGGATTGTAGAAATAGTATCCAAGACAATCTTTCGGATACCCTACAAAGATACATTTAGTTGAACGGGGTTCTAATTTGTTTGAAGCTTTTTGTCTAACATAAGCTTCACAACCCCATACCTTGAGATAGGATAAAGATGGAACCCTTCCATGCCATATCTCATAAGGCGTTTTATCTACCTTCTTAGTAGGTGCCATGTTTAGGAGACGAGCAGCTGTTTGTAAAGCATAACCCCAAAAAGATAAAGGTAGAGTACTTCTACTCATCATGGATCGAACCATATCCAATAATGTTCGGTTCCGCCTCTCAGACACACCATTATGTTGTGGTGTTCCAGGTGGAGTAAGTTGTGAAACAATTCCACAAGTCTTAAGATGATCCATAAAGTTTGTACTTAAGTACTCACCTCCTCTATCAGAACGAAGAACTTTAACTGTTTTGTTGAGTTGATTTTCCACTTCACTTTGAAACGTTTTGAACATTTCAAACGCCTCATGTTTATGTTTAATCAAATAAACATATCCAAAACGACTAATGTCGTCAGTGAAGGTGATGAAATATCTTTCACCATATCTAGTCATTGGCTTGAAAGGACCACATACATCCGTATGTATGATTCCTAACAAGTCCTTTGCTCTCTCATTGGTTCCGGAGAAAGGAGCTTTAGTCATCTTGCCATGTAAACAAGATTCACATATATCAAATGAGTCATTCTCATTTGCCTTCAAAAGTCCACTCTTTTGAAGTTGGGATATGCGATTCTTGTTTATATGCCCAAGGCGACAATGCCATAGATAGGTTTGACTCAAATCAAATTTGGGTTTCTTGGTGAAAGTGTGGTATAAAGAGCCATTGTTAGTCTTTTCATCAAGGTTTACTTCATAAATTCCATTTAAAGGCCTAGCCTCAAAATAGAATACATTATTTTTGTAAACACAAATATCATCATTATTAAAGGAAAGATCAAATCCACATTGTCTTAATTTAGCAACCGAAATAATATTCCTAGTCAAGCTAGGAACATAGTAAACAATCAACAATGTCACACACAAGCCATTAGGTAGTAATAAATTAAAACTTCCAATTGAATCCACCGCAACCCTTGCATTGTTTCCAACCCGAAGTACTACCTCATTTGCCTTCAGTTGCCTACTCCTTTTGAACCCCTGCAACATATTACATATGTGAGTTCCACAACCAGTATCAAATACCCATGTGTTAGGAGATAAATTATAAAGTTCTAGGTCTATCACATAGATACCTGAAGTGCCTTCACCGGCCTTCTTCTTCTTCAACTCCGCAAGATACGTAGGGCAATTTCTCTTCCAATGCCCAGCTTTGCCACATTCAAAGCATGTGTCTTCTTTGGCAACCTTTGCCTTCTTCTTGGGCGGATGGGAAGGTTGGACAACTTTCTTGCCCTTACCTTTGAAAGCTTTTGCTTTCCCCTTGCCCTTGGAGTTGGTGGGGTGTTCTGGTCTAGTTCTCTTTGTGCCACCTTCCTTGATCATGAGAACTTGAGTGGTTTTCTTAGGCAGATTCTTTTCCGCGGTAATTAGCATCCCATGTAATTCCGGGATAGTCTTGTTGAAACCATTCATGTTAAAGTTCATGACAAAAGGATCAAAGAACTTTGTCAAGGAGTTAAGGATCATATCCGTTGCTAGCTCTTCGGGCATCACAACTCCAAGACGTGCCAAATGATCAATGTGACTCTTCATTTTGAGCACATAAGAGCTTACCGACTGCCCATCCTCCATCTTGCAAGCATGGAAAGCCCGAACAGTTTCGAACCATTCCGTTCTTGCAAGTTGTTGGAACATTTCCTTTAGTTGATGAATCATGTCATAGGCTGAATGATTCTCCAAATCCTTCTGAAGGTCAGGAATCATGGTTGCCAACATGAGGCATGATGCATCGATGGAATCATCCATCTTTTTAAGCCATGCATCGTGTGCGGGCTTAGGAATGGCAGGGGGCTCTTCTGGAAGTGGTTCATTGAGAACATATTCTTTCTTTTCTTGTTTGAGAACAATTCTCACACTACGGTGCCAATCCAAGAAGTTGGTATGGTTAAGTTTTTCTCCTTCAAGGAGAGACCGTAGTGAGGTTTTGTTAGGAGCCGAGTGTGTGTTGTTTGGTGCCATCTACAAAATTTTAACAAGGTTCTATTTAGTAAATTATGATATTAAGTCCTTAATAATTAATACCCTTTCTTGTTTCATAAACTTTAATTAATTAAGGTCTAGAATCCAAGTTGCATCACGAATAAGTGGTTAGGTATCCTTTATCCCGCCTATTCGAATCAACAAGGTAGGTAACGGTTTACCAATTATATCCAAATATAATTTCTAGAGTTATGGGATCCCATTATAACATTTATAAGTTTGGCATGTTTGATCCCATCTATGCCTTGGATTTCTAATGCTTAGGTGACCTTTATCACAAGAGATTTCCAAACGAAACATCCTACTTAAACGGACGTGTAGTTTTTGACAACTATTGATGGTTAGGTGTCCTTTATCCCATCAATATTGCAAAACTACTTCTTGTATCACAAGAAGACTCCAAGTGGTTAGGTATCCTTTATCCCACAAGGAAATACAAGTGATACATGAGTGTCTTTAAGAAGGACGGCATAGATTCGTATTTCATAAGGGATTTGAATGTTTTACAATTCTAATTTTGAAAAACATATGGTATCATGTAGATTGCATGCATCCAATGAACATGGTACCATTAAATCTTATTTTGTTAATTGGTTCCTAAATCATAAAATCTCCATTTTATTGATTCTTTGTTTGTGGTCAAAATTACAATTAATATCCAATATTAAGTTTGAGTTTGATCACATATATTAGAACCAATTTATAATCCTAAATAATTACCATTATTATTTAGGGTTGGAGTTTGTAAGAGTTTATAAAATCTCCATTTTATATCTTGTTACATTCATTTTCAAAACTTGACTTAATAGGTTTTATAACAAAACTCATTTTAATAAAACCAATTTTATCACATCTTATGTTTTAATTGTCAACTTTTGAAAATACAAACTCCTTGATGATTATGTTTAATTATCTAGGTTGTCTAGCATGCAAAATCTTATTTTCATACACAACATAACATAATAAAACATTCAATCATCACAAGCATGCATGGGTGCATAAACACAAGCCAACTAGTTTGATATTTCATGTGAGCCATACATGAAATATCAAGTCCAAACCTAGGGACAAAAAGTGACAAAAAACTCAACCAAATGATCTTCGATTTGGCTACAATTTTGCCAAGCTTCTTATATCACCAAATGACACTTGAACCACCATTTCTTGACATCATGAAGTGAGTTACGATTTTTCTTAGGTACCCTCAAAACTTGCGACAGGCAGGGGCAGCAGGAAGGAAAAATTGTGGTTTTTTGTTGCATTTTTCAATTCATTCTTGGCCATATTGATGCTAATACTTGTTGAAACTTAATGTATATACTAGATATTAAAGTTACCAACAAGTATATCACCAAATAACCAAGATATGAATTTTTAAAACACTTCTAAAACAATTTTGAAATCTGGACAGCAGCTCTTCAGAAAGTGCTGCTGTTGGTTGCAATCTTTTCTAAGTCTTTTACTTCCTACTCTTGTTACATTTTGTGAAAGAAATAAAATACAACTATTCTAACAATTACAAAATGAATAAAAGAAGGAAATAACTAATTATTATTACAAACCATTTGAATAAATGAATAGATTACAACCATATCGAATACAAACACAAAACATGCATCATATGGTCCTTGGCTTGTTTATGCACCATTTTATCACATAAAATCATAAGAAAATCAACACTTTGTTTTTCTAAGGCAACAATTATGTAACCAAATGCATGCATACATAAGATATAGTTGGTTACATAAAATCATAGATAATATATTTGCATGTTGCCAAAGAAGCCATGCATGAAACTTTCATTTAAGAAGATGAACATTCATGGCTTCCAAAAACCAAGTTTATCCAAATAAACTTATTATCTAAACATGCAATATAGCCATGTCTCTGATACCAATTGTTGGAAATCAAGGTTCATGTAATTAGTTTCAAAAACAAGAGTTTGCAACGGAAGCATAAAATCATGAACACAAATTCCATTTTCAAGAGGATCATGCTACATGCATGTAGAGATAAGATGAAGAACAAACATAGTTTAAGTTCAAGATCATAACCTTTGTTCTTGGGTTTGGTTTGGATGATTTTGATAGCTAGGAATCAAATTAGAATCCCTCTATAGTTGATCCACCACAAGCTTGAACACCCTTGAATGCTAGTTCCACAACTTGCAAGATATGACTCCTTTTCTTATGAAACCAAAAAACCAATTTTTGCTAAGAACTTAAGGAGAGTTTTTGGCTGATTTCAAAAGCATGAAAGTCACACCTTCCTTCACAATATGGCCGGCCATATAACCTCCAAAGACAAGGAGAATCTTAGTGCATGTGAAAAAGAAAAGGCATGTTACTTCCACATGGTCAAGTCTTGAGTATTGCATGTTCTTTAAATTTTTCACACATGGCTTTTGATTCAAGTATGTGGCCAGCCACATGAGGAAGTTTTAGAGTTTAAATATAACTTCTATTATTTATAAACTTATACCATAAAGTTTATAAACAATAAACCTTCAAACTAGTGTATAAATGGAATAACATTTAAACCATTAATGGTATAAATAAATCATCTAAATATACAATCTTAATTGTATAATTATATATATATACATATATATATATATATATATATATATATATATATATATATATATATATATATATATATATATATATATATATATATATATATATTATTTAATTTACCAATTAAATTAAATAAAAGGCTTACTTATAAATCAATTAATCAATTAAATCGTTTAACAATTTAAACAATTTAATTGTTACACTTAATAAATTCATCACATATGAATTACTAATCAACCTTTAATTTTGTAGTTATTATTATTTACCTCAAATAATAATAACCTACAAGATTAAATTGCAAGTTTAGTATCATTTGATGTTAAATCAAATTTAACGTTCTAAATGATCAATTGGTGTCAAACTTGTTGTTGGTGTGACCCTATAGGATCATGTATTATTAGTAATATCATTTTATGATCATCCTTGGGCATATAGAACTAACAGTTTGGCCACCAATACAGTTTCTTGAGGTCCAGGTACATCTTGTCGGACCCAGGATGAACGGAGTATCTAGTCTTGTGAGCTTCGTTCATGATAATGTCTCTGAATCCGCCGAATCTCGGTGTCCAAATTCGGTTTATGAGGTAACGAGCTCCGTCATCCTTAACTTCAAGGTTTTTATCCATTCCTCGCAAGGCTTCATTTGCGACATTTTCAGGTTTTAAGGCTTCTAGCTGCGCCTCTTTGATCTGAGTGGACAAATGGGAATGGATCGTCATTGTTAATGACTTCACTCGGCGGCCCGAGTATTCTTTTCGACTGAGGGCATCAGCCACTACGTTGGCCTTCCCTGGGTGATAACGAATTTCACATTCATAGTCACTTAGCATCTCCATCCATCGTCGTTGCCTCATATTGAGTTCTTTTTGGTTGAGGATATGCTGGAGACTCTTATGATCGGTGTATACTGTACATTCTGTGCCGTACAGGTAGTGTCTCTAGATCTTCAATGCAAACACTACTGCTCCCAACTCGAGGTCATGTGTAGTGTAGTTGACCTCGTGAGTTTTAAGTTGTCTTGAAGCGTAAGCAATGACCTTTCCTCTCTGCATGAGTACACAGCCCAGACCCTGGTTCGATGCGTCGCAATAGACCACAAAGTCTTCTGTTCCTTCTGGAAGGGACAGAATAGGAGCGCTGCACAAAGCTTTCTTTAGGGTCTGGAAGGCGGCGTCTTGATTATCTTCCCACTTGAATGTTACACCCTTCTGTGTCAGGGTGGTAAGTGGCTTTGCAATTTTGGAGAAATTATGTATGAATCTTCGGTAATAGCCAGCAAGGCCCAAAAACTGACGGATCTCTGTCGGAGTTCTTGGTGCTTCCCAGCTTTCGATGGCTTTGATTTTGGAGGGATGTACATGTATCCCTTCTTTGCTGACTACGTGGCCTAGAAAGTCCACTTTTCGAAGCCAAAATTCGCATTTCGAAAATTTCGCATACAGTTTCTCTGCTCTTAATGTCTCCAAAACTTGTCGTAAATGCTGACTATGTTCATCCTTACTTCGTGAATAGATAAGTATGTCATCGATGAACACTATCACGAATTTATCTAGGTAAGGTCGGCATACACGGTTCATCAGATCCATGAACACTGCGGGTGCATTGGTCAATCCGAAGGGCATCACAACGAATTCATAATGACCGTAGCGAGTTCTGAATGCCGTTTTGGGAACATCTTCTTCTTGAACCTTGAGTTGGTGATATCCCGATCTCAGATCGATCTTTGAGAAATAACTCGATCCTTGTAGTTGATCGAACAGGTCGTCAATTCGGGGTAACGGGTATCGGTTTTTGATAGTGAGCTTGTTCAACTCCCGATAGTCAATGCACATACGGAATGATACATCCTTCTTCTTTACGAACAAGACCGGCGCTCCCCAAGGTGAGAAGCTCGGCCTGATGAACCCTTTACTTAGCAGTTCGTTTAGTTGGCTGGATAATTCTTGCATTTCTGTCGGGGCTAATCGGTATGGCGCTTTTGCTACTGGGGTGGCTCCTGGGATCAAATCGATTCTGAACTCGACTTGTCGTGCGGGTGGTACTCCTAGAAGGTCTTCTGGAAATACGTCGGGAAAGTCGCAGACTTCAGGGATCTCTTTGATGTTCTTTACTTCTCTCTTTTCGTCAACAACGTGGGCTAGGAAGGCATGGTATCTTTTCTGTAGGTATTTTCGAGCTTTGATGCAAGACACGATTCGGAGGCTGGTACTGGGTTAATCACCGTAGACAACAAAGGTCTTGTCATCCGGCAGATGAAGTCGGATTCCTCGTTCGTAACACATGATGTCGGCATGATGGGGAATTAGCCAATCCATACCAACAATCACGTCAAAACTTCCTATTTTAACAGGCATTAAGTCGATTTGAAAGGAGTGATCGTCCAAAGTAAGTGTACAGCCTACGTATATGTCGTTTGTGCTTTCTGTTTTGGCATTAGCCATTTCTACTGCAAATGTTTTATTGAGTGGTTGAGGTTTTTGTTTTAGTAAGTATTTAAACTCGTGGCTTACGAAACTCCTCTCCGCACCGCTATCGAATAGTACACAAGCATATGAATTATTGACGAGGAACGTACCGGTAACCACGGTAGGATCCTCTACCGCTTCCGCGCGTCCCATAGATAGGACTCTTCCATTTCTCCCCACATTCTGTGTCTTTGGGCAATCACGCTTAAAATGCCCTGTCTCACCACAACCATAGCAAGCTTGACTCACCCCGACATTAGTGGCTTGGGTGGCTTGTGGGGTTGGCGTCCTGTAGAATCGGGCGGTGTGGCCCTTCTTGTTACAGTTCAAGCAGTGCATTTCCCTACAGGCTCCAGTATGATGGAAGTTGCACTTGTTGCACTTGGGTAGCGTCCCAATGTATTGCTTGGTGGTGGTTGGGACGTTCGGGACAGTGGCTGCACGAACTGCCACAATCTGTCGTCTTTTCGCACCATCTTGATTTGGTTGGTTTCTCCCCTGGTTCCAGGGTTTCCTCTTGTGATCATTTTCTCTTGGCTGTTCGGTCTTTTGGGTCATGGTTCTCTGGCGCACCCCGTGGTCGACCAATCGTTGGGCCAATCGCTTGGCGCTGTCAAAAGTGGCGGGACTTGCGGCTTCTACATTCCCTTGGATCTGGGATGATAGTCCCCAAATGTAACGTTCCACTTTTACAGACTCTGGTGTGACCATGGCTGGGCAGAGGGTTGCTAGATCGTTGAATCGGTTTGTGTAAGCGTTTAGATCTGAACCTTTCATAGTGAGGTTCCACAGCTCTTGTTCCAACTTCAGGATTTCCCCTCAGGGGCAGTACTCCTTCATCAACATTGTCTTTAATTCCTCCCAGCCCATCGAGTTTGCCACTGGGAGTGTCAGCGACTTGACATGGCCCTTCCACCAAGACATAGCCGTCTCAGCGAAAGTGCAGGCAGCGAACTTTACTTTCATCTCTTCTGGACACGCAGTGATATCGAAGATCGACTCGGTTTTCTCGATCCACCTTGTGAGGGTAAGGACACCACCGGTGCCGTGGAAAGTTATCGGCTTGCAACTGACAAAATCTTTGTAAGTACACGTTCGAGAATGGTTTGATGTTTCCCCATTAGTGGAATCGTTGGTGCCGTTTCCACTTCCGTTTCCATTTATTTCGTTGGTGTTAATATGGGCAACAGCTGCCGTCACGGCTGCCGTGACAGCGGCTTGAAATGTCGCCGAGTCCATCATAGGTGCTTCGGGTGTCTCGACGGGTGTGCGTCTGATATTTCTTCGGCGAGGTGGCATGATTCTGCCACAAGGATTTAAGATTTGACGTTGGTTAGTTCTTGGTAAGGGTTATCAAAGTACGGCGTTTCTATTATATGTTTATGTCGACTATGTAGTGATAGGGGTATAATAGGTGCATAAAGAATCTAGATGTATGGTCCTATCGTATCACAAAATACTCGTATAGTATTTTTGTTTTGTGTTTTGTTCTAGTGTTTTTCTTTGTACATGGTTATTGGTAAGTCTTTAGAAGTTGTTACAAGTAAGGTGATTTCTAAGGGGTATGAGAGGTAGGTAAGAGAAAATTCTAAGTGTACGACTTCGTAGTATTCATAAAATACTCCTGTAGTATTTTAATTCTATGTTAGTTATATAGTGTCTTAAAATACTTCCATAGTATTTTAAATTTCATGTTTAGTTCTATAGCGTCATAAAATACTCCTATAGTATTTTAAATTTTATGTTTAGTTCCTTTGGTTATTGGTAAGTGTTCGGACTTGTTGTTCGTCACGACCATTCCTAAGTATACGTTAATCATATCTTGGATCAATACATTTGATCAGGCTCTATTTATCCAAGACATCATTACCAAACACTTAGGCCTATCCGTAGCGTTCAACTCATCTTACCACTTTTGTATGTTTTCGTTATGATATCGTTCTAGTATGTATGTATGTACTTATACTCTATAAAATTTATCGTTATAATTTTTAAAGTATACTTGTGTGAAAATGTTTTCGAGAGTTTTAGTCCCATTGTATTTATAGTTGTATATCTTTAAATGGATTGATATACTTAGTTCACTATAAACAATGCTCTGATACCAATCTGTCACACCCTCAAACCGTATTGGCGGAATAGTTCAAGGGTGGATGACTTCATGAACAATATCATAACAATGTTGAATAATAGTGAATTCCAAGCAAACAACCATCATTAAATAATTGCAAAAGTTACATCGTTTAAAAGTTGCGTGTTTCAATCACAATTACAAATGATTTCAAAATAAACCAAAAATGACGTCATAACGTCTCATCTCGTAGCGCTTGAACTTACTTTATCAATTTCCTGAGAATACAAGTAGTTGAAAAAGTGTCAACAATTAAGTTGGTGAGTTCATAAGATTTTTGTATAAGAAATGTCCTTTGTTTGTAAACGATAGTGTTGAAAACCAAGAAAATCCAATATTTTCTCATAAAATGTTCCAAGTCTTTAAATCCCAAAGACTAAAATGTAGTATGTAAACTGTAGTGTACTTTCTTTGAAATGTGTATTTCCACGTAAACAATTTATGAAAATATTAAGTTGATTATTTTCCCATGTGAGATACCATATAACCATATTATGACTAGTTGGCATGCTGCGACGTTCTTCAGGCGTCGGAATGTTAGACATTTGGACACCTCAGACCTGTCGATCAAGCTGTAGCTAGCAGCTAAGGTGCGGGGTTTGTCAAGCCCCGTATAGATCTATACTCAAATATCGCGCTCTCTTACCGAGACTCTGGTTATATAAATGTTCAGGACTTATAGTAGGTACTTATAAAAGTACTGTGAAGATTCATCTCACAAAAATGTATGTATTCCAATCAACTTGTTTACGTACGATTTTGTATATAAAAACTCTTGTAATCGTCCATTATCATTTTTCCCATGATAATATAGTATAGTAAAATAATTATATATTTTTATATAATTATTTTTGTCATGTTTAAATGTCATAGTAACCTTTTGTTCATAAACTATTCCAATAATAGTCTATTTTTAGCAATTGCGTCGTAATAACTTTATTTTACGAACGATAGCAAAATAACTTGTTCGAAGATTATAAATATTATCTTTTGAGATATTTCTCACAAAATAGTGTAATATCTTGATTATAACCATTTTTGCTAGAAAATAGTGCCTTTGTTTATAAAAACGTAGTTTTTACTAGTTTTCGTTTTTATTCAAGATCTAGTATCTTTGTACACTTTAGTTGTAGTTTAGTAACTTTTACACAACTTAATATGTCAAAGTGTTCATAATACATGGATCTACTCATATTTCATGTCAAAATCATATTTATAACATTTTTGTTCAAGATCTATCATTTTTACACACTTTAATTATAGTCTAGTAACTTTTATACAAGCATATCATGTATCATAGTGAATATCTTACAAAGATCTAACCATATTTCGTGTCAAAGGTATTTTTACCCAAATACTAACTTTGTAAACTTGTGTAAATCAACATATATATCATTTAAACACATATAAACTTGAATAAACAACATATATAGTTAAAGAACTTGTATTCTCCCCCAAAAAGGTTTGAAAAGATGAAAATGAGGGGTATGAACTCACCTTGAGTGTGGATCTTTAGATTCCTTGGAAGAAGGTTGAAGATTTTGGTTCTAAGACCCGGAGGACCCTTGGACAAAGCTATTATCCAATGGATTTTCGTGAGTATGTGTGTATAAAAGAGTATATGAAGGTATTTAGAACTTAAATCACTAGATGATCATAACTTACCAAGAGAGCTTGAAAGATCTTTGAAGATGATGAAGTTTGGAACTCAAAGACCCTTGGACAAAAGCTAATATCCAATGGATATGGATGGATGTTAGTGTGTGTAAGATGTGTAAAACTTGTGTTATGTTGTTTAGAATCAAGAGATGAGTGAAGATTACCTCTTGAGCTTGTGGAATGGACTTGGAATGGAAGCTTGAAGATGATGATGGTGGTGGTGTTGTGAGGCAGAGAGCAAGGAGGAGAGGAAGAGAAGAGAGGAAATGGTTTGTGGTTTGGTTGCTTCAAGTTCAAATGACATACTCTTTAGTTTATTATTAGATTTTCTAGTTAGCTTTTTAGGTATTATAATAATCAAGCTCCATCATGGCCTAGATTTGTGAATAGTGAGTTAGTATTGTGTTGGAAAAGGGTTTGAGACATGGTGCAGCCGATGGGGGGGTAGGGGGGGTGGGGTGGTGTGGTTTTTATAAAAATAGCAATGTAGTTATAAAAATGTGTGATTTTTATAAAATAGTGTGACGTTTTAGTGAAATTTTGTGCGTTTTTGACGAAACGAAGTTCTAAATAATTATTTTGTAATAAAACATTGTCAAACATTTATTTTGATTGAATTATAACTCGTTGGGTGCCGGAATACGCGTTTAAGCGCGGTATTCTTCCGTTTTCGCGATTTTCGGCATTTTACCGGAAATTGCATTTAGTTTTGGAATTAAATACTAGATACTATTACGTCACTTATCATATGAATTGTTATTTCATATTTGATGTTTAAGGCACCTCATTTTGTATTTTGGTTCCAAACCCTGTGTACATTTCTCCGTTCACAGCGATTTAATGGTTGTAACTTTCACATACGAACTCTGTTTTCGACGTTCTATATATTCACGGGTTCGTATTTACGAGTAGATCGTTTTATGAATATTATTATTCTCAAAATAATAATTGTACGATTATCGAATTTTTACGCAACAGTAGTCTGCTGTCCGTATTTTCGACTTTTAACCGATAATTGTTTTGATTTAGCATACGTAATACTATAATATTAATAATTCATCGCAAAAGTTATGGAAAATAACTTTTCAACATATAGATTAACGTACGCTTCGTTTGATTACAGTTGACTTTTGTTGACCAAAATATACAATTGTCACAGTTATGAACTTATGATTTGATTATGAACATGATATGATCCTGCTAAATAATCTGCTCAGTTTTTGGGATTTAATTTGTTTTATCTTCTGCTGCCTGATTAAATTGTGTTAATCTGTAAAAAATCCCAACAATTGGCATTGCCTACTCTAAATGGGTGAACCTCAGGTGAACTCACTAGGCATTTCATTGCCTTACTTATTTTGACGTGTACTCAGGTTGATGACTTGGATGGAGATCTATTCTAGGCTTGGAGATTTAGAAGACCACGATATTTATGGCTATTTAAACTATGTTATGTTCCTTATTATGCTACTACCTCGCTAACCTGGTGTGTTGGGAGCTTAACTTCCGTAATGACAACTATTTTAACCTAGGTTGAATGTTCAAACTTTAAAATGCTATATTTATGTATTACCCTTTGTGAGGGGTGTCACAATCTAGTATTAGAGCATCGGTTTAAGTGAATTAGGTGCTACGATTAGTACTTACACTTAAACTTGAGTACTCATGAGTACTGAGATGAATTGAAAGTTGTTTCAGGATTATGTATATGTGCTTACACTGATGATTTCTAGGACTTTGAATTTAACATACGTCTTTCTCAAAATGGTTAACACACGTAGTAGAGATGTATCATTTAAAGCCCAAGGGGGTGGGACCGGCGATGACACTCAATCTCAACCCACCACCTTAGTAAGAATTAGAAAATGATGCTTCACTTGATGGCAAAACATGAAAAGGAAATGGCGGGCAAGGTGACGGAGCTACTTGATGGGCAAGAGATCCCGACTGAAGGAAGAAGTAAAGATCATGTTTGGAGATGCTACCGCCTTTATTGGGCAAGAAACTAGTAGTTCATGATCGTATGCAGCACGAACCTCCAAGCAACCAAAACTTGCTGAAAGTTAAGACACTGAAAAGAAAGTCCAACTTCAAAGACTTCAACTCCTGCAAACCACCCGGCTACAATGGAACCTTGGACCCGGTGGTGCTCCACAACTGGGTCACTGAAATTGAAATGGCATTTTATGCATGCCAATATAGAGATGACCAAGGGGTAAACTTTGCCATCACCGCCCTCAAAGAATCGGCCCTCGAATGGTGGTTAGAAACTAAAGAACTAATGAATGACTTCGAGTTGGATAGGCTAACTTGGGATGGATTCTTAGAGAGGATGAAAGAGAGATTTTGCACTAAAAAAGAAATTCATGACTTGAAAAACAATTCCTTGATTTGAATAAAGACTATATGACTATAACAGAATACAACACTAAATTTCAAAAAACTCTTGAGTTTTTCTAGAAGGTTGGCACTGAACGAGGCCACCAAGGTAAATCAATACGTTGGAGGATTGCCTTGGAATTATCGACTTAACTTTGAGGCGGCTACACTTGAACTTGCCATAAGAAGGCAAGGAATATTGAGAAGACCTATGAGGAACACGAGAAGGAGAAACCAAGTTTCTCTAGCAAGAGGGAAGAGGTTATGAATCCTATAGAAAAGGGCCTCCAACCAAAAGAAAGCGAAATTTGATGGGAAAAGTAGGAGTGGAGATGCACAAACCAAGATTAAAGAAAACATGATGTGTTTTTAGTATGGAACGAAGGGTCACTTTGCAAGTGCGTGTGACAAAGGGTAAAGTGTTATAATTGTGGAGGATTCCGTCACATTGAAAATGAATGTATCGCCAAAAAGGAAAGAGGCGGTGGAAGTGGAAAGAAGGAGGCATCTAAAGCTAAAGTGAGGGCTTTTCAAATAACGAAAGTCCAAGCTAAAAAGGATGTTGATGTCGTGTCAGCCGTCATGTGCATTTAGTTTCCTCCTTACTCGCTACCATATTGTTTGATTTGGGAGCTACTTATACCTATGTGTCAAATGAATTTGCAAAATGATTAGAATTACCCTTATGTAAATTGAGTTGTCAATAAGTTATTGAGATAGCGGATGGCGAAAGTGTGATAGCTAGCAAGGAAATTCCATGGGTGAAAGTAGAATGTAGTGGGGTCAAATTCCAAGCAAACTTTAATTCCTTTGATGCTCGGAGGGTTCAACATTGTCATTGACATGGATTGGTTATCGAAATATGAGGCAGAGATTCTATATGGAAAGAAGATGGATAAAGTGAAGTCACTCGATGGTGAAATAGTTTACATTTATGGAGAAAAAAGTAGAGCACCTACAAGTGTGATCAATGTGTTAAATGCAAGAAGATGCCTACAAAAAAAGATGTCAAGCTTATTTAACTTATGTGATGGATACGATCAAAGAGAAAAAGACTTTGGAATACATTGAAGTGGTTCGACATTTTTTCGATATATTCACAGAAGATTTACTCGGGATACCATCGGACCAACAAGTTGAATTTCATATTGACCTTATGTCGAGAACAACACACATTGCCAAATAGCCATATCATTTGGCACCTGCGGATTTGAAAGAATTGATGACTCAATTGCAAGAACTACTAGACGAAGGATTCATTAAACCTAGTTCTTCTCCTTTGGGAGCTCCAATTTTGTTTGTGAAAAAGAAGGACGTCTCTATGAGAATGTGTATCGATTATCGGGATCTCAATAAAGTGACCATCAAGAACCGATATCTTCTACCTTGTATTGATGATCTGTTTGATTAATTGCAAGGTGCGAGGTATTTTCCAATATTGACCTTCGGTCGCATTATCATCAGTTGAGAGGTAGAAACAAGGACGTTGAGAAGATGACCTTCCGAACAAGATATGAGCATTTTGAGTTCGGTTCTTAGTAATGCCTTTTGGGTTAACTAAAACACTCGCGGCTTTCATCGATCTCATGAATCGTGTGTGCAAACATTCCTTGACAAGTTTGTGATTGTGCACCATCTTTTGTTGACCAGAGGAAGTTGATTTTGGATGAAGCACGCATGCCCAAATATTCCATACACGCCGGAAGCACGAAGATATATTTGAATTTGCAACTGTTATATTGGTGACCGACGATAAATGTAGACATCGCCAAGTACATTAGTAAGTTTTTGACTTGTTCCTTGGTCAAGACCGGTAATCAGCGACCGTATGCAGATTTAGAACCATTGGAAATACCGGAATGGTTGTACATACACGACTTAATAGGTTGAGATGATGATGTTGGTGTGACACATTTCATGCACATAACTCTAACAACTAACTTTACTCTTGTTCTGAAACAAGATTTTGAGATATTCCAGATAATCTTTCTGATATAAACTAAAAAATTACCCATAATATAATGGTTTGATGGTAAAAAAAAAATAAAGCATTGATGGTTATACAATGAAGTGCCCCAAAATAATTTGCAATTTGTCCGAAAAATAATTGACACACCATTTCCTTTTCTTTTAAATACCATAAAAGCAAAACAATGGTAAAATCTAACGTAACAATAGTAGAATTTATGTAATTTGTTCATATCTAAATCAAGTTTATTAAATTGAACATAAATAATATATTGCTCTTGAATACTCGTCATAATATATAATTGACGAAGATAAGTTTATATATATATATATATATATATATATATATATATATATATATATATATATATATATATATATATATAAATAAAGTTTGAGTCCATCGGCCAGGTCACTTAAATGGCCATGAATTTTGGAAAAATGCCAGTAGGAAGCAGAGGAGAAAAGACATGAAGGGGAATGATGCCAAACTAGTCTATCTCTTCTAATAGGCCACAAACTAAACCAGAATCATTCTCAACGAGTACATAAGGAGTGATCCCATTTTTTCATCGGTTCCGGGTAGAGACCAAAGATCTTGAGTGACCGATCCGGCAGAACAGCTCAAAAGATAAAGAAGCATCGTTAATTTCTTCATGCTCGTTCCAAGTTCGAAGTACCAATTGTACAAATAATAATCCACTTCGTTACATGATTTCTTTTTCATATAGATAGATATAGGATCTATGGGCCAATTACTTAAAAGTGCATTTTGTGCTACAGCCCTTCCTATCTGATAGAAAATGATCCCATGATCCTGGACCGATCTTACCTGGGATCGCAAATCCCAAATTTGTCTATGAAGAGCGAATCTAATTGTATTAGTATCTATAATTGATTTCTTCTATGTAATACTAATCGATAGGGCCTCATTGGTAAGTGATACAAGATCTCGTGCATTGGAACCCATGGTTATGGACCCGAATCCATTAGTATGGAACATTTTCTTTTCCAAGTGAAATCCCCTAGTATATGAAAGAGTGAAAAAGTGCTTTCGTTGTTGTGGAATAAGAAGCCTTCGTATCTTAATGCACGTATTTAATTTATTCGGAGCTATTAGAGCGGGATCCACTTTTTGGGGAATATGAGTCGAAGCAATAACAATAATATTTCTAGTTTCATAATCCCTGAAGAGAAGGTTCACTAATAGACCTAGGGAGAAGTAATTCGACTCATTCAAATCCAGATCATGAATGTTTGGAATCCATATTATGCAAGGAGACATTGCTTTTACTAATTCGAATTGAAGGGTGATATAAAGTAGGTCTTCATCTTCAGGCATCATATGCATAGTTAGCGCATTCATGCTAGTTAGCAGTTCCTGCTCCATATCAAGGATATCGTCACTAGCATCAATATCGGCAAGATCACCAATATTGATATCATCAAAACCTTGAGACTTGTTATCCAGGAACTTGTTCAGAAATACCGTAATGAAAGGAAGATAGGAGTTTTTCGCTAGATATTTGACCAAATAAGATCGTCCAGTTCCTATAGAACCTATCACTAAAGTACCCCTAGAGAGGGATAAGGCTAAGCGGAGCGAAAAGGGTTTTCCATGAGATGGGAAATGCAAACTATTAGCCCCACACGAAGTTTGTGAATAAGTGATTGTCTGATAATGAGCAAGGAATATCCGTATTTCTGCTAAAGAGGATGTATTGAACTCATAATTCATTAGATACTTTTTATGAATGTCAACTAAGTATCATAAATATTTTAGTAATCAATAAATCCGTGATAAAATACAAGTCAAAGAAAGAGATCAAATGGTTTAATATTTTGCAATGTCTTAGTTTGATTCAATAAAACAAATTAGATTACTATCTTAACTAGAGATGCATCCCAAAGAAATTGGCCCAAAAAAAAAAAAATTAAAGATGCGTCCAAAACAACTTGGGCCAAAAAACAACTAGAAATTTGCTTTCATTGAGAGTCGAACTCAAGACCTCCCGCTTACTAAACGGGTGCTCTAACCAACTGAGCTATGAAAGCAAGCTGCTCTATTCACTCGACACAGTATTTTCATATCAAAACTATAATTCCCGACAAGCAACAACACTACAAAATATTTTTCATTCCCCAAAAGTAACGACCCTACAAAACAACTATCGTTCTAAATAAATTCCAACAACATTACAAAATCGATAGTGGAAAACCATCAATGTATTCTCATAACTAATTAAACATACATCAACAAATATTCTCAAAAAAAAATTCATAGAAACAATACTACGCTACACTAATAGCAGTCGGATTAACAAGTTTCAAACCCCAACTCATGTCCTCACAATGTCGCACATGAGGAACAATTTCACCGGTATCAATCCCACTTCTCTTTTTACAATCAAAAAATGGTGGTGCATGAAAACAAGGCTCAATCGACATGGCCCGAGTGCAAGCGGGATTCGGGGTCGTTTCATTCTCGGGTTTATACAAGATCCATGGATTCAATCCACCAAGACTTTGAGCCACATACCCAAACGTTGACCATGAACTCGTAATCAACTTATCAGTCAAACTCAACAAATACATTTCCGCCCATGCTTTCCTGTTATGCATCTTCTTCCCCGTTTGTTGGTACCCTTCATGACTCGGTTGAAAAACTTGAATCACTTCTCCTGTTACAGTCGGATGTTCCCAATACATGTCTCGTATTTTCTCAAAATACCCAGAACTTAACGACGTTAAAAGAACGGCTTTTGAATTTTGGGCTTTTGAGGTGGTGAAAGATTCGTTTGGGTTGATTTCTGGAAGTAAGTCGTTGTGTAATGAACACGAGAGGATTTGATCGAGTACGTATTGAAACGGGCCGGGTCTCGTGTCAAAAACCCTAACTTGGATTCCGATTGTTTCATCTGCTTGTTGTAGATACGATTTGTAGTATCGTGTTATCAGACCCCAAATTGGATTCGTCGGAAAGAACAGATACCTTCCTAGAAAATGGAAAACCGTTTGTTGATCCGGGAAGAGGGTGAGTAGTTCTTGTTGGAATGTCGGCATCAAGAAAAGAGACGGGATGAAGTAGTTATCGGATTTCATGATTAAAAACGGAACGTTTTCGAGAAAGCTTTGATCTTGATCGCAGAAGAAAAGCTTGTCATTGTCGTCGTAATCATGAACCAGATGAAGATAAACATACCCAGATGACAATTTCGATGACGACAATGACGAATTGTTTGATACTATATTACCGAAACATTCAGGAGATTTCTGATTCAAGCTTTTGAAGTGTTCGGTAATGGGGAAATCGAGAGGAAGTAACCAGGAAGCTTCTGGAAAAGGTTCGCAAAAGAGATCGTCCATGTCAACGCCACGGTCAACAAGTAAGACTCGATCTGTTAAAAGGGCGTAAAGAAAAGCCGAACCCAAAGTCAAGATTCTGTTTCCAAGTCCACTAAACGATACCCAGATCAGATAATTGCAATCGGAAGCTTCTTCAATCTTCTCGTTTGATCTTAGCTTTTCGACAGTTTTGTTGTAGGATTCTGTGTACGGTCCACAACGTTTATGAAGTTCTTCGTATCTTCGTAACCTTGAGATAAGATAAGAAGAAGGTTTGTAATTTGATTGTTTACGATATGCTGAAGCTTCGTATCTACTGAGACAAGAATCTTGATCGAATCGACTAGAAAGAAGCCCTCCAAGTAGTTTGTCTTCGTGCTCAAAAATGGAAGAATGTAGCTTTTTATTGTGATTCATTATTGAATCCAATTGATCATCTTCTTGACCTAAATCTACTACAAACAAAATTAAGTCAAAAGCAGGAAAATTGTAAGCTATTTTGACTTGTAAATTTGTAATTCGTATCATTCAATCAAAACAAAACATACTAAAAACAGAATGTGATGTAGACGCAAGTAAAATTGCGATAAATGTCATGATTGGAAACATAGATAAAGATAGAATTACCTCCTGGAGGGGCCATATCAAGAACTCTAGCATCAGCAACTGCCCAGATGCTATTTGGTGTAGAATCCTTCAAAATGATAGAAATTGAGAACAAAACCGAAAGACCCATCAAGCAAACGACGAAACATCCCATTAATTTTAAAGGATTCAACCCAAATCTGGTCTGTTGGTCCCGGGATAAATCGTCGCCTCCGAGATCCGAAGACTTGGGTGGATCGCCGGAATTTTTGTGCAATCTTCTCATATCTCGCTACTGGTGCGAGAAGAACGGTGAGAAACAAAGTCAAAATTGTAGACTGATTATCAGGGGCTTCGATTTGTGTCGTGAACAGCTCAAATCGAGGAACTGTGTTGAATAGGTGCAACTGTGTTTGGTAAATCGGAGGACTTGATTGCGACTATCGATTGTTTAATGGTACTTGGAATCTACAGTAATTGGGTTTGACGGTGAGTGTTAAATGCATTGCCAGCACGTTGCGACTCTCATCAGAGATTGTCGGTGACATCTTCGGCCATTTGATTCAGAATTTGGGTCGAAAAATCTTGGAGTCTAGGGTTTAAAGCTCAAACGAGCCCAAAAGGACAGATTCAAACTTCAAGATAGAAAAGAAAAACAGCCCAATATTTAGTTAAATAAATAACACTAAATTATAAATTTTAGTCCATGGTTTATATAAAATTGCTTCAAGTTTTGATTTTGTAACAAAGTCATTTTTACATATTCATTTTGTTGTAGATTTGGTCTTTGGTAATTAACTCTAACAGTCTAACTGTTGGATTTTTACAAAATGATTATTTCATTCCTGGATTGAACCCGAAACATCAATATACCACAAAGATCAAATTTGTAAAGTATAATTTTATTATTAGACTATTTTCTTGATTGTAACATATCTTATATTTAATTAGTTTCAATATAAAAATTTGATTATTTCATATTCAATTACTCTTAATGGTATTACATTAGTTATTAACATGTAGTAACATCCGACATTTTCATACAATATATTCATTATAACTATTGGTAACAATGAGCAAACATCAATCCCCAAAAGAGTAACAGAGCAAATAATGAGTAAGATGAAACAGTCCCAAGTACTTTTATTATGTTGTCGAATTAACAATCAGAAAAATAGACGAGAGATGCAATGAAAATTGTTTGTAATTATATTTTAGGCAAAACCTTTTAAGAAAATGAGCAATTACACATACTGCCCACCTAAACTTTAACATGTAATCTAGTAATATGATATTTTTATATCAAATTATGTTATAAAGTGTAACCCCGGATTTTTTCGATAAGTTGGTATAATTTATTTTAGTAGGAATATGTAATATAATGTTTCGTAGAGCATAGTGCAACGTATATAGATGGTTTAACTGAATGAAGTGTTAGTGTGGTATAGTGTAAAATGGTAATTGGTACGAAAAACTTAAGGATTTAGGAACATCGTCCAACCTATGCGACGCGTAGCGTAGACTGCAAGCGACACGTAGATGTAAGTAGGATGCCATAAAAGAAAGAAATTGTGTAAGTACAATGCTAGCTTGGAAATGGATTGAATCAATAGAGGGAGACGGATATGGTGACAGTGGGAGGGTGTATGAAACTTCCCTCGCTATAGTAATTTAAAAAACAGCTTTTAAATCAATAGATTGTAAGTTCAAAAGGTTTCAAAGTTTAAAGTGCGAAAATATGGTCCCAACGTTCAAAATAAAGTTATCAAGTTTCAAAATAGATGGTTGTAACAATTAATATCAAAACATAGTTCAAATAAACTACTACGACGTTGTGGCCTTCTAAATATCTTTGTGATCTCTAATACTTGTCTCTAAATTCTTCAATACGAGGACATGTCAAAATACATTATGCGTTGAAAAGCCTAGTGAGAATATCCGAGGTTAACCATTTCTAAATTGAGAAATGATGGTGGTCATTCCACTGAAGCCAAACCTCTAAAGTCAATTTAAAGAAAATAATTAAAGTTTCCAAAATGTTCAACAATTCAAAATGGAATAACTCGATCAACAAATGATAAATATGCAATATGCATAAATCCCAATCCTAAGTTCATCCCAAAAGTCCAATCTCATATGGTTATTTTAGGGCTCATGTATAAAAGAATCACTATACACATACATTTAAAAGTAGAGATTTTATCTATATTGTGGCATTAACGTTTAGGCTACATATTACAAAATAAATTATACGTCTTTTAAAAAAAGATATTCCATAAATTAACTTCTCATAATTTAATATGTGCATTAAGTGTATAAAAGGGAATAAAGAAATATCCACAGGAGTTATGAGATTACTAAATTTGATCCATACTGACATTTTTGGACCTTTTCCAGCACACATTAACGGTCGTAAATCATATATTACTATTATGGATGATTGCTCATGATACATGTATTCGTACTTGATGAATGAAAAGCTTGAATCTCCTAAAATGCTTAAAACATTAAAGGATGGAGTTGAGAATAAACTTAACTAGATAATTAAAATAGTGAGATCGGACAAAGGTGGTGAATATTAGGATTGGCATACGAACGTTGGTCAACAACCTTGATCTTTCTTTGAATATTGTAATGATCGAGGGATAATTGATCAATACACCATGTCGGGTACTCCTTAAAGAATGGTGTAACCGAGAGAATAAATAGAACCGTAATGGGAATAGTACAATGTATGTTTGTAAACACTAACTTACCCTAGTTTCTATAAACTAGGGCATAAAAATGACAGCCCGCATCTTGAGTAGAGTTCCTTCAAAGTCTTTTCCTAAAACTCCTTTTTAAGATTTGGACAGGAAGGAAACCAACCTTAAGGTATCTAAAAGTATAGGGTTGCCATGCTAAAGCAAAACTCTACGATCTTCAATCACAAAAACTCGACATGAAAACCATAAGTTGCACTACATCAGATATCCTGAAATGTCTAAAGGTTACTAATTTTACACTTTGACACATAGTGCCAAATTGTAGAAACAAAATATGTTGAATTTCTTGGGAATTTCAAAATTAGTAGGAGTGGTTTATTAAGCAATTTTGATCTCTAAGAATCTAAAAAAAGTGCACTTATAAATCAAATCTACATTACAATTATTACTTCATTAGGAGATTTAATTCAATATATTTGCCTCATGAAAAAGACTCTTCAAATGCATAGGCAAATGAAACACCATAAATTGAACCCACTTAAGAGATTGACATTGTAACACATTAAATGCAACAACACATAAGACAATTTTTATGATGTAGGCAACCCATAAATTTTGACGATTACATAACATATTTAAAAGAGTTCAATATTGACATAGGGAAGAAGAACTACCCATTTATTTATGTATAGGATGTCATAACTTGCGATCAATCAACTAAGTGGCATGAAGTTGTGATTGATGAGCTTAATTCCATGAAAAGTGTGATGTTTAGGAACATATTGAATTGGCAAAGGGTAGCAAATCAGTTGGATGCAAGTGGGTATTTAAGACTAAATTGGACCCAAGTTTAAACATCGAACAATATAAAGCTCGATTGGTTGCTAAATGTTATACACAAAAAGGGTATTTATTATCATGACCCTTGTAGCTTATCTTAAATAGACCCTTAGTATTATAATGACCCTTGTAGCTTATTTTAATTTAGTTACATCAAATAAACCAATCAAATGGTTTTTCTTAAAGGGGATTTACACAAAGATGTATACATGACCCAACCGAAAGGTTTTATTTCCAAGGGTCAAGAACATTCGATGTGTAAATTCAAGGGATCAATGGATCAGTGAGAACAAGCTTTGTGTCAATGATATCTAAAGTTCAAAAAATTCATGAAGAGTAACAAATTCACTAATAATCGGTTAGATCAATGTATATACACTTACTATCACATCACCTCGACGTGGAAGTTCTCGGTGAAGCCTTATATGTTATAGGCATATAAATTCATTGCGGTAGAACCTAAAGGACTTTAGGATTGTCCCAATAGGCACATATCTAGTGTATAGTAAGTTAATATAACATATAATAATGTTTCCTTTTAGTTGCTTCAATAGTTAAGGGAGATATTTTTGGTTTATTTCAATGCCTGAAAATAGAGATAGAACGAGCAAATGAACTTAATATCATATGCTTTAGTAGTTGGAAGCTTAAACATTCTCAAGTTCTTACTTGCCCCGACATCGCTTATGTTACCGGCTTGTTGAGTCATTATCATTCAATTCATAGTACAAATTATTGGAAACCTACCAAGAAAGTTTGTGATATTTGCAAGGGAGTAACAATTACAAACTTGTTTAGAAAAAATGACAACGTAAAAGTAATATGAATTAAGGATTTGACTTTTCCAATTGCAAAAATGACATGTCATTATTGGGATACATTTTTATGCAAGTAGTCAGCCAATATCATTGAGTTTTATAATTAAAAGTTGACATCTACATCAAATATGATGGTAAAATATGTTTTCACATGTAATGCATTTTGACATGTAATGTTGGTGAAAATTTGTATCACAAGACTCATTATTGTGAATTCCATTCAAGGTCGTTTAAAGAAAATTGATTGTCATAACTTTGCCTCTATAAGTTTTTTCACGAGTTAAAGTGGAATGAGACTTTACCTCGATACAAGATACATGTTTTTGTGAGAGCAAATTGAGGATAATGATATTTATATCGACCATCTCTGCACTAATAATATGCTAGCAGATCCAATGACGAAAGGTTTGTCACCTAAATTATTTTAATATGTTGTCAATATGGTTCTAAGGTTAGACTTAGTATGATGTAACTCTGGCATGATGCTTTACTAGAATTTCTAATTTTAAGTTTTCGAGTACTTGATTATTTTTCTTCCATAATATGCAATTTGTCTATATTAATAATATGTGCACACTTACTTTCTATATAGACAAATTTACTAAATTACCACTTAACTATAAAGTCATTTATCTTAAATTAATTAAAAGTTTAATATAAAGCGCTAAAGTGTGATTGGTGGTCGTCCCGTGTCTAAAAATGATGTGTTAGATTATACTTTTTTGTTTTTGGTGTTAATATGAAACAAGATGAATATAACTTTGTCAAGATAACAAAACATGCGTACACTAATCATTCGACCAAGTGGCAGAATTTTGGAAAATAACTCATTAATATGGCCTTTAAATAAATCTTGTAACATTTATTACATATTGATGTACAATTATATTATGTACTATAACAATGTAGTAGTGACATTCCAGGTTCCTAGACTCAAGTGTATGTAGTATGATAGATATGATATATATTCATAACTTTGAGAGACTAAATATATGTGATTCTAAAGACTTTTCTATAAGGTGTAAATTTGATTTATTAACACTCTATATATGTAGAGAACATACAAACTACGAGGCATATCAAATTATTCATCTTTCTAGCTTTTAAGTTCTCTCTGCAAAACACCATTATTCACTGTGTACAAATTCCATCCATCAGATTGATTTTTATGTTTTTGTATTATATAAAATAGATTCATAAATCAGCAACCAAATGGAGGAACAAAAAATTTCGTCACTTTCAGGATTTATCTATTGTTTTTGGAAAAGATCGCCCCCAAGGAAATAAAGCACGAGATTTTGTCGAAATGGAAGAGGAGACGAATGTTAAAGAAATAACCCAACATTTGTATGATGATCCAGATGACATCGTGGCTTCTACTCAAATGTCATCTAATAATGACAATGTTCAATCCAAAGAAACTCCAACAATTATGCGTAATAAGAAAAGAAAATGTCGAATGGGTCCTATGGTTAAAGGATTTAATGACACAGTTGCATGTCTAGAGAGAATATCAAACAAAATTAATAAATGAATTGAATTTGAAGAAGATATTGATAACAAGTGTGCAATGATTAGTTTTGAGAATTCAAAAATGCAATTATCAACTCAATCAGAGAAATTTAAATCAATTAGAAAGATAGGGGATGACAAACTGTGAATGCTTTTTAGAATGTGCAAGAGGTAGAAGTTTTCATATAAGTGGGTTTTGGAAGAGTGAAACTATTTGAAGATGAAATGAAGTATCAAATGTAATTAGTAACGTTTTTTGTTTTATGGAGATTTTATTTTTTATTTTATGTAACGTTTGAGTAAATTATGATTATTGTTTGTTTTAATTTTAAAATGGTTGTAAAAATGCTTTATTTATAGTAAAACAAAATAATAATATTATGTCATTTGACATAAATACATTCCAAATGTTGTGCTAATTGTAAAAAAACTGGATTTTAAAGTGCTTCAAAATTTTACCAACCAAACACACAATAGCATTTAAATCATTCTAAATCCAAATCCTCAAACGCAAATCCATAGATACATTCAAGATCCTATGAAAAGAATCCAACAATCCAAACGCCCCATTAATCTATATATAGCTTATTTATGTTAACGTCATTTTTTATATTTTTTTAACATCCATTTACTACGATATAGAATATATTTTTAAATGGATAATATTGTAAAAAAGATGAAGAATTTATGTATTTTGCATTTGAGATTATTTTTGTCATTGTTACTCGATTTCATCCCATTTGTCATTTTTTTCCAACCAAACACCATGAATCAATGACTCAATTCCATTCCAACATAGCAACTAAACATCATTCCATTCCATTACTTGATTCAATTCATTACTTAAATCAATCAATTCCCTTATCATTCCATTTCAACATACTAAACACACCCGAGTTTCTTTTTTCATGCTTTCCATTGCATAATTAGAATGCACAAATGAATATACAACATCAACCCATTATTTATCAACTCGATCAATATACAATCACACGTTTTATTCCAAAATAGTAAGCTCCGTAAGGTTGTAGATCATAAAATGCAGACTTTTAACAACACAAACCATGTAACAAGAAACTATTAGCTATCTGCTATCTGCTATCTACATCCCACCATCACTATCTTACAACAATAAACACCTATGTACCACAATCTCTCTCTCTCTCACACACACACACACACACATGTATACATACATATATATATATATATATATATATATATATATATATATATATATATATATATATATATATATATATATATATATATATATATATATATATATATATATATATATATATATATATATATATATATATATATATATATATATATATATATATATATATATATATATATATATATATATATATATATATATATATATATATATATATATATATATATATATATATATATATATATATATATATATATACAACATAATGCAAACTCATACACGTTGTCGGCATATGGGACATGAACCATGTCGAGTCAACCACTTATCCACACAAGTCATGTGAAACATGTGTTGACAATGAGGCAAGCTCCTAGCAATTTCACCTACTTTCATATCCTGCCATGGTCAACCAAAAACTTGCTTTCGGTCAACTCATACAAATACAATTATGCATAGTTTTCACAAGAACTAGAACCTGTAAGCATATTGTGCAACAAACGCTTTGAATTGGTTTACTTTCATCAGAAAACTCGTGCCATGGCAAACGTTTCAATGATTCCTCAGACAACCCTTTGTATGCCACCTCATCATTCAAATCAAGTACCTCAACAGGACTCACACTCACCTGCTACAAAAGTTTGATATTGTCCAAAGTATAGGATTATTATATCATTTTTTTATGTTTTTTATTTGGATTTTTTTTTTTTTTTGCAAATTATGACCTGCAAATGATATGCGGTTAGAAGTTCAGGCGGAAAACGTTCCCCTGCAAACCTTCCACGAAGAAGCTCCTCCATGAAATCGGCCTGTAACCGGACATGAAACAATAAAAAATTAATCTTTAATCATGCAATTGTAGGAAAACCAGAAATTATATTTGAAATCTATTGATAGCATACACATTATATCCTATTATTCCATATAGATTATATTGCATATACAATAGAAGAAACACAATTGAGAGCAATAGTATAGTACTAAAGTGTAGGCCTGAGAAGATGTATAGTGTAAAAATTAAAAAATTGGAAATTTCAGAGCACACCCAGAATCTTTTTAGTATTATTTGTTCATACCCGGATTTTTTTTTTTTTGTATTAGTAGTTCACAATCACAATCTTTTTTTGTTTGGTAGTTTATACCCGTAATCTTTTTGTGTATTAATAGTTCATAATCACAATCTTTATTGTATTAGTAGTTCATACCCAGAATCTTTTCGTGTATTAATAGTTCATAATCAGAATCTTTTTTTGTATTAGTGCACACCCAAATCAAAAACCATCATCTTTCCTATGACAATAATCGTGTGTGTGTGTCAATGATTCTGATTTTGCAATTGAATGTTACGAAATTCATACATATTCTGTCAATTAATTAAAAATGAACTAACCATTGATGAGTGTCTTGTGGCGGATAGTTCTTGAGACCAATAAGCACGTGAAGCCTCCAAAACCTCAACAGAGAGAACAGCCCCCGCAAGAGCACCAAGTCCAGCTCCACGGAGGGCCCCACAATCAGAAGCTCTACCTGCTAAAGCACCAGTTATGGCACCCGTGAACGCCCCACCTGCAAATCAACCACAACTTACAGTTAAATAGAAATGGTCGATTAGGAAATGTCGCTATACACCGATTAGTTACTTAAATTCAACACAGAACCAAGTTTATAGCAATCGATCAAACAAATCCAAGTGTAGGATGAATATTCCAATTGCGAAAACGAAGTGATAAATTACCGAGTGCGAAGACGCCGGTAAGGACACCAGATAGAGCACCGGAGATCAATCTGGGAACGAAATAATAAACCCTAATTTCTCTTTCAGCATCTCCACTCGCACCTTCCATCGAGTTCCAAAGGTTTTGACTTTAAATGACAAAAGAAGTAATAAAGAAAACGTGGGTTGTAGTCTTTAAAGGTGTCTATAGATAAGAAGAAAGAATCGTGGAAGAAAGATAAAGATTGATGGCGGACATGAGAGGAGAAGAAGGTCGCGAAGGGGGCTCTGCTTGTGAAGAATAGTCTTCCCATCGTATCAACTTTTTCTTCTTTTTTTTTTAACCGTCATATGTTTTCTTTCTACTAATTTTGGTGGCAAGTGTGGCCTATTGTGTGGGAAAGTGAGTTGGGCCATTATACTACACCTTTTGCTGATGGTTTGCTTTTTTCGTTGTGGGCCCAAGTGGACCGACCCATTTTGTGGCCTGATATGTTAGTTGTATACATTGATTCTAGACAATACTACAAAATGTTTTATGCAGAGGTGGGGAAAAGAATCTGCTCATAATTTCAAACCGATTCAATCTTAAAACTGTTGGGCAGTAGAAGCAACAACGAATACGGTTAAGTACTTCGATAAGCTTTCTCAACTATCAAGGCTAGTGGGTAATGTGAAAATTGAGAATGAGAAAACACAATGATATAAAGTGGTTCACCCAACTGTGAGTTGGGCTACGTCCACTTTGGGAACCGAGAGAAACTTCATTGACAAACTTCAATGATTTACAATAGAGAAACTATGACTACACTCGTATCTTTTGATATGTTGACATATTGGACATATTACAAAGCACAGATATGAGATTGTATAAATAGCAGGATATGGAAGGCTAAACACACAAGTCTTGAGTGGGAAAAGAGGAGAGGACAAAACTAGCCATGAACTTAGTCACTTTACAGGAGGTTAAGTGACTACTCCATGCGTCCCATGTTGCCCCTGACGCAGAGCACCATTCTTCGCGTGTTCCCAATATATTTTTGACAGCGATGTGACAATACCAACAGGATCTGGCCAAGAATTTATCTTAGACCAAGATCACCCAGTTGGTCTTCGGATGAGAACTTCCCTTCGAACGAGACTGTAACTGTTCGACTATGTTTCTGCAACTTTTGTCAAACTACACTTCCTAACGAGGGCGAACTTCTTCTTTCAATAAAGAACTCTTCTGTCTGAACTTTGTATTGACCAGAGGGTACTGTTGTTTCATCCCATTCTACATTCACAATTGTGAATGCGGTTTGGAGATGCTAATTGGCTCCATCAGACACAACTCCTCGGTCCAGACTTAGTACTTGCTTTGTCACACACCTTAAGTCTGATAACCAGTTTGTTACCAACTAACTTCTGCTGTCTATCTTGGATGCCTCATTGTCTGCCTTAGAACCAAGAACATGACCCCTGGTCCGGATGAAGCAACGACTTCGGTCCTGCTGATCTTCATGTCTTTGGTTTCAACCTTCTGCTGATCTTCAGAAGGATCACCTCCTTCTATTCTAATCCGCCATGGTTGATCTGACCGGATCGAAGGACTCCCACTAGACTGAAGGTTTGGAGACTTGTCTGAGATGCACACCTCAACAACACTGGCTAGTCTCGCATCTGTTTTTGGTTGCTTCAAACAACTGTTCCACTTCGGTTGTTATGGTTGGCTCCGGTTCAGATTAGGCTCCACACTTGCTCAACAGGACCTGGTTTGGGTGAAACGCGTTTAGTTTTTAATCTGATTTGACAGTTTAATCCGATTTAATATTTAGCTATTAGGACTAGTTTAAAGTTGGTTTTGTCTGACCCGGTTTTGAAACTGATTTGGAACCGGTTTTTCATGGGGGTTGTATAGACTTTTTTGTCTAATACATGCATGAGGGAACGGTCTTACCACCGTATGGGGACATTTTGTGACAATTTTTGGTCTAAATGTCCATATTACACCTTCCTTGATAGTATATATAGGTATCAGATGTTGAGGTTTAATCACATCACTTAAAAACGCTCTTAAGGAGTCACATTCGAATGTTGGCAATCACAATATCCGTTGGTGTTCAAGTAGTCTTACGGTTTAGAAATACTATATGAGTTTAAATTATAAAATTGGTAAGTTTAGAAATACTATATGAGTTTCGAAATACTATATATGGTTTCCGAGTTTCAAAATCATAAAAATTTAAAAACTATACTCTGTCTTGCAACTCAATACATTGATCAAATAGATTGTAATTTTAGTATACTTTTTAAAAAAAAAAAAAGTATAAAGATTCAAAAACATTTCGAAATTTGGAGTTTTGAAATTATCACTATATATGAGGTGAAGTACATACTTGACTCACATATATCTATTATGTATTCTCTTTCAAAAATCTTCGTTTTCAAAAAATGACATTTAGGTCATCCAATAATTCCGATAAAGGAAGTCGCAAGGTCGCCTAAGGCCATGCGGAGTGCCGGTGCGAGGTATGTGCGATGGTGTGCGAGCTCAAGGGGAACACCGCCCTCTAGTGAGAGCTCCTTGCACTTTCCTCCCCGTGCAAGGCTGTGGCGTCGTGCGAGCATAAGGATAGAGGGAAGTGTGTGTTGTACATTCAGCTTTAATCATTGTACTAAAATCAATGGTAAGTGAGAGGTGACCATTTCGAGTTGTGAGGGGAGGAGAGAGAGAAACTGATGTGGCACCCCAAAAGTGAGTTTAAGTGAGAGGGCATACCGGATGGCCTAAGAGCATCCACAATGGTGGAGCTTTTCATAAGAGCTTTTTCAAAAAAAAAATTGACATGTCATTGCCACATAATTATATTAAAAAGCTTATAAATCTTCCACTATAGTAAAAGCTTTTTCATTAAGCTTTTTCATAAATCTTGATACATTTAATTATTTTGTATAAATACAAATATCAATAAAATAATAATAAATATTAAAAAGCTTGAGTGGTAGAGCTTTTTAATGGCAAAGTTATATGAAAAAGCTTTGTAAACAAAAAGCTTCCACTATGGTTGTTAAAGCTTTTTTAATTGAAAAAGCTCTAAAAAAAGCTTTGAAAAAGCACCATAGTGGATGCTCTAATGATACCAACAACGATGAATATTATTTGTGAAGACGAAGATTGCACATGTTCAAAGAACAACTAATTTCCTGCTTAATCTAAATAAATAATCTTTGTAGTATATATAGTATTGTAGTTTGACTCCAGTTATAGTTTTTATAATAATATAATATTCCTATAAATTTCTTGCCAAATATACGTCAAATATATAGACTCGTGACATGTTGTTAACGTGTAAATGTTAATGGTTCTCGATTGCTCCAAGTCCCTATGTAATTTTATATTTTTCAAATTTACAACTAATTTTATCTAATAATTCTATATAAATAAAAGTTAAAGTTGTGCGTTATTTTGGCCAAACACACCCAATTTATCCACTAATATATTAGATATATTAAAATATAATCTAACCTTATTTTATTTTAAAAAATTAATAAAAACGGGTAGTGTTCATATTTCATAAATCATAATAAACCAGAACCAATACTTGCAGGGTAAGTAAGACAAAGAAATGCACGTTGCTTCCCTTTTGCACGATAAACTTGCCTTCGTGTCTACGTAACTTCACAACTTTCCTTTCCGCTTTTAAAATATTTGTCTGCTCTATTTTAAATTTTAATGTAATATTTAAAATTATTCACTCCGATAAAATAAAACATTTTTAACTGAGAATATGCAAAAATGTTTTAAGTTACTGAATTGCAAACATTAATTATTTAAATAACAGTTTAAACCATGTTTAATACTATCAAATATTTAACATATGTTATACACAAAATAATAAAAGTTTATAACACATTAAAGTCAGAAATTCAAATAATTCTTGACGGGTTAAAAGATCAAAGTGTAAATATATGTGGAGCCCAATAATGTCTCTCCAAAAGAGCCTTTGTGGAGAGAGGGGAGACTCCAGTATATATACAAACTTATAGGACCGTGTCGCACCAATGTGGGATACACTAACACTCCCCCTCAGAGACGTAGGCTCGATGAGGTTACAGGGATACGGGACACCGGCTCTGATACCATGTAAATATATGTGGAGCCCAATAATGTCTCTCCAAAAGAGCCCTTGTGGAGAGAGGGGAGTCTCCAGCATATATACAAACTTATAGGACCGTGTTGCACCAATATGGGATACACTAACACAAAGACGATCCAAATATTACTAAATTAACAATAACTAGTGGTGATATCCGCGCGTTGTTGCGAGTTTATTAATCGCATACGTAATGCTCTCTTACACAAAGAATATTTTTGTGATATTGCTATTAAATCATGACCAATATTATAGATTTCTCTTACACGATGATTATATATGTAATATCGCTATTGTATAGGGACCAGTTTTATAATATCGCTATTACTTAGGGACCAAAATGTAACTAATGCAAATTATAAACTACAAAGACTAAAACTGCAATTATCCTAACTTATAAACTACAGAGACTAAAACAATGATTAATGCAAATTAAAAACTACATGAACCAAAACTATATTTCTTGAAATTAAAAACTATGAGGACCAAAGTTGTAGTTAAAGCAAATTAAAAAAATACAGGACCAAAATTCTCTCTTTATATTTGTTAATATGTAGATTCTACTTTAAAAAAATTGTAATTATCATAAAAAATTATAGGGACCGAAGCTGTAATTAATACAACTTCAAAGATATAGGGTCCAAACTATAATTATGCATAATAGAAACTACAAGGATTAAAACTATAATTATTCAAAATTAAAAACTACATGGACAAAAACTGTAATTAGTATAAATCATAAACTACAAGGACTGAAACTGTAATCATTAAAATTAAAAGTATAGGGACTAAAACTGTAATTAGCAATTATAAGGGCCGAAACTTTAATTAATACAGATTAAACAATATAGCTACCAAAACTATAATTATGCAAATTAAAAACTATAGGGACCAAAATTATAATTATCATAAATTAAAAACTATAGAGATCAAAACTATTATTTTTATTAAACATAAACTACAGGGACTGGAATTCTAATTGTTGAATATAAAAAGTATAGGGACCAAAATTATAATTAACACATTTTAGGTCATGGCAATGTTGTAATTTTTATAAATTTTATGGCCTTATGAGGATCAAAACTATAATTATAGATAACAAAACTATAATTATTACTACAGTGACTGAGATTATAATTATTGAATATAAAAAGTATAAGGACCAAAAATTATAATTAACTTATTCTAAGTGGCAATGTTATAATTCTTTTAACCAAATTAAAAAATATAGGTACCAAAAGTATTATGCAAAATAAAAATTATAGGGATCAAAATTGTAATTATCCTAAATTAAAAACTGTAAGTACTAAATTTATAATTAATATAAACTATAAACTCCAAAGACTGAAACTATAATTATTGAATATAAGAATTATAAGGACCTAAATTGTAATTAACTCATTTTAACATTTAATGGCAATATTGTAATATTATGAATTTTATGTCCACTTTCTTGTTTTTCCTAACTTTTAATAGGATATAGTAATAGTCATTATACCATTACAAAATAGGAAATTTGACATTTTCAGGCAAACATTATTATATTACAAATATAATATTTTTAAATGAGGAAGAAAAATATATATTTGTTATATTTGATGAATAAAATTATTTATCAATTAAGTTTATAAGATAAAATCTTAAAAAAAATCTATGTATTTTTGGAGCAAAGATGCATAAAGGGGTTTTCTTTGGATTTGAATGAAATTCCAGTAAAAGTGAGACCAAAAGTGTTGATAATATTTTCTTAGTGATCGAACCATCGTTTGTTTTCTTGGTGATCGAAGACTTTTAGTTTTTTTTTCTTCTTTAGAATTTTGTAAGAATTAAGTAATAGAGAGTAAATTAAAGTTTTGGTTTCTATGGTTTACACGAATTTTGACTTTCAGTCTAAGTGTTAGATTTTCACGAATATGGTTCATGTGGTTGACATTTTATAGCACTGTTGGTCCCTTCTGGGGTTACCGTCAAGTTTAGTTTGTTAAGTAGATGTATAATGTCTAGGGCTTTTGTCATAAAAGTCCTTAACTTTTTCGTAAATGTTCAGTTTTGTCCTTATATGGATTTTATGTCCACTAAAGCCCAAAATTTGCAAACTTTTTCCATCTTTGTCCCTGAAACCTATGATAACAGGTTTCCAGGTTACCTTGAAAGTATTTTCGCATAGAAGTCCTTGAGTTTTCCGAAAATGTTCGGTTTTGTCCTCCACCACCCACCACCACCCACTGCAGTGGAAGTGGTGGTGGTGGCGGCAGTAGAGGGCAAAACCAAACATTTTCGAAAAACTTAGGGACTTCTATGCAAAATTAATTTCATGGTAAAAATGTAAAAATTTGCAAACATAAGGACTTTTATGTGAAAATAATTTCAAGGTAACCTGGAAACCTTTTATCACAAGTTTCAGGGACAAAGATGGAAAAAAGTTTGCAAATTTTGGGCTTTAGTAGACATAAAATTCATAGAAGGACAAAATCGAACATCTATGACAAACTTAAGGACTTTTATAACAAAAACCCTAATGTCTAATATACCCTTAGGGACCAACCTGTAATTCTTCATCTGTAAATATGGGTCGTTTGTCACATAAACATCAATTTAACCACCACCACCCACCACTACGAAAGAAATAATCATAGTTTGACCACTCTTCACACCCGATAATAGTAGCACAACCATCTACAACTGTCCAAATGAGGAAGAAGAAGGAGAAGAAGAAGAAGAAAAGAAAAGTGAAATGGAGCAATCTTTACACATTCTTGCTTACGGCTGCCACCTCCGATGAATCATTCGGACTTTGGCCAGCCTGGGTTCTCTATAGTTATTTTCTATAATGATTTAGGTATGCATAAAACAAACCATATAAGTATCCCAATAATGATGTCTCCAAAACTAAGTATAATATGGTAACGTTTCTTCCTAAATCACTGTTCAAGCAGTTTCGTAGGGAGGCAAATCTGTATTTTTTGTTAGTTGCCATTTTATCGGTTACTTCTTTAGCTCATTTCTCCCCTTTGAGCTTGGTTACTCCTCTAAATTTTGTTGTGGGAATCAGTATGGTTAAAGAGGGAGTGAAGGAGTGGCATCGATTTTTGCAGGATTTGGAGGTGAGAATTTGAGGAAAGTGAAGGTTCATATGGGAATGGATTGTATGTTGATAGACCATGGAAGGTGTTACTAGTGGGAGATGTTGTGAAAGTAACCAAAAACGAGTATTTTTCAAATGATCTTCTACTCTTATCTTTTATGAAGACTGTGTTTGTTATGTTGAAACGATGAATCTAAATGGAGAAACCAATCTCAAAATTAAATGTTGCTTGGAATGCAAAGAAAGTCAAACATGTACAATCTCAAAATTAAATCGTGTTGGCTATTGCATCTTCACATGAAGGGAAAGACTCCACAGTTTATTCATGGACATCATAGGTCGAGGGAGATTGCCTTCGACGCGCGACGCTCTCAAGACTAATCCATCACGATGACCTAATTTCACGATGTAGAAAGGTCCGTCCATGCCTTTACAAATGGCTTTACATTCATTCGCATTCACAATAATGCCCAGTATGTAAATAGCTAATTCTAAAAGAAAAGTTGGTGCCTATATATGGAAGGGGCAAAACCTTAACAGACCCAAGATCAAAATCAGCTCTAGGTGTCCGGATTCCACATACACCATCAGGCCAGCAACCGGAAACCGCCCCTCCATTAGACAGAAACGCATTCCCTCAACATGGGTTTAAATAAATGGCTGGTTTTTGGAAGATTTTTTTGGATACTTGATCTTGTAGGAAAGAAGAAGGCGTATTGTGATTTTGATCTTATGTTCGTTTACTATTTCCTTATGATTTGTATCAAATTTGGGTGTTGTGGATATAAAAGAGATGATGGTAGAGGTGGTGGTGGTAGATTCTGAGTGGTAGAAGGGGTAGGTGGTAGTATCTGATGGTAGAGGTGGGGGCAGTGATCGTAGACATGGGATAAAATAGTATTTTTTACAACCTTTTAACATAAAAGGTTAAGTGGTAACAGTAGGAGGGACCAAAACTACAAAAATGCCAACCACAGGGACTGGTTTCATGAAAATTCTAAACTTGGACTGAAACTTTAAAGTCGTGTAAACCACAGGGACCGAAACTGTATTTTACTCATTGATATATATACACATATTCAATTTGAAAAGGAAGGTAGTCAGGTTCATTAGGAAAAGGGTTTACATAAAAGACTCACAAGTTTGACTTTTTATAGTTTAAACTTAAAAAATTTTGTTTAATAATCTAAGACTTTAAAACTTCATTTATGTGTAGTTTATTTGTCCGGTTTGCAAGTAAAATTCTAATAATCCATAAACTTTTTTTAAATCTCTCACGTTTGTTTAAGTTTCCCCGAATAACCAAAGAGTTCAAAATAAACTTCATGAGACCTATATATTTCTATGTCTATATATAAACATACACAATGCATGATACGACATTATCCAGTTAATATACTTCACGTTATTAGGAGAAAATATAACTCATTAAAGGTACATGATATATGAAAAAATAGTGCTTTTTGAGGGGGTTGAATCAACTCTAGTGCTTTTGAGGGGGGTTGAATCAATCCTACTGCTAACCTTTGCAATGTGTGCTAGCATTGTGATGATGTTAGACATGGTTCCAATTGGTGGACACATAATCACCACCATAGATTGTTACATGAAAACTAAGATTTTCCACAAGACATTTCTTCCCAAGATGAGGATCACGGGAATATGTGCTAGCATTATGATGATGTTGGACATGGTTCCAATTGGTGGACAGATAATCACCACCATGGATTGCTACATGAGAACTAAGATTTTCATGAAGACATTTCTTCCACAGATGGGGATCATGGTACAGTTTATGATCCATGACTTTTTATATTGTGGTTATAGGTCATATTGTTGTTGGAGTATAATATCGAGAATGCTGAACAATTTGGCTAATTGTAATGTGAATTTTCGTAACTGCTTTTCCAGGTCCATTAATTTGTGCCTCTAGCAAACCGAGTTTATGGAAGGATATAATTTGGTGTGGATCATTCTCTCTTGCTGTCGCGTTCTCATGGTTGTTTGCTTTTAACTCGGACCATGGCTTTGTGATTGGTTGAACGGTTGCTTCTGTGAATTTATACCACAACTTACTCTTTACTTCACAAAGTCATCACTATCTGTTTTAAGATATGTTAGCGTTAAGTTAGCTTCAAAGTTGTGCCATGCCAAATATCAACTGCCAATGTTGCAAAAGTTGCTAGGTGGTGCCAGGTCGATCGACTAGCGAGTAGCGAGTATTTGGTCTAGGTGGGGAGTACTCGACGAGTATTTGGATAGGGTCAATGCGTACATAGTATATGATTATACATACTAAAATACTAAATATAATCATAATTGCATCAAATTTGATTTGAATTAAAAAAAAATTAAAATTAAACAACAAAATGTTTATTAAATAAATAAATATATCATATGTTTTAAACTAATTACAAAAAAATTATAATTTTTTATTTTAAAAATTCAAAATTCTCGAATTTGACCGAGTCTTTTCCGACTTTGACCATTTTTTCCGAGTTTGACCGATTCCAAGGTTGACCGAGTTGCACCGATGTTGACCGAGTAGCGCCAAGTTTGACCGAGTAACATCGTGGTTGACTGATTCTTACCGAGTTTGATCGAGTCTGGGTATTTTTAACCAATTCCAATAAAAGTGTCTCGCACAACACCCGATTCCAAGTGCTCGTCCGAGTAAGCCGAGTTTTACAACGCTGCTTGCTGTCGACATTGTTCTACGCTCAACAACAAAATACATTGGTAGTCATAGTGATGTTCCAAGTCCTTGTTGGTTGCATTAATGGGTCTACTGAAATAGTTTATCAAGTTTGTAACTTACATCATGTTTTAGGTGGAGCCCTCAATCTTCCAAGTACCTTACATGCTACCATAATGTTGTTTTAACATTTTTAGCATGTCTATTTGATATATAGTTCTATAATATTTTTGAATTGATTGATATAAAAGTTGTCTTAATAATTTAATATTTATTTTGATGTCAAAATGTTGCATATTTAATCATTTGAGGCATGAAAACTCCGCATCAACCTGTTTTTGGTGTTATATATTGTGTTATATATAACAATATAACGATATCACATTTGGAAAAAAAAATGTTTTTTGACCCCTTTGGTCATTCCGGAACACTCATGTGAACATGAGTTATTTTTTAAAGAAAACTTGTGTATTACAATTATTTACCACCAAACTGAATAAATTAGTCAAATAGAAAAAAGAGAAAACTTCATAAATGGTCCCTGTGGTTTCAAAAGATATCTGGTTTGGTCCCTAACTTTCAAAAACCTCACGCCTAGTCCCTGTGGTTTCAAAACTTTTGTTAGGTGGTCCCTGAAGCTAACTCCGTCTGATTTTAGCCGTTTACTCACCTCACGTGCGTTTCATGTGAGGGTAAAAGGGTAATTTCAGGCTGGGCTTCTATTCAAAATGCGGGAAACGATCAATTGCATCTCTCAAGAAAGTCAGATGATACAAGTCGTCCTTTCATAACCCTCTCTCAAGAAACGATGTTTACATTTGCATCTCTAGCCTCCGATTATTTCCAAGCATACGTTCGTAAATCAGTAAGACATGGTGTTGTGTGAGTGGATTATGCGACAAAGGACTTCAAAACCAGATTTAGAAGTTGAATATGGTAACTTTTTACAATATACGCTAGTAATTCTAAATTTTGATGGTGCTAATCAGGTGTACAATGTGTTAACCCTAATCTTATGTCGCAGCTGGAAGTAACAGCTATTTCACGATTAGGGTCTCGTATGGTGGTATCTTCACGAAGCCCCCAGGAAGAAGATACATAGATGGTTTAGTCTCTTACTTTGACTTTGTTGACACAGACATGTTCTCGGTACATGATATAAATGACATGGTTCTTGAGTTAGGGTACCAAAAAGAGCAGACATTATACTATCATTATTGTATCCCTGAACTCTCACTAGATTATGGCTTAATGCCTTTAGGGAATGACCAAGATGTGCATAAATTGGTCACGTATGTACCTAAACATAGACATATCAGTATGTATATTGAAGCTGGGCAAACAAGGGTATTTACGCATCTTAGGTCTCCTTCAAAACTGATAATTGAGGACTTGGAAGATGAGAATGTTTCAGAAGAGATGAATAGGAGACCATGTAAGACAGTAGGAGGTTCATGTAGTAAACAACTAGATTTTAATGAAGATAATTGTCTGTTGACATCCATTGTACCATATAGCCAACAAAGTCAGGTGATACAAGTTGAGGAAGATGCACAAGATGTCCCTCTCCAAAGTAACATCCAACCAGTAGATAATGAAACACTTTTAGAATGTTTCTCAATACTGGATGCTTATGATGCTGACATCAATGCTGAAAATGCTATAGAAGATCAAGGGGGTGCTGTAGTCAATGGTTCTGAAGTCAATGGTGAGGGTGCTGAAGTCAATGGTGAGGGTGCAGAAGAAGATGAAGGGGGTGATGTTGAAAATGCAGAAGAAGATGAAGGGGGGATGATGAGGATGAGGATGAGGATGAGGATGAGGATGACGACTTCAACATAGATGATGCAAACCTGTATTATGATGTAATTGTGGATATGAGTGAATTTCGAGCTGCTGTGGATTTTGATGAACATGGGATACTTGAAGTCCAAACTACAACTGCAAGTGAGCATATTATTGATGAAGAAGTCGAAGTGGTAGACACGGATGGAGCTCAGGTTGGAGAATTTGAAAACGAAGATAGGAACACTGTGTTGAGAGAATTGAGTAATTCAAAAAAATGCTCACATGGGGAGGTTCACCAGAAGGCGTTTAGAGTGGGACAAACTTTCAAGTCAAAAGAAGATATCAGTAGATTTATTAAGATCCACTCAGTTGAGACAAGGAGAGAAATAAAACTAGCAAAAAATGACAAAATTAGGATGAGGGTCAAGTGTGAGGGCAGGGTGGGCCAGTCTGGTGAATCGAGTGGTGGGCCCTCTACAAGAAGTAAAGGGAAAAGTAAAGTGAACTCCAGCAAAAAGGAATCTTGTCCTTGGGCGGTCCAGATATCGAGGCCTAGTGAATCGGAATACTGGATGGTGAAAACCATTAATGCTGAACATAAATGCTTGCAATCAAGGGATGTTAAAGCTTGCACCTATAAATTCTTGGCTGATAATATCGTTCAACAAATTCATGGAAACCCTAGGATTCCAGTGAAAGCACTACACGAGGAGTTGACAAGGAAATTTGAGCTTGGTTTGTCAAAACAAAAGGTTGCAAGGGCAAAGTCAATGGCTGAACGTTTAATTAGTGGAGACTATCAACTACAATATGGAGTATTAAGGGATTATGTGTTAGAGCTTCAAAATAGCAACCCAGGTACGACTGTTGATGAGCTCAGCACCCAAACAAGCAAGTTGACCAGGAAGTATATGACAGTAACATGTGCCAAATGTCATAACAAGGGACATAATTTTAGAGCATGCAAAGGGCAGGGGGCATCGGTGCATCATTTTTCCTGCATTTTATTGGCTTTCCTCCAGCGTTTTCATAGCCACAACGAAGTTCATGTATCGTGGTAATGTCTCCAAGTCATCAAATAGATTGTCTCTAAAAGTGTAATCTCCTTCTAGCGTATTCTGCAACTCCTTGACAAGCCGCATGATGTTTTCAGTTTTCTTGATTAGGGTTGCGAGCAGGGCGTGGAGATCCATTCCTTTCATCTTCACAGGGGAGGAGATTGTATGTTGTTAGCTGATGAGATTGTATGTCATAGAGAAAGGTAATGGTTTCTTATATAGAAATGAATATGTTAGACGATTAATGGCTGAATTAAATGTGGTTTCACCTGTCATAATGGCTGAATTAAATGTTCATCAGGCGAAAAGATGTATACCGGCGCTGGAAGATAGCAATGATGAGTAAGCTATTACTTGGAAATTAATACCAAAATTGGAATTCATTCATACAAACGTAAATGTTCACATTATACATAATAACATTACATTCTAATAACATATTTCTAAGATATTACACCCAATAACCTCTATTTTCTTAGACACGATTACCCACAGACAACTATTAATAACATTACTGATAAAGATAGTAACCCAAGAAGAAAATCCAAGAACATATTAACACCATTTTCATCTTCCAGACTTTTGCTTCCAATCGATTCATTGCTCTAAGCAATCCTGGGATCACGATAACAGCCCTAGGGCACATCGGAGGGTCTGCCAACCCTAGGAACCCACATTTCCTTCCTGACCTTGAACAACTCCAAAATTGCCTACCTAGGTTTAGATCGGTCCATGATGTCACCTTGATTGCTCGACTTCCACATCGACATTTTTCCATTTGATCGAAGCGTTCTTCAAGGATTCGGCGTAGATAGCGATTGTTAAACGGCTATAATGAAACAAACCTGCTTATATGGAAGCCCAGCCTGAAATTACCCTTTTACCCTCACATGAAACGCACGTGAGGTGAGTAAACGGCTAAAATTAGACGGAGTTAGCTTCAGGGACCACCTAACAAAAGTTTTGAAACCACATGGACTAGGCGTGAGGTTTTTGAAAGTTAGGGACCAAACCAGATATCTTTTGAAACCATAGGGACCATTTATGAAGTTTTGTCTAGAAAAAAATAAGAATGTTTGTGGTTTTTTTAATGAAAATAAAAATAAAAATAGTTTAGACTATAATAACATTAAACTTGTAAGTAAACCTTGATAATTTGAAAAAAAAAAAACGAATAGTATCTTAAGGAAAGTCGGTGGCTAAAGTGATACTAAAAGTCAAAGAAATCAAGGCTACAAATCAAAGCAGTCGTAAGTTTATTTTAACGAGATAATCATGGCCGAGGACTGAGGTTAACGAAAGTAAAGATAAACATGATAGGATAATAGAAAACAAGAATATTTAATATTAGGAGTAAACATCATTTTTTGAAATTTTCATTTGACAATATATGAAATGTAAATCATATATTTTGATTACAAGAAGAAACTATGCACGATTAAATCTGAAAACTCACTTATAAAACTTTTAACCTTTAAAATAAACATTTACATATTTATTAAGTTGTATTTACGGATAATAATTTAATAGAGTAATTGTAGCACCTTCGATTTTGGGCTATGAAATTTATATTTTTAGCGAATTTCTATGTAAAAAAGGTTAATATTAAAATTAAATTAAATATATATATAATTGAATTTAGCAATTTAAAATTTAGTTAAGTTAAGTTAATCCAATTGAATTCAAATGATTGTTAGGGATGTTGTAGTTAAAAACTTTGATATCGGAGATTAAAGAAAGTGTAATAGCCCAAGTTGCACATGATGAAATTAAGGAATTAAGGAGTGTGTTTATTGAAAAGATCATGTATTATTTGTTGGCGTATAGTCGTGTTATATACTCTAAATTGTAATTTTAAGGGGTAAAGTGTAAAGTCATAAACCTTAAGGGTATGTATATGGATAAATTGGAGTTTAATTTGTATATCTTGGAGGGCCAAATATGTCAATTTGGATGACTTTCACTCCTATTAGAGGTGTAAACCGGGAACTGCCTCTCATTTCTTCATCTTGAAGCTCTTGGGAGGTACTAGCCCTAGTAGAGAAGGTCTTTGAAGAATTGGATGAATAAGTGAGGGTGGTTTGAAGCAAATTTTGAAGTGGAAGTTGTTGCAGAGAATTAAGTGGTCATCATCGCCTCATTCCTTATGTTTTTAGGAGGTAAGTTTATGTTGCTTTGAAACCCTAGCTTAAGTCTTGAGCTCCTAAGGTGAAGGATAGTTATTTATGGTTGATAATTTAGATTTGGAGGTATTTTAATGGTCAAATTGAATCTTATGATATTGTTATTTACCTGATATTGGAGCTTGATGATGTCTTAGAGGGTGACCCTATAGGGTCTAAGCTGTTTCAGAATAAAGAAAAAGAGTTTTGACGTTCGTAGGGAACACGACGTGTTGACCAGTGAACCCTGATGGTTTGAGTAATCTATAGAGAACACGATGTTTCATCTATATAAACCGCGACATGTCTTTTGCAGAAGACGCACCACATCATTTATAGAGAACGCGACGCGTATGCCTTCAGGCAGAATGTGTTTGTGATACTTGGGATATGTTATTATAAAACTTATGGGATTGCTACGGTTGTCTAGAAGGGTATAGACGACTTGTAGATGCTTATATATGTGAAAACTTATTGTAGGTTGCTTCCAAGTGAAGTGTGTATTCATCCGGATATTGTATCGTTGTACTTTGTTGCATTTTTTCTTATTTTGACTAACATGTGAGTAACCAACCTTCTCATTGATAATTAGTATATACATTTATTTTGTTTGGTGAATGTATTTGTGTGATGTACAATGAAATATAACGGTTGTTCCATGTATGTCTTAGTGGTTGGATATTATGACTGATGTTGTTGTTGTTACGCCTTGGTGGTTGAGAACCATGCTTATGAGGGTCTTAGTAAGCCTTGGTGGCTCAGAACCATAACCGAAAATCTTCAGTGATATTGGCAAGCCTCAGTGGCTAAGAACTATACATTTGAAAGTCGCGGTAATCCTTAGTGGCTAAGAACCACACATAACCATTGATGAAAAGAGGACGAGATACGGGGTTAAATAGAGGATTGTTAGTTCCAGAGTCAATAATGAAAGATGTTATATATATATATATATATATATATATATATATATATATATATATATATATATATATATATATATATATATATATATATATATATATATATATATATATATATATATATATATATATATATATCCTATCCTAATAAATAAGTAACTCAAAGCCACATATCATCTCCTCCTTGATTTTGCCACATGTAATTTTCTCATAATTTTGAATTTCTTAAAAAAATTGTTTGAATTGAATGTATTTAATGTATTTAATTCCGATAATTAATAACTGAAGCAAGAAATTAAGAACATATTTATTTAAAATACATTATCTTTGATTCATTTTTATCATTTAATACATTCTCAGCAGCTTCAATTTGCATATCTCTTGATATTTTTTAGAACCCTAATCGTGTGTAGACCCAAATGACTCGAGAAGCACGTTCACATTTTGATGTATAACAAAATATAAAAAAAAAAACAGATAATTTAGGCACATTAGTATTCTATTCACAATCACTTAATTAGTTTTCTTTAGTGTGTGATCAGAATTAACAAATAGCGGTTATTTTTTCAACAAAAAACAAACACCGTAACTTGCAAAGTCAAATAAATTGAAATGACAGAAATTTTTTGACTTGTAAAAATTGTTTTCCATTTTGTTTTTTAAATTTTACAAATACTATGGGAATATAATTTTTAAATCCACGTTGTAATAGGTTGGTGATTTTAGGAACTCGTTACTTTCAAGTTATAAATAGGTTGTAATTTGGCCGATAACTTAGGAACATGCTAATTTATAAAAAAGTACGAGGGAGAGAATTTGTAATATAAAGATATTTTCAGTTCTTAATAATTATAAAAACTTATTATTTAAACATTGTTGTAACAAGAAATTTTTGGTAGTCTTTGAAAAATAAGTAACATAAACCAGATTAGAATTTTTAAAACTAAAAGTTCGAATAAATTTGTTACATCTAATTGTTAAGTACTGGGTTAATTATATTACATATTAATAATCAAATTAGAAATTGTTACATATCTTCTAATAATGGTTACTAATAAGCAACAAAGTTATGAAATATAATTAACTTCTGATGACAATTAATTTTTTTTGTCAACAACAAATATATCTCACTCCTACTCCTATAATGTATGTTAGTTATACATTTTCTCAAACCGTTGTTACTGAATAGCAACAAACTTGTCATTATTCAAATTGCCGGAAATTATCACCATAAGCAACATATTAAAAAGCATTATGATTTAGGAAATGAGTATTTGGTCGAAATTTAAGTATTTGCTAATACATTGTATGGTTTTGGAATATGACATGTTCTCGGAAATAGATGACTTATCAAAAAGAAACTATTTTCTATCTGCCGTATTGCATGGGTACTATTTAAGGATACCACCTATTTCATCACTTAAACCATAAACCTTAAACCCAAATCGTTAAAATAGAACTGTTCACTGAAAAGAAACTATTATCATCCCACATATTCAATGACCGTTGCAGTGCGCAAATTTAAATCAGATTAATTGAAAATTATGTAAAATTTTTATTTGAAAAAATAATATTCATTTATTAGCTTTTAGATTGATCCGGTTCTATATACAAAAACACAAAGTTAAACAATTAAATAGGTTCTTTATTTATATTCATCTAATGATTCAATCAAACTAGAAAGCTTATTCGGCTAACTACACATACACAAAAAGTATATATTGTTTTTCGTAAAATGATAAATGTAGATATTTCTTAAAGTAATTAACAAGTCTCTTAATAAATAATAAGACATTCATGGTTTGGAATAACAAGGTCCACTCAAACATTTAAACAGTAAACATTACACAAACACTACAAATACTAACAAACTTTTACTATTTTTACCAAAATAAGTCAAATTAAAGTTAACCATATCAAATTAGAGTTAACCATTTTTTTAAATTTACTTTACCATCACAGTTTTACATTTAATAAGAAGCAACTACATATTTTTATATATAACACAAAATAATATCATATTTTTATTTTTAACATAAAAGTACATATTTTAATTTTTAATTAAAAACATCAACATACTAATGTCGTCGTCGCATTGCGCGGGTACACACCTAGCAGTGAAGTAATATCATTGGGTAATCGTGTTATAGAAATAGAGATTATATCTGGAAATAATATTGGAAATCGTACGTTTATTCCAAAATGTCTTTGACGCCTTCAGATAGAAGAATTTTTTTCAAATTTCAAAGAATTTACATTGACTGCATGTTTTGCAATGACAATAAATAAGAGTTAACGACAGTCGCTATCAAAGATGGGTTTGTTTCTGAGAGAACCAGTCTTCACACATGACCAGCTGTATGTTATATTGTCGAGAGTTAAAAGTAAAGATAGATTAATAATGTTAATTTTAGACGATAGTGAACTTAGCAATAGAACAACAAATGTTGTATTCAAAGAAGTCTTTCAAAATCTGTAATTTGTTATAATTGTTCAAAGTTTATCAACATTATGTTGTAGTGTTTAATTTAATAATGTATATATCCAAAAATTTCATTATATATTGTCGAGAATTTGTTATGCATAATTATTAGTGTTTAGGTATTTTTTATTTAACAATTATTTTGTATCATCCCGTGTAATACACGGGTCTTACAACTAATATATATATATATATACACACACACACATCATTTACTGTTCTGTTGTGTTGTGTTGGCTGTGCATGGATTATATGTATTCAATGATATATAAGAGTTGTCTATGTTCGATTGTAATGACAATGTGCTTCTATAATTAGTAGGTTACAAACTAAGTTCTTGTAGATTACCATTTCTTATCGTTAAAACATTTCATGACAAAGCAACCCCTCGAAGGGGAAGGAAGTAGCAGATAGATAGGAAATGTAGTAGCAGTTGTATAGTTTTGCTTTTTGCACTTAGTTGGCCGGTTCCCATCCGACTCGAAGGCTGAGATAGATACTTTGATTTATTGTAAACTTTTGATAACTACCTGTAGTACCTATTTAATGTTAAAGTACACAATATTATTATATGTTAAGCTTTGGTTACATGTATGTATGTTCAAATGTTAGCTTCAAAAAATTGGTGTATTTTATGTTAATAAGTCGGACGTTATAGAAAAAGACTTGAGAAATTTTATTTGATTTAGATATTAGTATGCATATGTAAATATTTTAATATTTATTTAGGACCTATATGAGATTCTTTGTTTATATATTGTGCATATAATTAATTTTTAGGTTTCTAACTTATTTCAAAATTTAGTTTTTCTTTTGATAACTTGAAACACAAGATTTTCCCATGTGGTGGGAGGTCTGGAGTTCGACTCCGACTAACCCCATGTGGGGGATTTTCCTGGAAGGCGAATTAGGTGGAGGGGAAAGGCCTTTGCGCATGGGGTGATTGCCATGCCCTGGGTTGCGGGACTGATTACCCTCAGGTGAAACCATATCTATTCGCTGGTTCCAAAAAAAACTTGAAACACAAGATACTGTAATGAAAATTTATGGGTAAATTTTGAAAAATAAAATAAAAGATATAACGACTGTTTAGAGAAAAAAAAGAAAAAATATAACTTTTTTGGTGGTAAAAACTATGAGCTCGAGAGAAATTAATATGTACATCATGTATTAATCTAAACTAGTGGGTCCCCGTGCTCTGCACGGGTTCGGAATTGCTGGAGCACGGGTCCGGATAAATGCTAAAGACATAAGCGTACTCTGCCGTGTGTTAGCAACTGTTGATGTGAAAATAAGCTAATTATTATTAGTAAAAATAGTACTTACAGTGAAGGGTTTTCCTTAGATGATGACAGACGGCACCTTAATTGCTTTCAATTCAACTTCTTTATGTGTGATGGGCTGCTACACAAGGTTAAAAAAGTAAAATCAGATGTTGAATAGTTGAGTTAGTAAATAAATAAATAAATAAAAATAAAGATTTGAACTTACATTACCAAGAATCTGTTGTGTTTGCAAACGCCCCAGTTCACCTAAATTTGTACGACATGTTATTTGAAGTTTACCAAGGACATTACTACCCTCGATTTTCATAGTGCAGATTCATCTAATGATTTTAATCGGTAAAAATAATTGTACTTAAATTTGTACGCCATGTTTTTTGTACGCCATGTTATTAGAAAGCTAGATAGAATTGTTGTGTTTGCAAACGCCCCACAACTATTATCAAATTAAACTGCCATGGAAGTTAGTTTAAAAAATATTGCACCTACTTCAATCTAAAGTTCATATATGCTAACTGTTGAATAGTAGAAATAAAACCACGGTCTTCATATAAAGTTGCATCAATATCCTAAAAAACAATTAGGGTTTTAATTCCATTTTGAAAAGAGGCATTTTTGTTTTCTTTTTCAATTGGTTTAACATTTTAATATTCAAACAAATTATTTCATAATCATGCATATTATATAAAATTAGAAAAGGAAATAGAATTTTCAAACCATTCAATAGTCACCCCATTATTGACCAAAATACTTGTCACCCCCATTTTTGAAACCTACAAAAAGAACTACATTTATCAACTGAATGCAAGAAAAAGCAACATACTTTCAAAAATTTGCTTATTGTGGCATCCTACTTTAAGGCAATTACAACAGTCCAATTTTTTTGAATTTGGGTAACATTTCTATAATTGACAATGCTTTAATAAGAAGAAATGAAAGTAGGATGCTATAACGAACAAATCAATGAAAGTACATTGTTATTTCTTGTATTTAGTAAATGAAATAGCTTTTACCGCTTGTATATTACGATTTTCATCATCAAAGAAAATCACATGATTAAATGGGACTTGAGTTTCTCGTTGGTTTTTCTTGAAATGTTCAATTTTATGACTCCAACGGGATAAGATCTCCTGAAACATCAAAAGGATGTATTTTAAAATAATTAAATTCATGGAAAAAAGTTAAAGATTCACAAACCTTTGCTACAAACATTGACTTTATGCCCAATTTATCAACAAAATTCACTGCTATGTCTCTTGCTGCTGGTGATCTGGAAGCAATAGCCATGCGAACTTCTTTTTCCTTTACTGCATTTAAGATGCCTTTAGCATGGGGATACATATATGGAACAGATCATCCAAGTAAATGTATCAAACATATTATCATTCATGATATGAACAGCTCAATTACATCTAATTGAAGCTCAATTTAATGAAATCCCTCACACAGTTATGAAATTTATTAAATTTTGGTTTGGATTTCTGGAATAATAAGAATATTTCTAACCCTATCCAACTATTAATAACTAATCGATGTTAGATTTACATTATAACGTCTTTAAAAACATGGGATATAAATTACGCATCATTTTCATAACCATTATAGATTACCTCTTTCATCAACGACATCAAGAGAGCAATGAACTATGTCATGAAGCTTGAGGATATCATCTGCTTCAGTAAAGCTATCACGTACAATGGAACAAAACCTGATAGCCAACAACCGTCATGCAAACGATCATCTCTTCCGCCCCCTATGAATCCGCACTTTGTATTAATCCGGCCGATACATACCACCCTAACCGCCAGCCTGGAACAATCCATCTTTTCGATAAAGATCCAAGTGTAAGAATAGGAACCATGGATCCAAAACACCCATGGCTACAAAAAGGGTTTTGACCAAAAGCTAAATGCCCATAAACTTCATCTGCTATAACAACAATCTTGTGCTTTTTTGCAGTTTCAGCAATCTACTTTCAAGAAAATGTAAATTAGAATCTTGAAATTATTACAAAATAACGAATTTTTTTGTTTACCTTTGTTAAATGTTGATAACTATACACATTTCCACATGGATTCTCGGGATTTATGATGACAACTGCAACGGTATTGTATCTGAAAATTTTCAAGAATCAAGTCAGGAATTGTCAATTGTAGCATTGTACTTTCAGGATAAATATTTAAAACTTGGTTATTTACCATCTTGAATGCTGTAAAAATCTTCACCACCATCTGATTCGATCCGTGTTGCAGTATCAAACCACTCTGTACTTCCTGATCAAAAATTAAAAGGTTAAAAGTTAGAAAAGATGGTTTTTATCTATGTTGAAGTAGAGAGGTAAACATTCAAAGCTGGGAATAATGAGTGGGGACCCTAGTTATGGGAGTTGAAAGGAACCCTTAGTAATTAATATAGTAGCTATCAATGAAGGGAGTGTAGGGGTATTGGGATAAAAATCATTATTGCAACTTGAAGAATCATAATAAGATAATCTGATACCCAATTAAAGCTATGGACGATTTGTTGATTTTAATGTATCTCAGTAGTCAGATTCTTGAATCATCTCTATAGAGCTGCTTCAAAAAGTAATGAACAGTTTTTACCAAGCAATTAAAAGTAAATCAATGGGGTTGACTGTGTGTATCACAGCTGTCATGTTTGAATCCGACTACTGTTATCAGCTTGCTGCCGACAGGGGTGTATGACCGGTGCAACAATTGGTTAGAGAAATAAATGAATGTAGTCTTTGGATACGTGGTCAACTAATGTAGGTGTAAATCAGAAACCCTAATCGTCGAGTGGAAAATTCAGAACGAAATAAGACTTACTTCGAAACAGGAGTGGTAGCAGAATACCTTAAACCCTCGATTCTTCTTCACCAAGACACTGCTAGAAACACAATCAACTGAATCAATGTCGAAAAGAAAAGTAGCTGTCGGGTTTAGCTTCCATGGATTAGTAACAAATGCATCCATTAGCCTCATGGTTATGTTTTTGTTGACGTCCTTAATAAATGTAGTCCACCACTAAAAGTGATATAGTTACACTTAAATAAAAGTTAAAATAAAGTAAGAGAAACAACTCACAATGCCACCATCAGACTTTAGATATCCGTTGTGGGAAAAAATTATGAAGTCACGGAAATTGGGTTCTCATAAATTATAAAACACAAATTATCGAGACACATATATCGATTTCTCTCATGAATATGACTTAACTTTGTGGAAACAGTTTTATGAAAGATTCCTTATTGTTGTGTGCTTTAAAAGCATTCCTCTTTAACTACATAAAACCAATAGAAGAATTGTTCTCTGCTATATATTATTATTATCAAGCAAACCAAGGAATATATTTTTGAACCATAATGTAATTACTTATTACAACATATATGGAATGAGAATTTATAAACCAAACTTTTCCTTAATACTCTAATTAACTTACCAATCGATCAATGGTCCATGATTCCTGATCTGTCTTCACTTTCTTGTCTTTGTTTCTTTCTTATGATTACTTCATATCGAAAAAAGCATGCCAGTATTGGGTGTTCATGAATTACTTCTCAATGTACAAGTACGTTCTCAATTTCACTAAAATGGACCCAAATTGCTAAATATATATAAAAAATTTCAATCCTTACTAAATTTGCCTCAAACATTACAATTTCACGAACTGTAAATATTATAAAGTTAGCATAATAAGAGCTACCATTTTGACTTTTTTGTCAAATCAAGTAGCCGGATACAAAAATGGTATTAGTTTTGTAGAATTCTTCAAAGAAAGTCATGTACGCGAACAAAAACCTATGGAGTTTAATGCTCACCTTCAAGATGAATACATTCACAATCAAGACGGTGGATGCAATTAACGACGATTTAGATATTGCTTCCAATAAATTATTACCAAATCGACTCTGCGTACAATTTGTGTTAAGAAAACCCACAATTTCATTTGGAATTCAGATAGAAAATCAATGAATTGAAGAATGTGAAAGAGTATTTACCTTGTCCAACTTCCAAAAATCGATGTCTATCCATGCAGGTTCATCTGCGACCATCTACCGAAGCCAATTAATTAGGCTTTCCAACGATTTTACGCACGATGGAGGATGCGACCGTCGTTGTCAAACCTGCAATCGAGAAAATGAAGTCGATGCATACTTAGAACAGATACGGATCCATCCATTTACCTCGATAATTTGCAGATATAGGGTTTGACGGCGACCACGAGTATCAGAAATCGTGGGTTTAACGGTTGCGGAAATAAGCGTCGATTGGTAACAAACAAAATTCATCAGGAGCAACAGGAACAACTTTCTTCCCCGATTCAAACCTCTCTGTAATAAACAAAAAAGAAACCTCAATTAGAGAAGCAGTAGTGGCTGGCGGTGATGGTGAAGAAACTTCGATTACAGAAGCAGTAGTGGCCGGTGGTGATGGTGCTTCGTTGGCAGTGAAGAAAGTGGTGGGAAGGAGTGGTTCTAGAAACAAAGAAAGCGAAAGAAAGAAATATCGAGAATAATCCATGGCGGTGTGTATGGGGCGGCGAAGAAGAAAAGTGGATCCAAACCGGATCCTAACCAACCCGCGTTACATAACCCGACAAAAAAAAACGTACGCCACTTTTGCCAAAATTACGCAATTTGATTAATAGAGTAATTTTATTTTTAAATTCTCTTAAACTTAAGTTTTACTTTTAAATTAAAAAATCCATTTATCAAAATTTATTGCCAAAATGGTACAAAGGCAAAAGCACACGTCTCTTCTCCAAAGCTAAAACCCCCATGCGCAAGTTATATTTCTAATTCGTATTCATAAACAGATGACAGAAAATAACGAACAATAACATCGGCCATTGATGCTTACCTCCCGTATCGTGCCTTACTTCTTCCATCTCTACCCTCCACACACATCTGCGAAATGGTTTCCACTGCAGACCGATCGGAGATAGCTTTCTTCGATCTGGAAACAACTATCCCGACCCGACCCGGCCAGAGTTATGCCATATTGGAATTTGGGTCGATATTAGTTTGCCCTAAGAAGCTAATTGAGTTGGAGAGCTACAATACACTGGTTAGACCACATGATCTCTCTTTCCTTTCTCCCAATTTCGTTCGCGCCAACGGTATCACCGCCGACGCCGTCGTCTCCGCTCCGACCTTCTCGGAGATCGCAGATAGGGTTTACGACATCTTAAATGGTAAAATTGATACCCCCATTTCCGTTAATGCTACAGATTTTTTGTGTAAAAGAGTTTACTGAATTGGGAATTGGATTGATGGATTGTTTAATAGGGAGAGTATGGGCGGGTCACAATATATTGAGGTTTGATTGTGTGAGGTTAAGGGAAGCGTATGCGCAGATTAATCGGCCGCCGCCGGAACCTAAGGGAACCATTGATTCGTTGGCTTTGTTGACGCAGAGGTTTGGGAGGAGAGCCGGTGACATGAAGGTATGTTACTGAACCCTGAATTTTGAATTTTTGATGAAGTTATCTTCAAAATATGAGTTTTAAAAATGTCGAGATTTTCTTCATATAATTTTAGCGGAAAAAAAAAAAAAAAAAAAAACCTAACAAATTAGCTCTCAGTGCTTAAATAGACAATGATGTTATATTTTTATACATTAAAACCATTTTAGTTATGTTCTTTGTCCATAAAAGTCATTTTATGTTGTGATGTTGCCTAAATTAATGTTTCATAATTATCTTTTGTTTCAATTTTTTCTTTTTTTGAATCAGTCCCCATTCGGTTATTGTATTGGTTTTTTAATGGATATTTGAATGAGAACTCATTGTTATATTCTTGTTTTAATGAAAGCAGTGACATAAAATGTTTATACGATATTAGTTTTAGGGATAATGACACATACGTGATTAAATGTGAGCAATTTTAAAAAGTTTATAATAAATCAAGCACAAAAATACGTTTAATGGTCAAATATGAAAAACAAAATAAATAACTAAATGTATATACGAGACAATATGCATTACCATTGCCGATCATTATTCATTAATTTTAATCAAAATCAAATACATGAGAAGGAAGGGGTGTTAAATTTCTCATAATTTTATAATATAACATTTGATCATTTATATAATATTTTATTTTAATAACAATGACAAACTAAAATTGTCTAAATAAAATTTTACGCGTGTAACCTCCATTGTCATAAAAATAGACATATAATTATGTTGCCATTTATATAAGTATGTATTTTAAAATGAATTCATCATAAATAATTCATTGTCATTAATAAACATAGTTAGAAATTATAGTGAGAAAGATGGTTCCATTATCCATGTATAATTTTTAATTTTTTGTTTTTAATTAAATTACAAAAAACTATTAATGTTTTAAAAATTTTAATTTAACAGTATTTACAATGTGGTTAACCACTCAGATACTTATTATTTTTGTCATGTCAGCTTCCGTCTAACATTTATTCAACAAAAAAGTTTTATCATAAACATTCTCCAATGGTTAGACTATCTTTGGTGTGCCATAATTAGCTTTTAAACTAACTTATTTTTCGAGTTATTTTAGATTGTTATGTTTGACAAAATAAAAAAATAACTTATAAGTTAGTTTTTTAAAAACTTAGTCAATATATCGTTTCATATATGTAGTTATAAAATAAAAAAAAGATAAAACATAATCTGACCACAATGTTTTATAATATTTTATATTTGTTTTATTTTGAAATTCTTGACAATTACTTTTAAATGCATATTTTTTTATAAAATATATCCATTTTTTATTTCGTATATTTAATTACATAGGACAATTAATAAATAAATAATAAACATGTAATTTTATATTTATATTTAGGATATAAAATGAATGTTGTTAAATATAAGAGCCAAAATACAAAACTTAAAAGGAGGATTAAGAGATCGAAGTGACCACTTAAACAAACTCTCTACTCCATCGTAAAAAGTAATTTAAAAGGTTATTTAAATGCCAATGGCCTCTTGGCCATGTAGTAAGACGTCGCCCTCAAATCTTGAGGTTGAGGGTTCAATCCCCACTAGGGGGAATAGGTGGATTTAAAGTGATTATGGTAGGAGTAGGAGTAGGAAATATTTGCCGTTCCAAAAAAAAAAAATTTAAATGGTAAAAATCTTTTCAATAAGCTAAGCGACGCTCTAAGCTTGTGTTACATGGCAAGTACACAACATTGTCGTAACCGTTGCAAATAAATATCAACAAGTTTCTAGGTAAGGCTATGTCGTATGTTATGGAACGCACCACGCGTTCTGCTACACCAGTTTGGGGAACACATGAACACCGCCCCCCTCATGGACGCCCTCGGCGTCTTCCGAACACGCGATGGAACGCTCATGCATGTGTGTGTGTGTGTGTGTGTGTGTGTGTGTGTGTGTGTGTATATATATATATATATATATATATATATATATATATATATATATATATATATATATATATATATATATATCAAACACACATTACAGAAATATAATTACAGACCATAATTGAATTTTTTTATTGAAAATTGATTAATTTAATGTTCTTTTTTATACAAACACACTACCAACGGATAAACCGAGCTCAGACCTCAAGGCATTTGAAGTGATAAAGGAAAAAATTCGTAAAATATTACATAGATTAGTTTTTTATTTATGGTATTTTTTTATTGTAATATATTTTTTAATTTTAATGTATTTTTTTTGAAAATTAATTTAATGTTTTATATTAATTACAAAAAATATAAATTAAAAAGTGATGTGGAAATTAAATGGAGTCTTAGATTGTTGAGCATTTTCTTGGGTGTGTTATGATGATGTCCTGATGAGGTGGCGTTGACATAGATGTGTTCATGGTGTTCTAGGAATGTCCTAATACCCCATAGCCCTAATATATTGTTATACTTGAGAGAAAGTTATAAATATACTATTATTATAGATAAAAAGTAAAGAATATTGTTCACAAAAAACAAAATAAATTGTTATTATCATTATTTTTTTTTGCAATTTGTATTTGCTATGTTTATGTCTTAGCCTTATATAATGGAGTCAATGACTTGATACTTGAAAGAGTAAGAAATCATGTTCCGAATATACTTTTGGTTCCTTCTTTTATATAAATTAAAGTGACATCAACTATCAGCTATTCATAAAACATGATTTTGACTGGAGTCTGGTAGGAGTGTTTATAGAACGGTTCAGTTCAGATAATGATAAAATTGTGAACCGTAACTGCGGGACGGATACCTGACTAGCTCAAACCGAACAAACTAAACTGGCCAAAAAACCGAACCATGACAAGACAGTTAACCACAATTTCGATTTATGGATATCCATTAAATAAAAAAAATCAAAATTAATAAAACTTCAAACTACATGGAAGCCAAATTGCAACCCATCCATTCAAAACAAGTCGAGCAAGGTGGTGACAAAATGACAGGGGTTCACGATGATGACATACGACCGTACACAATAGCCTTCGTCCTTCAGACCTTCCTTGCTGTCGTCGATTGTCATTCATACATTCCTTGTAGTCGCTTTAGTGGCTTGTACCCTAAGTTCTTAACCGGTCGACTAATTGGTATTGGCGTTTAACCGGTCCAACGTGAGGCCATGAGACTTTGAATTATGTGTGAACCATTGGGTTATGTTATCTCACACTTGACATGAATGGATAAACACTTAAAAACAATATGATAATTTGACTTTTATAAATATATTACATATATAATATATAATATAATATTATTATAAAATATATGACGGTTCGGTTCTGACATCCACGAATATCTAAATATCCAAACCGTAACCGAACCGTATGTACTCGGTACTTTTCAATTTGGATTGACTGGATCGGCTCGGTTCTTCGGTTTTCCGGTTTTTCATACCCCTAATTTTTAGCAAGTCCTTGACTTGATATGGTAAGAAATTATGCCTCTTATACATTTGATCATCCTTTTGTACAGAATTTACTACAAAAATGATCTATTCAAAAACGCCATTTTGACCACCACATTTGTTTCTTCTCGGAGACTCCGACACCCACCTTCAAGCCTCTTAGACCTTAGGCTTTATCTTCGTCTTCCCATGACTGTATTTTAATTGGTTCATCTTCCTAACAAAATCCTCACTCCTGACCATCATTATCTTCTTCTTCATCCACCATCTCATTGCCCATATAATAGCATCTGATAAAGGAAGCCACCTGCTCAACAGATTGGAGACCAACCACTCGATCATTGTTTTGTAGTTCACTAGGGGTATACGTATAGAGAGATAAATGCCTTGATTTAACTTCTTAAAGTAGTATTTGATATACAGTAATCTAATAAGAAATGGAATACAGTATTATGTCCAAATGAAAAAGATGATTTTTGGTTGCTCAAATGAATGAAATAAAGCATTCCTCATGGAATGCGATTCCTTCTATTTTGCTGAATTTCATTCAATGAGGGAGGAATGTTTTTTTCATTCTCTCAAAGAATTGAATGATATATAATATAATTAAATTAGTCTGTTCTTATAATATTCAATAAATATTGTTTTTTTTAATTTAAAAACTTCATTTAAATAATCTTTTTCTTTTTAAATTTTTTTCCATATCTATATTTTAAGATTTTATGGTATATTATTATTATTTTTAAATTATAGATAATTCTTTTTCAACTATATGCAGAACATATAATATGTATTTTGAAAGAAATGAAACATGTTTATATGTAATTTATTTAAAGATATATATTTATTTAACAAAAATTTATTTTATAAAATAACATTTTTTTTCTTTCTTTATCAAATTTACTTTATTTAGTTTTTTTATATTAATAAAAAAACAATATATTTGAATAATTCATTTTATTTATTCGAACAACCAAACATGACCATAAAATGTAAAATTCAATTACTTTGTAAATTCTATTAGACCACTTGCAATACCCATCATATTGAACAAATGTGATGGGTGCCACATCAGCGCCACATCAACCTTTTTCCCTATCACATTCCATCACACTCCATCACAATACACAAGTAATACCCATTACACCACATCATCTTTTCCAAATAAAAATAATTTTATAAAAATAAAAATATTAGCTTCTAATTGGTTGAGTGGTAATTAAAAAAAAAACAAAGGAAAAAACCTATTGGCTGTAATGAGCCGTGGTCCCTATCACATAACATCACGATCACGCCTATCACACCACACCCGGGACGGTGTTCACGGCGTGATGGGAAGCTGAGTAGGACATCACGGAGGCTCCGTGATACCCATTCCGTATAGTCTTAAATATCCATTTCTTCATTATTCTATTTCATCGTATCAATCAGACCTTTTTAAATATATTTTTGTCTCCGTTTGTATCAATGACTGCCTCGTATTATCGTATACTCGCCATAGTGGCTCGAGCACAATTGTAATTTTTGAACAATTAAGGTCACTTTAAAGATAATTCCAAGTCATTAAACATATATAATTTACTTACCTTTCCAATGCTATTTGATTTATCCAGATGGCGACTCTGGCGGCTTATTTTGGGCTTGGACGGCAAAGTCACCGGTAATTTGCCTTCCCACCGACATAATCATGCACGACCACCTTTACTTCAAAGCTTGCACAATTCTCAACGAATAACCTTCATGTTCTTACTCCCTTCCAACGATTACTTTCAGGAGTTTAGATGACGTTCGAATGAATTTTGAAGTCGTCAAGCACTGCGCAACGGTTCTCTTCTTGGTAATTTCTCAAGTTTTCAGCATTATTATCTCCCTTTTTTACATTCAATTTCACTCCAACATACTTCTCATTCAGGAATCGGCAAATCCTGTCGAACAAATCCCAATTCCAGTTGAATCTGTTTACCTTCCACCTGAATCCATTCCATCAAATGAAGCCATGGTCGAAGATTCATCTTCCACCACTCTCTCCGACGCTTTCAATAAACAATCCGAATTCATAACCTCTACCGAAATTTCCAGGCCTTCAATCACTGTATCCGTTGCCCCCTTTCTTCACGGGTCACAGAGAATACAAATACTTCACAGAGACATCCCGTTACAGATCCGCTGTGATGCTATGAGAATACGATTTGGATTAAGCACAAAATTTCTCGATCATGCTGGACGACCACGGCTAAGTTTCGTGGTCGATTTAAACTCTTCAGATCTATGCGATCTACTCGATGCATGCGATAATATCGCTAAAAGATTTGTGGATTCCGATAGCAACCATGAATGGAGGCCCGTTGTTAGCAGAAAGCCCGGGTTCTACGACTCACCCACCATTAGATTACAGTAAGTTGGTGTTTCGTAATTTAAACCTAATTTCAACCAAAAATTAAGTTCAAATGATCTGTATGAGTAATTTGTAAATTGTACAGCTTGCGTACTATAGCAGGAGATAGTAGCGGGTGGATGACAGAGATATACCACAAGCAATCATCATCATCATCTTCTTCTTCTTCTTCTTTGTCGGCACAACAACTGGTTTACAGTAACTATGACGTGATCGAATTAGATGCCTTGTTTCGTCCAGGTTCCTTTGTGGATGCTTACTTCTCTTTAGATCCGTATAATTATCCACAAAATGCTGGAATCCGATTAGTGGCCAAGAAATTGATTGTTCATTACTAATAATGTTAGCATTGTTTATAATTGTTGTTGTATTTATATATAGTCGAGACACTATTATTGTCAATTTCATCAAAGGTAATGTAAATAGATTGATATATGATCTATACGATATTCTCACAAACCTTTTGGTATCAAATGTAGTAATTTTTTTATTGACAGAATAAAAGGTATGAAAAGGCTAAAACAATTAGGTAAGATAGTTTGGCAAGCCAAACTCTTTGTTGGAAAAATAAAGTGTGCACATATTTATTTTTACCATGTGAATTATATGAGAAATAGCATATAATTCCGTGTGAACTTTATGTATAGGCTTGAGAGGTACATATTATGTTTGCACAATTTTGATAATGTGTATCATATGCTACTCATAAGTAAGGCAAAAAGTTATTCTTCCTTTTGAAGATTGGTTTTATAAATGATGGTTTCAAAATAACAAATAAAAACTTGGTGTGCAAAAAAGCATGTTTGTTGGTTTTTAAATCGTCACGAACATTTTGTATCCCTTTGTCTTGATAGACTAAAGTGAAAATGCTTTTATGGATATTACACAAAATAACTACAACATATCTCCTTTGTAAGTTTATATGTCAAATTTTACATATTTGACGATGTCTGGAACATATTTTCAAGATGTACGACTATGCTCATAGCATCGTATGATCATACAAACAAAGCTCGGTCAACTTACAAATATGTGCAATATGCAAAGACAAACAAAGAGACAAGGATGAGGTCAGGTTGGGTCATAAAAAAATTTTCTTTTATTTTTATTAAAGGGTCATTTTAAATATCCGAAAAATAGTAATATGATTAAACTATCAATGAAGTCAAACATATAAATAAGATGGAGGAAGAAAATTGTCTAAGCAAACAATGTATTTGTCAAAAATTGTCTAAGCAAACAATGTACTTATTCTGAAATTGATAGAATGGTTATTCATTATATACCGAAGTGCTTAGAAAGGATGTTTTAGTCTTTAAAGTTTAAACTCTAAACTAATGAATCCAATGTGGACGGATTTGAATATGTTCATTGCTAATTTACAAGTTTATCAGGTCACATATTGTTGTAAATGGTAAAAATATATAAATATATTGCTATTTGAATAAAAAAATATATAATCTATTTTATAAACAAGCAATTTACAAAAAAGCCCAACTATTTGTCATCCTGTATTCAAAAAACTCTTCAGTTATTTTTGTTTGCAGATTAATCTTTATTTTATCAGTGACGTTTCAAATAAAGTCTGATTCCCGGTTTCCTTCTACAACGATAGGCTTTTTTTTAATGACATGACATTAAAAAAATGTCATGGATAATAATAATGGGGCAATTAACATTGAAAATGATTTAATTGAATACTTACTCCAAAATCGAGCGTAGTCTTTCTCTCTCACTGCATCAGACTCACTTTAACCCTCTAATCTCAGTCGACGAAGGTAAGGGGTTATGTGAAAGGAATCATCTTCAAAATCAATTTAGGGTTCGCTGCATCAGAATCACTTTACAGTTCGACGAAGTAACTGGTTCTATTAAAGGGTTCGATACTTTAGGGTTCGGCGCATAGTAATTTTGAAGCAGCTCGCTCACGAATCAATGGCTACTTCTTATTCATCTTCTTCAAACGTTAGATGCATACTGGTAAAACATTTCAAGTACCCTGATTATCGTTGTGGCTATGAATCCAGAATGTGGGTATCAACAAATGTTACCAAAAATGATCATGTGTGGGTATCAACAAATGTTACAAAAATGATGATGTGTGGTCTTCGTCATACTTAGATCAACATCTTCTCCAACTCAGGCATCTACAAACATATCTTCTTCTATGTCAACACATAATGACCCTATGGAATTCGTATTCATAGAAGACTCAAAATATTCATCGTCTTCACTATGAGTACTTCCTTCTTCACTTAATTTAAATATAGAAGACGAAGCCATGGTCACTACAAATACAAGAAGTCCACTTTTTAAGACCAAATACCAAAAAATACAAAATGATCACAAATATTGTTACCCTACAACAACAGATTTGCAATGAAAATAAATGATACCTATAAACATTACTCCTATTACAATGAAAAGTGAATGACAAAGCATTAATAACCACTGAAATGAAAAAAAACTCATGTTGTAATGCAAATACGTAACTGAAGAAACCTACCCTACCATAAGTTTTATGACAAAAAAATCATAACAAAAAATCTATTAACCTATTGTCGCTTCTTGCGTAGTTGTAAGAGAATCCAAAAATTTGAACATACTTCTTATATTACTTTCTCGTGTGTAATACCGTGTTACTTTTCGGTAAGTGCTAATGAGTTAATCTTAGTGTAATTAAGATTAAATATGTTGTTATATGTGTTAGGGTGGTTAGAAAACCTTTTGGAAGGAGTTTGAGATTGGAAAATGCCAAAAGGAGGTCTCACGGGTCATGTACAAAGAGGCAGAAATTCATCTGAAACTCATCGAGACTCACACGGGTCGTGTAGAATTGCATTATGGGCAAGCTGTGGCTGAAACGGGGCGTTTTAAGCGAAACGAGTGTGCAGCCTCAGTACGCGACGCTAACTCGACGCTAACTGAGGGGCTTAGCGACGCTAAGTGTGCAGACCATCTTTTTAAAGTTGGTTTTCTTTCATTTTTGGAAAAAACTTAATCACGAAAATTCATCTCAAAACTCTAGAAAAACACTCCCAAAACCCCAGAAGTCGAAATTGAAGCCTAGAACTCGAGAATTGGAATTAGGAATCGTTATCTTGCGTCTATAAGGTAATACTCCTTGTTATAGCTTCAAATTGGGTGTTGTATTTCTTGGATTGAGTTAGTTATAGGTGGTGTTGATGAACCACCTGCAACTAGCATGTGTTGATGTAAGTTTTCTTGGATTTAGAGTATGAGAGAGTTCAAATCTTAAACCTTAGCTAAGAGTATGTTAATTGTTGCATTTTTATGGTTGAATGAGTGAAAATTGTGGAATTCAGGAGCTGCAATTAAGATAGTGTTGTTATCTTTTATTTGTAACTCCTTTCCATCTTTCAGTTTTTTGATATTATTGAGATTGTTTTGGATGTGAGTATTGACTTGGGCTGTTGTGGTAGAGCCAAATCTAATATACATGAGTCTGGTACGCGCAGTTCGGGGATTCCATATACCGACCCTATATCAGGTGAGTAGTTGCTTAATGATTCTTTTGATAAACTATATTGTTGTTGAGTTGTTCATTGTAGAAAAAAGGAATTTTCTATGAGCTTTATGGTTTTTGTTAGTTTTGATGATTAAAGAGTTATAGTGTGTTGATCACATTGAGAAACTGAGATAGTCATTTGAGAATGAGTTCAATGAGATATCGGGTGTTACAACCCTATGAACTAGTAATTACTCACTGAGCTCGTGTAGCTTATAAATTATTTTGTTGTTGTGCTTTAGGTTATGGTAACAGAGATCGTGGGAAAAGATCACGGAGGGATAGCTGGAGTTGGACTTGGACCTACCTATTTTTGCATGTTTTGGACTGTACTTTTGTTTAAATCGGTTTTTGGAAAACTAGTGTAAACTTGTGCCGTACAAAGATTAGTACTTAAACTATGCTTTTGATGTAACCTTGTAAAACTTGAAACCCACTTTTGTGATACACCGGTTCTTATATGATTATTTTGTTAACATATATGGGTAACTAAAGTTGAGAAACCGGGTGTTACACCGTGAGATCGACCCTACCACTCGTTTTCCATCAGATGAAGTTCGACATTTCCTTTTGTTCATATTTCACGTATCAGGAGTACCGAACCCTTTAATAGAACTAGTTACTTCGTCGAACTGTAATCTGATGCAGCGAACCCTAAATTAATTTCGAAGACGATTCCTTTCACATAACCCCTTATGAGAGAGTAAGACTACGGTCGATTTTGAATTGCATATTCGATTAAATCATTGTAATTGTCCCATTATTATTAATCATGTCATTAAAAATGCTGGTCATTGTAGAATGAAACTGAGAATTAGACTTTATCTTAAAGATCACTGATAAAATAAAGATTAATCTCCAAACAAACATAATTGAATGATTTTTCCTTAGACAAGATCATAAATAGTTGGGCTTTTTGTAAATGGACATTTTTATAAAAACACATAATTTATTATTATTATTATTATTATTATTATTATTATTTATTTTTATGCGCATAGCGATACTATTCATTCATTGTTACAACTGATTCGAACTCATCGAATGCGTCACTTACGTGAATTATCAACAACCAGCTTGTCTGTTGGATTGGTGAGCAAGGGCTTCCTGTCGCCGACGAGCTTTCTCCGGCCGTTGGCTTCCCTTCTTTTAACGCCTCGAATATATAGGTATTTCGAAATTCCTTTTGTCTTTGTCGGTTATATTCAACTACAGTTTATAGTATCTCAATTCAATGTCAATTCCTTTCGTCTTTCGATCCCTCTCGTTATCAGTCCGAACCAAAAACCCTAGTTTTTCCTTCGCAACCCTTGCTGTTACAAATCCAGTGGAAAAATACTGGACGTGTATACAGATCAAGGATCCAAACATGGAAAGAGCCCTAACAATAAGAAGAGTTGTGGCTAAATTGGATTTGGATCCCTCTTGCGTAGAGGAGTTGATAACGAGATGCAGTTCTACCGAAAAACATCGTACATCAGGTCTTAGATTCTTCATTTGGGCTGGGATTCAACGTGACTGTAGACATAACTCATACATGTACAACATCGCTTGTAAAGCATTCAAGATTAATCAAAATCCCAATGCGATTAAGGATGTTATCGAGTCTTACACCATCAATCACTCTGTAGTAAATCTCAGAACTTTCAAAGTCGTTTTGAATCTATGTAAGGAGGCTAAACTTGCTGACGAGGGTCTATGGGTGTTGAAGAAAATGAAAGACTTCAAAATTAAACCAGATATACCAGCTTATAATATCGTGATTAGACTGTTCTGTGAGAAGTCCAAGTTTCATGAAGCCTTGAAGTTAATGAAGGAAATGAGTTTAATCAATCTTCACCCTGGAAAGGTGACGTTTCAAACAATGTTGAATGGTTTTTGCGATTTGGGTAGGATTCAAGATGCTAGAAAATTATTCAAGATTGTAAACAAACAAGGACGATCTCCAGATTTTTATGCATATTCTACCCTCCTTGATGGAGTTTGCAAACATGGTGATTTAGAAAAAGCGTTTGAAGTTTTACTAGAAATGGAAAACAGACTAGAGATTACTCCAACTGTTTTCACATACACATCCATGATCCGCCATTTTTGTGAACGAAAAAGGTCAACAGAAGCCTTGACCATTTTAGATAAAATGGAAAAAAGTGGACGTGCACCAAATGGCGTGATAACCACCACCTTAATCAATGGCCTTGTGATGGAAAATAAACTAGACCAAGTTTATAAATTGATTGATAGAGTTGTAACTAAAGGGTGTGTTTTGAAAAGTGAATGTTATAGCTCTTTAGTGGCGGCGTTATTTAAAGTTGGAAAATTTGAAGATGGTGAGAGGGTATTTAGGAGGATGTTTGCTGATGGATTGATGCCAGATGGGGAGGTGTTTAGAGTTGCATTCAAGAAAATGTGTTTGAATGAAGAACGGGTGTTAGATTGTTATGAGTTGTTGTGTAATAAGATTAACATATTACGGGTTCATATTTGGAATGATAAGGAGATTTATCCTATCTTGACGGATGGATTGTGTAAGAAAGGGTGTTTTGTTGAAGCTTCAAAGCTTGCTATGTTGATGGGGGAAAATTACATCAAACTTGAAGGTCGTTGTTTGGAGAGTGTAGTTGGGTATTTTAAGAATGCTGGAGAAATGGAATTAGCGTCGCGTATATTGAAGGTGAGTTGTGGTTAAATAAGTAAAAGTGAAACTTCATTTGCTATTTTGAATAGGGACTTATTTGTAGGAATTTTAATGGTTAGGGACTTAATCGTATAAGTTATTGCTATTTTGACTAGGGACTTATCGTTATTAACTTATTATTAAGTTATTGCTATTTTGAATAGGGACTTATTGTTATTAACTTATTATGGTAGAACGTTGTGATTGTAGTCACGCCATCTGGTAGAATCTTGTCTACTTAGATAATGAAATTCACAATTCTCTCCTTCATGCACATCTTCTATGTGAGTTATGTATGAAGGAAATTCTTGTGAAATTTCATTCATAATTGGAATTTAAACTTTACACTAGTTGTTCAAGGTTGAAGCATAAGTTATGCATCATTTCATCTTCGTTATCGAGTAATAATTAGTGTAACTTGTAAATAAATTGAGTGACATTGATTATTAAGTAATGATGAGCGTAATTTATGTCGTGAATGGTAGTGGAAACATTTACCTTTATTTTCATGAAAAATTGTTTTATTTGTAAATATTTTATCCAAACGGTCCTAACAATTATTAATAAAGTTGAAAATGGAGAAAAGAATAGTATGGTGGCCATTTTACATGCAGTTAACATATATGAATTGACGAAGTTAATCTCAAAAACTAATCTATAGCTTTTAGAAACCACAGCGATGAGCTATGTCAACAAATTGAAAAATTAGACCGAATTTATAGATGAGAGTAAACCACAGAGACCAAAACTATAACTATAATCTGTAATAATAGTAGTAGTAGTAGTAATAATAATAATAAGATGATGATGATGACAACTGTGAGCCTAAATACTTTCTTTATTAAAAATTGAAATCTTAATAAATTGTTCAAGCTAACAACTACCACTAACCAAACTACGAACCAGAGAACTACAAGAGTCAACTAAATCTCCTGATATCTAAAACTCAACACTAGTAATCAAAGAAATTCCTAGATTCGGAATACTCCAACACTGAGTTGATATAAAAACAATAAAATCGGCTAAAAATAGTCAAAACAATGATTCCCTAACCAAAACTATTGAATAGAAACTGAAATAAGAATGAAACAATCTTTGAGATCCTCTCGATGGATGCTATAGAATGTCGACTTGAAGCCTTTATTTATAGTTGCAAAACCGGACAATTCGCGCCGTCAGCACCTTCATTTAGCGTCGCAAACTAACAGATTTACCGATATCTCGTTGATTTGAATTTCGGATTACGATGTCATCTTTTCTTAGCGTCGCGATCTTCAACTCTCAGCGCTTGAATACCTCGGTCTTTATCTTCTTCGTTCAAACTTATCTTTGTTCCATTTTCACTTCTAAACCCTACATTTTAACACATTTTCTATCCAATATAACTTCCAATGAAAATGAGTGTATTTAGTCTGTTTTTAACAATAATTTAACTAAATCACACTAAATAACGCGTAAATAACATGATATAAAGCGCGTTATCAAATACCTCCCACTTGGACTTTGCTTATCCTCAAGCAAACCAGAGTTTTAAAACATTTCTAACTTTTGAGAAAACAACTTTACTTTTGCATTCCTTAAAAACATACACTTTTGAAGGAAGTTCTTAGTTATAAGGTTTATTGCTAATTTTCAGAATTACCCATGTACATATTTATTTAAACAACTTTATGTTGTACTAACATTGACTTTTGTGACTTTTATACCCTTGGAATTCACAACTTTCTACAAAACTCTTAATTACAAATTTTCAGTTCTAGACTGTACAGAACCTACTCATTCAAATTCTATAGGCCGTTAAAGAACGGTCCATGGCTTTTTATGGTACCCGTGTAACGAGCTTTCAACAGCATTATCCTAGACCAAACAATCTTAAGTAATAAGGTGCATTAGTGCCTTAGGGCCATATTTTTTGAATTTACCAGTTCGAATACCATAGACCACTGATTAAATTTTCCCTTCATGAATCCCAATTTTATGGTATTTTTACCAACATGTTTTGTATAATTGTAATTCAGAACTCCAGCTCAACCTATGTTAACTAAGTATAGCACGTTAACAACTAAAGAGTATTATTTGAAAAATGTAATTTGCTAAAAAATTTCAAAAAAATGATCTTTCTTTCAGTAATGCAAAACTAACATTTTTGTCTCAAATATTTTGAAAAAAATTATAAAAAATTGAAATTCCGCTAAAAAAACATTGATATTTTTTCGACTGTCCCACCCCACACTTAAATCATACAATCTCTCCATTGTACAAAGAAAGATAGAAAAATAAGGAAGAAAAAGAATATACTCCCCTGTGATAGAACGACGAAATGTTTGATATGCAGACTTTGTTTAAAATTGTAGGGTTGATTATTGTACTTGCATTTGTGATGAAAGCCATCCAGAGACTGAGTTTTGTGAAAAGAAGCAACAATGAACACGACATAAACCAGAATGTAGGGGTGTACCAACCCCAAACTTGTGTTGAGGCTAGTCTCTGACAATTGAGCAGTTGTCCTCCACAGTTACAGGACATCATCACATCAGTAGTTTTGGCTAGGTTCACTAATGATAATATCAACTCAGATTAGACATTAAACTTTTAGATACAAAATAAAAGGTTTCATTACATAAAAAATAAAAAGTAAAAATAAAAATAAAAGAGAAGGGAAAAATACACAACATCACTGCCCCTCGTCGGCATGTGTGCTTGAATGACCTGCACCATCGGGTCTAGCTGTCGGGAACGGTGGCGTTGGCTGCATCCCCATTCAGAGCATCATCTCACGGAGGCTTTCAGCCATCCATCGCTGCTGAGTCAAGAGCTCAGCCTGGGTAACCTCCAACCTGGCCTGACCGGCCAACAAGTCGCGCAAGGTAGCCTAGACGTCCAAAGGCTCCTGTATTGGTTGTGGTGGCACTGGTGGTTGGACGTGCCTCCATCTCTGGAGCCTCTCCTTTAGCTCAGAGCCTCAGACTCCTCAGCCCCTTCGGTTGCCTACTCTACCGGTACAATCTCATAATGACGAGTCACCTCTAAGACTCGTACTACCCACATAATCTCTAAATAGACATCATCAATATGGCTAGGTAAATATGGCCTCAGACGTGGGATCACCTCCCCCGTCATAATCACGTATGATCGGGGCAGGCGTGTCATGTATTTCCCCCGACCATCAAACTCCCTATCTTTGGCCCCTTCCCCTTGGTAGTAAGGAAGGCTACCAAGGTGTGGGGAAGATGAATGAAGCGTGTAGGGTTGATGATCTCCCACATGTAGAACATGTCCTCCCTCGACACCTTCTCACCGCCCCTGCGGTGAGCCACCATAAAGGTGATGATCTAGTGTAATACTTGATGGAGAGGGGAGCAAAATATACTCTCCTTGGTAGAGGATGGTGAATATATATGCCTCAAGAGCAAGGTCTAGACCTCATCGTCTATAACATCTTGTGGCTGGCCTCGAAGGCAAGCATCCAGAAATGTGACAAAATGGATATCATAGGTCACCTCCTAGGTATAGATATCGGACCTCTAGGCAAACTCCTAAATGGTGCACCCACGGCTCCTGCCTTCGAGCCGGAATCTGTATCAGCCTCCTGGGTCCTCGGCTCCTGACACATAGCTACATGTTGAGTAGAACTTCAGCATGAGCTGCCAATAACTGATATCGTGGGGCTTCGACATCAGCCCCTCCCATCCCCGGCAGGTGAAAGTGTGCATCATGTTTAGGGATAGCAAAAACCCCCGTGGGGCCCCGAACCCGTACAAGGGGTAATGTTATGAAAAATTCGGGGGTGGGGGTGGGGACGGGGGCAAGATTTCCCCCGTTTTGATTTCGGGGGCGGGGGCAGGGGTGGGCAACCCCGTCCCGAAACCCCGCGGGGGCCCCGTTAATATATATATATATATATATATATATATATATATATATATATATATATATATATATATATATATATATATATATATATATATATATATATATATATATATATATATATATATATATATATAACCCCAACAAATAAATTTGCAACCCAAAATTGATTTTTTTTTACCTAAAAAAAAGATTTTTTAAGTTTAAAATTCGGGGGCGGGGAAACGGGGGTGGGGGCGGGGAAAAGTATAGGGATTCGGGGGCGGGGGCTGGGGCAAAACTTCCAAGGGATTCGGGGGCGGGGGCGGGGGAACGGGGGAACTTCGGGGGCGGGGGAAGCTATCCCCGTCCCGTTTGACCCAGTTGACATCCCTAATCATGTTGGCACTGATCCATGTACGGTGAAGGAAAGGCTTCAACTGTGTCATCAACCACACCTGGGTCAAGAATTCCTGGTCAAAGACGGAGGCTATCTCCATGTCTTGGGTTGCTATAGACTGCAGTTGGGATGTGTATCCCCGGCTCCTCAAGTGCTAGTGGAAACTCTAGAAACTCATATCGTGGTAGGTCAGCAACTACTACTACCAGATGGGTCCTACGTGGTGCCACTTGCAAGACCTTAAGATTCCATGAAAAATTGCATTTTTGGTCCCTGATATGGGTTAGCTTTGCGAACTGCAACACTTTGAGCCGCGAAGTCTGATGTTGTTGATTATATAGCGGTGCCACGATTCATCGTTGGCGCCGCAAACTATGACTGATTTCATTCAGACAAAATTTCAGTCGCTTAAGTCCATACCAACCATACAATAACATCGTGGGAACATTAGTAAGCTGGGTGTCAATTTTGCAAACAACCCTAGTAATCGTCATTGTAGTTTTCCCCAAAACTGATTCTGAAGCCCTAATTGGTCCGATTTGGACCTCAAACAGATGCATTCCATATAATGAGTAATGTAGAGTGACTTACTTGTGTTGTAGATTATGAGAACAAGAAGCAATTTGAGTAGAAAATCACTTTTGATCGATGAGGGTTCGGAGGGTTCACGTCGTGTTTGTATGTGGTGTGTAAAAGTGAACACGCTTTAGGGTTAAAAGGAACTGACTCACCTGAGTTCGCGGCGCCTAAGGCATTACTTTGCATTGCGAAGTGATTTCAAGGCTCCTGAATATTGGGATTGATCCCTTCCTGGTGGCACGAATTTTGCCTGTTGGAAGAGCTAACTTGTACATTACATTTTTCTCCTGAATTCCTCAACTTTCCACATCCTACACCACCCCACACTTGGGCTGGACCATATCTCGCTTAAAGTGAACACTGAAATTGTGAAAACGAAAGTTCAAACGAAAAACAATGTCTAAAAAGAAAAGTTAAAGTACAATTCATCGGGATGCCTCCCGAGAGCGCTTCTTTCTAGTTCTTTTAGCTGGACCAATTGTCTGCTGTTAACCTGCATCTGGTAGGAGTGTATCTCTCCTTAGTATCAGCTCTTGCACCGTTGTTGCTAATAAGGTTGTTAGTCGACCAATTTGATCTTCCATTTTACTTATCAGCTTCGGTTGCTCATACCAGACTGTAACCATTTTTGATTCCCTTCGTTTAAGGTCCTCATCAAGAGTAACGCCCCATAATCTGACATCGAGTATATACAAAATATTTTAGCAAATTAGTACAATTTGATTTTAAAAACATAATACTCGATGCCTTGGAAGCGACAAGTTGATACGTTCAAGATCGATCCACGGTCAAGCCGGGCGTTACTACTTTTAAGTCCTGCAAAACACCACAACTAAACGCTGTAACCGAAAAGCTTAGTGAATAACTCTACCGCAACAAAGTATAATTCAACAGTAAATTTTTTAAAAACTCTAACCAAGAGTTTAAGTTTCACCTGAACACCAAACACCAAAAATATATATACAACAACACCAAAGTCATCATTAATAATAACACCACACCTATAAGGGTTAACACCAACATTAAAGAGATGAACACCAACAATATATACACCATACTAATGATACATACATTACACCAAAGGATATTGGGTATTCCACCAACCCAAAGATCTAACACCCGCCTCCTGACACACCAATACATCACCTGTCTTTAAACACCATATAGTTGCAAAATATCCATTATGCAACTATTAAAACACCATTTAAATTTCAACACATATAACATAATCACCTATGAGTACACCCCTCATATCTAGAGTTAATTACTCTTAAAAGTATCTTCTATACCAACATACATATTAATCATACTAACTTCACCAAAATACTAAATCTAACACACCATACAATAGGCATACACAAAACAAACATAACAAACAGCTGTGTACCAATTGAGATTAAGTAAAGTTACTCACCTTGTGTCCATGATCAAAAGCAAACTAGATTTAATGTTTTCAAGCTTCCATATTCATTCTTATATACAGAGGAATAAAGTTTAAACCTTCCTTAGTCATAATGTAACACCATTTCAGCTTATACAACAAAATTCTGGTCTTTTTCCATCACAGACCATATAGCGTCACTATCTGTTCATAGATAGCGTCGCTATCTATGAACAGTGGCCATGCCTTCGGGTTTTTAGCCCAAAATCTTCGTTTTCAGCCCCTACACACCTAGAAGTAAAGGAATACAACATTCCATTCAATTACACATATAAAACTATACATTCCTCAACATCCACATCATCCACAAATGATCAATTAACCAAATATTTCTTAACAGTTTACACATATAAGAGTATACTAACCTCACTTCTTGATTTGTATGCAAAACCCCCTTGGATTTCACCTCAAATTTGTTGAAATTGGTCCAAAACAGCTCTGGAACGTTTTCTCCCGAAACTTCTGTTAAGAAGTAAAGAATGCCCAAATGACCAACTTTAAGCCTTAAGTGGAAGTCTGTCAGCGCAACTTAGCGTCGCTAACCTTGACCATAGCGTTGCTAACATAAACATAGCATCGCTATTATCATTTGAGAAGGAAATTCTTATTCATTTTTCATAACTTTCATTCCTTTGACCCATAATTAAAAACTTAGCATTTATACTTCATCTCAGGCCATAAAATGAACATCTATCCCACCACATAACATTCTAACATCTCAAACCTCAATATTTAATCCATCCTTCATTTTAGACACTTTTGGTCTTCTATCAAAACACTACAACTTACTTAAAACTTCCTAAACACCCACACATGTTATTACAAGTCAAAAGTATACAAACTTGCCTTTTGGGTGTTACATTAAGCTCCTTATTCTTTCTCTTTATTGTTTTAGTGGTTCATGTAAGTTCTTCCTCCCAACTGGATGATTCTTTCTGTCCCAAACTTTTCCATGAATTGTCATGTTCCCATCTTACCTAAATGTATTTGTTATTGTTAACATGTACAAACTCTTCCTTCTGGCCCGAGTGCCAAGTTCGTGGGAGATGGTGGTATACATCCTCCTCGACTTTTTCTGGCAGCGTGGAATCAGGTAGGGTGTTAGCAGGAAAACTGAATATGTTTAAACAATGTTTCCTCGTACCAAATGATAAGCCATGGCTTCAGTTCAATAATCGATGTGAGCGTTGGTTGCCGCTAGGAATGGTCACACTAAGATGAGAGTTGGTGGGGAATCCTTGTGTGTATTCTCATAATCCATCACTAAGAAGTCCATTGGGTAATATAATTCCTCTACCTTGACAATCACGTTGGTCATTATTCCCTGTGGAACCTTGGTTGATTGATCTGTGAGATGCATGACTGTATTTGTTGGTTCTAGCTCTCCTATGTCGTATTGATCGTACATGTATTCAGGGAGAATGTTGATACTAGCTCCCAAATCTAGTACTGTTTGATTGATCGTTACATCACCTAGAGTAACTTTGAGAAAGGGTGTTCCTGAATCCTAGCACTTGTGTGGAAGCGTATTAAGCATCATTGAGCTTGCCTTCAGTGCGAGTCGAATCCTTCTAAGTAGGGGTGAGTGTGCCATTTCCTTATGGCTGCACAATTCACTAAGAATCTTGGAATCTGCAAGCGCTCTATGAAGTTGATCGACCATTGGTTGATTAACTTTTGTCTCCCAAAGTTCTGTCCATACTTGTTTTGGTTTTGATACTTGTTTCTTGATGGTGGCTATTACAGGCCGACTTGCTTCAAGGAGGCGTGGTACTGATTCTTCTCTGACTTTCTCTTCTCGAACCAATGTTTCTTTGATGTTGCTCAGCTCTGTTTCCTCCGCCTCTTCCTGTTCCTCACTTGGCTTTACTTCATTCAATACGATTTCTATGTCATTGTCACTTGCCTTATAATATGTTACAATGGGTAGATGAATCTCTTCCTTAAGTGTATTGACGTGTTCTTTTCTTGGTCTTTGATTATGTGTTGGATTGACCTCAGTGGTACTGGGGGAAACTTGCATTAATCCTTTTTTCCTATTTGTTTAGCAAACTATGCAATTTGTCTTTCCATATTGATGATGGATTTGAAATTTGTTTATAATTGTTGATGCACTTTGGTGGTGAAATTGTAACGTCTCAAATCCAGTAATAAAATTTTTCGGTTAAAAACGGTCCAAATACAAACGGGTTACCAAATAAAACGATCCCAATTAAAACTTATTATTCAAATATTAGAATTCGTATTTATAAAAAACATTTACAAACATTATCCAGCGAAAGACTTAATTATCAAAACCTTAGACGCGGTACAGTCGCGCCATGCTCCAAGCTCAAGCCAGCAAAATACCTGAAAGCAGTTAGGGTGAAAGAGTATGCACAAAGCTTAGTGAGTTCCCCAAAATACCACATGATTCATCACATAAACAAAATCATCACCCTCGGGTGCCCAGGTTCGACCGGCCATGCATCATCCTTGATCATGTAGTAACCCACAGGTTTAAATATCCTCGAGTGCCCAGGTACGACCGGCCATGCATCGTCCTTGATTATGGAGCAACTCTCAGAGTTATCAACTCATTCTTTGACTCACGGGCTTTCCCCGATATTGTCTATAATCAACTCATTCTTCAATCTCCAGAACAAATATGACGACTAACACATACAAGCACAGAAGCCTAAGCATACAGCCTAACCCATCAGGTTTTTACCATTAGCTCAACAGTCAATAGCGTAAGGCACGCCTAGCTACCATACATTACTACACACAGTAATTAAGTTACCTACGCATGTAACTTCACCCATAGTATAGTGAGAAGACTCACTTGATTCGCAACCGCACGCTAGACAACACTCCAAGCACGAAATCCTCAGATCCGACAACATGAACTTCCTAATCAGGATAACCTTCACTTAATAAGTCTCAAACCCCAAACAGGATAAATCTCAAAGATCGGTACCCCGAATCCTCAAGTCAAACTGGTCAAAGGTCAAAGTCAACAGCACAGTTAGCGCCGCTAACTATGAACAGATCCAAAAGTCCATTAAGTTCTTTAATCCACTCAGCCAAGGTCTTAATCCCTCCAGGGACCTTCCAAACAGTCCTTCAGTCCATAAAATCCTAACTTTAACATCCTAACACCATCACACCAATTCAAGAACAAGATATAAGTCTAAAATGGACCAAATTCATCAAAATCACCAAAGAGAGTTTGGCTTACTCTCTAACCCATCCTAAAGGTTCTAAATCATGAATTTAAGGCATAAAGTTCCTGACTTTATCCTTTACAAACATAGACAATCACCAAAAGGGATCATTATACTAAATCAATCCATAAGAACATCCTTAAATCATAAGAAAAACCAGAAAAATGTATAAAGGTGAGAACTTGACTCACAATCTATGCAGTCAATCGCGCGCTATAGCATCGATATAGCGTATAGCGCCCCTTGACCGCGAAAAAAACTCGTTTAGCATTATGAAATAGCTGTTCCGCGATTAGCAGCACTATTTAATGCTCTTTACCGCGATTTTGCCAAACGCTATAGTGATTTTAGCCCGCGATAAAAAAATTAACATATTAACTAGGTTTAACCCAATAAGCACAACCAATATACAAATTTTAACTTTTTGACTAAGCCAAATACATCCAGTAGTAAACCAGATTAAAATCAGCTTAATGAGTAAAAGTCTTATGCCCAGGCTAGCTATTTATAATAAGAGGGAGACCCAATGCTTCTTTGCTTGAGGCGATGTGGGATGGTTTTCTATCCACAATCTTCTTTATTTGGTCTAAGTATTCCTACTTCTCGTAGTCTTCTTTATTTGGTCTAAGTATTCCTACTTCTCATTCTTCTTCTTCTCCAATTGTCTTGTTTAATGTATCGATTGTTCGATTAGCAAGGATTACGATTCATGAATGATTCATTTGCTATCGGTTCAAACCATTCCTTTCCTATCGATTTCAGGTTCTCAGTCGTACGGTTCTTTGTAGACATCGATTGCAGAATCAAACGATTGCAGACATCGATTTCAGACTCTCATTTTGGATCATTCAATTGCTATCGATTTCATAATCAAAAGATTTCTATCGATTTTAGGTTCTCGTACCGGATCAAACGATTTCAGAAATGATTTTGGGATCAAACGATTTCAGAAATGATTTTTGGAATCAGCGATGATTGAATTAAAGACATCGAGATTGAATGTAATTGGTTAGTTAGTCTCGTTCATAAATTACAGACATCAAGATTGAATTGAAGACATCTTTCTTCCGATCATAGGTCCTGAATCCAAGTTTTGATTCCTTCTTCTAATTGATTGTTTCACGACATCGATTTTAGGGGTGACAAGCTATCGGGATTCAAGACATTGATTTCAAGGGACAAAAGCTATCGTTAATTTTCTTCTCAACCGGAGACAATGTGTTCAAACATCGATTAACCCTGCTCATATCGTATCGGTGAAAATCTATTTGAATTGATTGCATAAACGAATTTTGGCATAGTTTGATCTTGAAAACGACTTCAGTTCATACTTGTTTGTGTTCGATCCAGACTTCAGTTCGTGGGTTTAAATTGACTACAAAAAAAGTATTTTGACATTTATTTGAATAGATTACTAAAAATGAATTTTGACATCGGGATGATTAGCTTGAGAATCCTTCAGGTTTGACTTGCTTAAAGATTTATGTAATTGGAATATTTTTATGGTTTGGGATAACCGTATAAGTGTATAATTTGGCATGGTATCATAATTTTTGTATTATTGATGGATCTTTTATATTGTATATAGAAATTGTACATAATATAAAAAACGCTATATCACCGCTATACCGCCGCGAGAACCGCGATTTCAAATAGCGGTCATCGGCCGCTATTTGATTTCTGACCGTGATAACTGCATAGCTCACAATGGTCCAGAAAATGCAGATCTTTGAATCCTCACTCAAGAAAAACAACTTGTAGCATCATCACCTTGCTTATAGCATCACCATGGCTTCGAAAATCCATCCAAACACACCAAAAATGCCAAAACCCAACCAAGATGATCTAGAGAGAGAAATGGACGACTTGGGGGCTGAAAGGACTCAAATGGTGGCTGCCCTAGGATTCCCCACCCTTAAATGTGGCCCAAACTTCAAAATCTAGGGTTTTGGCCCAAAATCAGACATTAGCGTCGCTAACCCTAAGGTTAGCGCCACTAATAATGATTGTGCAAACCCACTAGACAGCTGGCAAGCATAGCGTCCTGAAAAAACGTCATAACGCCACTAAGAAACATTAGCGTCGCTAATGAGCTTATTAGCGGCGCTAATGACCCCTTTCAACCTTTTTCCATATTTTACTTCCATCAATTCCGCGAACTTTGACTCAATGAAACTCGAAACTTGACTTCTCGGGATTAGGGTCTTACAGAAATCCAAGACTCTATCGATATTTTGGCTTTGGGTTTCCTCCCATCCAGGGGGACCAGCATCCCTATTGTTGTTTGTCGGCTAGAACAACCTTTGTTGGTTCTGATTCTGATTTTGGCAATTCCCCAGGTGATTGTTGAAATTGTTGTTGACCCTTAACACATTTTCATCAATCACAAACTACATAACAATTAATCAAATTTTAGCAACTTTATTAGTTCAAAATATAGTTTTAGCACATGTTTCAGCAAGCATTAAACCACATCTGAAAATCTAATTTTCAACAAACAAAAGAACAGATTTCAGCAAAGCAGAAAAGTCATCACAACTAAAAAAATCAGCAAACAATCAACCAAAAATCAGCAAGCAATTAACCAAATATCAACTTGGAGATGAAGAACAAATAATCAGCAACCCACAAAACTTAGCGAAGCCTAAAAACTCAGCAATCAATAAACCAAAAATCAACAATAAATCAACTTGGAGATGAAGAACAGACAATCAGCAAACCACAAAAACTTAGCAAACCACCAAAAATCCGCAAATAATCACATCAGAAAATTAGAATATCAACTTGAAATAAATCTGAGTTTAGGCCTGAAGAACAAAGAATCAGCAAATAATCAACACACACTCACCGAATCAGAAAAAAGAAAACAGAAAATTAGGTTGAATAGAACTTACCGTTGGCAGCATAAGCAGCAGCAGCAAGGACGAGGATGGCACAAGCAGCAACGACAAGATGGAAGTAGCATCGACGGAGGAAGCAAGTCAGGGGGCAGCAGCAGCAGTTGAAAGTCGATAGCGAGGTGCGTTCAGTGAAGCATGGGAGAAGAGTTGTCGTTCAGTGCTGCATGGAAGAAGAAAGAATATAAGTTTGGTCATGCAGGGGAGAAGAAAGAAAAGGAGTTGTGTCGTTTTTAGGTCTGCAGGATACAAAAGCTATATTCCACATCTTTTGACAAAAGACCACGACCAGACCTTTTAGTGTCTTCTATCTTCGAGAAATCAAACACTCTTTTATACTTATGTCTGCCCGCCCGCATACATAAGAGCTCTAGAAGTATATCTACAAAAAAAAAAAAAACACAAAAACAAAAACAAACAAACGTAGCTGTAGTCTCTAAAGTCTAAACTCTAAACTAATAAATCCAATGTGGATGGATTTGTAAATTTTGATTGCTTATTTACAAGTTTATCAGGTCACATCTTGTTGTAAACGGTAAAAATATATAAATACAAGAGTAAATTATAGTTGTGGTCCCTGTGGTTTACCCATTTTTCTGTTTTGGTCCAACTTTTTAATTTTCACACCGGTGGTCCCTGTGGTTGCAAAAAGTTTGCACTATTGGTCCCTGGTACAAGTAAAAAGACTAAAATACCCTTTTAATCTCTTTTTTCTTTTTCTTTTAAAATATTATTTAACTATTTAATAAAAAAAGAAAAATAAACCAACCCCACCCCGACTCTCTCTCTCTCTCTCTCTCTCTCTCTCTCTCTCTTCTTCCCAAATCCTTCTTTCCATACTTTTTGGTTATCTTTGTAACATCCATAATACGTTATCCGGTGAAAAGAGAAATAAAGGTCTGAATTAAGAAGTCGGGTTAAGATTTGCTTCCATGTGTGAGGAGTAGAAGTGCTGTAACTCAAGATGATTTGAGTGAGCTCTTGATGGAGTTGTGTGGCGGTTTTCGATGAGATACCCAGCTCTATTATGTCCGATAAGCAACTTGTTAATAGTTTTCCAGGAGAGAGAGAGAGAGACAGAGATATATTTCCTAGAAACATGGTTTCTTCAACATTTCCAGCCAGAAGCAGTTGATCGGAAGTTAGAATATCTCATTCGTTTTCAACTCTCCCACTCTTGTATTAAATCATTGAGGTTGACTTGCTTCTTTCTATTAAATCAATCAAAACTCTTTGATAATTTCAAGAGTTCTTCATTTTCCAAACCAACCCACTTCAAATCCCAAAGTTGGGGTTTCATTTTCTTTCCCGCTTTTGATTAAATTTATGAAAAAATTGATTTTTTCACTCACTCTTCACACTCACACCATATAAACTCCTCCATCGAAACACATCATTATTTAGTTCTTTTGATTTGGGTTTTCTGGTGATCATTGAGCTTTCTTGATTTTGGTGTATCATTAACCTTTTCCAAAATTCTGGAAAATGGTAAAGAGATTTTTTAATATAATCATGGTGAATTTGAAGGAAGTTTTGGCGAACACGATAGTGGTAGGTCTTGTATTGGGACAAGTTCTCTTTCTTCTTTGTCACCTCAACTGGTTTGGTCGACATTCTTGGTGGTTACATAGTTATTGCTACAAAGAATGTGTATTTGGTGGTGATCTCTCTGTGTGTGTGTGAGAGAGAGAGAGAGAGAGAGGGGTAGTGGGGAGACAGGGGAGTAGGGGTGGGGTGTGGGTTTTTTAATTACCTAAAATTAATAGATTAAAAGAAAAAGAAAAAGGAAAAAGAAATTAGAAAGGTATTCTATTCTTTTTACATTGACCATGAACCAACAGTGCAATATTTTTACAACCACAAGAATCATCAGTATGAAAATAAAAGACTTGGACCAAAACTGAAAATAGGTAAACATATAGACCAAAACTGTACTTTACTCTAAATACAATGCTATTTTATAAAAAAAAAACATATTATCTATTCCAGTATTCTAAAAGGCACGCCATGGAGTGAGGTGCGACTCTGCCGTCTCGAAAACCCTCATGGCAACGTTATTAGACGTGACGCATGCCAAGGCGAATCATGGTGTACCATGGCGCAGGGGTTTTTTTTTTTTTTTTTTTTTTTTGTCTAAGACTTGTTTTTTCCTTTGTTTTGTATTTCTTGATTGAGCATTAAACTTTTTAGTTTTTGTTAACTTTTTGCTATTAGTTGTTGATAAAACATTTTTAAAAAACTAATATGTTTGATATAAATTTATATTTATATATATACTATAATTATACATTAATATAAAATTGTCGCATTGTAGCACGCATTGAAAAACGTCATGACTCGCCAAGTCTCGTAAAACTTGAGGCTTGATATTACCGCGAAGTCACGCCTTACGCCATTCAGTAGGGGTGAGAGTGGTGCGGTTTTAGGCTAAAATTGTGCCGAAAACCGCATATGTCGGTTTTTAGATTGTTAAAACCGCACTGCTCGGTTTTTGTATTTGATGTGGTTTGTGCTTTTAAGTGCAGTTCTCTTCAATTTATAAACCGCAATAACTACGGTAAGTTTTTACATTGGGGTGGTTTTTCGATTTGCAGTTCTTTTTTCTCACCCCTACCATTTACAACCTTGATCTATTCTATAAAAACATATAATTTGCCCAAAAATTGCTATGCGCTAGCGAACAGCGATACTATTAATTATTTAATTTCTAGTTACAGCTGATTGGAACTCATCGAATGCGTCACTTACGTGAATTATCAGTCACCGGATTGTCTGCCGGAGTGGTGAGCAAGGGCTACCTGTTACCGACGAGCTTTCTCCGGCCGTTGGCTTCCCTTCTTTAACTCCTCGATCCATGTAATATATAGGTATTTCGGAATTCCTTTGTATATTCAACTACAGTTTATAGTATCTCAATTCAATGTCGATTCCTTTCGTCTCTCGATCCCTCTCGTTATCAGTCCCAACCAAAAACCCTAGTTTTTCCTTCGCAACCCTTGCTGTTACAAACCCAGTGGAAAAATATTGGACGCATTTACAGAGCAACGATCCAAACATCGAAAAAGCCCTAACAAGAATTGGGGCTAAATTAGATTCTCCTTGCGTAAAGGAGTTGATAACGAGATGCAGTTCTACCGATAACCATCCTACATCAGGTCTTAGATTCTTCATTTGGGCTGGGATTCAACGTGAGTACAGACATAACTCGTACATGTACAACATCGCTTGTAAAGCATTCAAAATTAATCAAAATCCCAATGCGATTAAGGATGTTATCGAGTCTTACACCATCAATCACTCTGTAGTAAATCTCAAAACTTTCAAAGTCGTTTTGAATCTATGTAAGGAAGCTAAACTTGCCAACGAGGGTTTATGGGTGTTGAAGAAAATGAAAGACTTCAACTGTAAACCAGATACCACAGCTTATAATCTCGTGATTAGGCTCTTCTGTGAGAAGTCCAAGATGGATGAAGCCTTGATGTTAATGGAGGAAATGAGTTTAATCAATCTTCACCCTGACATGGTTACATTTGTTACAATGGTGAAAGGTTTTTGCGAATTGGGTAGGATTCAAGATGCTAGCAAATTATTCAAGATTGTAAACCAACAAGGACTATCTCCAAATGTTGTTGCATATTCTACCCTTCTTGATGGAGTTTGCAAAGTAGGTGATTTAGAAAAAGGGTTAGAACTTTTACTAGAAATGGAAAACAAACAAGGGGTTTTTACTCCAACTGTTGTCACATACACATCCATAATCCGCGGTTTTTGTGAACAAAAAAGATCAATCGAAGCATTCACCATTTTAGATAAAATGAAAAAATGTGGGTGTACACCAAATAGGGTGACCATCAGTACCTTCATCAATGGCCTTGTGATGGAAAATAAACTAGACGAAGTTTATAAGTTTATCGATAGAGTTGTAAATAAAGGGAGTGTTTCAAAAAGTGAATGTTATAGCTCTTTAGTTGTAACATTATTTAAAGTTGGAAAATTTGAAGATGGTGAGAGGGTATTTAGGCGGATGTTGGTAGGTGGATTGAAGCCAGATGGAGTGGCGTGTAGTGTTGTGTTGAAGAAAATGTGTTTGAATGAAGAACGGGTGTTGGATTCTTTTGAGTTGTGTAACGAGATTGAGAAATTAGGGTTTGTGATTTCGATTGATTCGGAGATTTATTCGATCTTGATGGATGGATTGTGTAAGAAAGGGTGTTTAATTGAAGCTTCAAAGCTTGCTATGTTAATGGGGGAAAAGGGTATTAAACTAAAAGGTGGGTTCTTGAAGAGTGTTGTTGAGTATTTAAAGAATGCTGGAGAAATGGAATTAGTGTCTCGTATATTTGAGGTGAATGGTGGTTAGTTAAAGTGGTAATTTCACTTTAGCCCCTCGAGATTTGAAAATGTTGCTTTGGTAACCTTCAAATTTGGAAAACGTTACCGACAATGCTTCATCTCGTTTTAATGTTTTTTTGGTTCACGAATTAGCGAAAAGGAGTAGATTTTATACCTACAAAACACCAATACTACCATTAGTTGAGTTTTCATTTTTGTTCCAAATACAAAATTGGAATTATGTTCTTCGTTTTGACAGTTTGGTATTGCGGTTTAATCCCCCTTCTGTAAATTGAATGTCGTGGGTATAATAGAAACGTTGAGTATTTTCATGAATGTGTTTGTTCCAGAAAGTTTCTGATATTTTTCTTTTTACATACACCCTGATTACATAAATAAAAAATATTAGAATATATCTAGATTGCAAAAGTCTAACTAAAATGAAGTATTGCATCCTAATGTCTTGAAAGCGTTGTATTTACGTGTGTTGTAAACAAACTCGTATATCTATGACATTATGCCCATTTCTTGCAATCTACATCTTCGACATGCTCAAAATGGTCCAAAGTTGCTGATTTTCAGTTTGCTTTGCTAAGAACCTTCAAGCCTTGATTGAGCATTGCTTGATGAAGTAATTTTTCGTAAACAGATTGAGATTGCAAATACAAGTAGAGAGAATTGGTGATGAGAATAACTAGAGAGAATAATGAGATGTGGTGTGTGATTAAACCAAACATAACACATCCAAGAACTAGACAATGGAAGGGTAAATGTGTGAAGTGTACATTTATAATAAAAAAAAAAAAAAAAAAAAAACTCTTAAATTTTAGTTACTAATTTTTATAAATAAGGTAAAGAAAGATGCAAAATTCCGAAATGCCGAGTCAAGTTGGGCTATTTTTCAATTGGTTCTTACCTAAGCCCACAAATCCCTTTTTCCTTGGCCCATAAAAGTTTAAACTTTAACCCAAATGAAAGCATGATGATTCATGAAGAAAAGAAACAATAAGAGAAGAGAGAGGGGGTGAACAGGAGGCTGAAATTTGCAGCAAAACTTAAATATTTATTATTTTTTTTTTTATTATTTTTTTGATTATGAATAAACATAAAACATAAAACTAATACATTTCAAACAGAAATATATATATATATATATATATATATATATATATATATATATATATATATTTATATATATATATATATATATATATATATATATATATATATATATATATATATATATATATATATATATATATATATATATATATATATATATATATATATATTTGCAAGTAGGGATGAATCCTATTACACGGGTACGTAATATACTACAGCCTAGCTAGGTACATATGGGACTGCTCGGTCGTTATACCGTTGAACCTTCCCTTTCTCCAAGTAGATGCTGCACAGATACTAGACCCGCACACGCAATCGGCAACCCCTGGCGCAAACCACGTCCACCCCGGAAAGACGCCCTGCAAGCAACGACTGGGGGGAAACCAGCCCCGGGTACACACTGTCTTGGCATATATATATATATATATATATATATATATATATATATATATATATATATATATATATATATATATATATATATATATATATATATATATATATATATATATATATATATATATATATATATATATATATATATATATATATATATATATATATATATATATATATATATATATATATATCATTACTATATATGAAAACCCTTTTTTTCTCCTCCCTCTATTCAGCGCTACATAGGGTTTTCATCACGCCACATATTCATTCTCTAAAGGTCGCCATCTCATTTCCAAACGGTTCCACACCCCTTCAACTTCATCAACCGCTCCATAGTTCATACGTTACGATCAATACTGATACCGATTCTCCAGACCACCACACTTCTTCCTAAGAATATCGTCGCTACCCTTTTCTTCTTTCTCTCTACCCATGATTTTCATTTCTATTTCTCTAAATGCTCTGTTCTCAAAGAACCATCGCACTTTTTTTGCTTGTGCATCCACCACCACCGTCTCTCTAATATTCCAAACCCAAATTGATTTATGCAGTGAACTCTCTCGTTCCGAGTACTGTAGGGTTCCACTCCGCAAGGTGAATCATTCCGTTGAAGTTAAAGACTGAGGTATAATTTTGTTTTTTATGTTTAATTGTTATCGATCTACTATATGTTTAATTCGTTATCTACTTTCTGACATGTTCGTTTTTTACCAATAATACCATCCTATATCTACCAGGTTCGTTATTTTACAAAAATTAGCATCCTATATCTTTGACAAATGGAACCGTGCTCTTTAAATTTGCACTGTAGTCTGGAGGTAGAATGGTTTTTACATAAATTGGTCATAAAAGGAATTAGATAGTAAATTAACTTTATGAGTTGCTTGAACTTTGAATTGTATATGTAGAAACGGTGATGAATGAGGGATTGCCCTAAAGGTGTTCGACAAAATGCCAAAGAAAAAATATTTTGTAGAATAGTGTATTAGAAACAAAAAACACAATCATTACATATTTTATATATTAAATCACAAGTAAGAAATCTCAGATTCTGGTTCATTTTACTCTGCATCATCTTCTTAGTTTGTGTTTCATTCTGACTACCTATATGATCTTATCCCGTTTAGAATTTGAGATACTTGTTGATTTTGTGTGAGGACAGAAAATTTGTTGAATATTTTATTGTTTCGGTGGTAAAAATCAATTTCCAGTTCCAATTACGATCCATAGTATTACTAATTTTTTATCTCTGCACATGTAACAATTGGATTGTTCTCAATTAAATGGATGAATGTTGTAGGGTGATTTATTTAAGCTTTGTAAGGGTTTTTTTTTTTTTATCAATTTGAGTATACACACCCCATCGTAGATTTTGAGGAAAGTGGGTGTGGGGAGGAGGGTGTTTGGGGTTTTGAGGATTTGTTAGACTATTTCTGGCATTACGTAGGAATTTTGGAGGCTCCACATCGGCATCAAAGGCAAAGGCGTATCCATTTTCCTGAGAGGCCGAGTCACTGGATCAGGTTTGGTGTTCTAATATGGATGGAAAGGATGCATATTTATCTTCTTTCATCTCCCTACTTGCAGGTATAATGTCACCCCTTCACAATCCTTTTTCGTTTTAAAAATTCATTAGGTTGGGTCATAAATAAAGTTAGTTTTAGTCTGTATTTCTACATTAATTTGAATTTTTTTGCGTGTTTTGAGACCTGTTTACTTTTTTGTTTCATTTTCTTCAAAGCTTGCAATAATGACAAGAGGTACCACCATATGTTTTTTTTAAGTATAAGATTACTCAAAGCAAGAATGGTAGAATAAAAACTATTGCAAGTTGGGGATGAAATATATTTTATGTCATTGATTCTGTTTCAGACTATGATACCCATTCCTTTGTACATACCAATGGAGCTTTACATGTTGGTGAAGCTTATTTTATGATCTGAGATGACAATTTCAAGATGAAGTTTCAATATACAAGCATTACGAAAAGATGAGGTAATCATATATCAATTTTGATTAACTAAAATTGAGATTAATCATGTTTTTTCCCGTTCCTCTTCGTTCTCATTTTGATGGCATTTTTAAAGATTTTTGTCCCATCTATCTCTTCTATATCTCGCTTTGCTATTGAATGGCCACTATTAAGACACAGTAAAGTGGTTTTATTAAAGGTGGCTCAAAGTCACCGGTTAATTATTAACTTGCAATTTCCATTTTTATTTTGACAATCGATTAACCAAATGGTTGGGAGGTGATGTTGTCATCATTCTTACAGAAAATGTCTCCCAATGATCTGCTTTTTATTTGTTTGTCTGATTTCTGTACAAACTATGTCTTTCTCATTTAATGCTTGATGCTTTTCAATATTCTTGTCTTAATTTTTATCTGATGTAGGACAATATAAGTTGAATTTACTCACTGGGGTGAGTAATGTTAACATAGGGAGAATCAAATGCAAACACATGCAGGACTATACTATGAGTTTCGTTTGCTCCATCCGTTTCAAAACATGAAATGCTTTGTGTGTATTGGATAAGACTTTTCTTTTCGTTTACTATTTTGATGGAGTTGTCCATTTTGGAACATTAATACCTGTCAAGTTTTCTTTGGTCAAATAAACTTCTTTTTTATTTTGTTTATTGATGCCAGGTTTTTTTTTTTTTTTTTTTTTTTTTTTTTTTTTTTTTTTGGGGTTTGAATCAAATTAACTTTACTATATTATCAATTGAGATGGATGATTTGCATATAGTTATGTATTTCTTATCCATGGAGGCTTTTTTTTTTTTGCTTGGTCTACTCTAGAACATGAAAGAAATAAGTTGAGTATTTCTTCGGTCAAAATGATTTTTGTGGATTGTTAATTTACGCACAACCCCCCTTCACGTATTGGACAGGTGTCAATTGTTGATGACGGATGATTAGGGTTCCCACGGCTGTCAATTACTGATGCAGGATGAGGGAGATGAATCAAGGACCACGAAGAATTGTAGTTGGAAAAGGGAATCGGTAGTGGATTAATTAATGCAGACGGTATCTCTGTTTCTTGGCGGATACATAAGGCCATACGGCGTCTTTAAAAAAGCGACGGTACCCATACGGCCACACCTCATGGATTTGCATCTAACCTTGCCAAATGTAATATCTAAAGAGGCGGTGAAAGTGTATTAGGAGAGCGATAAAAGGAAAGCGGTTTACGGGATTAATTGTATTTCCAACAAGCTTTGACCATGGCAAAAATTAACCTTCGTAAAACCGTAGTTATCTTAAATTCTTCATATTTTCTTATCTTTCTCCATTAACCATTTTTGTATTCATCTTTATTAACAATACCCAAATATCATCTTGATTATTTTTTATTTTTTATTTTTTTTGGGTTCCAAACTTTCGGTTGTTCTTTAATGACAATTTGGTTGCTGGGGATCATTGATGTGTAAAGAAATGTAAGTATATTTTTGAAGATCTGGTCGTCTAATAGCAATACCAACGACATAACAACGTACTTTCTTATAATTAACCAAAAACCTATTTGTCGAGTGTGCTTGGTAACCGTCCGTGGGCCGTGCTTAGCACGGCCCCTTAACTTACCTAGTATATATATATATATATATATATATATATATATATATATATAACATCTTTGTCATCATTATCGTCATCTTTTTCTCAGTTTTTGGTATATTTGATCGTTCATAGTTGTCGTCTTCGACGTCGTTGTTGTTTGGATTTAGTCCTTATTCGCTATGTTGTAGGAAAAATGTAAAATATATATATATATTTTTTGAAAAGGCTGAAAAATGTAAAATATAGGGAAGGTTTCTAAAATCACGAAATGCTTCAACAATCGTGAACAACACTTTCCGAATTTGATATTTCGACCCTATGTCTGGGTTGCACGAAATTCAAATTATTTGGATAATTCTTGAAGAATCAAACTTGTAACTAGGCATAATTGCAAGTTCACGGTTTTTGATGGTTGAGAGAATTCATGTTCTTTTTCTTATATAACTTTTAATAGTAAACTGATCATTTTGAACCAGAAAATCGAATCCCAGAAAATAGGAGCGGTTACAGGGGCAGTTGAAACTGATCATCAGTGTTAACATCAGCAAGTCAATCATCGCCAACATGTACAGATGCTGATGCTGATACTGATTGGAGGGTGGCTAGAAGCTGATTATCAACGTACGTCCGCGTCAACACGCCCTAATGCTAATGCTGATACTGAAATTCGTTTTTGTTTCGGGGCACTACCCCTTGACTCCGTCCGCTGACCGGACAGTGAAACCCCCGCCAGGGGATTTGCCCCTTGGACCCTGCTAGGGGATCTGCCTCTAGGAACCTGCAAGGGGGCGCAACCCCCTTGACCCGCGCTATTAGGTCGTACCGGTACCAACTTAGTCTTATATTAGTGTGCACTCTCACACCTACTATATTGTATTAGTATTAAAGTATGAACATATTTATATACTTATTATTTCCATTATACCAAAATGTAAAGTTGACACTAAAATCACCAACATATGTTGCGTAATTCTTCTTCATATATAAGCTCTTGTATGGTAAGTGGTACCGAAACCCAATCACTATATGCACAAAACTTCTACTATGGAAAAAAAAACCGTCGTCACGATCCGGTTTATATTTTAATTTTAGTTTTTCAACTGTAATGGTGTTATTCGACGCATTATCTGACGATATAGAAAAAAACTTTTTCTTTTAGTTTATAAGTGTTGATAACATAATCTAAAAAATTGATATAAATTATCGCTAGTATGTGAGTTTCTAAAAAAATTAAATGTAATCGTAAGCTTCATCATGTCTCTTGGATGAGTTTTGTCAATCACAGATTGTTGAAGTGGTCAAAATGCAAGCTTTCTTGAATTACGAATTTCACCATATTATCATGAACTTGAGCCGCTTCGTAATGCCACAATGTAGCATCATTCGTCATTGTTGTTTGATCATGCTTGACCAAAAATTCACCTCTTTGCAATACAAATTTGCATGATTTTATAAAGTTGTATTTCTGTATTCCTTAAAAGAGCACTACATTTCTTGCATTACGCTTCTTTTAGACTGCTCGACATTACACACAAATCATAATTACACCAAATCTTCGGGTTTCTTTTCATTAGTTTGATTGCAACAACCGTAATATTACTTGATGAACCTCTAACGCCAACTGAAGATTGTGATTGCCCACATTCGGAACCGGAAGCCATTTGTTGAGAGTGTTTTTGAGTTTTAAGAGTGTATTTGAGTGGCCTGATTAACCCACAACATAATATATATATATATATATATATATATATATATATATATATATATATATATATATATATATATATATATATATATATACTAATAAACAAGGTACTTTAATGCCACATGACATCCTTTTAAGGCCTTAGTGCCACATGTCATCGTTTTAAGCCTTGGCAATATTACCTATTAATTAATAAGTTTGAAAGTTCCCATGTTCTAACTTATCCAATTGTAATTGTAAAGTTTCTAATATTACATATTAATTAATTAATTAATAAGTTTGAAAGTTTTGGAAAAAATATAAGTGAATTAATATAACGCTAACTACAGAATCGAACAACAAGACAAATTCACAAAGTGTTGGATGCTGATTCATCACTAGAGGCAAATTTCCTAATTCGTTATTCATATGAGAAATTGTATTGATTCCTAATTTTTGTTCATAACTTTATTGCTTCATTTCAAATGGTTAGCAATAAAGTTATGAACAAAAATTAGGAACCAATACAATTTCTCAAAGGGGTGTTTGGAGTTTAGGTTTTTGATAGATAAAAAAACAAAAGATATTATTTATTAATTATTATTAAATATCAAAATAACCAAATTTAAAAATTAAATAATAAGCTATAAAATAATGGTTGCTGAGATAAGACTTTGTTTGGAAAAAGATAAATATAAGATTTTTACTTTTACTTGAAAACGATCAAATAATATAAATATAATATTGTTTTATTTTTTTCTAAGGAACTATTTCTTTACATACTAATAAAGAAAGCATTGTAGTGCCACGTGACAACCTTTTAATGCCTTTATTTCACATGACACTTTAAGTTTAATTCAATTTAAATTCAAAATAAATCTCAATATCTCAGGTTTATGATTTCCGGATATCACAATCTAAATTCAAAAAAACCCTAAAAAATACATATCCTATCCTTTGTAAATTTAAATAAAATTCATCTAAATTAAAAAAATCCCTAAAATATAGGTGGATTGATTATTTCTATTAATTTTTTTAATCAAACCGTGTAACATACATGTTTTAAACTAGTATGTATATATATATATATATATATATATATATATATATATATATATATATATATATATATATATATATATATATATATATATATATATATATATATATATATATATATATGTATATATATATATATCATTACTATATAAAGAAAGGCTTTTTTTCTCCGGCCTCTGTTCATCCCTACATAGGGTTTTCATCCCGCCACGTATGTATCCTTTGAACGTCGCCTTCCTATCTCCAAAAGATTCCATACCTGTTCAATAATAAAAACTTTTTGATCTTTTCACGTCGCTGCATTTAAACTTTCCCACTTTTCCACAAAGATTCGAAAATTTTCCACCGGGTCCTTCCTTGTTATGATGGAGACATTAGAGAATATAGGAAATTTTTTTTGGTGCTTAAAGTTGGTTAATCATCGCCTTGAAGACGATGAACCATCAGCCGATTCCACCGCCTTTGTGCCCCAATCGACATCTTCCACCAACTCGATCAATTACATATCCACGGTTTATATATCTCCTAAACTATAACCCCATCAACACCATGAAAATTGTCACACCCCGATCCTTGGCGGAATCGATCAAGGCGTGATATATTGTTCAAAGTCTCATGACAACTATGTTATAATATGATTAGATTCAATTAAGTACTAAGTATGCAAACAAGATCCACAACATACAAATACAAATCAAAATACAATAACATTTATTACATCAAATTTAAATAGTCTTGTGGGTTTCTAAGGTACACCCTACTTTTCACCAACTTCATTCTTCAAATCTGCATCATGGGTAAAAACAGGTCAACTACGAGAGTTGGTGAGTAATCTAGTTTTATTAAAGAAAATTGTGAGTTTGAATAATTTGAAATTTGTTTTCTTTTGAAGTTAGCAAGCAAGTGTTATTGAGATAACAGTTTATAAATCAAAAATTGATTAACAAATGATAACAACAACAATAAGTCCTCACCCTATATATACATATATATGTATATATATATAGGATGGAGCATCTAATCATCATACACACTTAACCACGTGCAATCTATAAGAACCCGAGGAAATTTGTAATAAAAATGTAAAATAACTATGTGTAATAGTAAAGTTATGAAAAAGGGCAATTTGGTCTTTTGCCATGTTTTGGACCTTAACGTAAAGTATTTTGTAATTGTGGGTAATAATGTAAAATATATAAAGCTCTATGTAATAAAAATTTAATTATAGTGGCAAAATCCAAGAAATGTTACTTAAGGGGGGTAAAATGGAAAATGTGGAAGTATAAATAGGAGAAAAATCTCCATAAACTCCAGAAATTTACAGAAGCATCGGGAGAGAGCGAGAGTTTGAGCAGGGTTTTGAAGATTCACGGGATTAGAAGCAAAGATTGAAGATCGAGAAAGAATTCTTACAACAAAAGGTTAGTAATTCAAGCTCTAACCTAGGTTTCTTGATGGGTTTCAATGAATGAACTGAAATTGTAATTTCAGTTACAATCTATGATGTTTAAACCTACGGGTGCACTCGTAGGAATGTACCATCACAAAATAAGGAATACCTATGGGTGCGCTCATAGGAAATAAAATATTGGAAAAATTTAAAGATTAAAACTATTATTGGAAAACTGTTTTGGGTCTAAACCCCTAATGCTCACGAGACATTATGTCTCACGTATTGTTTTTAAAATGCTATGTACTCAGGTAAGCAGGAAGGGCGTTAGAAGAGTCGGGTGTGGGATCGTAGCGTCTGTTGTACAAAATGTAAAATAAACAGGTTTGAACTGTGGTTATGATGCGAATTTGTGATACCCCGTTTGTAAAAACTTAAATGGTTTGTATGATTAAATTTTTGTAATATAAGTTTGAAAAAAAAATTGTGTAAAAGTTGGGGTGTTACAATTTGGTATCAGAGCCATGGTTTAAGCGAATTAGGTTGGGTAACCATCCTAGGCTTAAACTAGTGGACTAATAATAAGTAAAGTAGTAGTACTAGGTACTAACTAACGGGGTAGAGACGGTAAATTACAAAGTTGGAATCTACAGAAACCGATGAATCAGGAAATCTTGTGATAACATCAGAGCCAAAGTATATAGGTGGTTAAAATAATATTGGGCCCGTATTATTGTAACCACAGGATATGCCTTGGAAATGGTGAAGTCACGAGGGAGCCTGAGGAATTTGGCTGTGGAAATTAGTAGAGAGATACTTGGGGACACAGGTTCCATAGGAAGACCACATGCTACAGCTTTCGGATATATATATTGATAAATATATTTATGTGGAATAATAAACGTAAATCTTATTCATTTTATATAGTAAATGGAGAGCGATGATCAGAACCTTTCGAGTGAAGGACGGGCAGCAAGTTATACCCCGTCCCATGGGGGTAACCCCGTTGATGATGAAGTTAACATGGGTCGTAACCCAAATCCAATACCGCAACCTCCATATGTGACTTTGGAGGCTATACAAAATCTCATCAGCAATCTAAAAACAGAAATGCGGGAAGATATGCGCCAAATGCTGAATACTCGGCTGGGAGAACCGCACCCTAATCCTTCAGCGGATGATGCTTCTTGGAGACCCACTAAAGGAGATTTTGTTACAGAGGAAGATAGTGTGGGGACAGAAGACAAGAAGAGATGTTCTTTCAAAACTTTCCTGACATGTAAACCAACAGAATATTATGGAAGTTTTGAGCCCAAAGTTACGATGCGATGGATACGGGAGACGGAGCAGGTACTGGAGGTCAGCAAATGTTATGAGAAAGACAAGGTTTATTATGCCTCTCGAATGTTGAAAGATGATGCATTAGTCTGGTGGAATACCTTATACGAGCTGGTTGGGAAGGATGTAATTTATAAATGGTCGTGGACCGAATTCACTACTCGCCTGAAGAATAAATATTGTCCCCTTCGGGACATAGAGAAACTTGAAGACGAATTCCTTACCTTAAAGAAGGGGAGTATGACTATTGCTGAGTACACTAAGAAGTTTAGCGATATGCTTCCATTTGTAGGCAACATTTATAATACAGAGCGGACACGAATCAACCGTTACGCGAAAGGTCTACCTTGGGAGTATGAATTGGAAGTGAAACGGGGGGTAACAATGGATGAGGCATTTGCGGCAGCAAGAAATGTTGAGGATGTGGGGAAGAGGAGAACAATAGAGAGGCAAGTTTCTGGGGATAAACGTAAATTCAGTGGCAGGAGTAGTAGTTGGAATAAAAAGGGGAAGTCGGTGGTGATGTCTAGCAAACAGGGCAGTCGAAAGACGTGTGACAAGTGTGGGAAAGAGCATATGGGTGAGTGCAAGACGGGAAGTACAGCCTGCTTTAACTGTGGAAGAACGGGTCACAAGGCTAGGGAATGTACCTATCCGAAGCTCAGCGAAGTCGAGTGTTTCTCATGTCACGAAAAGGGGCACTATAGCTTCAACTGTCCGAAGAAGGGTGGCAAGACAATGGTATCAACTGCGCAGAAAAAGACGGAGCCTCAAAAGGTGAAGACTCGCGCCTTCCAACTCACCCGGGAGGAAGCAAAGGAGACACAAGACGTGGTCTCAGGTACCCTATTAATTAACCAGATGTCTGCTTACGTATTATTTGATTCTGGCGCTACGTGTTCATTTGTGTCCCATGAGTTTGGCCAAAAATTCAATGTATCGTTAGAACCATTAGATCATATATGTGAAGTTGAACTGGCGAGTGGCAAGAAGGTGGAGATAAAACATATGTACAGTGGCTGCGAACTGAGTATAGACGACCAGAAATTCTCGTTGAACCTCCTTCCAATTGGGGTGAAGACTTTTGATGTTGTCATTGGCATGGATTGGCTTGGAGCCAATGATGCAAAAATTGCATGTGGAAAGAAAATAGTGTCGGTGAAAATTCCGGATGGTAGCAAGGTGTATGTTTATGGTGAAAGACCCAAGAGGATGTCAAGTTTGATTAGTGCAGCGAAAGTTAGAAGATGTTTGGTGAAAGGATGTTTATCCTATGTAGTGTATGTAATGATGGAAGATAAAGCAAAGAAAACAGTAAATGACATCGATGTGGTGAGAGAATACCCTGAAGTATTTCCAGACGATCTACCCGGTTTGCCACCTGAGAGACAAGTAGAATTCTGAATTGATCTTGTACCCGGAGCTTCTCCTATCGCCTGTGCTCCATACCGTTTAGCCCCGACCGAAATGCGGGAGTTGATGTCACAATTACAGGAATTGCTTGATAAAGGCTTCATACGTCCCAGTTCGTCACCGTGGGGTGCACCGGTGCTGTTTGTTAAAAAGAAGGATGGTACGATGCGAATGTGCATTGACTATCGCGAGCTCAACAAAATTACTATTAAAAATCGTTACCCGTTACCACGTATAGACGATCTGTTTGACCAATTGCAAGGTGCTGACTATTTCTCAAAGATTGACCTCCGATCTGGATATCATCAGGTGCGCGTAAGGAACGAAGATATTGAGAAGACTGCTTTCCGCACTCGATACGGGCATTATGAATTCTTAGTCATGCCTTTTGGTTTGACGAATGCCCCGGCAATTTTCATGGATTTGATGAATAGGGTGTGCAAACCATTCCTTGATAAGTTTGTTATCGTATTTATTGATGACATTCTTATTTACTCGAAGAATGCAGAAGAACACAAGAGTCATCTGAGGACGGTGCTGGAAGTTTTAAAGAAAGAGAAACTATACGCGAAATTTTCGAAGTGCGAATTTTGGTTGAGGGAGGTGCAATTTCTTGGACACGTGGTCTCAATCCAAGGGATTAAAGTAGATCCAGCAAAGGTGGAAGCAGTGATGAAATGGGAAATTCCCAAGACCCCGACAGAAGTGAGTAGTTTTCTTGGACTCGCTGGGTATTACCGACGATTCATCCAAGATTTTTCACGAATTCCAGTACCTCTTACGAAGCTCACAAGAAAAGGGGTAAAATTTGAATGGGGGGCGGAACAGGAGAAAGCGTTTAGAACATTGAAAGAGAAGCTATGTGATGCGCCGGTTCTTACCTTGCCGGAGGGAACTGAAGATTTCGTGGTGTATAGTGATGCCTCGAACAGAGGATTGGGTTGCGTACTAATGCAGCGGGGAAAAGTGATAGCATACGCTTCTCGCCAATTAAAAGAACCAGAGACAAGATATGCAACGCATGATTTGGAATTAGCAGCAATTGTGTTTGCATTAAAAATATGGAGGCATTACCTATACGGAACCAAGTGCACTTTGTACACGGATCACAAAAGTCTGCAGTATGTATTCTCACAGAAGGAACTTAATATGAGGCAAAGTAGGTGGTTAGAGCTGATAAATGACTATGATTGTGAAATCGTCTACCATCCTGGGAAAGCAAATGTAGTAGCAGACGCTTTAAGCAGAAAGTTTCATGAAAAGAGAAGTCAAGAAAGGTTGATGCAGATAGAACTAAAATCAAGTCTAATAGAAAGAATTAAAGACGCGCAAAAGCAAGTATTGGAAAGAGGTGACTTGAAGAAGGAAAAGCTGGGAAAGGATTTGGTATTTGGGGAAAATACGCAAGGATTGAAGACAGTCAGAAACCGCGTATGGGTACCAAAAGCTGGTGGAATCAGAAAGTTGATTCTAGAAGAATCCCATAAGTCAAAGTATTCCATTCATCCTGGAAGTACGAAAACTTATCGGGATCTCAAAGAACAGTACTGGTGGCCAGGAATGAAGAAAAGAATAGTTAAGTACATTTCTAAATGTGCAACTTGTGCACAGGTGAAGGCGGAACACCAAGCCCCATATGGGAACACTCAACCTCTGCAAATTCCAGCGGGAAAATGGGAAGATATAACCATGAATTTCATAGTTGGGTTGCCAAGAACTAGAAGAGGTCATAATTGTATATGGGTCATTGTTGACCGCTTGACCAAGAGTGCAATGTTTTTGGCAATTAAAGAAACTACCCAGTTGGAGACATTGGCACAGATATACAGGGATGAAGTTATAAGACTTCATGGAGCTCCTTTGTCAATTGTGTCTGATAGAGACCCACGATTTACCTCAAAATTGTGGGAGGCACTACAGGAACGAATGGGGACAAAAATTAAAATGAGTACAGCTTATCATCCCCAGACAGACGGGCAAAGTGAACGAACCATTCAAACCGTAGAAGATATGCTACGATCGTGTGTTTTGGATTTTGGTGGAAATTGGGACGAACACTTGCCATTGGTAGAGTTTTCTTACAACAACAGCTTGTTGGATTAGGTGTCTAAGCCATGACTAATAATTTGTATTTACCTAATTAATAGAAGCAAAGTCCATTTTGGTTGCCCTCATAGCTGGAGGTTTGGTAGAAAGTTCGGTAGAGAGAAAGGTTGGTTTATTATGGGATTAATAAATCAATAGAAATAAAAGATATGGTTTGTTAATATATTAAAGTAATAATATATTAATTAGAAACTATATTGATTGATTAATAATTAATCAGAAATTAATTGGATTAATTTCTGTGGCATTAATTAGATTAATCAGGAGGTCAGGGATTAAAGTCGTACAAATTCAATAGTTGAATTGCGGCGCGCGGCGCGCCAATGTAAAGGCCGCGACGCGCGTACATATTCGTACGAATTCAATAGTTGAATTGCGGCGTGCAAACGATCTGGCCGCGGCGCGCGTACAGATAATCTGGAAAATGGGCTGCGGCTAGGGTTTTTAGCTTTACCATTTGGTTCCCTATAAATAGGGAGCCCTAGACCTCATTATCAGTGCTCAATTATATTTTCTCTCTGGAATTTTCGTGACCTCCCTCTGGCTCCCTAGGTGTGATCTCATTTGAGGCAGGACACCTGTGCTGCTTAGCTTCAAGATTAAAACTAAAGGTTAGTTTTTCTGATTTATTCTTTTAGTTAATTTTTGTTTGGCCTTTAGGAATTAGTTACATATTCAAAGAAAGAAAACATAGATCTTTTCTAGGTTGCATGTGAACTTAGGTTTTTAGTTCATGGTTGCGGAAAACCTTTCAGTGGTATCAGAGCTTTTGGTTGTTTTCTTATTGAATGGCTGTAATAGTTTTCCTAATTAGGGTTTATTGTTTATAAATCTTTTGGGCCTGATTTCGATTTTAGGGTTTAGGGTTTTTGAAACCCTTACCCTCCCCCCTTCTTTTTTGATTTTCCTGGTTAGGGTTTTAGGAGGTTTTCTATTTTTGGTAACTTTAATTGGTTAATTAAATGGATAACCTTAAACCCAGTTTGTTTGAATTCGATAATTAGAGGTTTAAGATAGGTTTAAATTGATTTGATTAATTTGGAAAAACCTATCTACATTTGAATTAATTTAATTAATTGTTTAATTAAAAGATAATTCAAGGGATTTAATTTAATTTTGATTTAATGGTTAAATTTCGAAAATTAAAGATAAATCCTAAAATATTTTAAAAGGTTTAAAATATCTAGATTTAATTAATTTAATTAATAGTTTAATTAAAAGATAAATTAAATCAAATTAAAGGTTTAATTTAATTTGAAATTTAATAGTTAAATTTCAGGAAATTAAAAGATAAACCAGGAATATTTTAAAAGATTTAAAATACATCTTATATATATTATTAAAGGTTAATACTATATGTATAAGATAAATTGGTTAGTCAAATCATTAGTAGGCCTCATTCACGAAGCTGGTTTATAAAGTGGGTATAAGGAGACTGCTTATAAAATGGCGGTCTAATGAGTGTTCACTCTCACCCACCGCTCGCCTGATCAGTGGTGTGACAACCGTGTCCCGGGAGGGACTGTAGATCAAAAGTAAGAGCGTTTTGGCCTTTGGTGTGGCCAAATAACGATGTTAAGGTCATTATAAGATAAGAAAAATATAACGATCAAAGCCTAGGAGTCAAAACGGAGCAAAAAGCAGAAAAAACGGACACTTTTAGTGTCGGCACGTCGCGACGCGACGGGCAAAGTGGTCGCGACGCGACGGGTGTCAGCACCTCCGTAAATCGCGCAATCAGTCGTACAATCAGGCAATAATGGAGGATGAGTCATCGCGACGCGACGGTCATGGTGGTCGCGACGCGAAGGGCCATCAGAGGCTATAAATACGAGGCACAAGCCTCATTTTTTGAGGCAGAACACACACGAAACACATATACGATATAAGAGAGTGTTCTGGTAAGGAGTATACGTTGAGAGATGATAGTAAGAAGTAAGAAGTCAGCGGTAGCTAGCGTCGAGGTGCTCAGGAGCTGTCAGAAGTCCGGAACGAGAACCGTGCCAGGACTCCGGGAAAGCACCAAACTCAGGTGAGTAATCGCTACCGTATCTCCCTAGTAGTTTATACGTGTTAAACTGTAGTAGAAAGCGATTATTGATAGAAATACATTATAGTACAGTTATGATTTATGCGAGGAAGGTAGATATGCTACAGGCTCATTTGACGAGTCTGGTCCAGGAAAAATAGTGTGTCACGAGGTAATGCTAAGTAGAGTAATGAACCAATAATGTAGTGTCCATGCGAAAGAATGACATACGACGTAAGTATAAAGATAATGTGTAGATACTGTGTGCCAGCTCCATATGTTGCACCAGTACTAATTTAATAAAATAAAGGGGATATGGATATCCCATAAAACAAGATCGTACAGATAGTACTAAATAATTAATTTGGTTAAGAGGAATAGTATCGCCAGATAACCCGGTGCGGAACCGGCAAATATTTATAACATAATAGTAACGAATGAGTAGCCGTATAATAAAAATAGGCGGCTTAATAGTAAAATACAGTACGGTATACGATACCGTAAGTGAGTAACGTTAGACAGTATGATAATGCTATAAGACAGTAAAAGGAAGTATAGAAAGACAAACAGTATGGTAACATTATAAGTTACCAAGTAAAAGAAGAAAGTGCAGACAGTACGGTAACGTCATAAGTTACCAGACAGTAAAAGAAAATAGTAAAAGAGTAATATTATATGTTACCATATAGTAGAAGAAAGTGTAGTAAGAGTGTACGAGAAAGGTGAGTTCCGTCGGGTAATACGGTAGTTTCACAGTATGATCGTAGGACGGTCAAGTAAAAATGAATCTGTGAAATGAGTGTGGCTATTTAGGCCATACTGTGATTCGATTACTCACTAAGCTTTATAGCTTACCCCTTTATTTATGTGGTTTTTGCAGGTATAGGTAACGCTCGGCTTGGATCATGGGACGATCCCTGGTGATATTATCTTGTAAAAGACAGGCTTTGGAAAGCCGGGTCGTTACAAATGGTATCAGAGCCGAGATTTGAGTGAACTAGGTGTCAGTAGAAAAGATTCCTAGACTCAAATCAGTAGATTAATAGGTAAATATCACAAACATATTGTGATAAGGAAAGAAACGGGTAAACATCACAAACATATTGTGATGAGAATATAGAAAAAGATAAAAGCAAAATATACATAGTAACTCAATATGAGTGTTAAAGACCTCCTTAGAAATTTAAGGAGAAAAAGATAGTACGAACAGAGATAAGATGGTTTGTTAAAAATATAAACAAGAAAGTAAGTGAGAAATAAGAGTTACAAGAAAATATGAAAACATGAGAATGGTACATAAAAGTACCAAAGAAGATAAGAAGTAAAGTAATGTGAGGAAGCTGAGAAATTAAAACATGATTAAAAAGTAATGAGTAAATAAGAAAGCAAACAGTTTTGAGAAAAGAAATAGTTTGAGTCAGAAAACAGTTTTGAGAAAGTAAAAGAAAGCTAAGAGTTGACTTTTAGCCATAAGATATTTTTGAAAGTATGAATTAAAAAAAAAAAAAAAAAGGTAAGAAAGAATGAAGAAAGTAGCTCTATATAAGAGCTAAAAGAAGTCTATGAAAAGATAAAATTTTAAAATAGTGGCTCTACATATGAGCTAATCAACATACGAACTAAAAATGTTTTATGAGTCTGAACTATGTTTCAGAAAAGAGTTTTAAAAGATAAGAGATTTGAAAAGAGTTTTTGAAAAGTTATGAGATTCGCTTTATATAAGCGAAAGATGTTTTAGTTTAGCTAAGACCAATTTGAAACAAGTGATACTAGAGAAGAGAAGAGAAATATGTCCGGACAAGGACCTTACCCGTGAGAAGGGGGGGTCAACAGACACTACTGGGATGGTACCTCCCTTCGCGAAGTAGTTGTCTAGCTAGTATACCCTTGTGCTTGAATCTGTTACAAGTCACAAAGGGGAGACAAAATGAGCATAACCTAACGGGCTGATCTGTTCTGTCCCGCTAGGGGAGCTAGTAGAATGAGTTTCATGAGTATCAGTTGGTCTTATGCTAAGAGAAAGAAAGAGTTAAAGAAAGAATTATTTTTTAAATGAGAGTTATTTTATAACCAAAGAAGAGTAAGGGTCTTTTAAATGACCAAAAGTTATGATAGAAATTTTTAACAAAAGAATCGTTTTATGATCAAGAAGTGAAAAAGAGATTTTTCTAAAACGAGTCATTTTTACGACTAGAATATGTAAAAATTATTTTAAAGTATAAAAGAGTCATTATATGACTAGAAAGAGTAAAAAGACAAGTTTTAACAAAAGACCCAACTGTAACAAAATAAAATGATATTTTTCAGTTGGAAAGTATGAAAGTAGTTATGTAGTAGTAAAAGCCACAACAGTAATTATATGAGAAAATTAATACGGGATTGGTAAATTTTGGTATAGAAAGAGAAAAAGTACAAGTATGTTATACCACGCGGTATATGAGTAAAAGAACCAGCTAGCCAGAAAACCTAGTGTAACATTAGCATCAGTGCGTATAAGTGATTATGATAATAAGGGCCCGTATTATCATAATCACATGATATGTATTGATACTGATGAAATCACGAAGGAATCATGGTAAGCTGGTAGGAACAAGTAGAAAATAGAACAAACCTAAAATTATGTTATAAAATGAGTAAGATGTACGGGAACCTTTGTACCCGAAAGTATAAAGTCACAATAACGAAAGAGAAAACAAGTAATGATAAATGGAGTATGGTAATAATACCCAAGTATGTAGAAGAATGTGAACACAGATACATAAGAGTTAGTTTGAAAGATTACTGAGATTTCGGGGACGAAATCCTGTAAGGGGGAAGGATTGTGACAACCGTGTCCCGGGAGGGACTGTAGATCAAAAGTAAGAGCGTTTTGGCCTTTGGTGTGGCCAAATAACGATGTTAAGGTCATTATAAGATAAGAAAAATATAACGATCAAAGCCTAGGAGTCAAAACGGAGCAAAAAGCAGAAAAAACGGACACTTTTAGTGTCGGCACGTCGCGACGCGACGGGCAAAGTGGTCGCGACGCGACGGGTGTCAGCACCTCCGTAAATCGCGCAATCAGTCGTACAATCAGGCAATAATGGAGGATGAGTCATCGCGACGCGACGGTCATGGTGGTCGCGACGCGAAGGGCCATCAGAGGCTATAAATACGAGGCACAAGCCTCATTTTTTGAGGCAGAACACACACGAAACACATATACGATATAAGAGAGTGTTCTGGTAAGGAGTATACGTTGAGAGATGATAGTAAGAAGTAAGAAGTCAGCGGTAGCTAGCGTCGAGGTGCTCAGGAGCTGTCAGAAGTCCGGAACGAGAACCGTGCCAGGACTCCGGGAAAGCACCAAACTCAGGTGAGTAATCGCTACCGTATCTCCCTAGTAGTTTATACGTGTTAAACTGTAGTAGAAAGCGATTATTGATAGAAATACATTATAGTACAGTTATGATTTATGCGAGGAAGGTAGATATGCTACAGGCTCATTTGACGAGTCTGGTCCAGGAAAAATAGTGTGTCACGAGGTAATGCTAAGTAGAGTAATGAACCAATAATGTAGTGTCCATGCGAAAGAATGACATACGACGTAAGTATAAAGATAATGTGTAGATACTGTGTGCCAGCTCCATATGTTGCACCAGTACTAATTTAATAAAATAAAGGGGATATGGATATCCCATAAAACAAGATCGTACAGATAGTACTAAATAATTAATTTGGTTAAGAGGAATAGTATCGCCAGATAACCCGGTGCGGAACCGGCAAATATTTATAACATAATAGTAACGAATGAGTAGCCGTATAATAAAAATAGGCGGCTTAATAGTAAAATACAGTACGGTATACGATACCGTAAGTGAGTAACGTTAGACAGTATGATAATGCTATAAGACAGTAAAAGGAAGTATAGAAAGACAAACAGTATGGTAACATTATAAGTTACCAAGTAAAAGAAGAAAGTGCAGACAGTACGGTAACGTCATAAGTTACCAGACAGTAAAAGAAAATAGTAAAAGAGTAATATTATATGTTACCATATAGTAGAAGAAAGTGTAGTAAGAGTGTACGAGAAAGGTGAGTTCCGTCGGGTAATACGGTAGTTTCACAGTATGATCGTAGGACGGTCAAGTAAAAATGAATCTGTGAAATGAGTGTGGCTATTTAGGCCATACTGTGATTCGATTACTCACTAAGCTTTATAGCTTACCCCTTTATTTATGTGGTTTTTGCAGGTATAGGTAACGCTCGGCTTGGATCATGGGACGATCCCTGGTGATATTATCTTGTAAAAGACAGGCTTTGGAAAGCCGGGTCGTTACAAGTGGAGGGTCGTTAGCCGAACAGTTTTGATAGGACCGCTTAATCATTAAAAGTATAATGATCAAAGTACTAGAACCCGTTCAAGAATTCCCAATCTAGTTACTTTAGAAAAAAATGTGAATTTGATGCTAACCCATGAAATTGCGCATTGCATTTTATGAAACGTTGGTGGAGCGTGTGTGGGTTACCGGCACACCAATGGGGGTTCATAAAGAGTGGCAATGGGTTTCTCGGGTGTTATCATTGTTGATGGAGCGTGTGTGGTTAACCGGCACATCAATTTGAGATGAAAATGGACCCCGAGAGTACCAAGCTAATTTGCATGGTTATTCACACCCAGTTTGTGATCCTCGGCATCCCAATCACAAACAGTGGGGCATATCCGAGATTAAACATGCCATTGAACAGTTCAATGAACCTCACAGATCTAGGAATTTCATAAGACTGAAATTGATAAAAGTTATCTACCTTAATGACCACTGTGTTGTGACTACGGCATCCCTCTTCACAGCATAGTTGGGGTATTTTGGATCCTAGCCTTGTTAAATAATATATATTGGGTAATTATTTAAGAGGACTAATTAAACGAATAAATTCAAATTTTATATATGTCTGAAGAAAATGTCATTCTCCTCCTTCACCCATTTCTGAGAGCTTCAAAAAGCACCTGTTTAGTATGGTAAGGCTGACTGGCCTGAACTATGTGATATGGTTTTGCAATTAGAGAATAGTTCTTAGTTTTGCTGGCGAACCATATCCGACTAAGTGTCCGCTCCCAAACATGGCATCACACAGCAGCTTGTAATGAGCATGACTCCTTGACTATTGAGTCCAAGGAAGTTCGTTGCCTTATGCTATTGATCATTGACCCCGAGTTCCGCAGGGATTTAGAATTCCTGGGGTCTGATAAGTTAGCACAGTTAGTTCAGGAAAGGTTCCGTGAACTGGTTGAATAAAGAGAACGAACTAGGATCTTCAAAGAGCTTGAAGTTGCAAGCTAGAAGGAAGTAGCACCAGTTTGCGTGTTCCCGAGATTGAGGGATACATAGGCGAACAGTATAAAACTGGTTTCCCTTTGTGATCGGGAGTTAAGCATTAGCTCAACTCGCTGATCTGTTTGTCCAGATGAACAGAAAGGGTAACCGGATAAGATAATCATGGAAGTGCATTCAATGTCGACTCTGTATGAGTCGTTCATGGAGAAGCATAGTTCCATTAATTCAGCTGCTTCAGGATTGAGTCCAGTATTAAGGTGCATCAAGAAATGATCCAGATCGTCTGGACCGATTGTTCGATGTTTCAAACTGGGAATCCACAAGGTGGGACACAGTTACGGAAAGATTGGAAAAATGCTCCAAAGCCAAACCGTTTGGTAAACTCATAAATATCTTAGAATTCAGAACACCTGATCCTCATTTCCTTGATACAGGATGTGTTTCACACATTTGCTCTGTATGCACGAACTCTGGAGGATGCGGGATGGTGTCGCACAGGAGCATATTCGGATTGGATCTGGAGCTCGTGCGGTTTTTGAGTTAAGCTAGATATTTGTTCTTGTTATTAGTTTTTAGATGCAAACGACATTGTTTTCACATAGTACATTGTTCGAGGGTTTTTGTGTTTTAATAAAATGTTGATTTTCTTTTGATTGTTTTAATTATCCTCGAAATGTTTGTGTGAATGTGTTAATGGCATAAATGGTAATAACTTGAATGTTGATACATCCAATGGGATTGGACTTATAAATTGTGTTCTTTATGATTGTTAAAATGAATTTTATGAGAATCACTTCAACCAAAGGTCCAGTTGGACAGGACTTTGGAATCATTTGACTTAGAGTCACATGATGAATTGAGTGCTCAATAAAATTAATTGTGGCAAGAAAGGAATCGCCCAAAGATCCAATGGATACGATTTTGGAATCAGTTGACTTGGAGTCTGTTGAAACACGATTTGACAATAAATGCGGAATAATAACGAACACCAATCAAGATCCAATGTGTCGAATGATTCGATTAATCAAAGTTTTACAATATGATGTTTTATAATGTGTTTGTTTCTCTCTCTATCAATATGACACCTCTCCCTCTAGAATCATTAACTTTACAATAATGAATAAAAACACTATTTATAGCTAGCCAACAAATAAGGAGCCCAATGAACAAGCCCATACGCCTAAGCGGGCCTTCCTCATGCCACCAAGTCATAATCATGAAGAACTTTGCACCCAACAATCTCCCTCTCAAAGATCGGAATGGATGACGTGTCATAGAAACGAATCAAGCAACACGTGAATAATCATCATCGGCAACCAACTTCTCGAATGACCAATAAAAATGTCTAATAATCTCCCCCTTTTATGATCAACAAGATCATAAAACGGCATGGTCATGAGAACGCGCTCGATTCGAAAATGAATCCAAAACTCCCTCTTGACAAATGCTTCAAGATCCATTTTTGTTAGCCCACTTCAACAAAATGCAAGTCTAAAATCTTAATGCAAGCTTACCCAAAATTGAATGAATCCAAATTGCATTAAGCAATTAACGTGGATAATAACCAGACATATCACCATTTTGACTGCAATTAATGCATCAAATGTCTTGTAATTGAATCTGAATTGCATTAAGGTACTATCAATTAACTTGGATAATAATTAACCACGACACCAAAGTTAATTCAGCAATTCCCTTGACATAAAGTGTTTTCATTTTCAGCCCCATAAATACGATAAGTCAATAAAAGCTGTGATAGGAGACTATCATCTAATGCACCAAGAATAAAGACCATCGGTTGTATTGTTGGACTTTGTTTTTATGATCCAGTTCTCCACATTTAATGCTCCACGATCCGTTTGTTGCAATCTCGTTCAACTGGAATAGAATTGGAACAGCGCTATACCCGGATAAATGAGACAGCGACAACACATGGCTGTCGCATTTAATGCTTCTAATGTCCTTTTCTTTTATTTCTTTGTTGAGAGGAAAGTCACGTGGGAGAGAGAATTCAGCTTTCTATATTTCCTTTTTCTTTGATCGTGATAGGAGAGAGACAGCTCAATTAATGCTCCATATGTTTTCTTGTACCTCCATTGCAGTTAGCGTGTGTTTATGAGAGAGAATGTAGCATTGACTCATTGCATACACGTGTTACAGAATATTGAGAATTGAATTCACTTTCTGCACTTGTTTAACCGGATAAAAGAAGCTGTGGCAAGAATTCGGTTAGATATGAACCAAACTAAACATGTAACCAAACCCAAAATGGTTGAGTGTATCCTTCCCCCATCACTCATTTGACGTGTACCATTTTCTTTAGCTGTGACATTAGGTGAGAGAATTTTTTTTTTGTACGATAGTAGCGAGAGAGAGAACCGGTCATTTCAAAGGACAAGGAGCCTGGGACTAGCTGGAAAGAGAGGATAGCTGTTGACTTTGTACCTCCTGTACCATTTCCTTTTCTTTTTACGTGTGATGGGCATATGTCGAGCATGGTGTGTTCAGCTATCATAGAGGGAGATTCAGCCACATAACCTCTTCTTTTATCTGCCATTGCTTTTCATTTGAATAAAGGAGAGATACTACTTTTCCTTTTGACGTCCAAGTATGAAAGTGAGCCCATAATCACCAAGTTCTTATTTTCTTGTCTATTTAACACTTTCAAAACAGAAGTTCTTCACCATTTTCTCTTTGCTCACAAACAAGTTCGAAGAAAGCATGTTGAAAATCATCTTTTTCTTTTCAGGTTCAAGCACATCTCACATCTGTTCATCATTACAAACACATAATCGCTTCTCCATTTGTCTCCGATTAGATCAAAACTCTGAAGAGTGTCAAGGATTCGGAGTCATCTTCTCTATTTCATTAGTTCCTAAGAGTATCAAGAATTCGGAGTCGATCATCAATCCTTCCATTCCGAAGAGTTTCAGGAGTTCGGAGTCGATGTTTTCTCCGTTCAGATCCAAACTCCGAAGGGTTAAGATTTCGGAGTCGATTTCACAATCACCATTCCGAAGGGTTTCAAGAGTTCGGAGTCGTCTTCTCTGTCTCGTCGGTTCCGAAGAGTTTCAAGAATTCGGAGTTGTCTTCTTTATCACATCGGTTCCGAAGAGTTTCAACTCTTCGTAGTCATTTTCTCCATCTCGAAACTACGAAGAGTATCAAGAATTCGGAGTCTTCCACAAACTATAAGATTTCTTGAATTTTTGGGAACCCAAATCATTTTTGAATATTTTAAACCAAATTTCTCATAAACATCACTTCTGAAAAATGAAGAAACACCATCTGATTTTCGTGTTCTTTTGGTTGGAACCAAAAAGTCTTCAAACAATTCATTATACCATCCCGAATTTCTTAAAAAATCTCTTCTTTGAACATAACCTTCTGATACTTTCCTTTTAACCACATAAGAAAAAGTTTCAATATTTTTAACTTTTGATTTTGGGAGAAAATCTTCGGAGCTTTTCATTTTGGGAACCCACATCTTTTTCGTTTTTGGCTTTTTCTTCTTCTTTTTCTTCTTTTTGAACTTATGAACACAAGATCTAAAACAAGAACTTTGTTCATCTTTTTGAGTTAGAACTGAAGTCTTCGGATCCGAAGCCTTTGGATCATGAGGGCTTCGGAGTTGATAATTTCGATTTTCAACTAGTGTGGGTTTTCTATAAGGTTTCATGCCTTCAAACATGTTATTTGAGACTGAAGAAAGATCAACTTCGGAATTTATCTTATTTGAAGATTTTGCAACAAATAACACTTTCACCAAACATTTTACTTTCAAATCCAACTCCCCCTTAACATTTGCATATTTCTTTTCAGGTTGGGGAACAAGTAAAGATCCGAAGTGTTCTTCAGAATTTCCAAAAACATGAAGATGAAGAACATCATCTTCAAAGTCTTGAGGAACAAGAAGGCCATGTTCATCTTCAACAAGAGAAACATATTTTTCTACTGATTTTCGATTTTCTGATCCATGTGTACTGTCGATTTTTCTCAAAACTTTTAACATTTCTGTGAACAAATGGTTGTTTGATTCATGTTTCAAAGGATTAAAAACAAGTCTTCCATATAAATCTTTCTCTTCATCAGAAATGAGTGTGTCATTTGTAATATTCTGATTTCTCAACACAAGACCCAAAAATTGTTTAAATGATGCTTTGTATTTGAGATTATCAACACAAACAGTCCATATTTTCGAATTTGTAGCTTCCATTTTCGTTTTGAACAACAAATAATCACAGATCTGGAATAAAACGAGAGAGAGAAAGTGGATCTGAAGTGAGTTTTTAGAGAGAGAAAGTACATCTGGAATGATTTCTAGTGAGAGAAGCAGATCTGAACGAATTTTTCAATGCTAAAAACAAGATCTAAACAAATATTGATGAACATAAACATATCAAAGATGAAGAACATATCATAATATTGATTCCTTATCAGAAAAACTCACTAAAAATGAAGATCCAGATCTGAAAATTTGAATTCTGATTGATGTTGTGGTGGGTTGTCAAATCAAGAACCGTTCCTTGAAATAATCTGTTAAATCTTCAAGGTTAGGCTCTGATACCAATGTTGAAACACAATTTGACAATAAATGCGGAATAATAACGAACACCAATCAAGATCCAATGTGTCGAATGATTCGATTAATCAAAGTTTTACAATATGATGTTTTATAATGTGTTTGTTTCTCTCTCTCTATCAATATGACACATCTCCCTCTAGAATCATTAACTTTACAATAATGAATAAAAACACTATTTATAGCTAGCCAACAAATAAGGAGCCCAATGAACAAGCCCATACGCCTAAGCGGGCCTTCCTCATGCCACCAAGTCATAATCATGAAGAACTTTGCACCCAACAGAGTCAGTTGATGATTGCATGTCTTGAACAATATTAACAAAGTCATAAATTTATATGGAACTGTAAAGGTATTAAGATTTTGAGCAACAGACACATAAGTTACTGTGTATTGCTCGAATCTTCGAACAGAACATGATTAGTTATGCTTCATGATATTTGCCAAATGGTTTGACAAATATGGCGTCGTTTATCGGAATAAGCGATTGATTGGAACCTTGAAGTGTTCAAGGATTTCACAGTTTATCCTCTTCCAAGAACACTAATGGTTATAATGTGTCTTAGGGAAGATGATGGAGCATTGATCGAAATAGTTTTGATCCTCGGTGTATAAGATACACTGGATACATTTCCGACTAATATCTCAATGAATTGAATATTCAACCAGTCAGACCGCAGAAACCATATTCCGACCACATCTTAGACTAAGTGGGTTATGTTGACACTGTCTGAAATGTAAAGCTGGGATCATCCCACTAGTACATAGAAAGTCCAGGGTCATGTAGCATTCGTCTGAATCTCATGACAAGCCTGAAACTAATCAGCAATGTCGTTTCATTGGCCACTCCGGTTATCCTTTGAAAGAAGAGTACTTTTTGAAAAAACTCAAGTTCTAAGGAAACAGTGGGAGTAAGAATAATTCTGAATGAGTTCAGGGATTAGCCAAGTGAAAGAACCTTTAGTCACCACTGGGACTTGACCAGGAATTAGATTCCTGTTAAACCTGACATACCCTCTCTTCGCTTGACCAGTAGTTATTGTCACTGTCATAAGGAGTTATGATTTGGGTGATATACCGGGTAGTGGTAAAACACTAAAGATGGTACGGATAAGTAATCCAACTGCTGGAAGCATTGGTGAGCCCGGTTGCTGCCAAATAAGAGAACCTTACCGCGAGACACAGTCTATGTGACAGTTTGATTGATCTTTACAACTGGTCTAGGAACCAGTGGGAGTAATTGAATCATCAAAAGAAGGGAACATATAAATGTACTTACAGAACATCTGGTTGAATGAGTCATCACTTGGAGTCAAGCAATTGATTCTGAGAGAAGCACTCTCAATAGAAGATGTAATCCGAGAGGATTCTGTGTGGCATAGTGTGAGTCGTTAGTGGAGCGTGTGTGGTTTACCGGCACACTAATATGGACTCACATAGAGCATGCCATTACAAAAGGTACACGGCCCCGAGATTCGTCCCATGGGCATCTCGTAAGAAAGGATATTCGGATTCTCAAAATAGGCCAAAAGGTTTGGATTTTGTGAATAGCCTGAAAGATTTCCTTTAATATGTCGGAAAGGTTTGGATTTCGGTTTCGCAAAATGTGCCATAAGTTTTGGATTTTGTGAATAGTCTGAAAGAGTCATATAACGGTGTCAGCCAGTGGGAGTATCGTTGTTATCTGCTATCATTGTATGTGGGTTACATACTGGTTCTAGGAAATGTCTCTTATCATTACAAAGTGTAATGACTTGGTGTTAAGAAACGGTTCGCTATGAAAGACTTTAAGAGATACAACATACTCAGGTGGTTGTAAACATCTATTAGATAGATCAGAATTCTGCCAATATGATCTTGATGAGATTCAAGATGCATAACCCCAGGAATAGAGTTTCCTGTCATTGCAAAGTGTAATGAATTTGCATGAAAGAAACAAAGAAGGTGCAGCATGCTCACGTAGTTCATAGACATCTATCAGATAGATGAGACTGACAGTATTGACTTAGCCGTTGAGAATATGATCTTGATGAGATTCAAGATGCATAAGAAAGAGTCCCTGAAAGGAAATGGTTTCCGGAAATCACGACACAAGGATTATTGGTAATCTTAGGATTCCGAAAAGGGTTGGAATGAGATTACATCAGGTTCCTCGAACCTCTTATACAAATCAGAAGTGTTATGAACATATCCTGATGACTTAATGCTTAGAGCATTGTAAGTTGGATTCAGGATATTTCCTGGCTGAGAATACTGAATGGATTTTTTGAACAGACGTTAGAAATCATTGGGAAATGATTAGGGTGAACGATTTGAAAGGAGTTTCAAATCAGTAATTGGTTACACCAGGACGTGGTGCTATAGGACTTCATGGTTAAAGAATTTCGTTGGTTTCTGGTGGAGCGCGTGTGGTTCACCGGCACATCATGACACCTCAAAATTGTCTTAGGGTATAGTCGTGTAGACTAAAGACCCGAGAACCATGGGCAGTCACGGTACACATCACCAGAATGGAGTTGTGAGAGAAAATGACAAAATGACAAAATTGAGATATCATCTGAAGAATATCCGATAGGATCATCTGCAATAAAGTGTATAAGTGTTAGACACTTGGATACATAGAAAAAAAATGAAAAGGTCATAGACATAGATATAAAAGGCTTGAATTGAAAGTTTAAAAGAGAATAAGAAACCGATAATAGTTATGATAAATCCGACTTGGTGATTACCTCATGGAGACTTGGTAATTAGCAGGAGTAGCTGCCATTCAGATTTTATGTTTCACTTTTGCATGTTTACTTCCTGAATAATTGGATTATTCAAATATCCACGGTCGTTCATACTCTTAGGGAGTAAGTATGAAGGAAGACTGTCATGAATTGGTTTGTAGATTGTCTAAGGAGTTAGACATAGCAATAAGATTGCTGCAACGTTCATGAGTACTTGGAAATGGAGATTTGAGTATTGGATAAACCCGCGCTCAATGGATTGCTTCATGGATTATATCACGAGCAATGTTGAGACGATAATATCTTATGGTCTTAAAGTGGAGAGATATGAGTTATAATTTGCAAGGCGGTTGTTCATTGATAGTACGAAAACGCATCGGTAACTCGGTGTTATAAAACGTGCTGTTGTGAGTAATTTGTCGGGTAAAAGATATAGCATATTAGTCAAAGCTTATTCGTCCCATGACCCAGACGGGAAACAGATATCTGTTGGCCACTCGATGATTTTGAAGTTGACTGAAGTGCTGGCCAGCCAGGACTGAATTGATTCGTTCAATTAGAAGTCTGAGAGTCATAAGCAAAATCGGAAATCGGGAAACAGTGTGTCAGACAGAGATTGATCTCAATCCATGTCTCATGTCTGAAAATATCTTGTTGGACGGAGGATCATCTGATCACTTATCTATGGACAGAACTGACTAGGTCAGAGTTCGGCAGCAGTTTCTAGGAAGCTACAGGTTGCTGATTAATCAAAGGTTAAATTGGTAATTATAGTCATAGACTTATCCAAGTGGGAGACTGTTGGATTAGGTGTCTAAGCCATGACTAATAATTTGTATTTACCTAATTAATAGAAGCAAAGTCCATTTGGGTTGCCCTCATAGCTGGAGGTTTGGTAGAAAGTTCGGTAGAGAGAAAGGTTGGTTTATTATGGGATTAATAAATCAATAGAAATAAAAGATATGGTTTGTTAATATATTAAAGTAATAATATATTAATTAGAAACTATATTGATTGATTAATAATTAATCAGAAATTAATTGGATTAATTTCTGTGGCATTAATTAGATTAATCACGAGGTCAGGGATTAAAGTTGTACAAATTCAATAGTTGAATTGCGGCGCGCGGCGCGCCAATGTAAAGGCCGCGACGCGCGTACATATTCGTACGAATTCAATAGTTGAATTGCGGCGCGCGGCGCGCAAACGATCTGGCCGCGGCGCGCGTACAGATAATCCGGAAAATGGGCTGCGGCTAGGGTTTTTAGCTTTACCCTTTGGTTCCCTATAAATAGGGAGCCCTAGACCTCATTATCAGTGCTCAATTATATTTTCTCTCTGGAATTTTCGTGACCTCCCTCTGGCTCCCTAGGTGTGATCTCATTTGAGGCAGGACACGTGTGCTGCTTAGCTTCAAGATTAAAACTAAAGGTTAGTTTTTCTGATTTATTCTTTTAGTTAATTTTTGTTTGGCCTTTAGGAATTAGTTACATGTTCAAAGAAAGAAAACATAGATCTTTTCTAGGTTGCATGCGAACTTAGGTTTTTAGTTCATGGTTGCGGAAAACCTTTCACAGCTATCATTCCAGTATTGGAATGCCACCATTCGAGGCTCTATATGGCGGAAAGTGTAGAACCCCTTTGTGTTGGTTGGAAGCGGGGGAGACTAAAATAACTGGGCCGGAAATCGTAAGGATAACAAACGAGAAGATCAAAATAATTCAAGCTAATATGAAAGCTGCTCAAGATAGGCAGAAGAGTTATGCAGATTTGAAGAAGAGACCTTACGATTTAAAAGAAGGTGATCTAGTGATGCTCAAAGTATCACCGTGGAAAGGTGTGGTAAGATTCGGAAAGAAGGGTAAACTGAGTCCAATATATATTGGACCTTTCAAGATCTTAAAAAGAATTGGTGAACAAGCTTTCAAGTTAGAGTTACCACGTGAACTAAGTGGTATACATGATACGTTCCATGTATGTTACCTGAAGAGGTACTTTGGAAAGAGTGAGCTTGTTATTCCATTGGAAGACTTAAGAGTTGAGGCCCCGAATAAGCTTATAGAAGAACCAGAAGCGATGTTGGAAGTGAGAACCAAGAAGTTGAGAAATAAGGAAATTGACTTAGTCTTGGTCAAATGGAAGCACTCGTCAGGTTCAGATTTGACTTGGGAGACTTTAGAATACATGAAGAAAAGATACCCGAATTTCACGAACTATGAAAAGATTCCGAGGACGGAATCCTCTTAAGGGGGAGAGGTTGTAAGAACCCGAGGAAATTTGTAATAAAAATGTAAAATAACTATGTGTAATAGTAAAGTTATGAAAACGGGCAATTTGGTCTTTTGCCATGTTTTGGACCTTAACGTAAAGTATTTTGTAATTGTGGGTAATAATGTAAAATATATAAAGCTCTATGTAATAAAAATTTAATTATAGTGGCAAAATCCAAGAAATGTTACTTAAGGGGGGTAAAATGGAAAATGTGGAAGTATAAATAGGAGAAAAATCTCCATAAACTCCAGAAATTTACAGAAGCATCGGGAGAGAGCGAGAGTTTGAGCAGGGTTTTGAAGATTCACGGGATTAGAAGCAAAGATTGAAGATCGAGAAAGAATTCTTACAACAAAAGGTTAGTAATTCAAGCTCTAACCTAGGTTTCTTGATGGGTTTCAATGAATGAACCGAAATTGTAATTTCAGTTACAATCTATGATGTTTAAACGATTTCCAGGTTGAAATAAGTGATGTTTTAAGAACATAACCCAAGAATGTGAAAGTAGGTTGCTATTGATAAGGAATTGAGATTTTGATCAAGAACCCTAGATTGTGAGTTCTTGTGATTAAATTGATTCTAATGATTTATAATAAGTTCCAGAGGTTATATTGATCGAAATAAACCAGAAGAAACCATTATAATTTGGTAATTTTGATTTTTTGACCAAAATTGTAAAAGACGGGAAATCATAGAAATGGATTGGAATTACCAATTCCATTGTTTAAAACTTGAAGTAAATGAAGGGTTTTTGGTCCTGGAACATTTCCTAGTGATTAAGTCATGCAATAAGGGCTTAAGAAGAGAAAATGGGAGTTTATAGCACAAAAAATCGGACATTCTGGTCTGTACCAGCAGCGATCGCGACGCGACGACCCTGCCCTTGGTCGCGACGCGAAGCTAGCAGCCTACGAGTCGTGACCAGACCCTCGGTCGCGGCACGAAGCTAGCAGCCTCCGAGTCGTGACCAGACCCTTGGTCGAGTCGCGAGGCGGCGCCAGCAGAACCATGCAGAGTCTCCTGCCAAGTGATTTTCAATTTTGAGTTTTGGTCCAAAACTTGTCCGTTTGACCCCAAATTTTAAACATAGGTCTATTATGGCTCAAAACTTTGTAGAAAATTGTCGGAACCGAAATACGACTTCCCGAGGGTACTGTAGTAAAATACGCGTATTTCGGGAAAATTTACAAATTAAAGGAAGATTATTATAATGAGAGTTGTAGTCTAATTATAATCAGTAGTTACATAGTATGGCACTCCTGTGCTGTAAAATTAATTGTTATATATATGAATTGAATAAAAATGTATATCTTGTAACTAATAGGTGGTGGTTCAAATACGGTGAACCAAGCGAAGGAAAAAGGAGTACAAAGGACTAACTGACTCCTAGGTGACTCGAGGTGAGTGTTATGTGGATTTTCGGGTGCATAGCAAAATGAATTTTATTTAAAATGTTTTGGAGTCAATGTGGTTTTATGACTTTAAAAGTATTTTATGAAAAAAAATATGCTTATAATGTGAACGGAAAAAGAATCAGAAATACAGTAAACTGATAATGTAATTGGCCCATGATAATGAGTTGCTTAGTATCTGGATAAAGACCATGGCCTGCTGCGGTAGGGGTGGCAAAAAGACACTACTGGGATGGTACCTCCCATCGCGAAGTAGTTGTCTTACCTTGATAGATGAATCCGTTTCAAGCTATTGAGGAAGTAGTTATACGGGTGCGTCTCGTATAAAACCTATGGGTGCGCTCGTAGGAATGTACCATCACAAAATAAGGAATACCTATGGGTGCGCTCATAGGAAATAAAATATTGGAAAAATTTAAAGATTAAAACTATTATTGGAAAACTATTTTGGGTCTAAACCCCTAATGCTCACGAGACATTATGTCTCACGTATTGTTTTTAAAATGCTATGTACTCAGGTAAGCAGGAAGGGCGTTAGAAGAGTCGGGTGTGGGATCGTAGCATCTGTTGTACAAAATGTAAAATAAACAGGTTTGAACTGTGGTTATGATGCGAATTTGTGATACCCCGTTTGTAAAAACTTAAATGGTTTGTATGATTAAATATTTGTAATATAAGTTTGAAAAAAAAATTGTGTAAAAGTTGGGGTGTTACAATTTGGTATCAGAGCCATGGTTTAAGCGAATTAGGTTGGGTAACCATCCTAGGCTTAAACTAGTGGACTAATAATAAGTAAAGTAGTAGTACTAGGTACTAACTAACGGGGTAGAGACGGTAAATTACAAAGTTGGAATCTACAGAAACCGATGAATCAGGAAATCTTGTGATAACATCAGAGCCAAAGTATATAGGTGGTTAAAATAATATTGGGCCCGTATTATTGTAACCACAGGATATGCCTTGGAAATGGTGAAGTCACGAGGGAGCCTGAGGAATTTGGCTGTGGAAATTAGTAGAGAGATACTTGGGGACACAGGTTCCATAGGAAGACCACATGCTACAGCTTTCGGATATATATATTGATAAATATATTTATGTGGAATAATAAACGTAAATCTTATTCATTTTATATAGTAAATGGAGAGCGGTGATCAGAACCTTTCGAGTGAAGGACGGGCAGCAAGTCATACCCCGTCCCATGGGGGTAACCCCGTTGACGATGAAGTTAAAATAATAAACGTAAATCTTATTCATTTTATATAGTAAATGATTCATGCATAAATGTCCCAACAATGTCTCAATCGTGTTAAAATAATAAAATGAAGTTGGAACATATTAAAACCACATGATACACCCCAAAAGTATTGAAAATTATAAAATATGGGGTAGATAACTCACATTAGTCCAATAAGGAATGCGCGTGTCGTACGATAGACGGCTCGAGTCAAAATATCGTAGAACCTAATATAATTAATAGTTTTGGCTTAGGAATCGATAAACGGGAATATAGTATTAATAAAAATAATTAGACACATATTCTTATATTAGATGAATTAACAATAATCCAATTTTGTTTTGAATATTAATGTATTCATATGTTAAATGAATTTTAAATTGAATTAATTACTTTGCTTAATTAATTTACATTTTCACTTTAGGCAAGATTTTAATAATTTATTATTAAAATAATAACTAGTCAAATTATAAGTATTTACAGATTTTATATATTATAAACAATTATTTATATGAAATAATCATTAAAAATGTATTTTTATATGCTTAGATACTTAGGAAAATGGTTTTAAATACTAAACAGTAATGAAACATTCTGAAATTATCAGAAAAACATTATTTCATACAATAGTAATTACTGTAAAATTTTCATATTTTTCTTAACTGCTTTAGTATTTATTTAGTATTTTAATGATTAAACACCAACAAAATTCGGGACAAATAATAAATGATTCCCAAAAATTCTGGACAATTAACCATAGTTTTATAACATTATATTGTGCCTACTGTAAATATTTTGGATATTTTGGACTATGGGAAGTATTTCTTATGTTTTTCATTATTAACTAATCAATAAAATCATAAATAATAGGAAAATATTAAGAGAAATTCATTAGACTTTTTATTTATGATTAACATATTATATATGATATTCTGATAAAGTTTTATAAGTTTTGGACATGTGTAGCTATTTATTATCAATTTAAACCATTAAATAATCATTAAATAAGGAAAAATAAGCAAACATTCTTACAAAAATCTGTAAATTTTTTCATGGAGTCTTTAAAATGTTAATAAGGTGCGAAAAATATAAAATCTAGTTTTTAACATACATAACTATATTTTTCAATTTATTTATCTACAACAAAATAAAATACAAAATAAGCATCAAACAGTAATATAAATGCATGAAACTTTATAAATCCACTTTCCTCAAAATAAAAAGTTTCTCAGAATTTATTGACTGCAACAAGTATTTTATGTGAATTATTGACCTATTTTATTGCAATAATTATAGTAATTCAATAAAAATAAGTTATTTTCTGAAAATTTCAAGAACTTCTTATTTTATTGATGGGATCCTGAGAAAAATCAGGTTTATGCATAAAATGAGTTTTAGATAGTTTGGTGGATTTAATTTGTTTCATTCATGAATTTGAGACTTTTAACAACATACCTTGATGAATGCTTCAAGAGGGATGAAGATTTGAGTATATTAGAGTGTTCTTGGCTGAAATATGAAGATTTCTAGGAGGAATTTCGAGATTGAGAGTGAGAGAAAGAATAGATATGGTTTGAGTGGTGATGGGAATAATGTGTTGGGAGAAAAATGAAAGGAAAGATGATGGGAGGTGTGAGTGGGAGACAATGGGAATAAACTTTTACTTTTGGTGGTCTTCATAATTCCCCACTAACACAAGCATCTTAAGAGTTTTATAAAATTTAATGTAGTGTTTATAAAAATAGAGTTTTATAAAAAATAGGTTATTATTTGATTATAACAATCTACTTTGATTTGAAGTTTAATTATAGCATTCAAGTTTGATTTTTTTAATTTAATTAGAGCATCATACTTTGATTTGATTTTAATATGGTATCATAATTTAATTTGATTATAGTTATAACGTTATACTATGCTATATTGCTATTAACGTCAATTTATATCGTAGTGTAAGGGTTTTGATCCTATTAGCATCGAGAAATCTCGAGTAGGGTTTATTAAATTTCCAATTGGGTTGGGTTGACCCGAATCCATTTTAGGCGGATGTCACAAAAATCAAGAGATCGGAAACAGGAGCGCATCTACAATTGGAACCCAGTAAGGGGAAAAGCAGAGACATCGAACAATACGCCACGTACCTATCTTCTGATCGACGGCTTCTACTCCGGTTGCTCATCCACACCGTTTCAATGGCTCCACACCTTTTCAATTTTGATTCAAACCCTTTCAATATCTTCTCAATCAACGCCATGTTTTCCAAATTGCTTGCTTCACAAACGCCTCCAGATTTCGCACCATCAGTTAACATTTGAGGTGCGCCATGTACATGAAAAGGTATTGACCCGTTTCATGTTCTATTGCACCGTATCCAGGTCCCTTTTGGATATTCTTGATAGAGCGTAAATCCCCCCTGATCCAGGTCCCTATCTTTTATGGTTACGCCCTGTTCGTCCTCTGCGTTTTTTTACGTTTTTTCAGGTACTGCGTCCTCCCTCCAATATGTTCGTCAATTATGTTTAGGATTTCAATTTCTCAATTATGTTTAGGGTTTCAATTTCCATTTGTTTATCTCCCGTTCTTATTTAAGGTAATTACTTCTTCATGATTAACCCTAAGATTGAGATAATGAGATGATGGAATCGCATAATCATAACCCTAATTGCGAAATTCTATTGGCTTAGGTTATTTTCTTCCCACATTTGATAATCTCTTCTGGCTTTTTTTCGTCTTCTTTAATTATTGAATCATTTTGAACTCTGAGTCGATTGATTGTTCTGGTTCAAAGCTATTTAGAAATTGTTGCATGTGTGACTTAGGTTTGCAGGGTTTGAATCATTTCTTTTGCTTTAGGTTTGCAGTGTTTGAATTTTGGTGTTATTTAACCTTCACTTGTTTAAGTCTGAGTTCTTTTGTCTATGCTAATTACTTTGTGCTTTTGGAATTTTGGTGATCGAAATCAAGGTTTTGATTGCCGGTGAGACAAGTGATTATGTAACTATACAAAATCTTTCAAATTGTAATGATATGCAAGTGCAGAATCAAGAACTTTAGTCAGAAAATGAAATGAGTTTATGAGGGTGTTTATAACTTCAGTTCATCTACTACTGAAATTCCTTTACTACTGAAATTCCTTTGAACACTTTTCTTGATCTTCATACTCAATTTAAGTTGTTCTTTTAGCTTGCATCTTAAAATACTATAAGGCTCTGTTTCTTTTTTTCATTGAGTAATGTTTGTGGACACACTTCTTTTTTTCTTGGTTGTTTTCATCTTTTAGTATTCATTTGAACTTTTCATGAATCTATTTTTCTTGTTTCTGAATACAATGCTCTTGGCTGTTGCAAGTTGCAGGTACTATTTATACCTTTTCCATGCCCTATGTTGCAGGGGTAAAAAATTCGAATATCCGCGTCATAAAGTAGTTAATTTTTTGGATTTTCTTTCTCCATGGATTACTGTGTGTAAAAGATGCTAAGAGGGTAGGTTCAAAGGAAAGGACTATAAGAAAAAGAGTCAAGTTTTTATAAGGCTAAATGTAAAAACGGCAACATACTTTCATTTATTTGTTTATTGCTTTTCATATAACATCTTATCTCAATTTTATTGTTGTATACAGAATAATCATAATTTTTTGTAAACTCCTGTTCTTATCAATTAACATTAATCAATCCGAAATTGGAGGTAATTCATTCTATCACATTTTTGTACTTTCAATAACATAATGAAGTTTAAAAGAACTACCCAACTAACACATTTATTTTTAGTTTTCTCTTATTAGTAACGCTTCATGTGTGTACCTTTTATATTTTTGTTTGCACTATTTGCTGGTAATATGAAGCTCATGTATTAAGGCTCAATGCTAACGATCAACACAAAAAGTTCCTAAAAGATTACAGTTAGTTTCTGAATTTGGTACATTATTCTTTCTGTATATAAGACCGCAACTTAGGAGTAGCTTGAGTGTAAGTTGAATTGAGCCTAATTTCGTACATTGTTCTTTTATGCTCTATTTTTATACAACTTTTGTGACAGGTAAGGATGAAATTTGTTAGAACTGCAGCCAAGAAACAGTTTAAAAGATTGAAGTCAAGGCTGAGCAAGTGAGCAATCTTTTTATTAAACTGAAATTGATACCGAGAATAAGGTTTGGAAAGGAGTATCAAGAAACAAATTACTTTGAGCTTGTATAAGGAGCCTGTCAAGATCTATCAGTACGTGATTAGTAGTCTTTAAGATTTTCAGAAATCTATTATTGGTCAAAGCATTTGCATAGGGAGATTATTATTTGAGACTTCACTAATTATCGAATGAAAAACAATGAAATTCCAATTTATCGTACAGCCAAGTAAACCGTCCTGGGCCGTGCTGAGCACGGCCCTTAAAATATACCTAGTATATATATATATATATATATATATATATATATATATATATATATATATATATATATATATATATATATATATATATATATATATATATATATATATATATATATATATATATATATATATATATATATATATATATATATAGTAGGTTAGAAACTCGTGTAATACACGAGATGATTAAAAAATGTATACAATAATATGAAATCTACCACCAGGTACGTAGTTTTTATGACAATTTATTTTGATTTGCATATTATAATAATCACTTGCTGTGGATTTGATTGTAAACGATCAAATGCACTTTTTTTTTGTGACACAGAAATAGCATTGGAGTTTCTGTCGTTTGATTTTAGTTTCTAATTAGTTGACAGAACAGGTCCATGCTTTTCGATATTTACATAAATGGAACTTTGTTTTTGTATAATTACATAAAATGTGATATTTTACATAAATGGTATCCGTTTTTTCAAAAATGATATAAAAGTTTTGTATATTCATATACATAAATGAATGTTCAATCGTATTTGTATATTGATATATATGTCATGTTTTCTTAAAAACTGGTATATGTATTTGCAAATTTTTATTAAAGACGTAAACATACAGATACAGGGGTAATGATATTTATCGAGACAATTATATATATATATATATATATATATATATATATATATATATATATATATATATATATATATATATATATATATATATATATATATATATATATATATATATATATATATATATATATATATATATATATATATATATATATATATATATATATATATATATATATATATATACTATCAATGATGCTTTAATATGCCAAAAATTGTCAGAGAATGCTTCAAACGGTGTTCCCCTATGCTCGTAAAAGACAAAAAACGTCTATTTTCCCCTAGAAAAATCGGAATCGGATTGAGCAGAACCGGTCTCAAACCGGATGTATCAGGCAAAATGTCGAACTGGTTTAAACCGGTGGATCAGTTTCTAAATTGAACCGGTTTCACCAAAATAAGTTTACTACGATATCGACTTCTGATCCCTTGTGCACCTCTATACGGCCCGACCTGTGCAACAACCCGGTCCAAATATGGCCTAAGCTGGCCCAGAAAAGCCCAGACGTATCCTGATTTAGACCTGACCCTTTTAAAGATCACCTAACAGCATCCCACAAGCCTTGCTTAATGGCCCCATTGACCAAAAAAGCCTAGTGAAGCCCGCCCCGACTGCAAAGTCAAAGGCCCTTTGTACAACTCACTCTAGTATCAAATATCATGCATCTCAAATAATAATTTATGTTTGAAGTTTGGAGTTGGCATGCACTCTAGACGTGATCCTTATATAAGGTAATTTACAGTAGAAGTTCTCAATTAGAAACGAATGCATAATCACACAAAATTAAATAAATTGTTAGAATACAAACATTTCAGATTTTTTTTTAGTTGAAACAACAAACTCATTACTTTTAAGAATTTTAGTTTTAATTATTAAAATTTTAAAGAATCCATTTTCTAACAATTCATCATTATTTGAATTCCTGTCATTCTTTCATGACACCATTCTACTAACTCGTCATCATGTACCTTGTTGGTAAGAACAATTTTTATATCTAAATTTTACATAGATTATGGATATTATTCTAATTTATAACTTTGTACACTTAATTATCACTATGATTTCCTTACCCGTCTTCAATGAGTTAATTAGATTAGTCTGTATTTTTTTAAAAATAAACCATCTTTCGCTGGCTCATGAGGTAAGGTTTGGAAAGCGTCTCTATATAGGTGACACGAGTTCAAAACCTAGGCATTCCAAACAGGAATAACTAGGAGCTGGGTTGTTTGCAATGCAATCCTGAATGAGGTTGCTTAGCACATTGTGAACTAATTATTGAACCATTAATAGTGTTTAGAAAGAAACTAGTGGATAATTAATATTGGTTATTGATTATCAAGTCATTATAACAAATAGGAACAAGTCAATAAATTTGTAAATTAATTATCAACTGGTTGCAAGCTTGTCATGCATTGTGCTTTTCACATTCAAATTTTCTAACAATCGTAGTTAAAATGCCAAAAAAACACATGGTACAGCCTAAACCTTAAACCTACATCGTATACTATATAAAATATACAAAATCGCAGATCAAAGAAGGAAAAATCATAAACCAAACCAATGAAAATCGCAACTAGATGCAATTTTCGCTATGACCAAAATGTGATGAATTAAAAAAAAAAATTATACTATAAGTGAAAGTTCACGTCATATCACCATATCACATGTCACCTTATCAAATTTGCACATAACTTATTTTTATGGTTATTTTGTATATGGATAATCTTAAATAAACCCCCACCTGATTAGACATATGTGTGTAAGGGGCTGTTTGTTTTTTCTTTGCAGATCTTCCTGACCATTTTTGTCTGCGCCACGCAGACGGCGCACAGACATGGACCTTCGCAGAGTGTTTGTTTTTTCGAAGACTGCAGACCTAAAAAGGTCTGCGCGTCCTCTTTTTGGGGCAGACATGGACCAATGTCTTCAAGGGTCTGCAGAGATCTTCTAGTAATAAATTAATACAATTTTAACCTAAAAACAGAAATACGCATATCGTTTTCTCCTCCAACCTGTCTCGCGTTTTCTCTTCCTTGCATCGTCGACCAAACCGCAGCCGCCGACCACCTTCGATTAAAAGAAAAAAGAAATACGCATATTGTTTTTAAAAACACTTTGATTTTTTTTAACTAATAGTTGCGATTTTTTTATCAACATTATTTTTTCGAAGTAACAATATTTATTTTTCTAAGTTTTTAAACAAAATGAAGATAAATTTGTAAATACTCTGCAGATGTGGTCCGCAGACTGCAGACCTTTTACCTCTTAAAAAACAAACAGCACCTAAGTGTGTATGTATGTGTGTGTTTGACCTTACATACACATATGTCCTATCAGAGGGGTTTTTTTACCAACACCTTTTGTATATTTAGATTTTTTTAGGTTTTTTTAGTAAAAGTTTAAAAAACTTGGTTATTTTTGTCTTTTTGTCAAATTTCTTTAATCAATTTATATAAAAAAAGTAACCAACTTTTTTAACTGCCAAACATAAATCTGTGGCATTCCATTTATTCCTGCGTGATCGATTAGCACAGTCACAAGCTCCCCTTCGACCACTCACTGTTACCCACTGCGTGGGCCGACTTGGGACACCAAGACGCACGGCCTCCTCGTACCCCCGCTTATGTAATTTTGCCAGCGCCTCGCGATGTCTCTTTGACTTCTTGTGCTTGTGACCGTCGACGGCTTGACGCCAGTTCGCCACACCACCGCCGGTAGGCAACTCGGACCGCATCTTAACTAGTTCCCAAAAGCTAGAGTTCAGTTTCGCAAATTTTCAAAAGTATACATCAAAGATTCACGAGTCTAAGATCATACTCTTGGAAATTCTGCTTTCATACCAGGTGTTCGATGAAATGCCTTAGAGAATAACGACCGTGTAACTATGTGTGTTAGCGCGGTTTTTCTCCAAGAATATGAAGTCGTTACTGAAACCCAAGTCCCAGAATCTTCGTATCTCAAATCCGATGCATTTTTTGCTCCGTCGCTACTCTCCATTTCCGCTAACACCACCATCAAATGATCTTGAAAAGTTGTGCGACATCGTTTCTCATGGGATCGGCAGTCTAGATGACTTAGAAGCAACCCTCAACTCATTCAACCTTTCCTACTGCTCCTCACTCATCACCCAAGTCCTCAATTCCATAAAAAACGAAGCACCCACAAGACGCCTCCTTAGATTCTTCTTATGGTCAGAAAAACATTCAGAAGTCAAACTAGAAGACAAAGATTACAACCACGCTATCAGAATCTTCGCTGAAAAGAAAGATTTTCTATCATTACAAATCTTAATCTCAAATCTTGGTAAGCAAAACAGGACAATGGAAACCGCAACATTTACTACTGTAGTCGACACATTTATTAAACTAGGAAAAGTAGATGAAGCATTAGGAATATTCAAAAACTTGGAAAAATTAAAATGCCCACAAGATAGTACCACAGTAACCGCCATTGTTTCTGCTTTATGCTCAAAAGGTCATGTCAAAAGAGCAGAAGGAGTCATTTATCACCATAAAGATAAAATTTCAAGTTCAAAACTTCTTATTTACAAAAACCTCCTTCACGGGTGGTCAATTCAAGAAAATGTCAAAGAATCAAGACGAATAATCAAGGAAATGAAGGGTGCAGGTATCACTCCAGACCTTTTTTGTTACAACACATTTCTTAAATGTCTTTGTGAAAAGAACTTAAAGTCAAATCCTTCTGGGCTTGTTCCAGAAGCATTGAATGTGATGATCGAAATGCGAAGTTACCAAATTGCCCCCGATACAATAAGTTACAATATATTGTTGTCTTGTTTGGGTAGGACTAGAAGAGTTAAAGAATCTTTACAAATTCTCAACACAATGAGAAAATCTTCATGTTCACGTGATTGGGTGACTTATTATCTTGTGGCTAGGGTTTGTTATTTGACGGGTAGATTTGGAAAAGGGAAACAAATGGTTGATGAGATGATGGAAGAAGGTTTGATGCCAGAAAGAAAGTTTTTTTATGATTTGATTGGTGTTCTTTGTGGGGTTGAGAGGGTAAATTATGCAATTGAATTGTTTGATTTAATGAAAAAAAGTTCGGTTGGTGGGTATGAGAGGGTTTATGATTTGTTGATTGAAAAGCTTTGTAAAAATGGTGAATTTGAAAAGGGGAAAGAGCTTTGGGATGAAGCAATGAGTATGAATTTGAAACTTGAATGTTCAAGTGATGTTTTGGATCCTTTGATTTGTAAGGTTTTTGAGCCAATTAGGAAGGTGGAAAAGGAAGTTAGGGTTTTGGAATGCCCGAAAGGGAAAGTTGGAGAAAAATTGAAGGTTGTGAAAAAGGGTAAGAAGTTGTTTGTTATTAAAAAGAAAGGTAGGAAGTTTATGGTGCATAAGAGGATTAAAAAGAAAGGAGGTTGTAGTTGAATGGTTATTGTAATGGGGTGGATTTAGTGAATTATTTTTGTATTTGTTATGAATGTTTTATGTGTGTAGTGTACACTCATTTGTAGTTAGGTGAAACTTCAAACTTAGAATGTGGAAATTGTCCCATTTCTTGATTTGAACATTTGTGTTAGTTGCTTGTCAAGTGTTCTATACACCATAATAAGCAATAGTCGGTGATTAAAGTTCATTAAAAACAAATCTTTTTGGCATTTTATGATAGTAATTATATAGATATATTATGCCAAGAGTCATCATTTTAGAATACTATGGTATAAATTTGGGATGAAATTTAAGTAGGGCAAAGGAATTCATAAGAATTTGTAAATAGTCATTAAATTCTAAAAAAAAACGTTAAGAAAGATCATTCGGCTTGCATATTAGTGTCGTCTATACCAATATGTTAAGAAAGATCATTCAGCTTTTCGGTAAGCGTTTATCATCAATGAGATTATTGACCATGTTAGATGACACTATTTTCTCAAAATTGAGTCCCACCCAAAAGGCGGAACACAATGGAACAAGAAGCAAAATGATGAAAAAAGTTGCTACACTTCTCTCTTCTACCCTCAATAGCTTCCCTTTCACATTCCTACCGTAACTCCCACGACATCCTTTGCATGCATACATAAAAAATCATGGACATCCTTTATTAGGAAAACATGATTGCAGAAAATAAGTTTGGTGTTATAGATCGTAACATTGTCCTTTTGTCATCAAATTAAAAACTTTTTCCATTACAAAAACTTATCTTGAAAGTTGTATTGGCCAACATAGCCTTAAAACAATTACAAAACAACCACACCACCTTTATCTATCCGTCCATGTACACAATACACACCAACACCAAACCTCTGGCCTAACTTTAATGGACTCAAATGTGTATACATTACTACAAATATAAGGGTAATTGTCAATAATTGTTATTCAATCGATTTGTAAATCAGAAATGTATGATTCTTTGGGCATGGAAATGAAAGTAATAGAAAATATTAAATGAGATTATGAATCCTATTTTGTGCCCATGCCTTCAAATAGACTGATTCATACTCCTCATAGTGGGTGTATTTTGATTTCAATCGTATTTATTTTGTTGTGGGGAATAATTTCTACACGTTAATCAACCTCCACAAATATCTATTGTTGTGTTGCAACTACCATAGGAAATGGTAGCAACGTTGCAAGAAAGGTGGTCTAAAGGGGGGAGGGCGTTGGGGATTGATTGTTCAATAATAAGTAATAAATCTAGCATATAAAGATAAATTAGTTTATTTTTTGAATATCCAAGAACAGATCCAATCGGAGATCATCGACAACAAATCATAAGGTGTTCGAATTTACTACCTCAACTATATGTACCTTTGATGTTGGAGTATAAATAACCACAAATAGGTTGCATCTATAGCTTTCCACACAAAGCTTGGAATAACAGCTGTTAGACTATCCATCTGATCAAAGATTGAACTTCTTTTTCTTTGGCTTGAAGTTGTCAAACTGAACAAGAAGACGGAGAGAGGGGTAGCACCCCAACAGGGTATATGAGGGAGCAAATATGGTTTAGACTTGTGTTGGCTTAATTCCTTTAATGACCGATCATCTCCCTTTATACTCACTTACAAGCTTTTCCAAGCATGTCCAGGCTAACCAACTTAAGTAATCTAACATATTAATTAATTCTTTAATTAGTTAAACGGCTTTTAAATTAAATAAACTCTTTATATTCCTTAATTTATTTATTTCACTGATCAATTAAAAATAAACTATTATTATTAGTTGATAAATAATAAATTTATACACTATAAATATATTACTTGTTTATTTCTTCATAACATTATTTAGTATGTGAACATATATGTTCACTTATGATTAGCAGTACATCACATTCATTGTTCGTTACACATGATTTCCAATAGACACACTTGTGTAAGGGCCAATGCATGTAAACTACACAAAAAGTGCTAAGCATATAGAAACATGCCATTGCCTCAAACCATCTGTAAATGCTTGTCTCTACTAAGCTTATATCAACTTCTAATGGCCAAAGACTTGTTTAAATCTATTTATTCTAATATCACTGAACATGAGTACTAAGTCGAATCATTCTCATATCAATTCCATATTGGTTTTTTAATTTGTGATTATGAATAAGATCATCAGACTTGGTGTGACAACATGCTCAACTCTGTACAATTCATCAAGGGGATAAATAATATTTGTAACACCATAAAAATAGCAGGTATGTGTCCTAGTATGTTTTGATTGGTAATTATATGATTGTTGAATGTCTATGATAGGTGTGATAGTGTTTAAGTTCTTAGGAAAGATATATTGATCAATTTTGTCCAACTTAAAGTGTGGTGATATTTGGATAGTTAATTATGGTGATAACCTTCTAATATTAGTAATGAAATGGTGTAGAAATGTGGTGGTAAAAACAGATGCAAACCCGAAAGTTCGATTAAGACTATGATCACAGGAGGTTTATGAAAGGTTTTCTGCAACTATGAACTAAGATTCCTAAGTTCACATGCAACCTATATAGATCTAAGTTTTTCTTCTAATTAAACATATAACAATTTCTAGTAAGCCAGAAATAATAAACTAAAAAGAAAGATCAAGAAAAACTAACCTTTAGTGAATCTTGGAAGCAAAGCAACAGAGATCTCTTGCCTCAAATGCAGTCACACCCAGCAGGAGGTATTTGGCCGAAAATTCTAGAGAGAAAGAGGGTACAAATCGTGGCTTTAGGGTTAGGGAGAGCCTCCCTATTTATAGCCTCCATGTGGTGATCAGATAATCGTTACAGATAAGCCTTTTTGAATTCGAATTAAGATAAACTATTATTTTAATCATTCAAACACTATTTATCTATAATATATATATATATATATATATATATATATATATATATATATATATATATATATATATATATATATATATATATATATATATATATATATATATATATATATATATATATATATATATCGAAAATATATATATCTATATATATATTTTCGGCCACCACATGGTCACTAACACTGCCACTTACTCAACTATCGAATAATTACAGTTTTAGTCCCTGCACCTTTAATTAATCAATTTAACTGCCAAATTAATTCCAATTAATTCCAGAAAAATTTCTAATTAATTATTATAGTTTTTAATTAATATATTAACACTTAAATATATTAATAAACTATTTATTTAATTTCTATTGATTTATTAATCACATAATAAATCAACCTTTCTCTCTACCAGACTTTCTGCCAATCCTCCAACTATGAGGGCAACCCAAATGGACTATGCTACTATTAATTAGGTAAATATTAATTATTAGTCATGGCTTAGACACCTAATCCAACAGTCTCCTACTTGGATAAGTCTATGACTAAAATTACCAATTTACCCTCTAACTAATTAGCAACTGTAGCTTCCTAGAAACCGATGCCGAACTCTGACCTAGTCAGTTCTGTCCAATGATAAGTGATCAGATGATCCTCCGTCCAACAAGATATTTTTCAGACTCAGGACATGGATTAAGATCAATCCTTGTCTGATTCTCTGTTTCCCAATTTCTGATTTGCATATGACTTTAAGACTACTAATTGACCATGTCAATTTAGTCCTGGTTGGCCAACCGTTTAGTCAACTTCAAAATCATCGAGAGGCCTACAGATATCTGTTTTCCCGACAGGGTCAAGGGACGAATAAGTTTTGACTCATATACTTATGTCTTTTACTAGTCAAATCATTCACAACAACACGTTTTATAACACCGTGTTACCGATGCGTTTTCGCATTGTCAATGAACAACCGCTTGGTAAAACATAACTTATATGTCTCTACTTAAAAATCAAAAGATGTTATCGTCTCAACATTGCTTATGATGAAATCCATGAAGCAATCAGTTGAGCGTGGGTTTATCCAATACTCAAATCCCTATTTTCTAAGTACTCATGAATATTGTAGCAATCTTATTGCTATGTCTAACTCATTAGACAATCTACAAAACAATTCACGACAGTCTTCATTCATACTTACTTCCCAAGAAGTATGAGTGACTGTGGATATTTGAATAATAATTAAATTACTCAGGAAGTAAACATGCAAAATTGAAACACAATAATAAACAATCAACAAATGGTAGTATCAAATACTCATCAACAAAACTATATTATTAATTCACCAAAGTTAATTACATTTATATTGCTACAAGTTTCAAAATTCTATCTAATTACAAAAACTAATATCATCTATTAATCCTATGCGTCGTGCATGCTGATAGTGCTTAACCCTACTCAGAGCCTTTGTCAATGGATCTGCAGGATTATCTGCTGATGATACCCTCTTCACTACGAGGTGACCTTCTTCTACCTTATGTCTTATGTAGTGGTACTTTTTGTCGATGTGTCTGGACTTTCCATGATCTCTTGGTTCCTTCGTCAAAGCAACCGCTCCTTCATTATCGCAGAAAAGTTCCACAGGCTCCTGAATACTCGGGACCACTCCAAGGTCACCGATGAAGTTCTTCAGCGAAGCCGCTTCTTTTGCCGCTTCACTCGCTGCGATGTACTCTGATTCGCACGTTAAATCAGCCACCGTCTCTTGCTTGGAACTTTTCCAAGTCACTGCTCCCCCATTCAACAGGAATACCCAGCCTGACTGAGACCGACCATTGTCTCTATCTGTCTGAAAGCTGGCATCAGTATACCCATCAACTCTCAAGGTATCACTGCCACCAAGGACTAAGACAAAGTTCTTCGTCTTGCGCAGATACTTGAGTATTTTTTTACCGCTGTCCAATGTGCCCTACCAGGGTTCCCCTGGTATCGACTGACCATGCTTAAGGCAAAGGCCACGTCGGGACGAGTACACGTCATGGCATACATGATCGACCCCACAGCCGAAGCATAAGGTACCCGACTCATGTCTGCAATTTCCTCGTCTGTACTTGGACTCTGAGTCTTACTTAGCTTAGCATTACTTTGCATTGGTAGCTCTCCCTTCTTGGAATTTTCCATACTAAATCTTTTCAGTACCTTGTCCAAGTATGTACTCTGACTAAGTCCAATTAGTCTTTTCTTCCTATCTCTTAATATTCTTATCCCGAGAATATAGGCTGCCTCTCCTAGGTCTTTCATGGCAAAACACTTCCCGAGCCAAGACTTGACATCTTGCAAAGTCGGGACGTCGTTTCCCATGAGCAGTATGTCATCTACATACAACACCAGGAAGGTGACTATACTCCCACTAGCTTTGACATATACGCAAGACTCATCCTCGCTCCTAGAGAAACCAAATTCTTTGACTTTCTCGTGGAAACAAAGATTCCAGCTGCGAGAAGCTTGTTTTAATCCATAGATGGATTTCTCAAGCTTACACACTTTGTCAGGATACTTTGCATCAACAAAACCCTCTGGCTGATTCATGTAAACATCCTCAGTCAACTTCCTATTAAGGGAAGCGGTTTTGACGTCCATCTGCCAAATTTCATAATCATGAAATGCAGCTATGGCCAGCATAATCCTAATTGACTTTATCTTAGCCACTGGTGAGAAGGTCTCATCATAGTCAATCCCTGGGGTTTGAGTAAAGCCCTTCGCAACCAGTCTTGCTTTGAAAGTGTGTACCTTTCCGTCCATGTCGGTCTTCTTCTTGAAGATCCATTTGCACCCGACTGTCTTTCGACCCGGTACATTGTCAACCAAGTTCCAAACTTGATTGTCATACATGGACTTGATCTCGCTGTCCATTGCCTCTTTCCACTTGGCAGACTCAGGGCCCGCCACCGCTTCCCGATAGTTAGCAGGTTCATCCAAATTTATCAGTGTCCTATCACTGACAAACGTATCTCCATCCATAGTTATATGGAATCCATAAAACTCGAGTGGCATGCTAACTCTACTGGAACGCCTAAGAGGTAAGGATATATCAGTCGGACCAACAGGAACTTCTTCCTCTTGTTGGTTGCTAGTTTCTCCTAAGGTTGCATTGTCGGGTAACTCTTGAATTTCTTCAAGGTCAATGGTACTCCCACTGTCCTCTTTGAATATGAGTTCTCTCTCTCAAAAGAATCTCCGTCTCGCTACAAAGACCACGTCCTCGCTTGGTCTGTAGAACAGGTATCCAAATGACTGTTTGGGATATCCAATGAAAAAACATTTCTCGCTTCTCTCTGCAAGTTTATCGTGAGTCTCCCGTCTAACGAAAGCCTCACAACCCCAGACTTTGATATGTGCTAACGAGGGAACTTTCCCCGTCCACATCTCATGAGGTGTCTTAGCAACCTTCTTAGTAGGGACAAGATTAAGGATGTGGGCGGCAGTCTCTAAGGCATACCCCCAAAAGTGAATGGGAAGTGAAGCTCGACTCATCATGGAACGAACCATGTCTAACAAGGTTCGGTTACGTCTCTCGGCAACACCGTTCAACTGTGGTGTTCGAGGAGGCGATAACTGTGAAACTATTCCACATTCCTTTAGATAGTCTAGGAACTCGATACTAAGATACTCTCCGCCTCTGTCGGACCTGAGCATCTTTATCTTCCTGCCCAATTGATTCTCAACTTCATTTTTGAACTCTTTGAACTTTTCAAAGGTGTCTGACTTGTGTTTGATTAAGTAGATATACCCTATCTACTAAAATCGTCAGTGAAGGTCATGTAGAACCGCGTGCCGTCTTTTGTGGTAGATCTGAAGGGACCACACACATCTGTGTGTATGATGTCCAAAAGACCTTCACCTCTTTCAAAGGACCCTTTGAATGGTGATTTAGTCATCTTGCCCAAAATACAAGACTCGCATACATCATTCGATTTGAGGTCAAATGATTCCAACACTCCATCCTTTTGGAGTTGGGCGATGCGTTTCTTGTTAATGTGCCCAAGACGACAGTGCCACAAGCACGCCTTTTCTACACCACTAGAAGAATCAATAAAGTTTACACTATGACCTAAATTGTCTACACATTGCATAGTTTCATACACACCATCACAAGGTAAAGAAGTAAATACAGAAATACCATTTTGAAAAACAGAAATGGAACCATTACTATTATCAAACGAAAACTGTAATCCTTGTCTAAACAATGCATGAAATGAAATAATATTCCTTGCCATTTCTGGCGAATAGCAACAATTAATAAGTTCTAAACAAACACCACTACTAAGCACTAAACTATAAGTCCCGATCTTGGTCACAGGCGACGATCTCCTATTCCCCATGATCAGGTTGAGTCTACCTTGCTCCACCTCCCTGCTTTCCCTTAGGCCCTGCAAATCAGAACAAATGTGAAAACCACATCCTGTATCAAGGACCCAAGAACTGGAAGATGGTGAGTTTTTAAAGATAGTGTAAATACCTGCTGAAGTCGGCTTGACTTTGCCATCCTTCAAGTCTTGCAGGTATGTAGGGCAGCTTCTCTTCCAATGGCTCCGTTCCTTGCAATAGAAGCACTCTGCCTCCTTGGGATTGGCATTATGAGGAATGCCAGAAGTCTTGGGTTTGGAGCCGCTGCTGGACGATCCAACATGCACCTTTTCCCTCCAATTCTGTTTAGGAGGGCCCTTTCTCTTCTTCCCCTTTCCACCAGCAATTGCCAGGACGGCTTGATTAGCAGTGGGTATACTCTTACCCTTCATTCCGTCCTCGGCAGTGCGGAGCATGCGATGCAGTTCGGCCAGAGTGGCCTGGGAGTTGTTCAGATGATACGCCAGTGTGAACTGGTCATATGAACTAGGCAGAGAATTCAGCACTATGTCTACAGCCAAATCCTCGTGAACCGGCATCTCAAGCTTCCGGAGCCTTTCCACATACCCTTGCATTCTCTGCACGTGGTTGCAAATGGACTCTCCATCTCTAGGCTTTGCATTGGTGAAAGCTTTGACTACCTCGCGCCTCTCAATGCGCTCCTGCTTGCGGAACTTTTCCGCCAGCTCTTTGTGCATTTCATAGGGCTAGTAGTCTTCATATATTCTTTGCAACTCTGGGTTCATTGTAGCTATCATGATGCAAGCCACCTTGGTTGCATCATCAGTATGTTTTGCGTATTGAGTGATTTCTTCGGGAGTAGCATTATCATGGTCAATTTCAACCAGCTCGGTTTCTAGAACATACTCTTTATGTTCAAACCTCAGAGCCATCTTGATGTTACGGATCCAGTCATTATAGTTGGTACCGTCCAACGTGACTTTGGAGCATAATGACAAGATTGAGGTAACATTTGAGTTAGAGTGGGGAGCGGATTGTTCGGCAGAAGACATCTATAAAAGAAGATAGTTTTAATTAGACGTATATAATAATCCTTATAATGACCCAATAACAATTATAAGGCTAGGATCCTACAATAACAATTTACAATCTCGAAGAGGGATGCCGTAATCAATATTGTAAATTTTATAAGGTAGGCGAATGACGATTCAGCCATTCCACCGCGGAAAGATAATCTTATTAAAATGGAATTCCTAGATTCATTGAGATTTATTGAACTGTTCAATAGCATGTTTTAATCTCGGATGTGCCCCACTGTTTGTGACTGGGATACCGAGGATCACAAACCGGGAGTGAATAACCATGCAAATAAGCTTGGTACTCTCGGGGTCAGTTGCCATCTCAAATTGACGTGCCGGTAAACCACACACGCTCCATCAATAATGACAACACCCGAGAAACCCATTGCAACTCTTTATGAACCCCAATTGGCGTGCCGGTAAACCACACACGCTCCACCAATGTTTCATAAAGTTCAATGTGCAATTTCATGGGTTAGCACCAATTCACATTTTTCCTAAAGTAGCTAGATTTGGGTTTTATTTAAAAGATTCTAGTACTTTGAATAATAACATTATACTTTTAATGAGATTAGGCGGTCCTATCAAACCTGTTCGGCTAATGACCCTCCACTGATCAGGCGAGCGGTGGGTGAGAGTGTTCACCCATTAGACCGCCATTTTATAGGCAGTCTCCTTATACCCACTTTATAGACCAGCTTCGTGAATGAGGCCTACTAATGATTTGACTAACCATTTTAATCTTATACATATAATAATAACTCCCTAATTATAATATATATAAGATGTAATTTTTAAACCTTTTAAAAATATGTTTCTGGTTTATCTTTTAATTTATTGTCTATTTAAACTATTAAATTAAACCATAAAATCGATTTTAATTATTTTTTAATTAACCAATTAATTAAATTAATTAAATTTGATATTTTAAACCTTTTAAAATATTTTAGGATTTTATCCATTTAATTTCTCCAATTTAAAACAATTAAATTCTAAATTAAATTAAATCCTTGAATTATCTTTTAATTACCAATTAATTAAATTAATTCAAATGTAGATAGGTTTTATCAAATTAATCAAATTAATTAAAACATATCTTAATCCCTTAAATTTCGATTTTTAGGATTAAAGGTTTTAAGGTTTATCTTTTAAACAATTTAAAGTTACCAAAAATAGAATACCTTCTAAGTTAATCCACAAAAATCGCCAAAATCAAGGGGAGGGGCTAGGGTTTTCAAAACCCTAACCCTAGATGTCGATTTGCACTAATTAGGGTTTAGGAACAATAAACCCTAATTACTAGGAACACAGTTATAGCAATTTAACAAGAAAAACAACCAAAATGCTCTGATACCACTGAAAGGTTTTCTGCAACTATGAACTAAGATTCCTAAGTTCACATGCAACCTATATAGATCTAAGTTTTTCTTCTAATTAAACATATAACAATTCCTAGTAAGCCAGAAATAATAAACTAAAAAGAAAGATCAAGAAAAACTAACCTTTAGTGAATCTTGGAAGCAAAGCAACAGAGATCTCTTGCCTCAAATGCAGTCACACCCAGCAGGAGGTATTTGGCCGAAAATTCTAGAGAGAAAGAGGGTACAAATCGTGGCTTTAGGGTTAGGGAGAGCCTCCCTATTTATAGCCTCCATGTGGTGATCAGATAATCGTTACAGATAAGCCTTTTTGAATTTGAATTAAGATAAACTATTATTTTAATCATTCAAACACCATTTATCTATAATATATATATATATATATATTTCGAATATATATATATATATCTATATATATATTTTCGGCCACCACATAGTCACTAACACTGCCACTTACTCAACTATCGAATAATTACAGTTTTAGTCCCTGCACCTTTAATTAATCAATTTAACTGCCAAATTAATTCCAATTAATTCCAGAAAAAATTCTAATTAATTATTATAGTTTTTAATTAATATATTAACACTTAAATATATTAATAAACTATTTATTTAATTTCTATTGATTTATTAATCACATAATAAATCAACCTTTCTCTCTACCGGACTTTCTGCCAATCCTCCAACTATGAGGGCAACCCAAATGGACTATGCTGCTCTTAATTAGGTAAATATTAATTATTAGTCATGGCTTAGACACCTAATCCAACAGTTTAGCGACACTAATAATTAATGGTTATTAGCGACGCTGTGTAAAGTAGGTTGCTATATAGCTGAATTTTGTTAATGTAGAATGCCTTCTGAAATTTGGTGTTAGCGACGCGATGTGCGTTAGTAGCGATGATATGTATTGACTTAGCGACGCTAAGTGTAAAAGACAGTAAAGTACATTTAGCAGTTCAGTTCAGTCATTTACTTCCAATTTCGTGAGTACTCTTCTGAGAATGACCAAAAAGGAACCATGAGCTAACCTATGGACAAATTAAAGTGGAATTAAGGTGTTTTCCCAAGGATTTGATTTCATAATCAAGAATTGAGGTATGAATTCTTTTCAATGCTTAAATAATTTGGTGTTAGAACTTGGATTATGGTTTGAGTTGTAATATTAATGGTGAGTGGTTAGTGTTTAAGATTTATGTATGTGATTAAGTCGAGATGAATAGTACCAATCCTTGTACATCAGTGGTGTAAACTGAATAGTGGTGAATTTGGGTGATTTAAGGTCAAAATAGTCCTAGGGTCGGACTGTTCTTGGTTAGCGACGCTAACCCCATCTGATCGCGATGCTAAGGTTTTGGGACAGGAACTTGTGGTTGATTTAATATGTAATCGCTGATTTTATTGCATAGCTAAGACTTTTTTAAAGCATGGTGTTTGACAGTACCTAGAGTTGCATGATAGTATCGATTGAAACTCCTTACTAGCACGGGAATAGAGGTGAGTAACTTAATGGTTTTGGTGTATGAACTTGGTGTCAAGGAACTTATATCTATTCAGAAACTACGAGTGTGGATATACTTATGTGAATTCAATTGATGAACTGAGCTATTAATAAGATTGGTGAAAAATCTCACGATATATATATAATTGATATATATGAGACTAGTGTAAAGTCTCACATCTGTAATGGTGTATTCATGATATTGGTGAAAAGTATCAAGGATGGTGAAAATCCTATATATTTATCGGTGTATTCATGAGACTGGTGAAAGCCTTATCTTTACCGGTGTTATAACATAGGGTTGGTGTAAAGCCCTTATAATGGATGTTAACATCCTGAGATTGGTGAAAAGTCTCAACTTGGGTTTATTTTATTGGCTATTTGTATTGTTGTTATTTATGTATTCATGGTGTTTTATTAATATGTTGTCTTTTATGTTACTCATTAAGCTTTGTAACTTATGTGTTTTTATTTGGTGTATGTCACAAGACCCGTTAGCTCTACATGTAAGGTGATACGGGAGGCTTGAGGGACCATACATCATATATCTTTTGGGCTTTGTTGGCATATTGTAAACCCTACTTGATCATGGGACATTATCTTTTTGTATATTTTGTACATGATCTTTTGATATGAACTTGTAAAGCCGATGTTGATACTGATGTACACCATATATATGTATGTATGTTTTACACTATGTTGAACAGCCGAGTGTTGCAATATCACACTCCAATAATTAAAGGAACAAATCCCATTCTTGGCTACATGAATTTATTACCAAGTTTCACATTATAACTAATAGTAACCTTTATAACTGTGTTGTTGAGAACAACATTTATTTTGGGCTTGAGATGTGTAACGCCCCGTCTTTGGCGTTAAAAGTTAAAGTTAACGTTGATTATATTAGTTGCATATTTTTAAAGAAATGAGAATAAATTTAATTAGGAAGCGGACTGTAGAATTAAATCTCGTTTTCCGGTACGTTCCTCGTTTCGAATTTATTATTTTAGCGAATAATAATAATAATAATAATATTAATAACATAATTGTGTTGGTTTAGGGGTGGTTTATGATAACTTGGAAACTTAAAATGTGGAATTAAATTATAATGGACTAAAGGAAATTATAGACCCAAACTTCAGGGACCAAAGTTGGCATTACACCAAACTTTTGCATTATGACATAGACTTCCATTTGGTGCGACAGGAAGAATCTGAGCATATGAAAGAATTGGTTTTTTTGGCTTTTTATGTGGACTTTAGCCTACCCTTTGTTTGGCCGTGAATCACCCTCCCACATACCTCTTTTTCGTTCTCTACTTCTAGCTTTTTCTCCCTCCCATCGTATTTCTTGATGCTGCCCAAATCTTGAAGAAAGAAGTAGCTCATGTGGTGTGTTGTGGTGTGCTCAAGTGATCTAGGAGAAGGTGTGACAAGGCGACTAAGTGGTGTTTCGTGTATATTGAAAGGTATCACATCTTGTTCCTTGTTTTCTTCTTCTAACCATGAACCACCATGCAACTCACCATGTCTCCACCGTGAGATGTGTGATGGTGTGTGTATGGTGTGGTTCAAGCTATCTTTCTGATTTGTGGATGCTTTAATGGCTTTATCTCTAAGTTTCTTGTTTTGGACATTTGTGTCCTACACTTTTTGTCAAGTTCATAATCTTGTGTTGTATGTTGGTGGGTTTTGTATAGCTTTGTGTTGGGTGTGGTTAAATGGGTCATATTCTAATTCTTGGTTTCTGTTGTTGAAATGTATTTGGACTTGTTTCTGACCCTATAGGTCTTAATCCATGTCTTAATGGGTTTTGGAGTTGAAACTCTAGACTCTAATGTCATTTTGGGATTTTCGTATTTCTTCACTGTTTTGCCCTGTTCCTAGAAAATTCATATAAAATTGTGTATTTGTCCATTTTGAGTGAATCATACCTTTCTGGAAAGGTTTAAGTGTCTAGTTTCTTGGTCCAGAAACCGTTGGACTAACTCGGCCCCTAAGTCATGTGAAAGTTTCAATATTCACTGACTGGTCTAGGGCTGTGACGAACAATGAATTCTGATTTGTAAAATTCATAAGTGATAGTAGGAGAATCATTTAAGGGCAAGGCTAGTGGGAAAAGTTCAATACATGTGTCTTGTTTGTTCACACCCAATATCAGAACCCAAGTCCTTTTGATTCTCATTCTTGGTCAATATATTTGGGGGTAGGTTCTGTAACTGTTTTTGTAATTTATGGTGACTTGGTGGATTTTTCCGTTACAAATGGGAAATGCAAATGATCTGAGGTCAGGCCCTGTGACCTTGTCTTTGGGTCTAGTTTACCCTTGATTTTTATTGGATTTTATTTTTAATCTTTCCTTGGTTTAATATTGCAAATCTTGTCGTGGGTCTAAAATTCAGTTTTGCTGTCAAGTACTCTTTCGTGGTTTTTGGTCTTGGTTGCGGCATAGAGTTCATAGCGGGTGTTTGGTCCTATATATGTTTATTAAAGATAATTAATAACCTCAATGATGTATTTATAAGGTAAATAAAGGATATGGACTCGGTACGTCGGGTATCGGGAAAATACATGTATACTTATATAATTATAAGTAATAAATGTAAACGTTAATTCGTTCTAAGCAGTACCACGTGGAATGTAGGTTCGGGAAAGAAGAAGAGTTCTTGAGTATCACGTGCTTGTGTGTGCGACCTACTTCTACGTATTAGGTGAGTAATGTGTGGATTTTTGAGTACATAGCAAAAATGGGTTTTATACAAAGAAAGGAATTTTATATACAATGTTTTGGGAGTCAAAATGGTTTTATGAAAATTGAAATGGTTTAATGGAAATGGAAATGGAAATGGCTTTATGGAATCGGAAATGGTTTTGTGAAATTGGAAATGATACTTTGAAATAGTAAGTATAACGTATACAAGAGATAAATGAGAAATACAAGGAATTAATAAAGTGATTGAGCCATGTTGATGAGTTGAGAAGTATCCGGATAAAGATCACGGCCTGCTGCGGTAGGGGTGGTCAAAAGACACTACTGGGATGGTACCTCCCGTCATGAAGTAGTTGTTTAATTGGTACCTTGATGGATGAATTCGTTTCATGCTATCGAGGGAGGAGTTATACGGGTGCGTCTCGTATAAAACCCACGGGTGCGCTCGTAGGAATGTACTATCAAATAAGAATGAATACCTATGGGTGCGCTCATAGGAATTAAATATTATGAAATTTTGGAGTGATTGAAATATGAAAAACTATTTTGAGTCTAAACTCATATTGCTCACGAGACAATATGTCTTACGTATGTTTTTAAAATACTATGTACTCAGGTGATCAGGAAAGGACTTAGAAGATTCGGGCGTGGGACGATAGTTTTCGTTATGTAAAGTATGTAACAAAATGTTTAAATTGTGGTAATGATGCGGATTAGTAATACCCCATATTTATAATTAAATGTTTTATATTATGAATTCTTTGTAAAAGAAATGGTGTGAAATTGGGGTGTTACAATTTGGTATCAGAGCCATAGTTTAAGCGAACTAGGTGTCAATACTTGAACCTAGACTTAAACTGTGTAGGAGTTAAGTAAGGTACATACTTAAATATGAGGTCGTAAGTAAGTAAAAGTGGGGGTAAACCTGAAACAGTGAAACATGAGTCCTGGCGGTAAAGCTGGAAGCAAATATGTGTAGGTGGTTATAATAATATGGGCCCGTACTATCATAATCACAGGATATATATTTGAGTTTGGTGGAACCACCCAGGAATCATGTGAATCTGCAAGGGATGAGTGTAGGAGGTTTGAGACCACATGTTCAGTATACATATGTAATAAAATCAAGTAAGACTGAAAATGTTAAAGTATAATTGAAAAGTATTAAAGATGAAATAACAAGTATGAGGTATGTAGTGGAGAAAACCTCATACCCTATACGAATCATTATAAAGTATATGTAATGGAATTTGAGAAAAAATAATAAAAGAAATATGACAAGGATGTATAAATCTATTGAGAATTTTGAAATGGGAGAAATGGGGTTATATAGTATAAATATAAAAGAAAATGTATAACTGGAAAATTCCGTTGTCTAATGGAAACATATATGATTATGGATTAAAAAAAATAGTTTCATTACAGTGACCAAAGAAAGAAAGAATGGAAAAGAATATGAATACGTATATATATGAATAAAACTCATATAAGAAAGAAGAAGGAAAACATTTAATTAGGAAAGGTAAAAGGAAATGAGCTAAGTTTTGTAATTGTAGACGAACCCAATGATTGTACGAAAGGGTAAAGAATAAATATTGAGAAGTAACATGACGTGTCTCCCATGGACAACCAGGGGATCAAAGTATGTGTACTAAAAGTTGTGATAAAAATGTTATTATAAAATGAAAGTAAAATACTTAATTAAGTATTAGATAAGGAATCAAAGGCAGAAATGAAAATTAAGAAATGGGAAGTCGTGACTTCCAAACCCGAAGGAAATACGACAAATAAAGACATCTAATGATTGGAGCAAATAGCTACGTCATAAGTATAGTGCTATAATGAATAATATAACAAAGTAAGTTATCCAAATGGGAAAGAAATGAAAAATGGAAAACTGTTAAAGACAAACGATGAGGATAATCAGAGGAATATAAGGGAAGTTATTAAAGAAACTGATGATGAGATGAATTGTCATTTGGAATCAAATCCAGCGATCACATAAAATAAGTATAAGAAGAAATATAAATGATGAAATGTTACCTCATGGTATGTCAACCAAGGATAACCGAAGGAATGTAGAAATGATTACTAAAGACTATAATCAATATGAAGTAAGGAATAAGAGAGAATGCCTAAGTAAGTACTAGGCAAAGAATCAAATATAAGATAAAGAATGAAAAATAAGAATTATAATAAACAGATAGGAAGTTACTACTTCCGAATGTGAATGAATCTAACGGGTAAAGGTGTCCAATGATTGTGAGAAATGGTCAATACATGGCTAGTAATTATGAAATGTAAAAGAATGTGTATATATGTGTTTATACATGCTTATAAATATAAAATAATGGGTAAGTTTTGGGACTTACATCATGTATAAAAGTATAAAGGTGGTTATAAAATAGGTATTCTAATTAGAATACTATAAAGTGTGAAGCAAAAGAGTCAGATAATGTATTTGGCATATCGCCTCGAAATACGAAAGAATGAAAGATAATGAGAAAATAAATGGCAGTTGTGTATCACCTAAAGATACATAAGAAGTAAGTCTTATATGAAATATGAAATATATAATGATGTAACGAAATGTATAGTGTATATCGCCTTAAAATACGTAAAAGTAAATGGTGTGAAGAAATGAAGTATAAATAAATAAATAATGTAATATGTTAGGCATGTAGCCTCATGACACATATAAAGAAATGGTAAAGATATGATGAAAGAAATTTAGGCTTAAAGCCTAGAAAGTTATAAGTAAAATGTATGAGACGTAAAGATTGAATGTCTACGAAAAAATGGTGGTATATGATTATGAAAGTAGTGTATGTTTAATAAGTATGACGAGATAAAATAAGTAATTGTTGAGTCATAAATGCAAGTCTCTATTTAAGCATTATTATGATGCAGTTGGGGTAATAAGAAAGGTAGAAGTTATTTTTGGTATTAGCCATAACAAGTAAAGAGTAATAAATGGTAAAAGATAAAACTTAAGTTGTCTATGGAAGTAATAATTTAATCTTGTTTGAGAAGTAAATGACAGTTAAAATATGTTAGCTAAACTTCTTCTCAGTAAATAAGAAAGAATATGGGGAAACAATAGCTAAATAGTATCTAAAAGTGGATATGAGAAGTTGGTTGGTAAAAGTTGATCAAAGAAAGTGGAGACCACATCTATGTCAGTGGAACAGGTCTGGGTTTTGACCTAGGAGGATTTTGTGACGCGGATCCAGGGGTAGTATGTGCCTCAAGTAGAGATGGAGCGGAGTTTCCACGAGTTTTTGACTTTGGAGCAGACGACAGAGAGCTTGTCTGGGATGACACGGAAATTCACAGAGATGACGCAAGTGATGGAGCGGTCATGTGCTGCAAGAGCGGTTAGGGCAGGGACAGAGAGGGCATGTGGTCGAGCTTTACAGCTCACGATGGAGGAGGTGCCGGTGACGGTTAGAGTGGCTAGCGAATGATGAGCAGTATACGATGATTGATGTAAATGTCTTAACATCGTCAAAACACGCGTGATGAGATGGTGTTTAGCTTCGATGTGAGTTGTTGGGTTGGTAAGCTAGGTTTACTTTTCATCCTCCAAAGAAGTTGAAGAAGTGGGAGGCGGTGGTAAAGTGTGCTTACTTAAGAGGTGTTGAGGCTTCGAGGCAAGTGTTATGTTCAATCAAAGTGGGGGAGCTGGTCAAGTCGACGAGTGCGACTACGAGAAATGAAATTAATCTTTTGGCGTAGCTAAAATTGCTAGAATGAAGACATGCAATGTGATTGAAAGTAATAGAGCATGGAGCATTGTCGTAGGAGTAGGTGGCATGTCCCTGAAAGGATCAAGTAGGATCGGGTATGAACCCAACTGGGGGAGAATTGTTCATTTGAAGGGGAAAGAGGTTGCTTAAACGACAATAGTGTGTTCAGACGTGTAATGACATGTTGTGAGCATGAATTGAGATTCTAGGGGTGTTACAATTTGGTAAATTGTAACACCCCAATTTCACACCATTTCTTTTACAAAGAATTCATAATATAAAACATTTAATTATAAATATGGGGTATTACTAATCCGCATCATTACCACAATTTAAACATTTTGTTACATACTTTAAATAACGAAAACTATCGTCCCACGCCCGACTCTTCTAAGTCCTTTCCTGATCACCTGAGTACATAACATTTTAAAAACATACGTAAGACATATTGTCTCGTGAGCAATATGGGTTTAGACCCAAAATAGTTTTTCATATTTCAATCACTCCAAAATTTCATAATATTTAATTTCCTATGAGCGCACCCATAGGTATTCATACTTATTTGATAGTACATTCCTACGAGCGCACCCGTGGGTTTTATACGAGACGCACCCGTATAACTCCTCCCTCGATAGCATGAAACGAATTCATCTATCAAGGTACCAATTAGACAACTACTTCGTGAGGGGAGGTACGATCCCAGTACTGTCTTTTGACCACCCCTATCGTAGCAGGCCGTGATCTTTATCCGGATACTTCTCAACTCATCAACATGGCTCAATCACTTTATTAATTCCTTGTATTTCTCATTTATCTCTTGTATACGTTATACTTACTATTTCAAAGTATCATTTCCAATTTCACAAAACCATTTCCGATTCCATAAAGCCATTTCCATTTCCATTTCCATTAAACCATTTCAATTTTCATAAAACCATTTTGACTCCCAAAACATTGTATATAAAATTCATTTCTTTGTATAAAACCCATTTTTGCTATGTACTCAAAAATCCACACATTACTCACCTGATACGTAGAAGTAGGTCGCACACACAAGCACGTGATACTCAAGAACTCTTCTTCTTTCCCGAACCTACATTCCACGTGGTACTGCTTAGAACGAATTAACGTTTACATTTATTACTTATAATTATATACGTATACATGTATTTTCCCGATACCCGACACGTACCGAGTCCATATCCTTTCTTTACCTTATAAATACATCATTGAGGTTATTAATTATCTTTAATAAGCATATATAGGACCAAACACCCGCTACGAACTCTATGCCGCAACCAAGACCAAAAACCACGAAAGAGTACTTGACAGCAAAACTGAATTTTAGACCCACGACAAGATTTGAAATATTAAACCAAGGAAAGATTAAAAATAAAATCCAATAAAAATCAAGGGTAAACTAGACCCAAAGAAAAGGTCACAGGGCCTGACCTCAGATCATTTGCATTTTCCATTTGTAAAGGAAAAATCCACCAAGTCACCACAAATTACAAAAACAGTTACAGAACCTACCCTCAAATATATTAACCAAGAATGAGAATCAAAAGGACTTGGGTTCTGATATTTGGTGTGAACAAACAAGACACATGTATTGAACTTTTCCCACTAGCCTTGCCCTTAAATGAGTCTCTTACTAGCACTTATGAATTTTACAAGTCAGAATTCACTGTTCGTCACAGCCCTAGACCAGTCAGTGAATATTGCAACTTTTACATGACTTAGGTCCAGAGTTAGTCCAAGGGTTTCTGGACCAAGAAACTAGACACTTAGACCTTTCCAGAAAGGTATGATTCAACCAAAATGGACAAATACACGATTTTATATGAATTTTCTAGGAACAGGCCAAAACATTGAAGAAATACTAAAATCCCAAAATGACATTAGAGTCTAGAGTTTCAACTCCAAAACCCATTAAGACATGGATTAAGACCTATAGGGTCAGAAACAAGTCCAAATACATTTCAACAACAGAAACCAAGAATTAGAATATGACCCATTTAACCACACCCAACACAAAGCTATACAAAACCCACCAACATACAACACAAGATTATGAACTTGACAAAAAGTGTAGGACACAAATGTCCAAAACAAGAAACTTAGAGATAAAGCCATTAAAGCATCCACAAATCAGAAAGATAGCTTGAACCACACCATACACACACCCTCACACATCTCACAGTGGAGACATGGTGAGTGGCATGGTGGTTCACGGTTAGAAGAAGAAAACAAGGAACAAGATGTGATACCTTTCAATATACACGAAACACCACTTAGTCACCTTGTCACACCTTCTCCTAGATCACTTGAGCACACCACAACACACCACATGAGCTACTTCTTTCTTCAAGATTTGGGCAGCATCAAGAAATACGATGGGAGGGAGAAAAAGCTAGAAGTAGAGAACGAAAAAGAGGTATGTGGGAGGGTAATTCACGGCCAAACAAAGGGTAGGCTAAAGTCTACATAAAAAGCCAAAAAAATCAATTCTTTCATATGCTCAGATTCTTCCTGTCGCACCAAATGGAAGTCTGTGTCATAATGCAAAAGTTTGGTGTAATGCCAACTTTGGTCCCTGAAGTTTGGGTCTATAATTTCCTTTAGTCCATTATAATTTAATTCCACATTTTAAGTTTTCAAGTTATCATAAACCAACCCTAAACCAACACAATTATGTTATTAATATTATTATTATTATTCGCTAAAATAATAAATTCGAAACGAGGAACGTACCGGAAAACGAGATTTAATTCTACAGTCCGCTTCCTAATTAAATTTATTCACATTTCTTTAAAAATATGCAACTAATATAATCAACGTTAACTTTAACTTTTAACGCCAAAAACGGGGCGTTACAACTCTCCCCCACTTACAAGAATTTCGTCCCCGAAATTCAACTTTAACACCGCTAAACCAAACGCCTCATGACCCTCATACGACTCCTCTATCTATATAGGTTCCTTCTCATCCCAACGAATAGGGTTCCAACACCCTCGCATGTATGACACCTTGTGATGCGACATACCGATGCTATAGCTGACAGTTGCCAGCGAAGGCGAAATACAAACAGAGGGAGGTAAGCATGCATCCCGGCTGGCCCTCCCCCAAAGCCCAAGATACACCTCAACGTAACGTAATATATCTCATTTCATCTCTGACCACCACTGACCTTCAATCAGATCTTTGTGCGTCACAACAACAAATAGTCAACATCCTAGAATCACCTAGGTTATTGTAACTTTCTTCTTTCGATCCGACTAGCAACCATAATAGCTAAACACTGGCGCGTAAGCTACTACCTCACTGCACTAGTTAATCATGACATTCAACCCCTTATGTAGCACATAGCAAGGCATACCATCTATACGAATGCTATAGATTTGCAATAGTCCAACAGCCCCAGACCATGTTATAATCAACTTGATTGCATAACTTTGCACATAATACTAGCATACACCACCCATACAACCTCTATAGATAGAGTTATGCACTTCTTCCCTCCTAATTGGCAGAAGGGGGTATATTGAGGTTCCAGTCCTTCAGTGACCCAAATGAATAGCCTAACAAGGAAGATACACGTGGTACTGCTTAGAACGAATTAACGTTTACATTTATTACTTATAATTATATAAGTATACATGTATTTTCTCGATACCCGACACGTACCGAGTCCATATCCTTTCTTTACCTTATAAATACATCATTGAGGTTATTAATTATCTTTAATAAACATATATAGGACCAAACACCCGCTACGAACTCTATGCCGCAACCAAGACCAAAAACCACAAAAGAGTACTTGACAGCAAAACTTAATTTTAGACCCACGACAAGATTTGCAATATTAAACCAAGGAAAGATTAAAAATAAAATCCAATAAAAATCAAGGGTAAACTAGACCCAAAGACAAGGTCACAGGGCCTGACCTCAGATCATTTTCATTTTCCATTTGTAAAGGAAAAATCCACCAAGTCACCACAAATTACAAAAACAGTTACAGAACCTACCCTCAAATATATTAACCAAGAATGAGAATCAAAAGGACTTGGGTTCTGATATTTGGTGTGAACAAACAAGACACATGTATTGAACGTTTCCCACTAGCCTTGCCCTTAAATGATTCTCTTACTATCACTTATGAATTTTACAAGTCAGAATTCACTGTTCGTCACAGCCCTAGACCAGTCAGTGAATATTGCAACTTTCACATGACTTAGGGCCCGAGTTAGTCCAAGGGTTTCTGGACCAAGAAACTAGACACGTAGACCTTTCCAGAAAGGTATGATTCAATCAAAATGGACAAATACACGATTTTATATGAATTTTCTAGGAACAGGCCAAAACAGTGAAGAAATACGAAAAATCCCAAAATGACATTAGAGTCTAGAGTTTCAACTCCAAAACCCATTAAGACATGGATTAAGACCTATAGGGTCAGAAACAAGTCCAAATACATTTCAACAACAGAAACCAAGAATTAGAATATGACCCATTTAACCACACCCAACACAAAGCTATACAAAACCCACCAACATACAACACAAGATTATGAACTTGACAAAAAGTGTAGGACACAAATGTCCAAAACAAGAAACTTAGAGATAAAGCCATTAAAGCATCCTCAAATCAGAAAGATAGCTTGAACCACACCATACGCACACCCTCACACATCTCATGGTGGAGACATGGTGAGTGGCATGGTGGTTCACGGTTAGAAGAAGAAAACAAGGAACAAGATGTGATACCTTTCAATATACACGAAACACCACTTAGTCACCTTGTCACACCTTCTCCTAGATCACTTGAGCACACCACAACACACCACATGAGCTACTTCTTTCTTCAAGATTTGGGCAGCATCAAGAAATACGATGGGAGGGAGAAAAAGCTAGAAGTAGAGAACGAAAAAGAAGTATGTGGGAGGGTGATTCACGGCCAAACAAAGGGTAGGCTAAAGTCCACATAAAAAGCCAAAAAAATCAATTCTTTCATATGCTCAGATTCTTCCTGTCGCACCAAATGGAAGTCTATGTCATAATGCAAAAGTTTGGTGTAATGCCAACTTTGGTCCCTGAAGTTTGCGTCTATAATTTCCTTTAGTCCATTATAATTTAATTCCACATTTTAAGTTTCCAAGTTATCATAAACCACCCCTAAACCAACACAATTATGTTATTAATATTATTATTATTATTCGCTAAAATAATAAATTCGAAACGAGGAACGTACCGGAAAACGAGATTTAATTCTACAGTCCGCTTCCTAATTAAATTTATTCTCATTTCTTTAAAAATATGCAACTAATATAATCAACGTTAACTTTAACTTTTAACGCCAAAAACGGGGCGTTACAACTCTCCCCCACTTACAAGAATTTCGTTCCCGAAATTCACTTTAACACCGCTAAACCAAACGCCTCAAGACCCTCATACGACTCCTCTATCTATATAGGTTCCTTCTCATCCCAACGAATAGGGTTCCAACACCCTCGCATGTATGACACCTTGTGATGCGACATACCGATGCTATAGCTGACAGTTGCCAGCGAAGGCGAAATACAAACAGAGGGAGGTAAGCATGCATCCCGGCTGGCCCTCCCCCAAACCCAAGATACACCTCAACGTAACGTAATATATCTCATTTCATCTCTGACCACCACTGACCTTCAATCAGATCTTTGTGCGTCACAACAACAAATAGTCAACATCCTAAAATCACCTAGGTTATTGTAACTTTCTTCTTTCGATCCGACTAGCAACCACAATAGCTAAACACTGGCGCGTAAGCTACTACCTCACTGCACTAGTTAATCATGACATTCAACCCCTTATGTAGCACATAGCAAGGCATACCATCTATACGAATGCTATAGACTTGCAATAGTCCAACAGCCCCAGACCATGCTATAATCGACTTGATTGCATAACTTCTCACATAATACTAGCATACACCACCCATACAACCTCTATAGCGGGGAAAAGTGATAGCGTATGCTTCTCGCCAATTGAAAGAACCAGAAACAAGATATGCAACGCACGATTTGGAACTGGCAGCAATTGTGTTTGCACTAAAAATCTGGAGGCATTACTTATACGGAACAAAGTGTACATTGTACACGGATCACAAAAGCTTACAGTATGTATTCTCACAGAAGGAACTCAATATGAGGCAAAATAGGTGGCTGGAATTGATAAATGATTATGATTGTGAAATCGCCTATCACCCTAGAAAAGCAAATGTGGTAGCGGATGCTTTAAGCAGGAAAATTCATGAAAAGAAGAGTCAAGAAAGGTTGATGCAGACAGAGTTGAAATCAAGTCTAATAGAAAGAATTAAAGACGCTAAAAAACAAGCATTAGAAGGTGGTGAATTAAAGAAAGAAAAATTGGGAAAGGATTTGGTGTTTGGAGAAAATACTCAGGGATTGAAGACAGTCAGGAACCGTGTATGGGTACCAAAGGCTGGTGGACTGAGAAAACTGATTTTAGAAGAGCCTCATAAGTTAAAGTATTCCATTCACCCAGGGAGTACGAAAACTTATCGGGATCTCAAAGAACATTATTGGTGGCCAGGAATGAAGAAAAGAATAGTTAAGTATATTTCTAAATGTGCAACTTGTGCACAGGTGAAGGGGGAACACCAAGCCCCGTATGGAAATACTCAACCTCTACAAATTCCAGCGGGAAAATGGGAAGATATAACTATGGACTTCATAGTTGGATTGCCGAGAACTAGAAGGGGGCACAATTGTAAATGGGTCATTGTTGACCGTTTGACCAAGAGTTCTATGTTTCTGGCAATCAAAGAAACCACACAGTTGGAAACGTTAGCACAAATATACATTGATGAAGTTTTAAGACTTCATGGAGCTCCTTTGTCAATTGTGTCTGATAGAGATCCACGATTTACCTCAAAGTTGTGGGAAGCACTACAGGAACGATTGGGGACAAAAATTAAAATGAGTACAACTTATCATACCCAAACAGACGGGCAAAGTGAACGTACCATTCAGACTGTGGAAGATATGCTACGATCGTGTGTTATGGATTTTGGTGGAAATTGGGACGAACACTTGCCATTGGTGGAGTTTTCCTATAACAACAGTTATCATTCCAGTATTGGAATGCCACCATTTGAAGCTCTATATGGTAGAAAGTGTAGAACACCTCTATGTTGGTTAGAGGCAGGGGAGACCAAAATGACGAGACCGGAAATTATAAGGATAACAAATGAAAAGATTAAAATAATTCAAGCCAATATGAAAGCTGCTCAAGATAGGCAGAAGAGCTATGCAGATCTGAAGAAGAGACCTTACAACTTAAAAGAAGGTGATCTAGTGATGCTCAAAGTATCACCATGGAAAGGTGTAGTAAGATTTGGAAAGAAAGGCAAACTAAGTCCAAGGTACATTGGACCTTTCAAGATCCTAAAAAGAGTTGGTGAACAAGCTTTCAAATTAGAATTACCACCTGAATTGAGTGGTATACATGATACGTTCCATGTATATTATCTGAAAAGGTACTTTGGAAAGAGTGAACTCATTATTCCATTGAAAGACTTAAAAGTGGAGCCCCGAATAAATTGATAGAAGAACCAGAGGCAATGCTAGAAGTGAGAACCAAAAAGTTGAGGAACAATGAAATTGACTTAGTTTTGGTCAAATGGAAGCACTCATCAGGTTCAGATTTGACTTGGGAGACTTTGGAGGAAATGAAGAAAAGATACCCAAATTTTACGAATTATGAGGAGATTCTGAGGACGGAATCCTCTTAAGGGGGAGAGGTTGTAAGAACCCGCGAAGAAAAAAAATTGTAATAAAATGTAAAATAATCATGTGTAATAGTAAAGTGGTGAAAAAGGGCAAATTGGTCTTTTTGCCATGTCTTGGACCTTGGTGTAAAATAATTTGTATTATGGGATAATTATGTAAAAGAATGAAACTTTATGTAATAAGAAGTTGTTTTGGGTGCCAAAATGGAAGAGTTGAAACTGGAGGGGTTAAAATGGAAATATGATGTTATAAATTGGAAACATCTCCAATTCTCCAGAGATGTGTAGAGAGTTCGAGAGTGAGAGCTGGAGAAAGGTGGAATCAAGGCTTTGGGATCTTGGTTTGTAAGTATTGTTTACTCATGAAATTCTTTTCTTTATGGCTTTCTACTCTAAGCTATCTGATTTTGAGGATTTCTTAGACTTGTTTATGACCTTATAGGTCTTAAACCATGTCTTAATGGGTTTAGGAGTTGAAACCTTAGACTCTAATATCATGTTTGGAATTTTCGGATTTTCACTGTTTGGATCTGTTCTTAGAAAAATCATATAAAATCGTGTGAGTCTCTATTTTGGGTGTTCTCTATAACTCTAGAATGGTAGTTGAGTATAGTTTTTACATCCAGAAGGCCATGGTCTAATTCAAGTGCTAGATTAGGTGAAAGTTGCAATCTTCACCAGCTGGTCCAGGACTGTCCTGTACAGTGAATACGCGTTTTAAAAATTCATGGTTAAATGTATACAAAGTGTTTGGGGATAAGACCAGTTGGAAGAGTTCAATCTAAGTGTCTATTTTCTTCCTACAAAAATCCAGAACCTAATTCGTATCCTATTTTGTGTTTTGGTTACATCTTTGAGGGGTGGTCTAATAGGTGGACGGATATAATCAGTCAATTTTGGGTATTTTTCTTTTATTCTTGGAATGTGAAAATGACATGAGGTTAGGGCCTGTAGTCTTGTCTTAGGGTCTTGTTTGTCTAATGTTTTTCCCAGAATTTATTGATAATCCCTCCTAGGTTGAAAGTGACAATCTTTGCAATCTGGTCTGGATTTGACATATCTTGATACCCAATCTTGGTAAATTTGTATATAATAGAGGAAAAATAGTTAGTGCATGTGTCATATATCCCTGGAAAGCTAAAGAAGTGAGCTAGATGACTGTCTGAAAATATCATTGATTGGTTAAGTTTAAGATGGGCTTAAAGGGGTCATAAACAGACTTTCTGTTTTGGGGTTAAAAGCTGAAAATAAATATAATAAGTGTTTTAATTCTACAAATATATAATTAAGGTAGGGCTTAGTTATTATGCCTTATAATAACTTAATATGCCTTATAGGAGTATAAGGTGTGCGGTTTTGAGCTTGGTTGGATTTGCGGAGTTGCCGCACGGATTTCTACATTGCCGACTCGAGGTGAGTAATGTGTGGATTTTTGAGTACATAGCAAATGGGTTTTATACAAAGAAATGAATTTTATATACAATGTTTTGGGAGTCAAATGGTTTTATGGAAATTGAAATGGTTTAATGAAAATGAAAAATGGGTCTGTGGAACTGGAAATGGTTTGTGAAACTGGAAATGATACTATGAAATAGTAAGTACAATGTATACAGAAATGATAAATGAGAAATACAGAGAATTAATAAAGTGATTGAGCCATGTTGATGAGTTGAGAAGTATCCGGATAAAGATCACGGCCTGCTGCGGTAGGGGTGGTCAAAAGACACTACTGGGATGGTACCTCCCGTCGCGAAGTAGTCGTCTAATTGGTACCTTGGTGGATGAATTCGTTTCATGATGTCGAGGGAGGAGTTATACGGGTGCGTCTTGTATAAACCTACGGGTGCGCTCGTAGGAATGTGCTCACAAATGGAAAGGGCTACCTATGGGTGCGCTCATAGGAATTTAAATGTTTTGAAGAACAAATATTATCCCCTCCGGGACATAGAGAAGCTTGAAGATGAATTTCTTACTCTAAAGAAGGGTAGTTTGTCCATTGCTGAATACACCAAAAAGTTTAGCGATATGTTACCATTTGTAGGAAAAATATATACAACGGAGCGGGCTCGAATTAATTGCTACGTGAAAGGTTTACCATGGGAATATGAATTGGAGGTGAAGCGGGCAGAAACAATGGATGATGCATTTGCGGCAGCAAGGAATGTTGAGGATGTGTAGAAGCGTAGAACGATGGAGAGGCAAATTTTTGGAGACAAACGAAAATTTAGTAGTGGAAGTAGTAGTTGGAGCAAGAAGGGAAAGTCAGTGGTTACGTCGTCTAAACAGGGTAACCGGAAGACTTGTGAAAAGTGTGGAAAAGAACATACGGGAGAATGCAAAACGGGAAGCTCAGCATGTTTCAACTGTAGAAGAGTCGGTCATAGAGCTAAAGAATGTACTTACCCTAAGCTTAGCGAAGTTGAGTGTTTTTCTTGTCATGAAAAGGGGCACTACAGCTACAATTGCCCGAAGAAAGGTGGTGAAACATTGGTGTCATCTGCACAAAAGAAGACGGAACCTCAAAAAGTAAAGACTCGCGCCTTCCAGCTCACACGGGAGGAAGCAAAGGAGAAACAAGACGTGGTCTCAGGTACCTTACTAATTAATCAGATTCCTGCTTACGTGTTATTTGATTCTGGTGCTACATGCTCATTTGTGTCCCATGAGTTTGGTTTAAAACTTAATGTACCGTTAGAAACGTTAGATTATGTTTGCGAGGTCGAATTGGCGAGTGGTAAGAAGGTGGAGATAAAGCACATGTACCGCAGCTGCGAACTTAGCATTGATGATAAGAAATTTTCTTTAAATCTTCTGCCGATTGGGGTCAAGACTTTTGATATTGTTATTGGAATGGATTGGCTCGGAGCCAATGATGCAAAAATTGCATGCGGAAAAAAAGTGGTGTCAGTAAAGATTCCAGATGGTAGTAAAGTATACATTTATGGTGATAAACCTTAAAGAATGTCAAGTTTTATCAGTGCAGCGAAAGTACGAACGTGTTTGGTAAAAGGATGTTCTTCCTTTATGCGTATGTGATAGCGGAAGATAAAGTAAAGAAAACCGTGGGTGATATTGATGTGGTGAGAGAGTACCCTGAAGTTTTTCCAGACGATTTACCTGGCTTGCCACCAGAGAGACATGTCGAATTTCGAATTGATCTTGTACCCGGAGCTTCTCCTATTGCCCGTAGCGAGTGCGGAAAGCGGTCTTCTCAACATCTTCATTTCTTACCCGAACTTGATGATAACCAGATCGAAGGTCAATATTGGAAAAATAATCAGCGCCTTGAAGTTGGTCAAATAGATCGTCTATGCGTGGTAACGGGTAACGATTTTTAATAGTGATTTTGTTGAGTTCACGGTAATCAATGCACATTCGCATCGAACCATCCTTCTTTTTGACAAACAGCACCGGTGCACCCCAAGGTGACAAACTGGGGCGTATAAAACCTTTGTCGAGTAATTCTTGTAATTGTGACATCAACTCCCGCATTTCGGTCGGGGCCAAACGGTATGGAGCACGGGCAATAGGAGAAGCTCCGGGTACAAGATCAATTCGAAATTCGACCTGTCTCTCTGGTGGCAAGCCAGGTAAATTGTCTGGAAAAACTTCAGGGTACTCTCTCACCACATCAATATCACCCACGGTTTTCTTTACTTTATCTTCCGCTATCACATACGCTATAAAGGAAGAACATCCTTTTACCAAACACCTTCGTACTTTCGCTGCACTGATAAAACCTGACATTCTTTTAGGTTTATCACCATAAATGTATACTTTACTACCATCTGGAATCTTTACTGACACCACTTTTTTTCCGCATGCAATTTTTGCATCATTGGCTCCGAGCCAATGCATTCCAATAACAATATCAAAAGTCTTGACCCCAGTCGGCAGAAGATTTAAAGAAAATTTCTTATCATCAATGCTAAGTTCGCAGCCGCGGTACATGTGCTTTATCTCCACCTTCTTACCACTCGCCAATTCGACCTCGCAAACATAATCTAACGGTTCTAACGGTACATTAAGTTTTAAACCAAACTCATGGGACACAAATGAGCATGTAGCACCAGAATCAAATAACACGTAAGCAGGCATCTGATTAATTTGTAAGGTACCTGAGACCACGTCTTGTGTCTCCTTTGCTTCCTCCCGTGTGAGCTGGAAAGCGCGAGTCTTTACTTTTTGAGGTTCCGTCTTCTTTTGTGCAGTTGACACCAATGTTTCACCACCTTTCTTCGGGCAATTGTAGCTGTAGTGCCCCTTTTTATGATAAGAAAAACACTCAACTTCGCTAAGCTTCGGGTAAGTACATTCTTTAGCTCTGTGACCGACTCTTCCACAGTTGAAACATGCTAAGCTTCCCGTTTTGCATTCTCCCGTATGTTCTTTTCCACACTTTTCACAAGTCTTCCGGTTACCCTGTTTAGACGACGTAACCACTGAATTTCCCTTCTTGCTCCAACTACTACTTCCACTACTAAATTTTCGTTTGTCTCCAGAAATTTGCCTCTCCATCGTTCTACGCTTACACACATCCTCAACATTCCTTGGTGCCGCAAATGAATCATCCATTGTTTTTAGCCCGCTTCACCTCCAATTCATATTCCCATGGTAAACCTTTCACGTAGCGATTAATTCGAGCTATGCAGATCTGAAGAAGAGACCTTACAACTTAAAAGAAGGTGATCTAGTGATGCTCAAAGTATCACCATGAAAAGGTGTAGTAAGATTTGGAAAGAAAGGCAAACTAAGTCCAAGGTACATTGGACCTTTCAAGATCCTAAAAAGAGTTGGTGAACAAGCTTTCAAATTAGAATTACCACCTGAATTGAGTGGTATACATGATACGTTCCATGTATGTTATCTGAAAAGGTACTTTGGAAAGAGTGAACTCATTATTCCATTGAAAGACTTAAAAGTGGAGACCCCGAATAAATTGATAGAAGAACCAGAGGCAATGCTAGAAGTGAGAACCAAAAAGTTGAGGAACAAGGAAATTGACTTAGTTTTGGTCAAATGGAAGCACTCATCAGGTTCAGATTTGGCTTGGGAGACTTTGGAGGAAATGAAGAAAATATACCCAAATTTTACGAATTATGAGGAGATTCCGAGGACGGAATCCTCTTAAGGGGGAGAGGTTGTAAGAACCCACGAAGAAAAAAAAATTTGTAATAAAATGTAAAATAATCATGTGTAATAGTAAAGTGGTGAAAAAGGGAAAATTGGTCTTTTTGCCATGTCTTGGACCTTGGTGTAAAATAATTTGTATTATGGGATAATTATGTAAAAGAATGAAACTTTATGTAATAAGAAGTTGTTTTGGGTGCCAAAATGGAAGAGTTGAAACTGGAGGGGTTAAAATGGAAATATGAGGTTATAAATTGGAAACATCTCCAATTCTCCAGAGATGTGTAGAGAGTTCGAGAGTGAGAGCTGGAGAAAGGTGGAATCAAGGCTTTGGGATCTTGGTTTGTAAGTATTGTTTACTCATGAAATTCTTTTCTTTATGGCTTTCTACTCCAAGCTCTCTGATTTTGAGGATTTCTTAGACTTGTTTCTGACCTTATAGGTCTTAAACCATGTCTTAATGGGTTTAGGAGTTGAAACCTTAGACTCTAATATCATGTTTGGAATTTTTGGATTTTCACTATTTGGATCTGTTCTTAGAAAAATCATATAAAATCGTGTGAGTCTCTATTTTGGGTGTTCTCTATAACTCTAGAATGGTAGTTGAGTATAGTTTTACATCCAGAAGGCCATGGTCTGATTCGAGTGCTAGCTTAGGTGAAAGTTGCAATCTTCACCGGCTGGTCCAGGACTGTCCTGTACAGTGAATACGCGTTTTAAAATTTCATGGTTAAATGTATACAAAGTGTTTGGGGATAAGACCAGTTGGACAAGTTCAATCTAAGTGTCTATTTTCTTCCTACAAAAATCCAGAACCTAATTCGTATCCTATTTTGTGTTTTGGTTACATCTTTGAGGGGTGGTCTAATAGGTGGACGGATATAATCAATCAATTTTGGGGATTTTTATTTTATTCTTGGAAGGTGCAAATGACATGAGGTCAGAGCCTGTAGTCTTGTCTTAGGGTCTTGTTTGTCTAATGTTTTTCCTATAATTTATTGATAAACCCTCCTAGGTTGAAAGTGACAATCTTTGAAATCTGGTCTGGATTTGACATATCTTGATACCCAATCTTGGTAAATTTGTATATAATAGAGGAAAAATAGTTAGTGCATGTGCCATATATCCATGGAAAGCTAAAGACGTGAGCTAGGTGACTGTCTAAAAATATCATTGATTGGTTAAGTTTAAGATGGGCTTAAAGGGGTCATAAACAGACTTTCTGTTTTGGGGTTAAAAGCTGAAAATAAATATAATAAGTGTTTTAATTCTACAAATATATAATTTAGGTAGGGATTAGTTATTATGCCTTATAATAACTTAATATGCCTTATAGGAGTATAAGGTGTGCGGTTTTGAGCTTGGTTGGATTTGCGGAGTTGCCGCACAGATTTCTACATTGCCGACTCGAGGTGAGTAATGTGTAGATTTTTGAGTACATAGCAAATGGGTTTTATACAAAGAAATGAATTTTATATACAATGTTTTAGGAGTCAAATGGTTTTATGGAAATTGAAATGGTTTAATGAAAATGAAAAATGGGTCTGGAAATGGTTTTGTGAAACTGGAAATGATACTATGAAATAGTAAGTACAATGTATACAGAAATGATAAATGAGAAATACAGAGAATTAATAAAGTGATTGAGCCATGTTGATGAGTTGAGAAGTATCCGGATAAAGATCACGGCCTGCTGCGGTAGGGGTGGTCAAAAGACACTACTGGGATGGTACCTCCCGTCGCGAAGTAGTTGTCTAATTGGTACCTTAGTGGATGAATTCGTTTCATGCTGTCAAGTGAGGAGTTATACGGGTGCGTCTCGTATAAACCTACGGGTGCGCTCGCAGGAATGTGCTCACAAATGGAAAGGGGTACCTATGGGTGCGCTCATAGGAATTTAAATGTTTTGGATTGAGAATGAATGAAATATAAGGAAACTGTTTTGGGTCTAAACCCACATTGCTCACGAGACATTATGTCTTACTTATATTTTTTTAAAATGCTATGTACTCAGGTAATCAAGAAAAGAGTTAGAAGAGCGTGGTGTGGGACGGTAGCTTCTGTTGTATAAAGCGTGCAATAAACAGGTTTAAACTATGGTTATGATGCGAACTTGTGATGCCCCGGTTGTAAAAAAAATTAATAATAAATGGTTTGTATGATAAAGTATTTGTAATATAAGTTTGGAAAAAAAAATTGTGTTAAAGTTTGGGGTGTTACAATTTGGTAAATTGTAACACCCCAATTTCACACCATTTTTTTTACAAAGAATTCGTAATATAAAACATTTAATTATAAATATGGGGTATTACTAATTCGCATCATTACCACAATTTAAACATTTTGTTACATACTTTACATAACGAAAACTATCGTCCCACGCCCGACTCTTCTAAGTACTTTCCTGATCACCTGAGTACATAGCATTTTAAAAACATACGTAAGACATATTGTCTCGTGAGCAATATGGGTTTAGACCCAAAATAGTTTTTCATATTTCAATCACTCCAAAATTTCATAATATTTAATTTCCTATGAGCGCACCCATAGGTATTCATTCTTATTTGATAGTACATTCCTACGAGCGCACCCGTGAGTTTTATACGAGACGCACCCGTATAACTCCTCCCTCGATAGCATGAAACGAATTCATCCATCAAGGTACCAATTAGACAACTACTTCGTGACGGGAGGTACCATCCCAGTTGTGTCTTTTGACCACCCCTACCGCAGCAGGCCGTGATCTTTATCCGGATACTTCTCAATATACCAACATGGCTCAATCACTTCATTGGTTCCCTGCATTTCTTGTTTATCTTTTATACACATTATTCATATCATTTCATAATACATTTTCAATTCCATAAAATCATTTTGACTCCCAAAATATTTTCTATAAAACTCATTTTGCTATGTACTCAAAAATCCACATATTACTCACCTCGAGTCGGCAATGCAGAAATCTGTGCGGCAACTCCGCAAATCCAACCAAGCTCAAAACCGCACACTTTATACTCCTATAAGGTATATTAAGTTATTATAAGGCATAATAACTAAGCCCTACCTTAATTATATATTTGTAGAATTAAAACACTTATTATATTTATTTCCAGCTTTTAACCCCAAAACAGAAATTCTGTTTATGACCCTTTTAAGCCCATCTTAAACTTAAACAATCAATGATATTTTAGACAGTCACCAAGCTCATCGCTTTAGCTTTCCAGGGATATAAGGCACATGTACTAACTATTCTTCCTCTATTATATACAAATTGACCAAGATTGGGTATCAAAATATGTCAAATCCAGACCAGATTGCAAAGATTGCCACTTTCAACCTAGGAAGGATCATCAATAAATTCTAGAAAAAACATGGGACAAACAAGACCCTAAGACAAGACTACATGCCCTGAGCTCATGTCATTTTCAATTCTTAAGAATAAACGAAAAATCCCCAAAGTTGACTGATACAATCAGTGCACCCACTGAACCACTCTTTAAAGATGGAACCATAACACAAATTAAACACAGATCTAGGTTCTGATATTTTGTAGGAAGAAACTAGACACATATCATGAACTTTCCCCACAGGTCTTGCCCCGAAAACATTTTTGTACAATTATTTATGAATTTTTAAATACATAATTCATTTTACAAGACAGTCCTTGACCAGCTGGTGAAGATTGCAACTTTCACCTAAGTTAGGACACGAACCAGACCATGGCCTTCTGAATGCCACAACTACACACTTAGGCCTTTCTAGAAAGGTATGGATCATCTCAAATGGTCAAGTACACGATTTTACAGGGATTTTCGAAAACAGGTCTAAAACAGTGAAAAATACGAAAATCCCAAGAATGACATTAGGTTAGAATTTTCAACTCCCAAACCCATTAAGACAATGATTAAGACTTCTAGGGTCTGGAACGAGACCAAAACATTCTAATAACAAAAAGCAAGGGGTGAGATATGATCATTAAAACCATACACCACACAAAACACAAGCAAAACATCCGAACCCAAAAGAAATGAGGCTTGAACTTAAGGATTCAAACTAAGAACACAAAATGATAACTTAACTTGAAATGAGCACCACAATCATCAGAATTGATGAGGAACATCAACAACACCTACACCCACTCACACACCACGATGGGTGTGTGATGATGGTGAGGTTCGGCTAGCATGGAAGCAAGGAAAAGTGAAAAGAAACAAGAAAAAGAAATATATGTATATATGTACCTTAAACCTTTCCAAGCTACAACCCACCACCAAATCCAACCAGCAGCAGCAAGAAAAACGAAAGAGGAGGGTAGAGTTCTCAGCAGCGGCCATGGAAGCGAGGAAGGAGCAAGAGGTAGAGAGATGAAGTCACAGTTTGCTAAGAAAATGAGTTTTAGGGGAAATAAATGATTGATTTCATCAATATGGTGGATTGGTGTCAATGTAAGCTTGGGCTCCTTTCAAGAATATGAATTCACTTTCACACCATTCACTCCCGTACGCAACAACCCAAAACAATTGATTTTCTATGCGAGTTTGACATGTTGGCACAAATAGTCCCTTAACAATACAACACTAATTTTTAACTTACCCCATGACACAATTATCTTTGAACTCAAGTTTATCAAAACGTCATCTTCGCCCCTCTAACTATATTTCTAGATCTATTGTGTTTTAGAAATATTAATTTACTATTAATAATAATATTATTATGCTAAAAATAACTAGTTCGGCAAATACAAACGTTCCGAAAAACAGGGTGTTACAACTCTCCCCCACTTATAAGAATTTCGTCCTCGAAATTCAACTCTAACACTTCTAAACCAAACGCCTCAAGACCCTCATACGACTCCTCGATTTATATACGTTCCTTCTCATCCCAACAAATAGGGTTCCAACACCCTCGCATGTACGACACCTTGTGACGCAACATACCAAGGCTATAGCTGGCAGTTGCCAGCGAAGGCAATTTACAAACAGAGGGAGGTAAGCATGCATCCCAGCTACCCCTCCCCCAAAGTCCAAGATACATCTCAACGTAACGTAATATATCTCATTTCATCTCCGACCACCACTGACCTTCAATCAGATCCTTGCGCATCACAACAACAATTAGTCCACATCCTAGAATCACCTAGGTTATTCTAACTTTCTTCTTTCGATCCGACTAGCAACCACAATAGCTAAACACTCACGCGTAAGGTACTACCTCACTGCACTAGTTAATCACGACATTCAACCCCTGGAAAGCTAAAGAAGTGAGCTAGGTGACTGTCTAAAAATATCATTGATTGGTTAAGTTTAAGATGGGCTTAAAGGGGTCATAAACAGACTTTCTGTTTTAGGGTTAAAAGCTGAAAATAAATATAATAAGTGTTTTAATTCTACAAATATATAATTAAGGCAGGGCTTAGTTATTATGCCTTATAATAACTTAATATACCTTATAGGAGTATAAGGTGTGCGGTTTTAAGCTTGGTTGGATTTGCGGAGTTGCCGCACGGATTTCTACATTGCCGACTCGAGGTGAGTAATGTGTGGATTTTTGAGTACATAGCAAATGGGTTTTATACAAAGAAATGAATTTTATATACAATGTTTTGGGAGTCAAATGGTTTTATAGAAATTGAAATGGTTTAATGAAAATGAAAAATGGGTCTGTGGAACTGGAAATGGTTTTGTGAAACTAGAAATGATACTATGAAATAGTAAGTACAATGTATACAGAAATGATAAATGAGAAATACAGAGAATTAATAAAGTGATTGAGCCATGTTGATGAGTAGATAAGTATCCGGATAAAGATCACAGCCTGCTGCGGTAGGGGTGGTCAAAAGACACTACTGGGATGGTACCTCCCGTCGTGAAGTAGTTGTCTAATTGGTACCTTGGTGTATGAATTCGTTTCATGCTGTCGAGGGAGGAGTTATACGGGTGCGTCTCGTATAAACCTACGGGTGCGCTCATAGGAATGTGCTCACAAATGGAAAGGGGTACCTATGGGTGCGCTCATAGGAATTTAAATGTTTTGGATTGAGAATGAATGACATAGACTTCCATTTGGTGCGACAGGAAGAATCTGAGCATATGAAAGAATTGATTTTTTTGGCTTTTTATGTTGACTTTAGCCTACCCTTTGTTTGGCCGTGAATCACCCTCCCACATACCTCTTTTTCGTTCTCTACTTCTAGCTTTTTCTCCCTCCCATCGTATTTCTTGATGCTGCCCAAATCTTGAAGAAAGAAGTAGCTCATGTGGTGTGTTGTGGTGTGCTCAAGTGATCTAGGAGAAGGTGTGACAAGGTGACTAAGTAGTGTTTCATGTATATTGAAAGGTATCACATCTTGTTCCTTGTTTTCTTCTTCTAACCGTGAACCACCATGCCACTCACCATGTCTCCACCGTGAGATGTGTAAGGGTGTGTGTATGGTGTGGTTCAAGCTATCTTTCTGATTTGTGGATGCTTTAATGGCTTTATCTCTAAGTTTCTTGTTTTGGACATTTGTGTCCTACACTTTTTGTCAAGTTCATAATCTTATGTTGTATGTTGGTGGGTTTTGTATAGCTTTGTGTTGGGTGTGGTTAAATGGGTCATATTCTAATTCTTGGTTTCTGTTGTTGAAATGTATTTGGACTTGTTTCTGACCCTATAGGTCTTAATCCATGTCTTAATGGGTTTTGGAGTTGAAACTCTAGACTCTAATGTCATTTTGGGATTTTCGTATTTCTTCACTGTTTTGGCCTGTTCCTAGAAAATTCATATAAAATTGTGTGTTTGTCCATTTTGGGTGAATCATACCTTTCTGGAAAGGTCTAAGTGTATAGTTTCTTGGTCCAGAAACCCTTAGACTAACTCGGGCCCTAAGTCATGTGAAAGTTGCAATATTCACTGACTGGTGTAGGGCTGTGACGAACAGTAAATTCTGACTTGTAAAATTCATAAGTGATAGTAGGAGAGTCATTTAAGGGCAAGGCTAGTGGGAAACGTTCAATACATGTGTCTTGTTTGTTCACACCAAATATCAGAACCCAAGTCCTTTTGATTCTCATTCTTGGTTAATATATTTGGGGGTAGGTTCTGTAACTGTTTTTGTAATTTGTGGTGACTTGGTGGATTTTTACTTTACAAATGGAACATGCAAATGATCTGAGGTCAGGCCCTGTGACCTTATCTTTGGGTCTAGTTTACCCTTGATTTTTATTGGATTTTATTTTTAATCGTTCCTTGGTTTAATATTGCAAATCTTGTCGTGGGTCTAAAATTCAGTTTTGCTGTCAAGTACTCTTTCGTGGTTTTTGGTCTTGGTTGCGGCATAGAGTTCGTAGCGGGTGTTTGGTCCTATATATGTTTATTAAATATAATTAATAACCTCAATGATGTATTTATAAGGTAAAGAAAGGATATAGACTCGGTACGTGTCGGGTATCGGGAAAATACATGTATACTTATATAATTATAAGTAATAAATGTAAACGTTAATTCGTTCTAAGCAGTACCATGTGGAATGTAGGTTCGGGAAAGAAGAAGAGTTCTTGAGTATCACGTGCTTGTGTGTGCGACCTACTTCTACGTATCAGGTGAGTAATGTGTGGATTTTTGAGTACATAGCAAAAATGGGTTTTATACAAAGAAAGGAATTTTATATACAATGTTTTGGGAGTCAAAATGGTTTTATGAAAATTGAAATGGTTTAATGGAAATGGAAATGGAAATGGCTTTATGGAATCGGAAATGGTTTTGTGAAATTGGAAATGATACTTTGAAATAGTAAGTATAATGTATACAAGAGATAAATGAGAAATACAAGGAATTAATAAAGTGATTGAGTTATGTTGATGAGTTGAGAAGTATCTGGATAAATATCACGGCCTGCTGCGGTAGGGGTGGTCAAAAGACACTACTGGGATGGTACCTCCCGTCGCGAAGTAGTTGTCTAATTGGTACCTTGATGGATGAATTCGTTTCATGCTATCGAGGGAGGAGTTATACGGGTGCGTCTCGTATAAAACCCACGGGTGCGCTCGTAGGAATATACTATCAAATAAGAATGAATACCTATGGGTGCGCTCATAGAAAATTAAATATTATGAAATTTTGGAGTGATTGAAATATGAAAAACTATTTTGAGTCTAAACCCATATTGCTTACGAGACAATATGTCTTACGTATGTTTTTAAAATGCTATGTACTCAGGTGATCAGGAAAGGACTTAGAAGAGTCGGGCGTGGGACGATAGTTTTCGTTATGTAAAGTATGTAACAAAATGTTTAAATTGTGGTAATGATGCGGATTAGTAATACCCCATATTTATAATTAAATGTTTTATATTATGAATTCTTTGTAAAAGAAATGGTGTGAAATTGGGGTGTTACAAGATGGATCTTAGGAGGTGCTTTCGGAAGTGGAGATTAAAAATGGAGCTCAATTGAAGTCATCTTATGATGTTAGTGCTTAAATAATTAAATGAACTACATGAAGGTAACAAACTCCACCTATCTTCATAAGTTTTCTCTTCTAGGTTAGGAGTTCTCACAAAACTGGATTCCATGGTGATTTATGATGTAGGTAGAATTTTTATTAGGATTCTAGGTTAGGAGTTCTCATGATGTTGCATTAATTCAAGTTTATGAGGTTGTTTTGGATCTCATAAACCCTAGATTATTAAATGACAAATTAAAGAATTAGGAAGGAAAATTGAATGATATTCTAGCTTAGATTTGTGGGTTTAAATCTCAAATTAGGCTGATGAGCTTAAATCATAAGACTAGTGAGTAGTGACTCAAATTTGATCAAATTAAAATTTTCAGGATTGGATTTGAATTTATAAGCCTTTATTGGTGTTTAGAATCTAAATTAGATAAATCTTGGAATCAGGTCATTATATTTAAATATATTGATATTAACCAAACTTAGAACCATCAATATGAGTTATATTTGTTAGGAATGGTTGGTGAAGATTTTTCAATGGTTGGTGAAGGTTGGTGAGTCAAAGAGAAGTTTACATTTGTTACTCTTCTCAAGCCTACTTCTTTTGATTTCACATTCCTTTGTTCACATTACCATCTCATGTATATATACAGGTGGTAAGGCTTGTTAGAAAGATGCACCACAACACACAATACATGTAAAGGATTGAGTGTGTATCTCTTGTAATCTCCTCAGTCAAATAAAATCTAGTTGTTGCCCGTGGATGTAGGATTGACACCGAATCCGAACCACGTAAAATCCTTGTGTTATCTTTTGCTTTATTTTCGTGAGTTTGTGTGTGTGACAGTGTGTTTCCGCTGCGTGTACCCGGTCCGATTCCTAACAACTGGTATCAGAGCATTGGGTTTCGGAGGAGGTCTCGGTTTTAGAAATTAGAGTATGCTCTGTGGTTGCAGTTTTGTCTGATCTTCCACATCAGAAACTAATTTCTATTAATCGTATTAAAGGTATCTCGGTACTTTGAAGGGTACTGTTCTGTCACATAAAAGTACTATAAAATATTTGTCTCTTGTTTGTCGTAATGGCTGAAGACAATGTTGTAATCGAGAAGTTCAACAGTTCTGACTTTAGCTGGTGGAAAATGCAATTAGAAGCATTGCTATGTCAGAAAGATTTGGACGTGGTACTTGGAGAAAAACCGGAGAAAATGGAAAAAGCTGCTGAAGATGCGTGGAACTCAAAGGACAAGAAAGCTAAGGCGGTTATTACGTTGTCGTTGGAAAGGAGCGTTGCTTTCAACATCATTAAGGAAACCACGGCGCGTGGTATGATGGATGCTCTGACGAACATGTATGAGAAACCGTCGGCGGCTAACAAGGTGTTCTTGATGAGGGAGCTGTTCACTACAAGGATGAATGAGGAAGGCTCAGTTACTGTTCACATTAACAATCTAAATTCAATTCTGTCCAGATTGTCATCTGTGGGAATTAAATTTGATAACGAGACTCAAGCTTCACTGCTACTAGCTTCACTACCTGATAGCTGGTCTGGAACAGTAACCGCTGTTACAAGTTCAGTGGGGACCAGTGGTATGACTTTTGAAGGGGTTAGAGATTTGGTTCTTGGCGAGGATGTCAGACGCAAGAATCAAGGTGGATCTTCTTCTTCTTCTGAGTTATTAAATATCAGAAGAGGTAGAGGGAATAGCAGGAATAGTGGGAGCAGTGGGAGTCGGGGAAGAAGTTAGTCTAGAACTTGGAAAAATGTGAAGTGCTGGAACTGCCAAGAGGTGGGACATGTTAAGAGTCAATGTCCAAAGAAAGAATTGAACATTGCTGGTGCTGAGAGTGTGTCTGAGGATGATGCACTGATACTAAGTATGGAAAGTTCTGTAGACTCTTGGGTCATGGATTCAGGGGCTTCGTTTCACGCCATGGACAACGGAGAAACGATGGTGAATCTAAAAGAAGGAGATTTTGGGAAGGTACGTTAGCAAATGACGAGATGCTTCAAGTAACGGGCATAGGAGATATTGATCTGGTTACTTCATTAGGAACTACATGGAACCTGAAGAATGTCCGGGTGATTCCGGAGCTGAAGAAGAAATTAATTTCTGTTGGTCAGCTGGATAAACAAGGACTGGAAGTAAGGTTTGGTGGTGGTAAATGGAGGGTGGTCAATGGTAATTCGGTGATTGCTCAAGGTATGAAGCGTGGGTCATTGTATATGGTTGAGGTACCTGCTAAGGGAAGTATGATCGTCCCCATTAAGCATGACAAAATCTGGTTCGCTAAATCTAGTGCTAAGAGAGTTAATTTTGCAAACATGAATTCTGGAGCCAAGGGGATGTTAGCTGAACGAGTCGGAAAGTCTAAACCATTCAGGGGATTTTGTGACTGTGGGAGCACAGGGTGTGTTCCGGGTACAGTTACAAAGAGCCGTTGGGTTTTGAAGACTAAGACTGAAAAATTCTCTCCTGTTGGAAGTTTGCAAAGTTTGGAGAGTGTTAGTGGTCCTCGGTGTATCTCTGGAGCTGGTGGAGTGTCCAAACCGGTTGAGACAGAGGATGAGTCAGTGGTGGGATTAGCCACGGCTGAGTTGAAGCTAGTGGGAGTTTCAACTTGCCCTTCTAGTACTTGAAGATGAGGGGCGGCTACAACTAAGGGAATTTGACTGAGTCTTAGCTTGTTCTTGGGAACTGGAAGCTTGGAAGACTTGTTATGTTAGGAGATTAATGAGAGATGTTCAAAATCTTCAAGTGGGAGATTGTTAGGAATGGTTGGTGAAGATTTTTCAATGGTTGGTGAAGGTTGGTGAGTCAAAGAGAAGTTTACATTTGTTACTTTTCTCAAGCCTACTTCTTTTGATTTCACATTCCTTTGTTCACATTACCATCTCATGTATATATATGTAGGTGGTAAGGCTTGTTAGAAAGATGCACCACAACACACAATACATGTAAAGGATTGAGTGTGTATCTCTTGTAATCTCCTCAGTCAAATAAAATCTAGTTGTTGCCCGTGGATGTAGGATTGACACCGAATCCGAACCACGTAAAATCCTTGTGTTATCTTTTGCTTTATTTTCGTGAGTTTGTGTGTGTGACAGTGTGTTTCCGCTGCGTGTACCCGGTCCGATTCCTAACAATATTAATGAATGCTAAGTTCAGTTTTGATGATTAGTCCCTAATATGGAGTAAAGGAAATGTTAACTAGTTGAAATGGAAATCAAACGGATCTTCTTTCATTTAGTTAATTACTAACTGAAAGTTTATAATCAAGTTAAGTTACATTTAGAATGTGGGTTCATGCTCTATAATATCATTTAATTATGAAATACAATACTTGTGGTTAAATTTAGATGAAATGAAAGTAAAAAAAACTCTTAGTTAAACTCTTATTATCATATTTAGTTAAGCTTTAGATGATAAATATTGATAAGTTAGGTTAGAGTAATTTCTTAGATTTTATTCCATCCATAAAAGTCACTAAAAGTGGTATTGAAGCGCTAGGTTCAGATTCCTAAAGTATGGTACCCTTTTGAATTAAAATTCGTGAATTTAGAGTCTCAAAGGAAAACACAACTGTTTTTATGGCATTAAAAGCATGATGTGTGCTTTAGTCTGTGAAGAACACTAAAATGTCGGTTTTGTTCTAAATTTCGATCTGTTTGACATTTTGTCACCTTCATTACGCTTCCAATGACTTAGGGAATACATTCAATGATAAAGTGGGATTTCATGTATTATATTTTAATTGGCTAATTAATATCGAGCTAATTAGTAAGTAACTACTTAAATACACTTTTATTTTAGGTGACCACTAAGCACTCAAACCCCACTTGAAGTAAATATGAGTATATATCTTAGTTGAAGTGAGTTCATTGTTAAGGCTGGAGGGAGTGGCCTCGCCAAACCCTCGCCAAACTCTCGCTGAAGCCTCGCCAAACTCTCGCCAAAATTCTCGCTGAAGCCTCGCCAAACCACACCGCCACCCTCGCCTTCGCCTTCGCCGATGGATTCCTCGCCAATATATCGACGAACTCGCCAAACCAGCTGTTTAGCGAGGGGGATGGCTCGCCGACCACTCCCCCCAGCCTAAGAAAACACGTCCCTAACTTTATGTTGTACTTTGAAATTTTCTTATTTGAATTACTATGTGCTCAAACGATGTGAAATATTATAAATAATAATTGTGCATTCATGAAATGAATTTTGTAAAACGTTTCAAAATTAGGGATAAAGTTTTTGAAATTTGAGTTTTGAACTTGACCATATGCATCCCCTTAGGATGAGTTGAGACTTGGGTACCCAAAACATAAAATGAGGTTTGTGATGCCTCTATAGCCTCATTTGCACAAGGGATTTGTTACCCCTTGTAAGGTACTTTTGTGATGGCTCACATGTACCTGATTTGGTAAGGAGAACAATGTTAAGTGTGCTTTGTGCTAACTCTATACGAGCATAATGGAGAGCATTGGGTGAGATTTATGAGGATCAGACTTTAAGATTCAAATATGTTTTTGGAAGTAAAATCATGTTGCATTTTATTTGCTTTGAAGTTGATAATTTAACCTTGATGAGTTTCAGTAATGTTTTTGCAAAGTTTTTTTATCTTTGAAATGCTTCTTTCCCCAAATATGAATTGTAAAAACATTTGATGTTTTGTTTTATACAAGTTTTTGATGTTTTGTTTTCCTTATACCGAATAATGTTTAACCCCAATAATGCTCGGTAGGCTTTCCAAGCCTAAACTATGTATTTTGAAATGTATTCAGATTGGTGTGCATGATGCAGTGCAGTGCAGTTTAGAGTCAAAATCGCAAACCATACCACATGTGTAAATTTAGTTTTTCTGAAACCGCAAACTCCACTGCGAAGGTTCTAAACCGCGTTATGGGGTGCAGTTTGATACGAACAGTTTGTGCGGGGGTTGTTGAGCATGGAGTGTTTTTGCGTTTTTGTGGCTATATCTGATAGGTATGCCTTAATTCATATGGTTTGATACTTGCGTCTATGCAATTTGGATTTTGATGATTCAATACTATTAAACCATATACTATAGTTTTTGAACCTCGACTTTGTAACTTTAAACTGCAAACCGTAATGCGAAGGTTCAAAATCGCATTATGCGGCTGTGTGGGTAGTTTGTGCGGTTTGGTGCACACCCCTAAGATTAGGTGCTTTAACGACCTAAGATGGATTTATTTTTGATATTTGAAATAATATTGAATTTAAGATGCATGTAAAGTTGTTTACCTTATATTCTTCTCTTGAATATTTTGTTACACCACTATCTGTATTGCTATTTTAAACATTTTTAAATGTAAGGCTTTGACTGTTTGCGACCATTTTTTGAAAGTTGTTTTCTTAAACAATCCCTTTTTATAAAAAGTGTTCTAAATGACTATTTCAAATAGCCTATATGAGGGGTGTTTCACATACACCAATCACTATGCACCTGTCCTCCATATTCTTAGGTACCTTAAGGAGTAATATTGTGTTTCATGAGCATCATTTTTTGCCTGAGTTTTCTCTGATTTTTAAAGCTTTCTTAGATGAAGCTTGAGATGGTGACTTGCTTGAAAGGTGGTCTTCTAATAATTATTGTTTCTTTCTTAGGGATTCTCTCGTATTCTGGAGAAGTAACAAACAAATTTTGACAACTTGCACAACTAAGAAAGCTGAATATCGATCTCTAGCTTATACAACTCAAGAATTAGTTTGACTTTTTAGCTTACATGGGGGCACCTCAACCCCTTCCTACATCACCCTGATGTCACGAGAACATGATGTATATTAAGATTGATTGTCACTTTGGTTGCCAACACGTTGTTGATAGAACGGTTTGTTTTCTCCCGATATCTATGACTGATTAGCCTATATATACATATTTTTACCAAGGCACACTTGCCAAGTCGTTTTCAGTTCATTCTCTGCAAAATCAAGTTGGATCACGGTCTTAGCGCATGTTTAGATATTTTTGTGTTGTTCGGGTTACTTTTGTCCTTATCCGTAGTTAGAGTAGTTTCCGCATTTTACTCCTGGTTATCTAGGTTAATATGTATTGTAAAGTTCATTAGCTATTACGTTTTTCTATGGTAACATATCCCTTGTTAGCATATCAATCGAATACCGATTATAATTGCTTATAGGTATTATTATTAGTCTTGCATCACTGACCAAATTAAGCGAAAACCTATGTGTTATGTGTTGTACTTTTAGGATCCACCGGAAGGGACAATGTCAAACGAGTGATAAAAAATGTCAAACAGTAGGTGCACATAAGATACATGAGGCTGGTTCATTGACTATTTTTGTGGACTATGATTATACGATGACAAATATCCATGTTTTGCTGTATAATAGTGATAATATGACATCAAGATTTAAAATTTGGTAAATCGAGTTTAAATTGGACTGATGTATTAGTTTTGTTTAAGGCTTTAGCTGTTGAACGGTAATTTCACGATTGTTGAATTAAGTTGATATTGATAATTCTCATAAATATTTATATTATATTTCAAAACTTTTAGATCGTTGTAACTATTAAATTGAGATATTAGAATATAATACGAACCGTAACCTAATATAAAAAGAGAGATTTGAACCAAGTCGGCAAGATTATCTCGTATAGGCCCATTAAGATTGCTATCTTCATTCCAAGGTCCAATATATATTCAATAGCTTTTATAGGTTTCGTACCTTTTGGTCGATATAATTATTCCATTTATAGTCATGAGTATGAAAAGATAGTTTCAACTGATCCATTATAAAAAAACAGCTAAGAATTTTTGACATAACCGAAAGCTAAATTGTAGAATGTTGATATAACGAAAAGAATAAAATAAATATTCATTAATATCCACATACATAAAACTCGTACAAACTTTCAAGAAAAGCTTTAAAAAATTTAGAAAGTTTTATATCATTAATATTCATTAATATATAGGTAACGCGTTTATTTATGATTAATGTATAAATGATAGCTGTATACAGATAATTAGTCAAAACCAGTTTGAGCACCAAAAAGCTGCAAAAAAAATCAAGATTTACGCGTCCACTATAACAAAACAAATCCACCAAAAACAAAGTACAAAAACCTCGTTTTCTTTCTTAAAATTTACAATTCACTATTTTTATCCAAGTCTCTTCATGTTCTTATTAAATCTTAATGCCATCTTACATAAACAAATTACACGTACTGACACACACAAACAGTCGGTGGGAGCTCTTCTTACATCTACCATCTTACTCTCTCCCACGTTCTAAATTATTATAATCTTTGAATTCTTGAATCTTGATTATGTCCATAATGGAAGGAAGATTCAATCTTCCCATTACTCAGTCACTTCTTTTTTGATTCAAAAACAAACAACGCTCTCCAACAAATCTCAATCTCTAAAACCCCTTTTCAAGAAATTGGGGTTTGAACAATTGTCAAGATTTTCCCCAAAGTATGGGTCAAGATGGGTTCACTGCTCAAAAGAGAGGGACTTCCACGCTACCTACCTCCGCCGCCCCCAACGGCGGTTCCCGGAGCAGCCGATCTCTCCTCCGCGGCGGCGGCGGCAACCGTCAGATCCATAAAACGTTGAACAACATCAAGATCACAATCCTTTGTGGTTTAGTTACAATTCTTGTTCTTCGTGGTACCATTGGTTTTGGCTCTCTTTCTTCCGATAATGACCTAGAAAACCAAGCAATTATCGAAGAAACTAACCGGATCCTGGCTGAGATCCGATCCGATAAAGATCCGGATGACCCAGAAGAGAATCTAGATCAAACTACAATCAATCTTAACGATACTTACTCTCTCGGCGCAAAGATCTCGAACTGGGATGAAGAACGAAGTCTGTGGCTCAGTCGAAATCAAGATTTTCCGAATACTATTAACGGTAAAGCTCGAATCTTGCTTGTTACTGGGTCTCCACCTAGTCCGTGTGATAACGCGATTGGTGATCATTATTTGTTGAAATCAATCAAGAACAAAATCGATTACTGTAGGATTCACGGGATCGAAATTGTGTATAATATGGCTCATTTGGACAAAGAGCTTGCTGGGTATTGGGCGAAACTGCCATTGATTCGCAGGTTGATGCTGTCGCATCCAGAAGTCGAGTGGATTTGGTGGATGGACAGTGACGCATTGTTCACCGACATGGTTTTCGAGCTTCCATTATCCAAATACAAAGATCATAACATGGTCATCCATGGCTACCCAGATTTGCTATTCAATCAAAAATCCTGGATCGCTCTCAACACCGGAAGCTTTTTATTCAGAAATTGCCAGTGGTCGTTGGATTTACTCGATGAATGGGCACCAATGGGGCCTAAAGGACCTGTTCGTGAAGAAGCTGGGAAGATTCTAACCGCTAATTTGAAAGGTCGGCCTGCTTTTGAAGCTGACGATCAATCTGCTTTAATATACTTACTGATTACAAAAACCGAATGGATGAATAAAGTTTTTGTTGAAAACTCTTTCTTTCTTCATGGGTATTGGGCTGGATTAGTTGATCGATATGAAGAAATGATGGAGAAATATCATCCTGGATTGGGCGATGAAAGATGGCCATTTGTGACACATTTTGTCGGGTGTAAACCTTGTGGGAGTTATGGTGATTACCCAGTTCAAAGGTGTTTGAGTAGCATGGAAAGAGCGTTTAATTTTGCAGATAATCAAGTGCTAAAGCTGTACGGATTCAGACACAGGGGACTTTTGAGCCCTAAAATTAAGAGGATCAGAAACGAAACTGTGACTCCATTGGAGTATGTAGATCAGTTTGATATTCGACATTCATCAGCTCAAGTGACTACCAATTGAAAAATCATCAGGTGATAATTGATAATGTCGTAGTGTTCTTGTTATGGGTTTTTTGAGTTTTGAAAAAGTTTATAGTTTAATTTATTACTACTGTATTTGATTTGGTTCAAAACAATGTAGAATTCTTTTGTTAAATTTTACTATGAAAAGCTTCTATAGTTGGAGTAATCCAATCAAGAAATTATAATTCTATTCGTTTCTTTCTTGTTTTTGTTCAAAAACATGCTTATTATATTGTGGAGTGTTTTGTCATACTTTGGACAATGTACATTAGGCAAAAATTGCATGTTTGAATATCATATGTGAATGGCTTCGTGGTTTGATAAAAAGGAATACAATTTATGGTTGGTGATAGTGTTGTGTTGACCCTTTTAATCCATGTCCATGTGGATGTAATCATGATCTAAGATTTTGATCTGAATTACAAGAATCTTTTAGTAAATCGCATCTATGGTTGAGTTGATCTAATGATGATTATGACATGTACTGGATCAGATCCGTTTATTAGTGATCTTTCTTCTATTAATTTTAATTTTCACGGCCTTACTGGATCAGATCCGTTTATTAGTGATCTTTCTTCTATTAATTTTAATTTTCACGGCCTTTAAGGATGGAAACATTTCTGCAAAAACATGTGCAACTAAAACGTACTTGTGCTTGTGTTTTTACAAATCAAAGTCATGCATAGGACAAATACTATGGTAGTTAATTTGTCGGGAAAAGAATCGTTTGCCACAACATAAAGTTCCGTTGATGAAGAACGAAAATAATATTAAATGTAGAAGCAGTCGAGGTATATATATTTTAGAGGGATCTTTTTGCAGGAACGCTCTTGTGGGGGTGTTCGAAACTGGTATCACCTGAAATTTTAGAGGGATCTTTTTGCAGGAACGCTCTTGTGGACTCCACATTGGGGTTGAGCTCAAGGATAGACTCGGATGGTAAAGTCGGAATGAGATCTGTAGAAAAATAGAGAGAGAGAGAGAGAGAGAGAGAGAGAGAGAGAGAGAGAGAGAGAGTAAGGCTGGTGGGTGTACCAGCACCATACCGTGTGGGGAGGTCGGGTCAAGTGGAAACTGCATGGGTGTGGTAATACCACACCGCAGGGTGCAGTGAACCACGGTGGAACCCTCCATGTTGTGAAAAACCATCCGCACAAAATCAACCACATGATAATAGCTCAAACACACCTATGAGGAACGTTTTGGTTTCAAGCCTACAACACCATTCTACCGCCACAATTAGACGCCCCTCTCTATTCAACCAACCAATTTCATTTTCGACTGTGTTATCCGATGCCAAATCTAACCTCAAACCTTTTCACTAAATTCACGCCTCTTCCCGAATATCTTCCAGACACCTGAGCCGAAAGTCGAATGTGTTCCTGAAACCCAACCCCTAGCCGAAACATTTTAACCACAAAATATAGGCAAGACACCCTCCCAATTGTCGACAACGTATGAAGTAGTCATGTTGACCAGTTTGTGTTTATGGGTCGACATATCGGAGGACTTAAATGTCTGAAATTCTCAAGCGATGCAACATTTAGGGATGCGCGTTATGAAGTGTTTTCTCAACAAAATGGGCTGTGACGATTGTCATACAAAACATCAATTGACAACCAAGTATCAAGATTGTAGATGTTTTATAGTGGATAAAAGATCTAACAGGAATGATGACAAATATTCTACACCATGCTTTCTGCATGTGTTGTATGATATGACTGGGCACATGACCATGCTGGTTAGAACATCTTTTTGCTTCTGTATGCCGTCCATGTCAAACCTTGAATTCATTACCAAGGACTTTTGTAGACTATCAGTGTGAACTTGTGCTTGGGTTGTGAACCTGCTTCACCTAGAACTCTTGGCCTACTCATTGGTTGTGAAACTTTCCAGACTGCTGCTCTGTCGGAAGTATGACTCCTTTGGACAGCTGATCCTCTCAGACTTTGGGTCCCTTCGGACTTGCCTAACCTAATCCTTTCGAACTGCATGACTTGCTTCAGATTCGGATCCACTCTGGACACACCATTGGACTCCGCACCTCAACAACTTTTCCAAAGTTTATCATACAAAGAGATCTTCCATTCAATCACTTTGACAAGCCACGGCGTACATAATTTATTCGAATGAAGCTTTAACCACGTTATAACCCGGTAAAAAGTACTAACCTTAGCCGAAATGCAATATACTATTGGTCCGAAGCAAAAATGAAATAAATCAAAGCATTTGAGAACTATAATTATGGAAAAAGTGACCCTATTCAATAATTAGCGGGTTGAGTTGAGAATTTCAGCCTATGTAATTAAATAGGTCAACACATTTAACCCGTTTAATTAAATATGCGAGGTTAGGGTTGGAAAATTTTATCCTATTTGACCCCTCAACCTATTTAAGAATTATATTTAATTTAATATTATATTTATTAAATATTAATATTTAATAATTAATATTTTAATTAGTTTTATCTTCTTATTTTTTATTGTATATTTCCAGATTAGAACAATTATTGGAGTTTGTAACTTTTTCTAATTTCATTTGAACAATTATTGCAGTATCTTACATATATTTGTAAGTTTTCTTCGCTTGCATTATGATTTCTTAAAAATAAGATCTTGAGCAACACAAGCATATAAACAATTGACCATCATAATCTTCCATGGATTTGTGTTCATCAATTTCAAGCAACAATAAGACTACCACTGTGGTTATCGAATTGTTTACCTTTCTTGGTGTGTTCTTGAGATGTGATTGGATGATCTTGAGAGCCCAAAGTAGAACTTCTCTATTGTTTCACACCGCAATATGACAATCCATGCTAATAGCTTGAGAGTCTCCTTCTTTGCTTTGCTAATGTCTACCACAAGAAAAAGAAACCAATGTGCAAGATAAAACCCTAGTTAAGGTTTCTAGATTGCGTATATGGAGAGAGAGAGAGAGAGAGAGAGAGAGAGAGAGAGAGAGAGAGAGAGAGAGAGAGAGAGAGAGAGAGAGAGAGAGAGAGGAATCTACTTTGGACGATAAATGAAACCTTATATAGGCATTCCATAATTTTACTTGATCACCAAGAAACCTAATTTGAATAATAACATAATTATCCATTAGATAAATAGACAAGTATATAGTCATTAATCAAACATGACAAATTTCAAATCAAACATTTCTCTTTTATAGTTTCTAATTAAATCACCAAACTATTGATGAACAACAAACTAATACCCATAGTTATTTCTTCTGCTATTTTAGATTATACATTGTGTGCAACCTAATTGGACTATGTATTATATGTAGTGTCACCAACTTTTTGTGTCATTTGGCATATCCCCAACAGACTCCCATTTGCACATGACACATAAACTGTATAGCAACATTCCCAAAACATCATAGCATATGTCATCCAAGTCTGAAATCAAGACCAGAAGGTAAAAATCAGTCCTACAAGTAAGTGATCAAAGTCACTTTGTTCTAGATATCCATATTATTATCAAACATGAAACGCCGTTAATCTCAAATGTTTATTATTTTGTTTCTCAATATAGATCTGTGATGATCACAAAACATAATACAAAACTTGTACAATGTCAATCCCGTTTGAGCACGACCATGCATATAGTATCAATCCCGAATTCTATCATGGGTCAGAAGGAACAAATAAACATCAATTACACAGACCTCACCCACTCAGCATGCCATACCTGAACCCTGTATGGCTGCTAGTTATGGACAACATTGGAAAACGCCAAAGTATAACATACTACAAGTCAATAATCTTATGTATCTCTATTTTAAGGACATAAGATATACCATCTTAAAAATTTCTTGTGATGTGATCCATGAAGCAATCACTAAGTGCGGGTTGATCCAATACTTGATCTCAATCAAGTACACGTGAGTGCTAATTGCATCTACATGTTATATCCATCTCTATGTATACTAAACTAACACCTCACGTTAGTCTTGTTTTGCTACTTCCTTACAAGAACGACCGACTGTAGGGATTCTGATTAAACTATTATCTAAGGAAGTCAATAACTATGAAAATAGAACACATACTGCACTAATTAATGAATATAATTGTTCCCAATGTATATTATGATCTTCGCATAATAATCACTATATAAGATAAAGTTTATATAGATAATTTCCAAGACTTCAATTTTAACTAAAATGAATACACTTAATCGAATTTTTTTGCATATCTAATGACTATAGAGATTCTGAAGAAACTGATATCCAGGGAAGTTAACAAACATGCAAATGGAACACACTATTGCACAAATGAATATAATTGTTTCCAACATATATTATGATCTCCGCATAATAATCATTATATAAGATAAAGTTTCTACCGTATAAGTTCCAAAATTTCAATTTTAACTAAAATGAATTCACTAAATCTTATTTGTTTGCAAACCTAATACCTATAGACCTAGTATGAGTATCATGCTTGATTTGCGGTAAGGCTTAATGAATGGATTAACCAAATGGACATCCAATACAACACTACTAACGATATTCTCCATTTAATAAGAGGTTAGATCTTGGCTAATAACATGATTCATCTGTATTAGGTTAGAAAGCTTGACTAAGAACATGATTCTCCATTTAAACGATATTCACCTCAGTTCTCATTTTTACTTCCAAACTTCATGTTGCACCCCGTCTTTCTCTTGCGGGGGCATATCAAACGTAGCATATTCAAACCAAAGCCTCAATGTTTTATGACGTACATGGACCATAAGTCCTAGGGTTTAGTGTATTTCATGTCTATATGTATACATATAATGTATCCTTTATATTCATTTAATAATATACAAAGTGAAGAGACTTACCAACTCTAATATAAAGAACACGACAAACACACAAACACATGCAATGAAAAATAAATAACACAAGGGATTTACATGGTTCACATGATTAGAGTGATCGACTAATCTACAGATGGATTTTGAGAGAGATTTTATTAGCATACCCGTCAAACCCATGGTTTTCTACTTAGCGTAGCCGTAAAAAATATCTATTCAAAAATGAAGGTTGACCTTAATTTGCTTCTAACTAGGGACTAGTAGCCTAACATGTCAACATTAGTTGCCCTACAAAATACTCTACAGTTTGTATCAAGCATCACAATGATCTAACCGAGCACTGTAGTGATCTCATCGAGCACTGTAGTTGTGATGTTCATGGGATGGGAGCCCATGCTTAGTGTCCATAGCGACAATGTTGTCAAAAGGAATACTAGTCTCCACAACTAAACAAAATGTTATCTGAGTGGTTTTGGGTGGTGATACCCTCATACCTCAATTTGTTTATAAAGAAACAACATTTCGTTTTTCGATGCATGGTTTCAAGCAATTTTGGTTTGTAAATAACTGTTGGAGAGCGTAAAAATGGAAACATATCAAGTATAAGTTGGCATCTTACATGTCTTGTTTATTCAGTTGAAAGACAGTTAAGGTTATCTGATGCGGTTCTCAAAGTGAAGGTGGTCACCTCATCACCATGTTCATACCATATTAGCTCCACATGAGACGTGGTGGTGTTTACCGGTGTGAAGAAGTGAAGGAGAAAGAGTTGAAGAAGAAAGAAGATAAAATGAAGAAGGAAGAGGTGTGGTCATGCTTGAAGGGGGTCACGAGGCTCCATGCCACATCAACTCCATGGGAGAGGGGGCCAGTGTTCACGTACGTGAAAGCCTTTTACATTAGCATCACGCTGCTCACGTGAGAACTATACCCGATAGTCTAATCGTTATAGGTTTGGTGGTTGTAGGCCAGTCTATGATGTAATATATAAGTATACATTCAAAATATTTCATAACTTTTTGAACTTGTAGAGCACAATAAACATCAAAATATAAATTGATGATTAATATAACAAGAAAAAATGAACTTGAACATCGAAATATTGTATTTCACAAAAAACACCTAAAAAGAATCTCTCTCAAGTTTGTGGGACGGTGGGCACCGTTTTTCCGAATGTTGAAAGGATTAAATGTAGTATAAAGTATACATTTCAACGACAAAAGTTACAAGTAATTAAGAAAGTGAGCCTTTGATTATGCAAAATTTAGATAAGTCAACTTTCAGAAAATCTAGATTAACCAATTTATGTTGCAAATTATTAGATAATTAAACATATCCCGATCCTTCCACAAGAAATAGGGGATGGAATTGTGATAGCAAGCTGTAGACGCGCTTTGGACTTTATTGCAATGATTTGGTCGTTGGTTAATACATTAGATTTATTTAAACATAACTTCCTTCAAATAAGCCACCTTCTATGCAACATTTCCCTTTTTCATTCGATCGAAATCCTAAATCGACCAGTTTATAATGAAAATTTCTACTTATTATTATTATTATTTTTTTGGAACAGCAGGCTACTTTTTCAACTTATCATTATTGTCTAATTACAATTAATTTAGGTTACATAATCATTTATAAAACGTCAAACAATGCCCCTTATGTACCATCCAAATGTTAAGGCCACACCCATAATGCACGATCCTTGTGTTGGTCATGGTAAATGGTTTAAACTTTAACAATTAAGATAACACGGTTATAAGAGAAAAAAAAAAACTGGCTGAAAATTCCATTTGTAATTTATAAACGAACACTTGAATCAATATTATAGAAAACAATTGTCCATTAGACAAAAGTCTTGTGATGACAGATTGACACAACGAAAAACACACTACAAGAGTGCACGTCTTTAACCCTACTCAACATGCTCCCCAACACCTTCGTTTCTTCAACCCTCATCGTTTAATCCTACTGTTCCTCCCCCATATTCCACCACCACCGTCGCCGCCATGGGAGGAGGACACAAGCTAACGACATACTTCCTCACCTTACTATTCATCATCTTCTACTCTCATTTTATCAATGCCCGATTCACTCCTTCTGATAACTACCTTATCGACTGTGGATCACCTCAAAACACGATCCTTAATGACGGCCGGACGTTCAAATCGGACCCTCAATCGGTTTCCTTCTTATCCACCGACCAAAATATATTTGCCACCTCAAACTCCGTTCCGGAAAACGAAACGCTCCCTCTATACCGAACTGCAAGAATCTTCGACAGCGAATCCGTTTACAAGTTTCTCGTCTTTCAACCCGGCCGCCATTTCCTCCGCCTCTACTTCCACCCTCTCCACCACCCGTCGTATAATCTCACGACGGCAGTTTTCACCGTGAAAACCGAAGATCTAGTTTTTCTGCATGATTTCTCAGCCACTGAGAATTCTGGTTCACATTTCAAAGAGTACCTCATTAACGTCACTTCCGATTATTTCTCACTTGTTTTCTCGCCGTTGAAGAAATCTTTTGCTTTCGTGAATGCTATCGAGTTTGTTTCGGCTCCAGATGAGCTGGTTCCTGATTCGGCTACTGTTCTCTCTCCTCCCGGAGTTTTTAACGGAGTTTCAGGTTACGACCTTCAGATTCTGCATAGAGTTAACGTCGGAGGGCCAATGGTTAGTCCAGCAAATGACAGTTTGTCGAGAACATGGATGAGTGATAGTAACGGATACATGATATTTCCAAAAGGGGACAAAGTTGTGTCTGTGGATCCGAGTACAATCACTTATCCGGTGGGAGGAGCCACCCCTGTAATTGCTCCACACCAGGTTTACTCCTCAGCGGCTTCAATGGAGGATCCCGGAGTCTCCAATTCAAATTTCAACCTCACTTGGGAGATGAATGTAGATGCCGGGTTCAGTTACTTGATCAGGCTGCACTTTTGTGATATCGTGAGCACCAGTTTGAACAATCTCTACTTCAATGTGTATGTCAATGGCATGATGGGCGTCTCAGGGCTAGACTTGTCGACAATCACTTCAAACCTTGCTGTTCCTTACTACAAAGATTTTGTGATCAATGCGACAGCCGTCTCCGATGGCTTGATACGGGTCCAGGTTGGACCGTCTGATCTTGAATCTGCAATTCCTAACGCCATACTAAACGGCTTGGAGATCATGAAAATGAGAAATTCTGCAGGGAGCTTAGATGGGTTGTTCTCATCTGGCAGCAATAGTCATGGTGTGTCACACACCAAGACTATTGCTGAGGCAATTGGTGTTGCTGCAGCAACTATTGCGCTTTTGGTCCTAATAATTAGCCTGATACGGAACAAGATCAAGGCTAAGGGTTGGGACCAGGGTCGACATAGTTCAAAGTCGTGGTTTCTTCCCCTTAATGCAAGTTATTGCAGTAGTCTGTTGTCAAGTAAGAGTAAGGGCAAGAACGGGTACTCGAGTGTTTTCACTTCCAAGATCGGCCTCGGCCGATCTTTCACTTTTAACGAGCTACGAGACGCAACGAAGAATTTCGATGAAAGTGCGGTAATCGGTGTCGGAGGGTTCGGGAAAGTTTACATTGGGGAGATAGAAGCAGGAACAAAGCTTGCTATAAAGAGAGGAAACCCTAGATCTTCTCAAGGCATTAATGAATTCCAAACTGAAATTCAACTACTATCCAAGCTCAGACACCGACATCTCGTTTCGTTGATCGGTTATTGTGATGAAAACATGGAAATGATTTTAGTTTACGAGTACATGGCTAACGGACCACTTCGCGATCACCTCTACGGATCAACCCTACCTTCTTTGACATGGAAGCAGCGCCTCGAGATCAGTATTGGTGCGGCTCGAGGGCTACACTACCTACATACCGGTGGATCATCACATGGTATAATCCACCGGGATGTGAAAACCACAAACATTCTCCTCGATGAGAATCTAGTGGCCAAAGTCTCCGATTTTGGGTTGTCAAAAACCGGTCCGGCTTTGGACCAAACTCATGTTAGCACAGCAGTGAAGGGTAGTTTCGGGTATCTTGACCCAGAATACTTCCGGAGGCAACAACTTACTGAAAAGTCTGATGTCTACTCGTTCGGTGTCGTCCTCTTTGAGATTTTGTGCGCTAGACCGGCTCTCGATCCTGCATTGCCAAGAGAACAGGTGAATTTAGCAGAATGGGCAATGGCAAAACAAAGGAAGGGTGTTATTGAGATGATTGTTGATCCTAAAATTGTGAAAACGATATGCCCCGAATCATTGATAAAATATGTGGAAGCAGCGGAAAAGTGTTTAGCAGAGTATGGTGTTGACAGACCTTCCATGGGAGATGTTCTCTGGAACTTGGAGTTTGCTTTGCAACTTCAAGATGCATCTTTGCAACTCGATCCTCCTGAGGAAGATGATATCTGCAACGCAAAGACGAAGATCGTTGCTTCCCAAAAATCCAAGAAAGGTGATGAAACATATAACGACAGTGATGTTAGTATCCTTATAAATGACGACTCAGGTGTCGTCACTGGTTCTCCATTGTTCTCTAAGATCGAAGATTTTGAAGGAAGATGAATATAGATCCAGCCTTTTGGGGTTTGGAGTTGATTGTAGATTTTAAATTATATGATTAAATGTAATTTCTTGTTCGTTTATATATGTTGATGCATTTTAATGTCATTATTTGTGAACAGCCGTATGAATCCAAAACAGTGTTCTGAAAGGTTTAATCGAAGGATTTTGATGAATGGACGAATATTAATGATGTGAATAACTTTTAATAGGTACAAAAGGACTTGGGCTTATATAAACATGAATAAAACATAAGGCACAACTACCAAATCTTAGCTCGTTCGAATGGTGCTATTATTAATGCATGTAACTTCTAATGGGTACAGACGAAGGTGTTGGGCTTATGTGGTGTGCGTGTTGGTGTTTTCTCGATGGCGATTTTGTCTTTCACAGAGGTGTGTGTTGTTGGGAAGAAGGAAGAGTGTTTATTGATTAACTGAGGAGTGGTACAATGTTTCAAGTTCTTGCATGGCTATTTATAGCCAAGTTTATTACCTACCAACTAATTTAAAAATATTTATTTGACTTTGAATACTTCAAACTTCCAGAATTCTAACACAAGATGTGGTAAGCACTTATGTAAGCATCTAGAAACCATTGAAATTTCTGAATTATTAAATATCATTTTCCTCCTTAATTCAGAATCTTCAAACCTTCTTGACTCCAATCAAGATTCTCATCTCTTCGTGTTTTGTCTTCGCTAATGCTTTAGTAAGGATATCTGCCTTTTGCTCCTTACTACAAACATGATGTACTGTAATCTCTCCATTTTCAACACATTCTCTAATGAAGTGATAACGTATATCTATATGTTTGCTACGCCCATGGAACACTGGATTCTTCATCAGATCTAATGCTGATTGGTTGTCAACAAACAAGGTAACAGGTGGTACCTTTTCTTTTGTTATCTCAGTCAGGAGTCGGCGCAACCAGATACCTTCACAAGCTGCCTGAGTTGCAGCCATAAACTCTGCTTCACATGAGGACAATGCCACAACTCTCTGTTTCTGAGATGCCCACGCGACCAAATTACCATTCACATAGAATACCATTCCTCCAGTGCTTTTTCTGTCATTCACATCGTTTGCTAGATCGCTATCTGAGTAACCTGTGACGTTTACTCTGCTTTCTCCTTTCGTGTAAGTCAAACCATGATCGAGAGTGCCTTTCACATATCTTAGTATTCCCTTTACTGCTTGTAGATGCTGTTCAGTTGGCTTCTCCATGAACCGACTAACTACTCCGACTGCAAATGAGATATCAGGGCGTGTATGAGTCAAGTATCTTAAACCTCCGACTATACTTCTATACTCGGTGGGGTTCACTAATTCTCCTTCTCCTTCTTTGGTGAGCTTCAGTTTGTGCTCCATTGGACTCTTAGTGGGGTTGCAGTTCATCATTCGAGTCTTCTTTAAGATGCTTTTGGCGTAAGCTTCTTGCTTCAGTGTTATACCTGTTTCCTTTTGGCTCACCTCAATTCCCAAATAATAGGTTAGAAGTCCAAGATCACTCATCTCAAACTTGGCTTTCATATCTGTTTTGAAAGCTTGAATACTTTTGTGACAACTTCCAGTTACTAATAAATCATCAACATAAACTCCGATGATTAAGACATTTTCACCTTCCTTCTTCGTGTAAACAGAGTATTCTTGAGTACATCTGGCAAACCCCAAGCTTTTCAAATACTTATCTAAGCAAGCATTCCATGCCCTTGGTGCTTTTTTTAGACCGTACAATGCTTTTGATAGCTTGTACACTTTATTGATTTCATCCTTCTTCGTGTACCCTTCAGGTTGAGACACGTACACCTCTTCTTCCAGAGTACCGTTCAGAAAAGCTGATTTTACGTCAAGATGATGTACACGCCATCCGTTTGAGCCTGCGAGAGCTAGGATGACGCGTACGGTTTCGATCCTGGCCACTGGTGCATAGACTTCGTCATAATCAACTCCTCGTTTTTGGACATACCCTTTTGCCACAAGCCTTGCTTTGTACTTCACAATCTTTCCGCTTGGATCTCGTTTCACTTTGTACACCCATTTTAACCCTATAGCTTTGCGATCCTTAGGGAGATCGACCAAACTCCAAGTCTTGTTCTTTTCAATTGATGCTAATTCAGCATTCATAGCTTCAATCCACACTTTTCTCTTACTTGCTTCCGTGTACGAGACTGGCTCGTCATCATTGCGAATCATCATTAATTCTTCAATTTCTTCAGTTTGGTCGTATAAGTCTGTGAATAAGCGGAATCGTTTGGGAGCACCACCGCCTGTGGAGCTTGAGGCGGAGCTTGGAGACGGAATTGGGGAATTTTGGGTGATCGGTGAATTGGGTGTATCCGATAAGTTGATGGGTATATTTTGTGAGTTTATCGGGGAGTCTTGTGGAGAGTTTATGGGCTGTAAACTTTCTTCGGTCTGATCACTGTCACTTTGTGGAGACCCAAGATTTTGTTCCGGTGTTCGTGGTTCCGACTCAGAATCTTCATTGTAAAAGTCGTCTAGGTTAAAACCTTCGACGGTGAAGCTCATACCTGGTGTGGCTTTAATTTTTGAACTCTTCTCCCACACCCAACCTTCTTGTTCTTCGAAAACCACATCTCTACTCACATATATCTTTCCGGTGTCCGGATCAACCAATCTATATGCCTTTGATCCCTTCTCAACTCCCAGATGAACCAATCGTTTACTTCTTTCATCTAGTTTTGTCAGCTGGCCTTTGGAGACTTTCATATGTGCAACACAACCAAACACCCTAAGATGTTCAACATGTGGCTTTCTCCCTGTCCACATTTCGTATGGAGTTGTGTCTTTCAATGCTTTCGTGTGAGCTCTGTTTAGAACATAAACAGAGTGATTCACAGCTTCACCCCATAACGTGTCTGGCATTTTCATGGTTTTCAAATTACACCTAACCATCTCCAATACCGTTCGATTTCTTCTCTCCACCACCCCATTTTGCTGTGGAGAATATGGGGATGTGTAATGTCTTTCCAACCCTGTTTCCTTGCAGTATGTGGTGAATTCTTTCGACAGAAATTCACCACCACGATCAGTTCTGAAAACTTTCATCTTCTCCCCGGTTTCAACTTCTACTAAGCTCCTGAAGTTCTTAAAGACTTGAAGAGCTTCATCTTTTGTCTTTAGCAGATAAACCCACATAACTCTGCTATAGTCATCAACTAACAACATAAAGTACCTATTGCCAGATGGTGTAGGGGTGATACTGGGCCGCATAAGTCGCCATGAATTAGTTTAAGCTTCTTCTTTGCTCTATAATTCGTGTGTGTAGGGAATGGACTCCTTGTCTGTTTTCCCACGAGGCACCCTTCACAAGGTTGTTGAGGAATGTTTAGTTTTGGCATTCCTTCAACCAGCTTCTTCTCCGCCATGTATTTCATTGAATTAAAATTTATATGACCCATTCTCATATGCCACAACCATGTTGGATCACCTATTCGAGCGGTTAGACACATCGAATTGACTTCTTCCAACTCTATCTTGTACAGTCGATTTGGAGATCTTCTAACCTTCATCAACAACTTCCCTGTTGCATCACGGACCCATAAGAATGGATCTTTGATCGTGATTTCATCACCACCCTCTGCTAACTGTCCCAAACTTATGATGTTGCTACATAAGTCTGGAATGTAATAGACTTCATTAAGCTTTCGATGTTCACCATTCTTACATTGAAATACGACTGAACCTTTGCCTTCGATCTTTACCTTTGATTCGTTTCCAAACTTCACGTAGCCATGAACAGTCTGATTCAAGTCACGAAACTTATCTTTATCACCGGTCATGTGATTACTGGCTCCTGTGTCGAGATACCAGATACTTGATCGCTTCACCTCATCATCCCGTTTTCTCAACTCTGGGAATACATTTTCTTCATTTAAGGAAACTTCACCATTGTCAAACGAAGCTAACAATAGTGCTGGCTCATTGACATCTTGTTCGCAAATCAAGTTGTTTTCTTGTCTTCTTTCACGTCTTGGGTTTGTACATTCTGCTGCATAGTGGCCGAATTCTTGACAATTGTAGCATTGGACCCTACTTTTATCTTGATTATTTAAAGTGCTACGACCTCCATCTTTCTGGTAGTGTGATCCACCTCTGCCACGACTACTACGACCACCACGACCACTACTGTTTCCTCCTCTTCCTCTGCCTCTGCCTCGCGAACCTCCAAATCCGCCACGATTTGATTTAGACTTGGAGTCACCTTCTCCCTTCTTCTTATTTCTCTCTGACCACTCTTGGTGTGTCAAGAGAAGTTTTCGATCATCACTATCACCATGGCCTCTCATTCGTTCTTCATGTGCTTTGAGCCTTCCGATCACTTCTTCCACTGTCATATTGTCTAGATCTCCAAATTGCTCAAGTGTTGAGGCGATTTGGAGAAATTTGCTTGGTACTGCCTTTAACAACTTCTTTACCACATATGACTCCTCCACCGTGTCTCCCAATGCTCGCATGGTACTCACGATATTGTTCACCTTCACAGCGAACTCATCCACTCCTTCTGATTCCTTCATGTTCAGTGATTCAAACTCAGCCTTTAGAGTTTGAATTCTGGCGGTCCTCACTCTTTCTTCTCCCATAAAATGTGTCTTCAAGGCTTCCCATGCTTCCTTGGATGTTTTCTTTTCTGCCAATCCAAGTAGCAAATCTTCTGGAATGCTCTGATAGATGGCCGCCAGAGCCATCTTGTCTTTCTTCACATCTACTGCCGTGTTTGTTGTTCGTGGCTCAACAACATCCCACACACCTTGGGCTTGCATGAACACTTTCATCTTGATCGCCCATGCAGCATAGTTCGTTCTTGACAACATCGGATAATGGAGGGTGACCTGTCCATCCTTTTCACCATTGTTTCCTGCCATCTCTTCTCGAGATTGGTACTTGGGCATAAACAACAATATAGCCCCTTTTTTAAATATGGGGCCCAAAGACAATTTTCTGAAGTTTAGGAGGTAAAATGAACTTTTTCAGAAGTTCGGGGTTAAAACTGAACTTTTTCGGAAGTTCTGGGGCTAAAATAAACTTTTTCAGAAGTTCGGGGTTAAAACTGAACTTTTTCGGAAGTTCTGGGGCTAAAATAAATTTTTTCAGAAGTTTGGGGTTAAAACTGAACTTTTCGGAAGTTCTGGGGCTAAAACGAACTTTTTAAAAGTTCAGGGTTAAAACTGAACTTTTTCGGTTTGCTACAGTGACCGCTACAGTATCGTCTTCTCCGGTCGTCTTCTCCGGCGAACTGGTTTTTCCGGCCACTATTCCGGCGAACCTTTGACCGGACTTTTGGAGGTCTTCCGGTGGTCGAAAAATTCCGAAAAATATATATTCGGAATCGTGAGAACAAGACCTTTCCAACGGTGTGCTCGGAAATTGATTTAGAGACAAAAAAATTTTGACCGAAAAAACAAGTGGCTGCCCAGATTTGCTCTGATACCAAATGTTGGGAAGAAGGAAGAGTGTTTATTGATTAACTGAGGAGTGGTACAATGTTTCAAGTTGTTGCATGGCTATTTATAGCCAAGTTTATTACCTACCAACTAATTTAAAAATATTTATTTGACTTTGAATACTTCAAACTTCCAGAATTCTAACACAAGATGTGGTAAGCACTTATGTAAGCATCTAGAAACCATTGAAATTTCTGAATTATTAAATATCATGTGTCTCGGCAAGCGTTTCTCTTTTCTGGGATTTCAACTACAACAAATTAATGGTTATGCAAAGAGTTTTCGTTTTTCATGTTGATTATTCCGTTCCGTGTTGTGTTTTCTACACCACTAAATTAACAAAAAGTTGTCACCTATGTCAATCAGCACCATCTTCCTACGTTAATTAGCACAATTTTCCTACCACTTATCCAAAATAATATTAATCATCTCATCACTTCTAATTTTTTAATATAAAAATATATTCTATTATAGGGAGAGAGAGAGAAAGTGTGTGTGTGTGTGTGTGTGAGGGAGAGAGGATAGAGAGAGAGAGGCGTGTAACCCCATGAACCCAAAAAGACACTACCACACCATGTCATCTTCATAGTGTTTGCGTTTGGACACGCCTGCCATGTATTCACCACGCACAGTGTGCAACATGCATACCGTATAGCCTTAGATGGAATTTCATGTACAATGTGTTTTTTTATTCATGTACATGACTACCTCTGTTGTTGTTATCTTCTCGTCACTATATGCGAATTTATTATAGTCTGTCAATGGGGGTAGGGTATGTATATAATATGTGATAAGGGTATATTTAACGTACGTTGGAGTTCTACTTTGGTGGCGTATGTCTTTCATACATTGGGTAAGTTTTGTGAAGGGTAAAGCATCCAGTACCAAGAACAGATCCCAACCTGGTCCCGAAAACGTACCGTACCTAAATCGATAACGTATAAATGTATTAGGATAGACATACGCTTCTTCAAATGAGACCATTTCAGAATTTTGTATATACGGTCCGCTAACATGGAAATACCATAAATTAAAACACCATATCTGGTACCAAGGACCATATATCTTGCTTGGTTTCCATTTATCATTCATTAAATAAATATGTGTAACGCGTATCTTGATAACTTTATATGCAATTTGCATTATAATAAGCTATCGTATACCTAAGATAAACATTTTCATATTAGCAAAATCCTTAACCGACCAGGTTTTTTTTCGCCAAGCTATGTTTCCTTCATGTGTATTATAAATACTCAACCGCACTATCATTATTCTTCAACCAATAAAACCAAGAAATTTGAATGCTTACTTCTGGTGGTAGTGCTACAGTTGCATAAAATCCATCTAGCAAGAATATGTCAAGCCAAGTAACTCGTCTTCTACTACTGCTGCAAATCGTTTTTCTCTTAGCCATGAACACCAATGCGTTTCAGATTTCTTTTCATTCGTAATTACATCCATACTAGTAGGGTTTGAGTGATTTCGTCATTCTGTGAGTTTCCCGCTTTATGTTTATAGTATGAGTAGGTTTATTTCCAGCAACGTTTTGTCATGATTTATGATTATGTGCGTGTTCTAGTGGTGTTTATAGGTGAGTAATGCGTAGTATAAATCCAACAATTTGTTAATTACATATTTGTATTATTATTTATATCACTTATTTTATTATTTGTTTATTTTTTGAACACCCCCACTTTTATGTATTTATATGCTATGGTTTGGAAATTGTTTTCAAGACTATAAATCATGAATATCAAACATTTATTTTAAAAATAACGACTATGGGTGTTACAAATTCATACCAAAAGAAAACATAGAAAGCAAATAAGATTAAACCTTAGGGCGTGTTTGGTTTGATAGATTTAAAAGGATTATGTGGTATTTGAATTTAAAATCCAGTGAAAATCCGTGTTTGGTAAGAAAAAGTCGCAGGTTTTATAATTCCAGGAGAATTAAAAAATCTTTTGGTTTAAGGATTCTGAAAAACCTCTATGACCCCAATAATTTTTAATTCCCATCTCATAGAATTTTTGAGTTATGATAAAATGCCTTTATTGCCCCTTTATCTCTTCTTGTTTCTCATCACCTTCTCCATCTCGACACCATGGAAGTCGCACCACCATCTCTGCCATCAACCACCAGTGACCGTGAACTCGTACCACCATGTATGTCTCTCTGTCGGTGACGTCCTCCGTTCTCAAGTGAAACGGGGTAAACTCCACATTTAATTGACCATTGATTAAAGTTGCGTAGAGTTTTGTGTTTAGGGTTAATACCTTAAAAGCAAAAGTCTGATTTCAGAACACGGTTCGAAATTAAAAGTTGGAAAAAAACATTCATTAGGTTTTTGTTCCAAATAATTATGGTGAAACATTTGGGTTCCTTTTCCTTCAGCTTGCCGGAAAGTTGAAGATTAGTGGTCGGGAATGGAGTTTTATCGATGTGGATTTTTTCTTTCGTCAGACTTGCTTCTCCTCGCCGGAACTTGAGGTTGTGGCCACATATAAAGTTTAATCGAGTGGGGGTGTTGGTGATTCCTGGTGTTGGTATAAAAATACCAGTGATGAAGAATATATGGAGGAGTAGATGCAGCGCTAATGGGGAAGAAGGTCCCGATAATTTTTGCCGGTGGATGAAATAAAGTGGGCGGAGTTGAAGAAGCCATTGCTATTTTATTATGATTGGTCCGATTTATATTATGCAATATAAAATTAAAATAAAGGGTATTTTTGTTATTGAACTTTAATGAAAATGGATTACAAATTCTTTCCAAGTCTTATCATCCAAACACCTGACACGTCCTCTTAAATCCAAATCCTATTTAAATCCTCTTAAATCCAAATCCTATTCTTTTTAAATTTCAAATGCCATAAAATCAAATTCCTCATTCCAAACGCACCCTTAGGATCAGCATTAGGAGTCTAACATAACCTTCACTCCAACTACACTTCCAACGCATATCTAGCATATCATCTTGACCTCCTTATACTTTCGAGCTCCAAATCGAGATACATGGGTTGAAAATGTAATACGTAAGACAAAAATGTCTCGTGAGCTACATGATTTTAAGACACAAAAACATTTAAACCTTTTAAAGTTCATTTATCTCATTTCTAATTCCATTCTTGTTCATTGAAATCATCTACATAATCCATAAGTTCATAAATATATTATCATGCATAATACAATGTTATGTTATGCAACGCATGACTTCCAAACACGTAAGTTTTGGGAGTCCATACCCCTATTCCTGGATATATTGAGTGTAACGACTCAAAATATGCACATACGTTTAATCAATAATACTAGAGTACACAAAATTGGTCCCAATTTTGCACATTTTATTTTTCAGAAAATATTAAGTTGGTGCATCATTAGGTATCATAAAATGGTATACAACAATCATGGCAAGAGTATTATACATGTACAATGTAACGAAAGGAGCCCAACTAATCTAGTCTCCATATCTCTACTTCACTAGTAAGTTATCTAGTGCAAAAAGTCCCACGAAACTTCATTCTACTATTTATATTCATTTTTTAGATACATGCCACAACATCAACCACAAAAGAAGTAAGACAAATTGACTTATGAGTACATAAAATAATGACACTTCGTTTTTATTTTTTCCTTTTATAATTTATTTAGCACGTTTTAATTCATTTTTAGTTTAATTGGCATGCATATTTTGTCTTTTAATTATTTTTAGCATTCGGGGATATTTTTAGTCTTTTGTGTTTAAATGCAGATATTTTAAAGACTATCGCAATAGCGGAGCAAATTTTGCGGAGCGGAGCACGGGAAATTTGGTAAGCTTGGATAATTTTTGGGCTTGTATTTGGAAGAAGCAATGGACTAAAGATGAAGAACATAGGATAAAATAAAGTTCTCTAGCCCAAATGATGGTCAAATGAGTAAAAAACCCGGTTTAGACCAAAGAAGAAAAAGACCAAAACATCTTTTGCTGAAGTGGACTTGGATTAGGCGCAATCTGGGCTCTCTATGCATCTACACGGCCCGCGTGGGATTTCCCACTAGGTTTGCGTGGCCCGTGCAAACGGGCCTGAGGGGCAAATTCATCATTTTCTGTTTTGTTCAACTATATGGGGTATGAGAAGTGGGTTTTTCTTCGTCGTTTCATCAGGTTTCGACAGAGAACAAGAGGCTAGGGCTTGGAACTCTCTTTGAAGCAATTTATCTTCATTTTTCTTCACTTGAATTTGTAGAACTTGGAAACTTATGTTTGGTACATTTATTCATACTTTGTTGATTCTTCAAGCTATGCTTGGCTAGAATCGTTATTTCAATATTGGGTGTTAATCTCTAGCAACTAGAACATTTTGAATTGCTAGTGAGTTGATGTTCTTCCATAAATTAAACCTTTGTTTGAAATTCTATGATTGTTCTAGTGTTTCTTTCAATCGTTTAAATACCTGAATGGTTATTGTTATTTACCTCTTAGATTACGTAATTAATCGATCTTGGAAGTAATTTGGTAACAAATAGTTTTTATGGATGCTTACTATTTCATAAATAATCATAAGGTTTTATTCTCTAAAAATTGAAGTGCAAGCTTTTGTCACTTTTATTTAGAATTGGTGATCCTTGGTACTTATTGCTAATCAATTTATTTGAACCAAATGCTTTTTGGAATCATGGTTTTGATTAAGATATATATTAAGAGCTTTTCTAATGTCTTTCTGAATTAAGAGGATCTAGATGACTCCAGCTTTTGAGTTGTTATAACCAATATGGTTGAAGTTAAACATTGCACCATAAACCATGATGATAAATAAACTAGTTGTGTTTTAGATTATAATTTCAATATTGATCTTTCACCCATTGTTGAATTTCATTTTTTAAGTTTGCTTATTCATCTTAACTCACTTGTCAAAATTTGATTACTTACTCTTGTTTCATGGTTTTAACTCAAACAACAAAAACCCTTTTTTTTACTTTATAATGTTAAAAATATACATCTTTTCGAATTGATTGCGCAGTTTTATAAACCGAGCCAATCTCTGTGGATACGATCCCTTTACCGCTATACGCAAGTTTCTGTTATAGAAGTAGGTTTTATTTTCGTTAGCCTCGACAACCACCAAATAACCTAGAAATATCAATATATAAAGATTTAATGACAAGTATAGGAAGTACATATCCTAATCGATACCACACAACAAGTAATAACCATTTGGGTCAGGCCAGCCCATTCCAACAATAGTCTTTCTCAAATGGGGCAATTCCCCAAACCATTAAGGTGTTGAACATGTGGAGTCTAATCCGAGCTGAGGAGTCACTACGACCGTAGAAGGTCATCTGTCTGAAGCAACCAAACCGAGGCGAGGAATGGCAGCGCGGTTGGAGGTTGTGCTTCGTCCGGATCAGTTTCTTGGTCCGAGATTGTGAGTTCCGCTTCGGATGATCATGCGATACGAAGCGAAGATCGATCAGTTGTAAAGTAGGTATCATGAGTCTGCGGTGTTCCCCATTATCTTACTCTACTTTATGGTCGTCCGCAGAAAGTGTCATCCGGACCGAGGATAGCAGTATTTGCTTCGGTCCGAATCTAGCAGTAGATCCTTCACATTGATTAGATGTGAAGAGTCGAGATGTCGGTAAAAGGGTTAAGCTGCTTCAGGAGCGAAGTGTACCCTTGACACAAGTTTCGAGGACTGTTGCTGTCAGGAGTTGGTCTACCACACCATGTTCTACTGCCTTGTCCCATCAGCTAGCCTAGTGCAGAAAGTCAAATTGAGTGCAGATTTATAGTTGTAAATTTTTTATAACATTGATAATAAAATTCTTTCTAGTTCCCAGTGGATGTAGCTTGATCTCGTGATCGATTGAACCACTTAAATTTCTATGTGTTGATCTTTGCTTGTTTGTTCTTCTTGTATTTCTTACTGCAACGATTTAGTTGGTCGAGTGCTTACCGTTGAGAGTTAGTTTGGCTATCCTTGATCTTGGTGATTTGAAGTTTTCAGTCTTGTTTGGTGTTGTCCCAAACCCATCATGAGGCAAGCCCTTGTCATGGTCCATAAGAATAGGAGTCACAATCCCAATCCACCAAGGATGGCATGGAAATTTGTGGTAGATAACCTATTGACACACGTTCGAATAATGACATATATGTTCATTTGGTGATGGGCGTTTGTTTGTGGGGACTTTAGAGCATGAGGCAAAACTTCATCTTCATACGGGAGATTAATCGAGGTATGCCAAAGCTGGTCTGAAAATCTTCGTTAGGATAGAACCTTCTCGAAAAACTATAATACTCTTGTACAAAATGCCATCTCTACATAAGAAAAATATCAAAATTATAAAAAACAAGACGATAAGATGATCTTTGATCGAATATATTTCTTTTTAATTTGAAAAGAATGTGACGGATGAAATATACTTTAATATAACCATTAGTTTGTCACAAGAAATTTAAAATACTTTTAATAAAACTAAATATCCCTTTATTGTTCTGAAAAATACTAAGGATAAATTTGGAAAACTTGTAGAAAAAATTAGCTACTTACTCTAAAAACCTAATAGCTGACGACGACTTCTTCAACTCTGCTGGCCGAATTTGACTTCTCTAGACCGGGGGGATCGATCAAGCATCTGAATGGGAATGGAAGATCAATCGACAAAATAATGCTAATCAAGACAAAGAGAAACGTGTGAATGACCGAGGTGGTCATAATTCACATCCAATAATTACGCATTCTAATTTTGTCGAGCATGTTTTGATTTCAATATAGATTGCCAATTTTCCTTCGTATATGGAAACACATGACCTAAAGAAGTTATGTGGGGAATTTAGCATTATGGTTGATGTTTTACATCGCCAAAAACCACCAAAACTTGGAAAACGATTCCTTTTTTGTGCGATATGTGAAACAGAGAGATGTGTATGAGACTGCCATAAAGATTAGTGAAATTTGGCTAGGAATTTATCATCTATTTGTGTGTATGGATATGTTTGACATGAAAGATAACGCAAAAACTGCTGTGCAAGATAAACCTAACGTTAATAAACTGATGGAAATGATGGATAAGGACCGTGACTTTTCAAAGGAGGGCGGGGCCAAATCATATGTGGTGATACCAACTAGAAAAAAATAATGAAACAAGGATGAAAACAAAAGGCATTATGGAAAAGGAAATTATGATTGATCAAAAAAATTTTGCTAGCGATTACTGTGGCATGTGTTATGTTGAGGGAGGTTAGGGATGCATTTTCCATTGCTAATCTCTATAGTGTATGTAAGAAAGATGTGGTGATGTGGAAATCAACTATGTGGGTGGATTATGGGTTTGGTTGGATTTTAGGTCCCAAAATATGTGTGTTAAGTTCCAACAATGTGAATCACTTAGAACCATCTTTAAAGGGTTTCGATCGGTGGAGACAAAAATTTATGATTAAAGATCGTTTGGTGTGGATTTTGATTGATGAGTACCTCTTTGTACGTAGTCACCAAATGCATTTAAGAGGGTAGCAAGCATGTAAGGGAAAGTAATGTTTTTGGATGACGATAACGAATAGATGCTTAATATCGCTAAGTATACATCAACAACAATATCCTGAATATAATTTCTGAGAATCTTTAAGTGAACATTGAAGGAATTATGTACAATATTAGGGTAAGAGAACTTTCGTGTTGAAGTTGTCGACTTTAAATTGAGGAGCAATTCGTAGTCACCATGGATTCTTAAGTTATTTTATCTAGTTTGTTGACAATTTTCTGGTTTTCGGTCGTCTCTAATCTCATTTTCGTCCTCTAAGTTGCTTCAAGGATCTGTTAAAAAACGCTTTGAGATCTTTCCCCAATGATTTAAACTCAACTTCGGTCAATCTTTTCTTGATTTGACCAAATACAGAACGGCCACCATGGTCAACCCAATAAGCTTTCTTTTGAACTGCTTGTTTTTGGGCCCTCATGGAGTCGGTTCTAATGGAGTTCGAGTGGACGCCGTTTTGTTGCTTGATAATCTCGATTCGTCATCTAAAGAGGGCTTACTTGTCAATTTCTCACCTGCATTATGACGTCATCCAAAGCTTCTAATTCTAAATCCATCAATCACGACAAGACTCGAAGAATATGGTCACTTGTTAGTATCAGTCTCAGGGGTAATTTCTGTTATTCTTGATTTCATATTTGACAACGTTCTTGATTTTAGATGAAAAATCTTGTTTTTTATTTGAGGTTGCGGACAACGGTATTTTACTCATTTCATTGAGGCATTAACGGTATTGAAGGATATGGATCAAATCTGAAATCAAAACCTTCAATAGAAATCATTGGTGGAAAAAATCGAAAATTTGGACTGGAACTGTAAAAAACTGCCAACCACACGAACTAAAAGTGTAATTTACTCTATACTTTGTAACCCTTAAACTTATATAATATATCATAACGAGGTATTTTAAGCCGCACGTTGTGTCGGGAGTTTGGTGGCAGTTTTTTGTGATATACTATGTTGTTTTGAAGTTTAAACTTCATATTACTTGTGGGTTTTCTTTTAAGTGTACGTGTGAATCTTTCACCTCAAAATTGACTGGAAAGTTGATGCTGATAAACCGACAACACAACCTTAACTAAAGTTTATTAAAGTTTCATGTCAACTATCAGTAGAGAAATGAAAGTACGCCGTCGTTATGGTTAAGAAGAATTGTAAAAACGTTGCTATTTTAGATATGGATAAAGAAATGTCAGTATGTTGTTATTTGTAAAAAAATCGAAGTACATTAGCGTTATTAACGTTTCACAGGTTTGAGGTTACATATTGTTGTTACTTGTAAAAAAAATGTCGAGTACATTGATACTAATTACTATGGGTAAGGAAACGTAACTAAGTTGCTATTATGAAAAAATACAATAAAATACTTGAAGATGGTCCGACATGAACATGTGAAATGCCTGAGTGTTTTAATCAATCAACATCGCTACCCGCCCAAAGAAGGTCACCACTTCATGCTTCTGAAATCATGCAAAAAATTATTCACTCATATAACGGTGTTAAATAAATAGTCGTTTGTATTGGGTAACATATAAACTTCTGGATGTCCAGAAATCACACACTTGAAGTTCATAAAAATCCATTTTTACAGAAAAAATTGTTATGCTTTTTCTGCAGGTTAAGATCATTTGACAAAGCAGCTCATGTCAAATTTTCAAACCATTTGCATTGATAAATTTTGTTTTTTCATATAGATAGGATACAAATTAGTCTCCTCCAAGATTCACTTAAGGTAGAATAGATAAACGGGTTAGAATACATTTTTCAGGGAAGGAAAAAAGGAAACAGTAACCTAATTTAGATTGGAAAGTGTGGATTCAAGTTAACAGGCGCAAGCTAATAACAAAACTTCCAAACCAGGGGATGATTTGGGGTTCGCACGTATCCCGCTAGATTCAAAACACCTACTTTACGCCAACTAAAGACCAATTTTTTCAAAAACTTTTAACCAAAATTCCAAATATTGGAAGCTAAGTTGCTAGCAGTTCGAATAAGAAGAGGATGAAATTGATTCATTAAAGGCATAGTGGGGTAACTGACTGACCTCATGAGAAGGTGTTGATTTTGGAGAGTTTTGGTCTTTACCCATCTCGCGCGAACCTGAGCAATGACGTCATCGGTTAGGGCAAGAGCAGCGGATGTCGCTGCGTCAATGGTGTCCTATCGGTTTCTCTTAACATATATTTCTTGTTCTTCCTAATTGTTCTCCATCTTTAGTATCCTTAAAATCCTGAATAATATTGAGTAGGTATAGGTGCGAGACAGAAAGAAACATATCTAGGAAAGATTGATACCTACTTTTGTAAGGCAAATCAAGAATAAAGTAACAAATCTGTAAAGGGAGAATTTTTTCTAAACCAAATTAAGAATAAAAATGTTGATTGTAAACCAAATCAAGAAGAAAGCATATCAATCATACCCCAAATGATACATTGTCCGTTAGAGCACATAGAACACAACTGAATAAAAAAAATAAAACAGAAAATTCGAACTTACTAGAACTCGAAGACACCAAATTGATGGTAGCTTCATCGTTGGTTTTATGTATTACCTATACCCATTACCCACAAATGAAAACCAAAAATTGACTAATTAATTAATAAAAAACAATTGTTTAAAGGGTTAATAACATAAAAATCCCTGTAGTTTTGTTAAAATTCTGATTTAACCATTATATTTCTTTTTGTTCTATAAAAACCACTCATATTTTCAAAGAATTTCATAGTGACCACTATTCGTTTTATTTTATAACTTTTAATGATTATTTTCATAGAAAAATTATGTGAAAAGTTCTATATCGACATTTGAAGCAAATATTGAAACATCATTGCAGCGAAAATGATATATAAATTTGTTTTCGTAAGTGCAACTTTTCAGCCACGCTGTGAATGCATATGGTGCTCAAGTAAATCCAATAAATTTTGAATGCGACGGGGGTAACGAGTGTTCCGAGTTGACAGCATATAATCATGACTTGTATTGTTATAGTGGCCACAATGAGTCTTTTTGAAAATATGAGTGGTTTTTACGAATTTTTTTGAAATTATGAATGGTTTTTGTAAAACAAAAAAATATATAGTGCTTAAACCAGATTAAGACCAAATTATAGTGGTTTTTAATCAATGGAATACCAAGAACCCAATTGTGTGTCATCCCACGTTGAATATGCATACTTGAGTTATATATATTTTTTTAAAATCAAACAAAGTAGGAAACAACATGAAAAAAAGATTGATTACCTCTTTAGTTCCTGTAAAACATCCTTTAAAACTTGAAATTTTCTCATCGCATCCTCGAATATATAGTGTCTAAGTTCCTGAGTTTGGTAACGGCATATTCCAAATAAACATGATTTTGTAAAGTGACAACTTTAATTTTATTTTTTAAAGCATCATACATAATATATTTAAATTTATATAATACATTTGTAGTTTAAGTTTCATCCTTTACATTGTCATTTTCCTTTCATTCAATTTGCAATCTATCATAATAAACATTATCATTCCTATTTAACTAATAACTGTATGTTATGTATGTTATAATAAAGCGTGAAATGTAAACAAATTTGCAATCTACCATAATAAAGAAATCTATTCATTTAACCATTTGGATTCCTTTTCATTTGTGAACTACATTACAAACTTCCCAGATGTAAAAAAAAATGTGGTTGTATGCCTTAAAACAGAATTTTTGGTCATTTTGCCATTTTGGTCAACTTTTGCCTGTTTTGATTTTTTTACCAAATCCGTCAATTTGACCATATTGGTTTATTTTTAATTATGAACTTCATTACAAACTTCCCACATATAAATAAATATGATTTTATGCTCTCGAAACAGAATTTTATGTCATTTTAACCATTTTGATCAATTTTGACAATTTTGGTACGTTTGACCAAATTTGTCAATTTGACCATTTTTGCCTTAATTTATGAGATCCCTTCATTTCCTTTTTCTCTTCAAATCTATTTGATAACATAAACAATAAAAACCCTAAAAGAATTTTAATATCAAGTAAAATGAAACAAAACTTATAACTTATAAATATAAGTTCAATAAGAAAGAAAGAGGTACCAGGTTTATTAGAGCGGAAGATCAAAAAACATTCTATGTCATAAACGATGTGATATTTTGATCATTCATGCCACTCAAGTTGAGTCTTTATTCCTGAATAAAATCAAGAGAAAAGAATGACAAAGCATAAGATTAATATCTAAAGAAAACGACCAAATTTTCCTGTGTTTAGTCTTTAATAATTAGCTTAACCCTTGAAAATAAAGAATTTGAATACAAAAAATTAATAGAGTAAACATTTCTACTCAAAACATTCCTATTTACTGCACAATAAGAAAAACAAATAAGGGTAGTAGGTGGCAAAGTCATGTGTTATTCCATTATCATGTAAGAAAATCCAACATAAAACCTTGAGAATTAAATATATTGCCAAACGAGGCTTGAGAGCTGATTATGACACATGGTTCTTTTTGTTATTTTCAAGCTTACTTCCATAATTGTGTTTATCATCTTCACCTCCACTTTACCCATTAAGAAAAACATTGCTTCCAAGCTTGAGCTTTCAAAAGCTGCATAACTTTTAAAAAAATTACAAATTCAACCTCTCTACTTCTACAACCAAAAAGAAACCGAGTTTGTTCATAAGATTGAATCAAGATTAAACATTGAATTATGGGCTAAATTAGAATGAAAACTAAACTCAAATCAGCTTATACAAAAAAATAAAGAAGGAAATGCATTTACTTTGTTAGCTTCGTTTCCAGCAAACATCGTCAATGTAGGTATGGAGAATATGGTGTTCATCAAGCCCTAATCCCCAAAATAAGAAAAAAAAAATTAAAACACATATGTACAGGGGGAGAAGATACAGGGGAAAGGGATAAAGAAAGATATCATTGACTAACAAAATCTTTGAAGTTAATGCAAGAAATGGCAAAGAAGAGCATACATTTTGATGGGTGTGGTGTGGCCGATAGTTGGAGTTTTTGACAAAAGTGGGGTTTTTGAAAAAAGTATTTACCGGAATGGGGTTGTTTTTAAAATATTTACCAAAGTAGGTGGTTTAACGTTAACATGAGTCGTAAACACATAAACATGCCCTAACCCTCCAAACATCAGACACGAACACCATTGGTTCTTCCCACCAGGCGCCATCCCGTCGAACACTCCATCGTCTCCGACCAAACCGACGCTGGTGACCTCCACTCCAGCCACGCCGGCGCCGGCGCCAACGAGTTCATGTCGATTTCATGCCAGCGATTTCAAGTTCAGGAAGCCAACGATTTCAGATTTTTGTAAGTCAATCAAAATCGATTTCATGTTTGCCAATGAAATAAAAAACTGATTCCGATTTCAGATTAGGATTTCAAAATATGGTTTAGGATTTCAGATTATGTAATCAAAAACTAATTCCCACTTCTGATTTCTGAATATTGCGATTTCAGATATGAAGGATTGGTAGTCATAAAGCTTATTTCGTTTTGAACTTTCAAGCCAAAATTACTTATTTAGGGATGTTAAATCATCTAAATATTGTGAAATTGATCGGTTACTGTTCATAGGATGACCATAGATCGACAGTATACGAGTTAATGCCTCGAGACAGCTTGGAATATTATATTTTGAGAATTGAGTTTTTGCTATATCTATCTAAATTTTCCCTATAAGTTTGATTACCAAATCTTATTATCAGTTTATTAGTTTTTTTTTTTTGGATTTCCAATTTATAAACAAAGAGCCTTCACTGGTCATCTTTGTCTTCACCCTTATACAGGTAACGACTTCTTTCAAATACTCTAAGCCTTCATGAAAACTATTTTTTATTTAGGCTTCTAATTTTGAAGGTAAATAATGAATCGGGCTTCTAAATAAAGTGGTGTTCTTATAGATTGCAGCAGGCTTAACCGACTTTTAGATGATTCTTTTAGCTAGATTTGGTGGTGCTTTGATTAAGGACGAAAACACCCCCGTAGTGGAAGACCCTTTTGGTGATATCACAAAAAATTGTTGATGGCTTCCTCTGTTGTGGGTTATGGACAAATATACCTCTCGGTATTCTTACAGCTCGCAGGAGATGCAACTGGGTTTATGGCTGTTTGGTTCTGATGCAAATTGAACCTTTTTTTCTCTTATTTTTTTGTTTTTTTTTGTTTTTGCAGATGGTGGTGATCGAATCAAGCTATTCAAAAAATGTGGGTTTTTTCTTTTTGTTTTTGTAAGCAAACATGGATGGTTTTCTACTTAAAACAATGTAAATATGATATTGGTTGTTGGTTTTGTAACTATGATATTGGTTTTAGATTACCTAAAACATAATAACTTAGTACAATTATTTAGATTCAAAAAAATTATGGTTATAATGAAGTGAAAAAAAATTGAAAACATTAGAAATCCTATAATTAGAAAACTTTAAGAAAATTGAAAACAAGTTAAAAAATATTGTGATTATTTTGTGTCAACTTAGAGAGCATTATTAAACAAAAAAGTTTAGAAAAAAAAAAGACAAAATAAATATATTACAAAAGAACACCAAAATAATATAATTAGGAAAATATAAATTTTATCAAAAACACTCTTTTAATAAAAAAACAACACCTATTTGGTGAATATTTTGAAAACAACACCTATTTGGTAAATATTTTTTTAAAAAAAACTCTACTTTGGTCAAAAACTCGCGATAGTTGTTACCATTAGAGAGATAGAGAGACGGTGTACCTTCTGATGGGTGTGGTGTGGCCGACGGCTGTTAGGGTTCAAGAACTAGAGAGGGGGAATGGCTGGAAATGGAGGAGACGTGAATGTGATAATCCCTTTTCTACCTATACCGTTGAAAACTGTTTCCAACCCATACCACCAACTGTTCTTTTGAAGTGACGTTAAGAACAATAAGATTACATTTGGTAAATGTTATGTTTTATAATATGAAAGTAAATGTTAGTCAGGTTGATTGGCTCTTAAACCCCATTATGTCTTTTTGTTCGTAATCTCTATTATTTGTTAGCAATTTGCTAACCTTTTTATATATAGAATCTTTCGATTAAAATAAAATTATTTGAAATAGTTTTTTAAACAACTAAATTATAAATTACATTAGTCATCTTACCAAAAACTACATTAAAACAAATATTTAAAAATAAACTAGCTTATGTATGCCAAACGCAGTCTTAATAAGATAAATAGCAATCAAGTCGAACACATTTTATAGAAATCGTTACTAATTAACTAATATTAAGAATTTAGCTTAGATTTGAACTAAAAGTATCTTTTTTCATATGTACTCGTCTAAAAATAGTAGGTACCCAATGTGATTGATTCATAAAGTTTTTAAAACCGGAATATTGTTGGGATTCGATCACATAAACACATAAACATATGCAGCGGAAGACTAACAAGATTAAATCACAGATTTGTCCATGAACAGAGTTCATGATCATACAGTTCATAACAATTATTGCAACAAAACATAAACAGAATGTACCTCAGGATTATCTCCTTCTATGGAACTGATGAACAACATATTGCAAAGGATGAACAGGATCCAACGTGTGAATCCCTTTAATGACTCATACCCAGGAACACCAGAAAATCAGACAGATCATAATTTCCACTTGGGAAAAGAAGGCAGAAGATGAAAACCCTCGAGAGGGATTGATTTCGCCAAAGGGAGGAGGGAGAAGGGAATTGGCGGCTCCTTTGAGGTGAGGGATGATTTAGGGTTGAACCCCAAGGCCTCTATTTATAGTACAAGGCTCCTAAGGTTTCAAACTTATGAGCCTTTTGGCGGCCGCACCCCCTGAACTTGTTTCTATTGATTAAATCTTTAATCAATTACAATCCAATCCCTTTAATTGATTCTAAACTAATTCTAAATTAATTTGTCAATTAATTTATCGATCTAGTTTTTAACTAATTTATTTCTCAATAAATTAATAAACTACTCATTCCCTTTTTTATATTTTCAGACTCTGTTTGTTTTTCTGGGTCATGAGGGCAACCCAGAAAGACTCTACCATTATCAGAATTATTACCACAAGTTGATGACCTTGGATATTATTCCACAAATATAACCCAGAATCGTGTCATCTTTGGAAATGAGCTCGGTTCCAATGAAACTGAATCCAATTCACATTGATTTCAAATCTCAAAAATCTTATAATGGTCCAATGTTGAGCCCTATCTTTGTAAAGTTCAATGAGTTTTACTTTTACATATATTGGGAGCATATCTAGTTGTTTGTGTTTGTTGTTGCATGTTCAACATAGTCTTCAAAATTAATGAATTTCAAATATCCAAAAAATTTAGATAGTAGATAACTTGATATTGATATCCGAAGCTCTGAATACAAGAAAATCGAATATTTAAAAATTCGGATACTGATTTCGATACTGAATCGGGATGTCTGAAAATGTTATCCTTTCAAACAATTTCATTAACAATATTAATAAAAAAACATTACAAAATAATATAATACATATTATCATCTATATTGGTATATCACCGATGTAAATCGTCATTTGCATGCCATAAGGCATCATTACAAAATTTCATGAATTGTGTCTACGATTTTAAGACAATGAAAGTGCGTTATGAGTTAATACTTCCCAATTCACACATAAAGATGAAAAATTTTAGCTTCTTGTTAAAAATTACCACATACAACAAAATAACACTAACATTTTTTATAGCAATGACTTTTAAAATTTATATTTAATATATAAACACCATATCCCATCACTAGTTTTTAAAAAATGGCAGAATATATATAAAAACAAATGGGCAAGGCATTAGAAAACAAACAAAAGTTGCCACAAACAATTGACAAGATTACATAATCAATCATTCCAAATAAATCAATTCCTATTCTTGAATTTTAACCATTTGAAAGTATTAATCTGAATCTCATCCGCCATCCTAAACACATTTAAGGTATCTTCTTGAAAATTGTATTATTTCTCGCCTTAGTGCCATCCAAAGCCCTCGATGTCAAAAAACAAAATCTCCATATCCATATTAGCCGAGGGGAGTGATTTGTAAGCCACAATTTTTTATCCATACTCAACAATTTTATATATATATATATATATATATATATATATATATATATATATATATATATATATATATATATATATATATATATATATATAGGGGTGGGATCAACATAGAACCAAAATTAGACATAGAACCATAGAACCACTATGTTCAGTACTGAACATGCATATGTTCAGTACCGAACATGCATATGTTCAGTACCGAACATGCATATGTTCAGTACCGAACATGCATATGTTCAGTACCGAACATGCATATGTTCAGAGCTGAACATACGTATATGTTCATTAGTGAACATATATTATATATGTTCACTAATGAACATATACGTATGTTCAGCTCTGAACATATGTATGTTCGGTACTGAACATAGTGCATGTTCAGTACTGAACATGTGGTTCTATGGTTCTATGGATAAAAAGTGGTTCTATGTTGATCCTACCCCTATATATATATATATATATATATATATATATATATATATATATATATATATATATATATATATATATATATATATATATATATATATATATATATATATATATATATATATATATATATATATATATATATATATATATATATATATATATATATATATATATTATGATTGCATATAAACCATAAATATTGTGTGAATATATTTTCAATTGTGGTCCAAGCATTTATAAAATGAATTATGGTAAATTTAACACAATTATCAATTAACTTATTTTAATTTTATCTATTAATTTAAGTAATTGGCCATTTAACTCCAATTGTATCTCTTTCTCTTCTTATACAAACGTTCTATCTAACCTACCAAGCCATCACTGATCCCCACTGTATACCATCTTCCATGAAATCCGCCATCACCTTATTTCCTCCATGAAATCCACCACTTTCATTCCTGAGTAAATAAAACAAACCAATATTTAAGTTACAAGGGTTATAAGATCGCATCGATGCTGAGAAAACGATAGTACAAGCGGGGGGATTGGGATACTTTCGGCGATGGCTTACTCCATATACGTCATATATTAGGGTTTATTTGCACCATTTACTACTCGAAATCAAATGAACTTACCTTGAAACCATATTCTTCGTTCTTGAAGTTTTCAAAAACTTGATTTTGATTCTCGGTTGATATTGTGTCGCTGAATGGCAGCCAGATAAAAGGTTTGATTTTTTTATCGTATAACATCCTTTCTTCGTACAGACATTATTTAAATCAATAAGTTCATAGTATAAGTCATTTTGATTCTATTATTAGTAGTAGTTTCACACAAGTATACATCCCCCCCCCCTTCTATCTCTCTTGTTATTTCAAGACCACCTGGGTTTTTTTTAGAGTTAATCTTGATTATTAATCTACTATAGTTTGCTTTGTAGGGTTTATCAAGTTATGAGATACAATCGATGTGCCAAGATGGATAATTGTTCAGGAGACCAACATTGTTTACTTAAATCATGAAAACATTTTAAAGGGTGATTTACATTTTTATGGATTTGATCATTAGACTAATGGCTAGCTTCAGTTGTTGAAGGAATTGAAGTCAAGATTGACAATATTCTTTAAGAATGGCATTGTATTCTTTTAGAATAGTGGTGAATTATGTCAAGAATGAAGTGTATTATTTTAGCAATGAAGTGTATTATTAAGAATGTGTGTGTGTGTGTTTTATTTGAATAATGAAGCATAAATTTCAGAATTTGTATTTTTATTCTTTCAAAATGTAGTTGTCATTATGTTTTATATGCTTGATACAAAACACTCGTAATTTTTAAGAATGTCAGTGCATTTTTCCAATGATGATATTGTATTCTTTCAAGAATGAAGCGCTTTTTTGAATAATAAAGCATAACTTTTAGAATGCATACTCTATTCTCTTTGTATATTCTATTATTTTAGAATGTACATATCATTATGTTTGTAGTTTTGATATATGCAATCGTATTATTTAAGAATGTTAATTCTCAAAAATCTGATTAACGATGTTGTATCGACAACATGGATTTTCGGATGTAAGTACATTGTTAAGTTTTTTTTTCATCTTTTTATTGCTCGAAATCCTCGCCTTTGTTAAATAACAATTTGTTTTGTTTTAATTTGTTTATAGAACATTTGGATGGACAAAAAACCATTTACGGATAGGGAGTTGGATGAATGCGTTCAGATATGGATGACAACTTTTGGAAATGAATATCTGAAATGAAGCCTTTGGTTCACGTTAGTTGTTTTTATCAAAATTAGATGGTTAAATGAGAAAAACTGGAAAGTACAATGTTGCAATAGGATAGATTTTCAAAGTACAATTGTCTTGGTAATAAAACATTGAAAGTACCTAATTTTTTGTGTTTTATGATGAAAGTTTGAAATTTGCAGGTGGAGGTGGCTGTTGTTGATGGAAGGTGAAAGAACATGTTTGGTCCTTATTGGGTAAAAGAAAGTTTAGGGTTCAAAAAGGAAAGGTTTGGTGCAGAATTTTGTAAAAGAGGTAGTTTGGTCTTTTTCTGAAAACATACAGATTAAGTGCTTAAGAAAAAGAATTTTGAAAAAGGGTGTTTTTGGGCATATTTTTTTGGATACCATCAATATAAGCAAGATATAACAAGAGGTAATATCTTATATTTGATACCATTGATATTCGCAGCCAATTGGAAATTGATATCGAGAATGGTTGAAAGATGATTTATTATCAGTATATATACGTAGAAATGCAATATTTGGAATATGGAATATAGTACAGGGTACATAGAGACAATAGATACAATACGGTTGTTTTTGAAATAGAGTATGGTTGTTTGGTAATCTAGAATATGATTAATCTAGTACATAGGATGCGGTTGTCTTGGAATAGAGAACATATAAATATAATACGGTTGTTTTGAAATAGAATACAGTTTTAATAGAGTGCATAGAATATAACACGGTTGTTTAGCACGTACCCTATATGAATTAAATATAATACACCTTTAATAGAATACGGTTGAACTTCCGTATTCTATTTTCAATTTCAATCGTACTTTGTCTTTAGATTTCTAGTAGTGGCGTCATTGGCACTGCCATAGATCATCAACTGTGTTTCAGTCGTTGGGCCCTAGCTAGGAAGTGGCATACATTTTAACAAACTTTGCAACAATAAGTAATTGTTATTTAACAATGTTAAGATCACATTTTAGAAATGTTACACTTTCTATCATCTTCCAAGTTATTTAAGTTTGATGAATCTTCAAAGGAGGGTATTGATTTAATTTATTTATGTTGATCTAAGTTCACTAAATTATTGTGTGGACAACTATTTTATCTACATACGTTGATGTGAGTTCACTTGAATTATTGCAAGGACAATTATGTTGATTAAGATTCCATTGTGAAATATTGTGACTTGTAATGTCATGTTCGACGTATGATCAGTAATAGCCTTAAATGGGTTGTTAGAATGTGGATTGAGGTTTACAATTTTAGAGAACACAAACTGAGAAAAAGATATATGTTCCACATGGCGAAACACATCGAGATTGAGGGAACAATGGTTGCAAGTGGTGGCAGGATACGGTGGCAACAATGGTTTTAAGAGAAACGGGAACACGCAACACAAAGCTCAAACAAACAATCGAGACTGAAGATAAAAAGACTAAGATAGAAAAAGGGAATAAAGTGAGGGAAAAGCAGACGAGTAACGGGTGCAGTTGTCGGACCTAAAGGCGACGGTGGCTTTGGAAAATAAAAAGGCAAATCGCAAATCGGTCAATAGGGAAAGAAAAAGAAAATAAAAAAGGATTGAGAACTCAATGGATAATTGACACTCATGTGATGGTAGGGTTGCTATGTTAGCAGTTTTGAGTTTTGACAAGTAATGAAAATTTGATTGGTGATCGATATAATAAATAGCATGTTGTAGGCACTTTAAAAGTACAAGTTGTATATTATTGTAAAGTTTTGGTTGCTATGTTCGTTCAAAATTTTAGTTTTGGTCCAATATAGTTTTCTCTTGGAATTTTGTTGTCTATAAAAATGTTGTAACGATTTTAGTAACTATATGTACCAAAATTGCCAAAGGAAGCTATTAAAAAATACAATTTTGAACAAACTCATCGACCAAAATCGTGACAACGATTGAAAATAGATACTAGAATTGCAAAAGGAGAAAACTATTTGGGACCATAATTACAATTTGCGAAGAAATTGTTTACGAAAAATGTAATTTACTCTATCTTAAAATATTATATTCAACATGATAATTGAGTGTAACATCAACTCTTGAATTCTTAATTCATATAAACTAGTTTATTCCCGTGCTTCGCACGGGTCCTGGTTGTAAACGTTAATGTATTTTTTTTTATGGAAAGCGATTGTAGGGGAGGCGGATAGTCTGTCCCGCTGTAACTGCGTGTTCCATTTAATGCGTCTTAAAGAATGTGGGTATTCGGGTCCTGGTTGTAAAGTTTGTTCTTTTAGTTCTTTGAATGTATTTTTTTTTATGGAAAGCGATTGTAGAGGAGGCGGATAGTCTGTCCCGCTGTAACTGCGTCTTCCATTTAATGCGTCTTAAAGAATGTGGGTATTGGTCTTGTCAAATTTTTTGTATTTAATGGGAGTCCTTTTGTTGATTTTTACTTACGTTGACAAATTCGAAAGAGCAGCTTCAGTCGTTTCCTTCATCTGGGTTTACGTTGAGAAAAGCTGAGGAGATCGTAAAGATAATACAAGGTTTGCGATATCGAAAATTTCTTTTTATTCGTTTTTTATGTAATTGTCATCAATGTTTGTTTGCAGAATGTCATGCAATGGATACCGTGTGGGTGATCCCGTAGAAGTGATCGGGTTTGCTGAGGGTTTTGAGAATTCTTATTATGGTGCGGAGATCATTGGTTGGTCTAGGCATCATGTTAGAGTTGGATATGAAACTCTGGTTAATGATGACGGCGAACCTTTGGAAGAGACAGTTAGACTCGGTAATATTCGTCCGTATCCGGCTAACGTGGTGGTTGTTTTTGCGCCTGGAGATTTAGTGGATGTGTGGCATAACGATGGCTGGTGGAGGGGTAGATATCGGAGGTTCGATGATGATCGTCAAGATGGTAGGCATTGTCGTGTTTTTTTTTTATATGGTGGAAGGCCTTAGGCATGAAAGCTATCGCGAGTCCGATGTTCGTATACATCAGGATTTCCATTTTGCAGATAACATTGACTTCGTTTGTGTTTGGACTTATTGAAGGTTTTGAGTAGTTTAGGTTGTTTGGATTAGGTGTTTTGTCGAAGGTATGTTTGATGAAGATGTTTCGTTTTGTGTTGGAAGTGGTAGTAGTTTGGTTGTAGATGTAGATGGTTGTGGTAAGTCTGTAATGTTATTTTTTTTTTTTTATATATTTTAGGTAAAACTTTTGTATCTCGTTGATAGCTGTTTGTATAAAGGGTATCACTTTTGTTTATTTTGTTTATGTTAATTTGTTGTTTATTAGGAAAGAACTTATACATCTAACTTCATAAAACAATCTGCGTTCATAATTTTTATAAATTATTGAATAATCTTAAAAAAAAAAAGTTTTTTTCATTGTTTTTAGTTTTGCAAAAAAGTTACATGTTAAGATTTGAGAGCTGCTTCGTTGAAATTTGTTTGTTACGTGTTTTTTTATAAAAAGATAGTGTCCTAAGTATTATTTGCGAAACATTAAAGTATAAGTTTAATTTAAAATAAGTTTACGAACACGAAATTGCAAGGGACTAATTTACAATTTTTTTTTTATGCTAACAAAGCATGGAAGAGGTAAACTTTTGTGAATGTTCATTAAATTTGAACTAAATTTTTTCTACGGCGTTGTATTTGTAATTTTTTGGGAATTTTATGCTTATGTTATTGTTTTGATTTTACTGTCATAGGATGATCATTAATTTGTTGATTAATTTTTTTTAAAACTATGAGTTTAATTTAAAAATAATTTTTTAAATTGAAATTGTAAGGAATTCATTTAGAAAATATTGTTTTTTGTGCTAGTAAAATACGGAAGATGTAAAATTTTTAGAATATTCATCAAATTTAAATAAAATTTTTGATAGTATATATATATTGATATGCATATATATGTTGTTGATTGTTGTAGTATAAATTTAATATAAAAAATATTCGACAATATGTTATTATTGTTGTATAAAAATATTTGTGCAACAAAATTTTTATTTGACAAAGCTCTATTTTTTATTTAAGATTGAGTGAACGAATTTAAAAATTATTAGTATTTTAAAAGTATTTAAATTTAATTTTTTATGTAAAATGCATAGTAATTTATATGTGTATTGTTGGATATTTTCATATAAGGTTATTTTTAAAACAAATTAATTAAACAGCATGTGCATGAAAATATGTATATATATTGTTATTTATTGTATTGTAGAATATTTTATAAAAAAGTTAACGAAATATTAATAGCATTATATGACATTGTGGATAATTGTTGATAGGCATAATATTTTTAGTTCTTAAGCATCTAATCGATATTTTTTGGAATTTTATATGGTTTACTTTTTCAAATTTCTAATCTAAGATACGTATGTATTTTGTTAGTGGTTATACAAAATATTGATGAAACTTTAATAGCGTTATATGAAGTTGTGGATAATTGTTGATAGGCATAATGGAATTTGTTATTAATCATCTAATCGATGTTTATTGCGATCTTAATTGATTTACTTTTTCTAGGTTGTAGTAGGACTGAATATTCAAAATTTGTAATATTTGTTGAAAATATTTTTTGTTGTATTTAATGCAGTGAAATCTGAAAAGGTTTTCATTATGTAACATTAATGTTAATATATAATTCGTTTTATATCGAAAAAAGGATCTGCATATTGAAATTGGGATGTATTGTTTTGAGAGTTTTATCTGTATTTAATGCTTTAGTGGTTCCAAAATAGGTAGTCTATTAAGTTGTATTTGATGCATATATGGTAAGTTCTGAAACGGTTTATGTTTTAATTTATGCATTTGAAGAGCTAGATGGCATAGTGGTTTATTGCTTTAGGTTGTAGCGTGTGAAAGGTGTAGACCTATTCTTCAAGTAGTTCTGATGCTAGATTTTTTTATCTTCTAAAATTTTAATGCGAATATTTTATATTAAATCAATTTTATATAAATATTTTCAATGCGAAACGTTTTAATTAATTTTTTTTTTTTGCAGATTTGTGTAAGATTCTATATATTTCATGTATAACTGGGTCTGCAATTTGTAAGATGCTATGTACATAACACCGATTAATATATACATTAGTAAAGATAACATTTTTTTTACAAAACGTTAATATCTGTTAGCAAAAGATAGATGTTTAAAAACTACTTTCATGTCACATTTTCCATAAACTACTTGCTTCATTGTGTGCTACATCTAGGATTCATCTTCACCTTGCGAATCAGATTTCTTTTTTTTCTTTTTTCTCGACCTGTCTTCTGTAAAAAAAGGTATACTGTTACATCATGTCTAAAAACAAATGTTTTTTAATTGATTACAAATTTGTTACCTTCATTGTCATATTGAAGACGCTTCACAGTGACGCGTTTCGATTCGCCAAGATCTCGCGTTTGTTTCATGTTTAATGCTTGTCGATCTGTTGGTGTATCACTTGTCGATGGTGGTGTTAAATTTAAACTTGTAACCGTTGAGAAATTTGTGGTTGGTGGAGGTGTAGTATGTTGATCGAAATCGGTTAACAACGGGGTAGGATTCTTAATTGGACTTTCGAATTCTGGCAGTTCGATGGTATCGACAATAGCAAATCCAAATTTTTTGGGAACAGATCGTTTCGTCATTTCAATTAACAAACTTTGAGATTTTCCTACCATTTCTTCCATTGGTGACGGCATAGTAAATTGGTCGTCATATCCTTTCTGAACAACTAAGTTTTCACAAGTGCATCCAACCAATTTTTCAACGAAGGCATTTGTAGCGATAGCAGTCATGGTACCGGTATCGTCAACAATATTTGTTGAGAAACTGTAGCTTTTTTTTGGTAAAATCGAAAAAAAAATTATTAGAAATTGTAATCTGTATTTTATGAAACTTGTATAAAAATAGTAACTTACAAAAATTTGGGTAGGTTGACTTGGCCATCACTAACGCAAAACCAAATTTGTCCTTGTTTTGCAACTCGTTCGTTACATTTTTGGCATGTTGCTGTGTACCATGAGTCAAACATTCTATAGTTCTGTATAGCTTACTTGATAAGGAACCTCTTTGCCTTAAAAAAAATTAAGTAATTCTAATATTAATATACTTTCGTTTGTTTATGTAAATAGGATATAGTATAATGCTATTATTTTAGATTTGTAGTTGTACTTACAATTAGTTCAGAGTGTTCTTTTGATAAAAGATCTGCTATAGTAGCTGTAGTATATGGTAAGCTAATAGCCTCGGAGCAAGTTCCTTGGAAACTGCGATACATTTACAAATCAATCATTTTATAAACATATAATTATTTTATGAAATAGTAATTTATACCTTTGAAGATCAAGGATTCCCGGTGGGATTGTTGGATTTATAAAAACAAAGGTAGCATCGGTAGAAGACAACTTCAGTTTTCCTGTTTCAATAAAGATTATCAATATAAATAATGAGAACTTATTATAAAATTAGACATATAAATTAGATAATAAAGTATTAATTATACCTCCATATGTTATAACCAAGGTTGTCAGGATCCCGATCCTGATCGTAGGATCGCACGATCCTACGATCCCAACTTCGAAAACCTTGCCGGATCGTTAGTAGATCGTAACATATATAGGATCGCAAGTAAGATCGTGGGATCGGGATCGAGATCCGATCCGATCCTATGTAAGCTTTCAGTCAAAGAAAAGTCAACAAACTTAAAAAGTTAAACCTTTATTCCCGTATTTCCTTTTCCGGTTACACTTTAAGTTTTAGTTTTTTTCCTTATTTTTTTATTCAATAAAGGAATATGGCAATATGCTATTAGTCTATTACGGCTGTAAAGTGTAAAGCCCTAGTTTTCTTTTTGAACTTTTTACTCCACCATTGAAGACAACGGCACGATTACGAACAAGAGGAATGATGCCGGTTCAAGTTCAAAGATTAATTCAGAGTTCGAACAATGATTAATGCGTGTGTCGAGACTTGGAAATTGGTTGTCCGATTCAACTCGTTCAAGATTTAAGTTTGTATTTTACTGATTTCTGACCCACAGGATTCAAGTCGTTATTCTTTTATTCCATAATTTCAAAATTGACAATGATAGTTTTTTTACTTCTAGTTTTATATGTCATGTTTCCATTTAATTGTAGGTGCGGGTGATGGAAGAGATTTGGGAGGAGATATCTTGGAAGAGGAAAATGATATAGATGCAGAATTTGTTATGTTAGACTAGATTAGATGGTGTCATTGTGTATTTGTGATATGACTAATGTTTTGAACATTTTGTAGCATCTAAACGACAACTAGATGTATCTTTTATGTTTTGAACATATAATCATGCTTTTTTTGTGGGATCTTAGGATCCCGATCTCGATCTTGCGATCCCGATCTTGCAAACCCAAAAACGATCTTACGTGAGATCCCGATCTTGACAACCTTGGTTATAACCTTTATGTTGGTAACTGCTATTGGAATACCTATAGCTGTATTTAACAATTGTTCATGGTTTACTTTGTATTTGGATTGGTATCAGTCTTTCCAAAGTGTAGCTACAATTTCCTGCCCACTGATATGTATTGCAAAACCAAATAATTATAAAAAACAAATTTAAAGTATTAAACACATATAATTTAGATAATATGTTACTTACTCTTTGCCTACTAACGTTAGGTACATTAATTTATCTCCTTCGTTTTTTTTTTCCAGATTCATAGGATTTAAAAAATCCTATATAGTCTGCAATGTAAATATGCATTAATTTTTTTTAACAATTAATTGCAGTATGATTAAAATTAAAAAAAGTATTTTTTGAGAAAAACCTGGAAAGTAATCCGGACTTGCTAACAGGCTATACAATTCTTCAATCTGAGCTGGATGGTACCATTCTTTCGGTATGTTTGAAATCTCAGGTAACTCATCAATTTTTGATGCGCGTCCTATATTAATATGGATTTCTTTTTTGAGCATTTTTCTGTAAGTTTCTGTGTTGGAGCAAGTATAGTTCTGAATAGCATAGCATCGTGATATCTGTAAAGTTGATTCCCCAAAGACTTGATTTGTTTTCTCAGCAAGCACGTGAATAGCATCACCCTTTATTGTATGCATTATTGTTATAAAAAAAACCGAATACATAAAAATAATTTTGTGTAAAAATGCATAAAACTTCTAACCTTTTCATCCACTACTAAGAACCAAGTTTCATGTGGCCTAAAATGAGGAATCCATTTACGAATTACACGGATCTGTAGCCTATACGCCGGACAACCGCTAAATAATTCAGAAACTGCTGCCATCTCTGGAAACCTGAAAAAAAAAAATAATTCTATTTTTTTATATAAAATATTTTATGTGTAAAACATAAAACATTTGGTTATAAACCTCAACATTTTCAATTATTGTTAGGAGATCTTTAAAAACAATATTTGTTGTGGTATTTGATAAATGACCATCGGTATCTTGAATAAGAATCTTTATTGAATCGGGTGAAGTTGCTCTTGAAAGTGCCACATAAAGTTGACCGTGTGTAAAGACAGCCTGTGGCAAATACCCTCCAATTTTTTCCAACGATTGCCCTTGACTTTTATTGATAGTCATTGCATAGCATACTTTGCATGGAAACTGTTTTCTAATAAAGATAAAAGGCACTTCCTCATCTTTATGAATCAATTTGAATCTAGGAATATAAACACATTTTCCTATAGACGTTCCTGTCATGATACAAGCTTGTATAACAAAAGGAAGAAGTTGAATAACAATGAGCCTTGTGCCATTACAAAGTCCGTTTGCAGGATCCATGTTTCTTAACAGAAGGATGGGTGTATTTTTTTTAAGAACCAATTCATGTAATGGAAGACCTGAAAACGACAGTTGGTTTAAGTATTCTTCTGGATAAAGTAAGTCAAGATCAATAGATTTGTTCATGAATGGAGTAACTGCATCTGTGCTACGGTAAACTCTTGAATCTTCGTTGTTCATTTCTAATACCATAGAATTGATTTGGTTTCTGGTATCGTTTGTTGGACATACAATTGCCCTGCTGCATAAACTTGAAGATGTAGGATTTTTTAGAACATCAGATCCGTATACAAAGTCAATAAGATCTTTGATGCAGTTTCTTGGTTCCGTAATGATCATATGCGAAGGAATATCAACAATGGAAACAGTGTCTGGTTTATCAGGATCTGGTGTTCCAACTTTACCGTCACCAATATTGAGAAGCCATGATGCGAATTCTCTACATCTTTGCATTTCGATTGGGCAACTATTATTTGATAACAGGCGCATGTTGGTAGATAATCTATAAAGTGAAAAGCGCGGCCATAGAAAAGAATTAGGCAAAGTGGAGGCCATAATTTGCGGATCTGAAGTTTTTCTTTTAACTGGAAGCGTTTGTCTAAAATCTCCTCCTAAAATAACGGATATACCTCCAAAGAGAACACCAGGTTTCTCTAATATATCTTGAAAAGATCTGTTGACAGTTTCAAAACAAAAGCGATCTGTCATCGTAGCTTCATCCCAAATTATTATGCTCGTCATCTTAAGAAGTTCTGCGAGTTGTGTTTTTTTTTTTTATATTGCAAACAGAAGTGGTAGATACATCTATAGGTATATTAAATCTAGAATGTGCAGTTCGACCAGAAGGTAAGAGAAGAGCAGCAATTCCAGAAGCTGCAACAGCTAAAGCGATTTTTCCAATGGATCTGAAGTAAGCAAGTACAACAGACCACAAAAAAGTCTTGCCGGTTCCTCCGTGTCCATATACAAATAATAAGGATTGAATACCTTTATCATCGTCTTGACGTATACGGTTATAAACAGCCAACTGATCGGAATTTAATTTGTGAAACATTTCTTCATGATACCGATGTAATTCCTCTTTATCGTATCCGTTTTCCTCTAATAGTAATCTATTTTCGAGAAGTGCACAAACATTAGAAGTTGGAAGTGGGATTTGAAAATCAGAGAGGCTTTTTGCTGGCACACAACCGTTAAGATGTTTTTCTAGTTCCAAAAGAATTTGTTGCTGTAGAATATCATCTGAAACGTAATCGTCATTGGAAGAAGAAACAGATCGGAAGCGATATCTTACATCATCGCTCATTTTTGACCACGTATATTCCCACATTTGCAATGGGTTAGAAACGTCACAAAATAGCAATAGATGACAGAATAACTTTCGAAGTTGAGAAGAAGAAGCCCACAAGGCAGCATCATCAAATGCGGACTGCCATTCTTTATCGTCTCCAATTATTCCTGAAGCTTCGCATGCCAAACGAAAAGATGGATATACAATTCCGTTTACCTTTCTTATATCTGAAAACGATTTGCAACCTGTTTGATAAGGTAACATCATCCTTAAGTAAAAAACTTCACCGCAAGTAGGATGAACGTATGCAAGGCGGCAAATAGGAGGTTGTCTTTTTGAAATTCTTGGTAACCATTCACGTGCAGTAAAATCCCATCTAAAAAGTTTTGAATATTCAGAGTACTTGAGATGCCTACCAGAATCATCATATCGATTACTACGTAACCAACCATTGAGCGTAGTTTTACCAAAGGCAGGATTTTTGACTACTGATTCAAGGTCATCGTTGTCTCGAAAAGTAGTATTCTGCATATCTTCTAGATGAACAGCAAGAATTTGAACTGGTGGAAACCGTGCATGAATGTCAAAGTTAAAAAGTCTCCACGCAGATTCATGTGGACATATAAACCGACCATCAATAAAACTTTTTATTTCATCTATTGGAATATTATTACCAGTCGAAGAAGATGCAGAATCTGACTGAGAACTGTGAATACGAAAACTAACCCTTTCCACACCTTTCGAAATGTACTTGAAAAGATACTTTATAAGCATGTTCCAGCCACAGTATTCAACATTGATATGTGCATTAAACTTACTACATAATCGTCTATTATACGGAACTACAAAACCATTGTGAACTTGTATTCCGTTGTTTAGAGTATGAGATGCTGAGCTATTTCTCTTGTAATGCACATAACCTTGTTTATCGAAAAAAGTATGGGTATTCAGGGGTTTTGGAAAGGATTTGCTACATTTACCACCTTTCATACAAACAGAATTAGGATTGATAAGCCCACAGGGTCCATGAATCATACAAGTTGTAATTGTTCTGTATAATAATGGATCAATAGTTGGATTTGAAAGCTCAGCGGATATATAACGATCAACATCAACAGGATTTCTGATCCTTGAAGAAGAGGATACCCAAAGCAACGTATGACAATGAGGCAAGCCTCTTTTTTGGAATTCTATAGTATATAAATCTGCATTATAAAAATATATCAGAAAGAGTAACATAGTAAAAAAAAATTTATAAAAATAAGTTTATAAAAAAAGACAGAATAAACTTAAACAAACTTAACGTTAAAATAAAAATACGAACAATGGTGAGCATTTTCAAACAATATATGTATCATTTTCGAAAAAAATTAAAAGAAAAAGATCTGAGTAAATTTTAGATGACATCTTAAACCATTACAAATAAAAAACATATTAAAAAAATAAATTAAATCCTAAAAAGATTCATACGTTAATTAATTAATTCGAAAAAGAACTGAATTCCGTAATTGTTATCTAAATCTGTAAAGGATAAGTAATAACATATGATAGTAAATCAATTATTTTATTAAAAAATTTTAAAAAGTTTTTAAAAGAATTTATACTAAAAAAATAACATTTTAGAATTAGAAAATAACAATAAAAGCTGTAAATTAAGTGAAACTGACAATTTTAAATTTTTTTTGATAATTAGCAAAATATTATTTACATATGAATTTGTAAAGATAATTTTATAAAAAAATACAGAAGAAACTTAAACAGCATTAATATTCAATTAAAAATGTGAACAACGTTAAGCATTTTCAAACAATATGTATGTAATTTTCGAAAAAAAATAAAAGAAAAAATATAAAAAAATTTTAGATAACATCTTAAAACATTACAAATCAAAAACATTTAAAAAAAAAAGTCAACCCAAAAATTTTTAAGAACATTAAAATCAGTATTTTTCATCGAAATCTGTAAAGGATAAGTAATAAAATATGATAGTAAATTAACTATTGTATCAAACAATTTAAAAAAAAATTGAAGAATAACATTGAAAGATGTAAATTATCTTAGCTTTAAAAAGTATTGTTGGTGATTAGCAAAATATATTTCAACAGTTTTAGAACCAAACAAATACAAAATAAATTGGTAACAAAATTGTTAAAAACATACAATAATAAAAAAAAATTTACTTACAAGCAGAGACATCTCCAAATGTTTTGTCCTTTTTCAGAAAACTAACAAACTCAACAACCTTCATTTGGAAAATTCGAGCAATAATGTCTGGATGATCTTGAGCACATCTGATATCGTTTCGTTCCATATACCTAACAATTTCTGGCCACCTAACATTGCAAGTGAAAGTAATGAAATACTGTGGATTACCATGTACTCTACAGATTGCCAGGGCGTCTTGGTAATGTTTGTACATGTAACGCGGGCCCCCAACAAAAGATGCAGGTAAGAAGAAACGCTTTCCAATAAGTGTGGCATTTGAATCCCCTTGAGAAACAACATCATGAACTCCACTTACATGCTCACTTCTTAAATCATTTTGATGGTTACAAATATATTCAAGCCTGCTTTCTTCAACACAAAGGTAAGCATCGATCAAGAATTGTTGGAACAACCGACCGCATTGCAACATCAAGGTATATACACCACTACGGCCATGAATCAAATAACTATAGTACATGTTTACTGTAACTGGTTTAGAAATAACAAAAGTAATAGAGCGCAACTTAAATCTTGTAGACCAACCTTTTTCACCATATGGAAACAACAGCGGATATTGTAATGGCATATAAGAAATATGTAACTTACTAATCCTCGTTGGATTTCCTCCCCGATTTTGAACAATAATATCGTAAGTCGACGCATTCGGATCATCTGCAGCTACAATAGCACCTAAAGCATTCCCATATGGAGGAACGTATCTAACATCCGGAATATTATTGTATAAGCGTACTGCATAAGTATCCAAATTTTTTTCGCTAGCCAAAGAGAAAGCGTTTTTAAACAACCGCACATATTCGTTGATTCCGTTCAAAACTAAAGACAAACCTGCAACAATATCCGGCTGTAAATCCAGGCTACTATCCCCAAAAACGCGTAAACGATTAGCAACTTCATTAGCCGTATCATATACATATAACTGTAAAAACCGAGGAGGATCCGATCCTTACGGACAAAACGATCCAATCCGATGACATATTTGACCGGAAACTTTAAAAGTATAAGGTCTAATACTAGAATTAACTGTATTATCAACTTTTGCCCCAAAAGAAGTCATTGCAAACATAGAATTGTAAGTCCTAATATTATCAAGGAAATGTTTATCTTGAAGCAACTCCAAAATAAATGATGGAGGCATTAAAGGTATAGGCAAAACCACAGCTCCTTGGCGACAACAATGAGTATAAATGGGATTATTACGGGTCGAAGCTCCAATATTCCTTTCATTCCACCAAAACTCTGCTTTACAATAAAAACAAACAAATACAGAATCCCCATGATCGTGATACAGTGGTAAAGTTCTATCAATAACAGAAGCATCAGAATAAGAAATTCGCCCATGATCACTCAAAGTACCAACAACCGGAACATTTCGTGAAGATGACTCACCAAATTCAAAAAGCCCATCCATTGAAAATTCCACAGACAAAAAAAATATACAAAATCTAAAGAAACAACAATGAAACAGTAAGTACCTGCAATCGAAAGGAATATACAAAAGACTATACGCAGCAGTCGAAAGAAAGCGCTGAGTAAGAAAACGAATGAAGAAATTCGCCTAAAAGCAATCGAAGAAAACCCGGAATAAAGAAATTAAAGGAAAATAGAAGAACGCAAACACGTGTAAAAAATTCGGAATAAATCTAAAGCGAACATAATTACCTTATTGGATTTCAAACAGGTCCAATGATCTAATTCCAACACAAAACCATCGAAGCAGGAAAGGGTACGCAAGGCAACTGAGTAAGAAAAACCTAAGAGCAATGGAAAAAATTACGGGATAAAAAAATTAAAGGAAAAGAAAACACCGTTAATACGTGTAAGATAATGAGACCAAATCTAAGGCTAACATAAACACCTTATTGGATATGAGGGAGGTCGAATGATTTCATTGAAAACGAATTCCATGTAAGAAAGAAAAACACTGCAACTCGACGTAAAGAGAAAGATGGAGGACGAAAAGCACCAACTAAAAAAAGAAAGCAATAAATGCGAAATTTTCAGGAACCCCGTCTAAAACCCCAAACCCCCCCCCCCCCCCCCCCCCCACCCCACCCCTTCCTTCTTGAAAACCCTTCAAATTTGATATTAAGAGTAATTATTAATTAGTGTTTTATAATCACGTTGTTGATTTATATGTAATTTTAAAACTAATGTTTAATTATTATGTTATTTATTAAAAGTGTTTGTTAGTTTATATATTATTAAAATAAATATTTAAAAAGAATGATTGGTTTAGTTTATCTAGTATCAAAACATAATAAGTAAATAAATTATATTTTAGGTTATATTTGGCACGCCACACCTAGCTTGTAAATTAGTCTTTTTTTTCGAGTTTTTTTTTCATTTTACATGTTTGACGTACCAAAAATTAGATTATAAACTAGCATATAAGCTAGTATTTTAAAATGCTAGTATGAGTAACATCTAAAGTAGCTTTTTCAAAATCTTCCAAATTTATCCTTCAAAATATAACTAGATATGGATGTACACGTACTGATAAATTTTGTGTATGTCATTTTACGTTTCCCAGCTAGTTTATACAACTAGTTTTTACAAAATGTCATTTATTATCAGCTAGCTTTTCAGCTGTAGCTAGTTTTTCAGTTAGTTGCTCTTTTTCTAGCTACTCGCTAGCTATTCAGCTATAAGCTAGCTTTTCAGTTATTTGTCAAACATAGCCTTAATGTTGGAAAATGATGGTGTAGGATCAAATACAAACCACAAATATTGTGTGAATGTAAGTCTAATTGTGGTGCAGTCATTTATAAATGGTATGATAGTAAATTAACATAATAATTAATAAATTATATTTTTAATTTTACCCACTAATTTACGTAACTGAATAATTTAAGATATGATCTCTCTCTCTCTCTCACTCTCTTTCTTTCTCTCTCCTTATATCACATTCTTCTCTGAATTCTAAGGCACGATTTCTCTAGTTGATCTTATTCACGCCATGAACACGAACACACACCCCCTTCGTGTTTCATTGATTTAGAGAAAACATAAACACACACACACCCGTGTGCAAACGTAGATCAGGGGCGAGAGAGAGGGGGGGATAGAGAGAGAGAGAGAGAGTGTGTGTGTGTGTGTGTGTGTGTGTATGTGAGGGATCGAGAGGCAAAGAAGGATAGTGGAAGGCAGAGATCGAGAAGCAGTTGCAACAATTCTGAAATCGAGTGCGTCTCCGACGAATCATCGACAGAGTACCAACGGAATACCGATGGATCGCCGATAATCCGTTGGAAATTCGTCGGTGATTCGATCATCAAACATTCAGCCGCAAAGGTTTCCTTTTTCTGATTTTTTGGTTTTTTTTGCAGATCGATGATAAACGAAGGTTTTCATATTCTTCAAAAATGAAAGACTAGATCTAACATATGGCAAGTGTATTTTTTAAGAATGAAAGACTGAAACCAGAGCATTTTTTAAGAATGAAGATTGAAAAAAGAGAGGATTGATGATTCAAGAATGATGTAGATAGCGGTAGGTGGTCGAAGATGAACAGAGCTGAAGAATGTAGTATATGTTGGCCTATTTACAAACATATTCTTCAAGAATGTAGTATATGGTGTGTTTCCTGGCGTATTTTTCAAGAATGTCGTATTTAAACAAAGAATGTAGTATATCTCATATACAAATTCTTAAAGAATGTAGTATAAAAAGTTTGTGTATATTCTTCTAAGTGTTGTGTATATTCTCGTATTTCAATTTGGCTTGCTTACAAATATATTCATGAAGATTGTAGTATATGTTGTACTTCTTTTGACATATTCTTTAGGAATGTTGCATTTTAAACAACCAATGTAGTATATCTTACAAATAGATTCTTAAAGAATATAGTATAAAAATTTTGTGTATATGTGTTCATCTGATATCAAATTAATCTACGATTTTTAGATATATTTGTTGTTTTTATTAATCAGAAAATACATGTTTAAATTTTATTTAATTAGACAACTAAATATTTTATTAAATCCTACCAAATTAGGAGATAAATAAGGTATTCATTTTTTAAAATTTGATTAATAAACTAAAATACCCTTTTTAGGGGTTTCATTGTCATATATTTACGATTAGACCCCTTCATTTAAAACTGTAGATCATTTCGATCGAATGCTCCATAATTGGCCATACATTCACACAGTATATGCAATTCACATTTAATCCTAACCCGACAAATGATTTTTATATATGTAATAAGGACATAATTTATCAAAAACTCATTAAATAATTGATAATAAATTCATATTTAACTTATCAAAACTCATTATTTAAGTCCATAAACGCCTATAAAATCTTACTATCAAAATACTCAAAACTCATTATTATCGGTATCAAACCGCAATAAATTTATAAACAATTCAAATAAGCAATTAACCAAATAGTCCAAGTCACATTAAAATCTCATTCTAATTCATAAACTACACCTATTCTTACTCGGTTCCAAAATCTTTATAAAAGACCAAAAGTTTAAAAATTTTGTATTACCCTGATTGTTACAAATTTTCAAAGTCTTCGGTCTCTATTCTTTTATCTTCTTTGTTTGTCAAAAGACAAATTACATATAAAAAATTAGTTATCTTATATTTATAAACGTTCACTGGTTATAGTGTCCTAATACTCGTCCGAGTTTCAAGTGATACTATATTTTCAATTTTATAGCATCATCGTAAAAATACAGATACTACAATAAATATTTTTTTCAATATATAATATAGAACTCCCAATTAAATTACGATATTTCTGAAGCAGACAACTGGCTTGTACGTTATAAATTTTTATATAGATTTTACATCATTAATATTCATTTATGCAAAGAGAAAAATGTCAATTACAAGTACCTATATATACTTCTAAATTATTTATTTTTGAACAAAAAAGCATACGATATGTGACTAGCCATATAATTTCGAAAAGCGTCTGTAATTTTGGCAAATTGCGTAAAAATATAATTTCCTTAGTTTTTATTATATTTTATTTTTTTGTCAAAAATATTTCCTTTCTTTTAACCCAATTATTATATATTATATTATATATATATATATATATATATATATATATATATATATATACAATTGTTGCCTCTAATGAACAGTACCACTTTAGTTTATTACAATTTTTACCCCTGTAGTTTTACCACTTTAGTTTATTACAATTTTTACCCCTGTAGTTTTAATTTGTATAATTATAGTTTTAGTCCCTATAGTTTTAATTTTTATTAATTACAATTTTGGTCCCCAGAGTTTTGTTTGCCAGTTTAACATTATTACAGTTTTGACCCCTGTAGTTTTAATTTGTTGACTTCCTTAACCGCAGCAACGCGCGGCTCCCTTCCGCTCGTTAAAAACATTAGCAAGCAGTTACGGTAGGTAAAAAACAAGACAAAACTTCATAAATGATCCATGTGGTTTCAGAAGATATCGAGTTTGGTCCCTAACTTTCAAAAACCTCAAGGATAGTCCCTGTGGTTTGAAAACTTTTGTTAAATCGTCCCTGAGCCATATAAAATGACTAATGTATCCTTTTTAATTTCTTTTACATTTATTTAACTAATATTTATTTTTAAGGGTAAAAAAGAAAAGGAAAAAGAAAATAAAACCCACCCTCATCCTCACCCCTCCCCTCCACTCATTTCTTACCATACCACCACCACCACCGTCCACCATCACCCCGCCCCAAGTCCCACCTCTCTCTCTTTCCATTCTTTCGCTTACTGTGTGTGGGTATCGATTAGCTAGAAACAAAATTATTGTAAAGCTTCTTCTTTTTTTCTGGTGGGATACGTTAATCAAGAATAGAACACACACACACACACACACATCTTGTGTGCAATGTGAACCAGGTGAGATGCAAACCTCCATTGTTGGTGTGCATTAGATTCAGTATGAGAAAGAAGAAAAGAAAAGTTGGTGCTGGTGTGCTCGTGATTTGGAAGCAGGAGTGGGAGAGATAAAGAGAGATAGTGAATCCTCCGTCACACTCAGCTCCAGCTCCGTCGCATCACCGCCATTAAAGTACTCTCCGATCTCGATTTCAAACCATCCATCGCCTCTTGGTTTTGGACCATTTTCCTTAGAAGGGGACGACACTGAATCATTATTTGCGAATCCTCCTTCCCAATTCGTCTCCTTGACCGGAGTCCTCGTCTCCACCATGCTTTAGGGTCGAGATACACCATACGGGTTTGAGAGCTACCGCCGTGAGAACCAATACTGACCTCCACCGGTTGGAACTCGAATCCATCTCCAACAATCAGTAGAATCGGACAAAGCAATTGACAATTGTCTCGCGGCTAACATGTAACATTTCTTTCCGCTCCTTTTGTCCAACCAGAAACTCTGTTGAAATTGGATTAAGAGAATCAGATCGATACAAATTGAAGCTTATTTCCTGTTTCGACATCTCAAAATCGTATTCGATTTGTTTTGATCATTTTCTTCGTGTGTTCGACCACCACTACTATGCAGACGGTGCTTTCGACCACCACTACTATGACCGATCTTGTGAGTTCTTGAAACAATCTATTTATTTCTTTGGTGAATCGAGTTGCAGGTTTTTGAGAGAGAGAAATGGGTGGAAAGAAGAAAGGGATGAATCGAGTAAGGGAAAAGGGAGAGAGAGAGAGAGAGATAGAGAGAGAGAGAGATGGGTGGGATTCGGGGGTGGGGTGGGTTATTAATTTTTTATTAATGTTTAATATAAAGTTAGTTTATAGAAAAGGTAAAATAAAATATAAAGGGTATAAATGTCATTTTATATGCGTAAGGGACCACCTAACAAAAGTTTTGAAACCACAGGGACTAGGCGTGAGGTTTTTGAAAGTTAGGGACCAAACTCGATATCTTCTGAAACCACAGGAACCATTTATGAAGTTTTGTCAAAAAACAATTACAAAATAATGACATTAACTAGATTTTTTAAGCCGTCAACTCAAAAGAATAACATATATCACCTATGGTATAGTATTATTGAATACCGTTTCAAGCAAACCCTTTTCCGTCCTGTTAACCGAGACAATATCCAGCCAATTAAACAACTCCAAAACTAAGGAGACGAAATGTTTTTTGTGGGTCCCATCTAAAAATAACATCCCGAGTTCGCAAAGTTATCCGCTTAAGAGAACACTCTAAAATTTTGTTATTTAAGGCATGTTTTTTTTTGAACGGCAATATTATTAAAAGCAAGCGGGAGGCTTGCAAAGAAAATGAAATACAATAAAAATCCGACCAAGACAAAACTAGCCCAAATAACTAAGAAAATACAAACAGGGGCATTTTTGTCTAAAACAAATAAGAGCCCCAACAGACAATGAAAACCTCCTAATTTGACCTTTAGAAGCCGACCACAACATAAAAAGCAGCAGCACCTTCGGATCTTGACAGCAAAGCAACACCAATCAAAGGCTAACGGAAGAACACCCAGGGGTATTTTTTGTCCAGCTGAAAGAAGTCCTCAGAATAAAGTATAGAAACAGTCAACAAGCAGCAACAGTAACAATCGATATTGATCCATCAACAACCCCAACTTAAAATGGCGAAGACCAGCATTAAGAACCGCAACAAACCATGTCCCAAGCAAACCTCATTGACAGAACAGCAGAGGCAATACATGGACTAGAAAGATGCATCTAAAATTCATTTAGGTTTCTATCTGCAATACTTCAGATGCCATCATAAAAAATCCACATCAACCAAAGAACCACCAGAATTGAAAGGAACCTTCACCAGAATTAAAGCAACCAGCACCCAACCAATTGAACTCTAACCTCAGGGGCAATTACGTCCAAAGCCCCAAAAAGACCCAAAATCGACCAGCCGCTTAAACCAATTGTGAACTCAGCAAACCATATACAATCTTCAGAAGATTATTGCAAAATCCTACCACATCCCAGGGGCAATTTCGTCTATAACCCGAAAACAGATCCAAATTAACCATCTGCTAAATTCAATCACAGAAGAAAAACTACACCAGCAACCACAAAAAACACCAGACACACTACACAATGATAGGACCAAAAACGCACACCAAAGTTAAAACAACTCCACCCTGTAAGACCCGTATCCTGATTATAACATATACTTAAAGTAAGAGTGTTAGGAATTATATGATTTTTGGTAGTTATAAAGCTAAGAAAAACTTTAGTTACAATTTCATATAAAATCAGCATTTTGTGTCGTTTTTAGAAAAATCATAATTAATTCTAGGAAAATTGTTTGGACCTCAAACCAATGCACAAAGTTTACAAATGGAGTCTAGTACAATTACCAAAAATAATAGTAAGCTTGAAAATGAGATTATCTATGGTAAAAAATGCAATCTTTACTGATTAGTTCGGAATTGACAAATTAGATAGTCTGTTTTCAAAAATTCATAATAAATCATAGAAAAATCGTATAAATACGTAAAATACATCCCTGGAAAGGCATTGAGATGAATTTTCTGAATATCAAATAAAAACGTGAATTTAATGGGTTTAAGATCGGCTAAACCAGTCTTGAACAGACTGATTCTAGAAGGCCTTTAATTTCAACAAAATTATATTATTAAAATCTTTTGTCAAAAGTGTCATGCCATTTTTTATTCAAGAATTCAAGTATAAATACCCCCCAAAACATCTCATAAACCACACCAACAAATCTCAATCCAATATATAGAGGTTTCTAAGCACTAGAGTGTAAGAAGTGAGCGGAAGGAAGCTCAAAAGCCTAGCGAAGAAGTTATAGGTTCCGACGACTGGTCATAAGGTAACTACAAACTTTTCTATAGCTTAATTAGGTATTGTAAAATAGTTTTTGTGTTAAGAAGTAGAATATTTAATAAGTATAACATATGTTATATTATACTAATTTCTAACAATAGTAAACAAAAACCTTAAAATGTCGTTATTATAACAATTCGTAATTTCTGAATATAATACCGATTGATTTACTTACGAGGACGGTGACTAGGCCGATTACTTGGGATCTGGTTGTTGGATTTTCCGAAAGGCTAAAATGCTGAAAGGATCCTGCCACCCCATCTAATCTTCTACCTGGCCGTTCTTTACTTGATAAATCATGGAGTATCATATTGGAATTATTGAAGGGTTTAATGATGCGACTATAATATAGTTAAGGATTAAGAAATGATAGATTTCTTATTATGTTAACAGTTAAAGTTGAAGGAAATACAAAGCCGAGAAAGATAAACGATATAGTCAACTATAATCAGGTGAGTCTTCTCACTATACTATAGGTGATATTGCATGCGTAGGAAGGAAGATATGTTTGACTAAGGTGATCTTACCTGTTATGATAATTGTATGAATTATTGCTATGATAATGATTGTTTGTGGACGGAACGGGATAGCCCGCGAGCCAATAGGCGGAACGGGAATAGCCTGCGAGTCATTAGACGGAACGGGATAGCCCACGAGCCAATAGGCGGAAGGGGAATAGCCTGCGAGTCATTAGACGGAACGGGAGAAGCCTGCGAGCGATAAGACAAGAACGGGAATTGCCCGTGAGTCTTCAGCGGAACAGGGATAGCCCGCGAGTCTCACAGACATATGAATGGTTATGATGTGTTGTATGTTATGTGATGGATCGTATGGTATTTTGAGGAACTCACTAAGCTTCGTGCTTACCCTTTCCCTATATAAACTATTGTTTCAGGTACATCAGGTACCATGGATGGCAAGGCGTGACGTGTATACACTGTGCTGCTTCATTGGAGGACTGTTTTTGAATTAATATTCCGCTATATTGAGATTTCGTTAACTTCTGTTAATCCTGGGGTGTTTTCATTAAACTTATAAGTTATGGAATTTTATGAAAATTAATTAAGTGGCTTTTCTTGTATTGAAGTTTTCGTTTAAAATTTTTTAAATTTACCCTAAAATTTTGGGATGTTACAAGTTGGTATCAGAGCACAGCTTGAGAGAATCAGGCTCACTTAGTGAGTTCTGGACTCAAGTTGAGGCTTAAGAGTTTTCTTAAAACATTTTTACGAAAGAAGCATGTTTTATGAAGGGTGAACTGAAGACACAGTGTGTACCGCCAGCCGACGCCAGTATGAGAAAAGGGTTAAGTATTTAATATTGTAGATGTTAAAAAAAACATATGGTATATGTTTGCTGAAATGCCTGGTAGAGATCACATATTGTTGTATTATTATCTGCTATTTGCTAATAGAACTGTATGCTAGTGCCGATAGGTTGCTTAGAGATTTCCACTAAGTTGTATACAATATGGACTGAATAGTCATAGAATGTGTGAGTTGACCTTATTGCATGTTCCTTGTTTGGTTGTTGCCTTAGGGAAGATTCGCTTATTTGAAAGACTGTTTAGTTCGATATTGTATACAACTACGTTCGCGAAACAACCTGTCATCACTGGAGGAAGTTCCGTCTTAGTTAGAATAGCAGGGTGGGGGTGGGATTCCAAGTATTCCTAGAAGGGTTGACATATGCCTTGTAAGGGCATATGTGTTAAAATTATCGGTAAGAAGCGAATTGTATATTTCGAGACGGGTCTTGGAACGAACATGGATAGGTGTGGAAGGTAGTAGTAGAGCTCCTACTATCGAAAACACAGGATCCACGTTCGAGTCGGGAGTTCGTCACGAAGGATCCAAGGAGCTGAATATGTGAGTGTCTGGCATAATTAACTTAAATGCTAGTGTAATGTGGTAAACTTTTATCCATTCAATTTTTGAATGTTGATTGTGAGGTTCAGTAGGAACAATTAAGATGCGATCATACCAGTTTGGTTGGACCGATCATGCTTAAGTTAATTACTGAGCTTAAAGACTGTTGAAAGGGAGAATGCCAAAATGCTATTGTGGTAGCTATTTTTCATGCAACTAATGGGCGCACAAGTCAGACAGGGACTAGAGGATGCAAGGGTGAGTTTTCCAACTCACGGTCAAAGAGGTGCAAGCGGCGCCTGAGAAGATAGCGGGTATTTTTGAGTCAACTCTGTACATGCCTAGTGCTGTGTAATAGTGGGGCTACCTACCCTTGTATTGATCTTGCTTGGGTGATTGATCAGGTCGTGTGGGTTGAGAGTTTGGATCACTCACTCGTGATTGAGGTAACTGACGATAGAGGTGTTGACTAGGGTCGCAAGCGGATGAGTAACATATGGTGGTTGATGTAAACATCTTTACATTATCGAAACATGTTTATTGAGATAGTGTTTTCCCCCGATGCAAGTTGTTGGCTGAGCAGAGTGGGCTTGTTTTTCGTTCGAGAGAGTAAGGGCTCGTAAAAAAAATTTATAAATCGAATAAACAGACTTGGACTTTAGTCCAAGTGGGGGAGGAATACGAAATTAAGGGAACAACATGAATATTATATTGAATCGATGAAATTATTAAAATTATAGTAACATGTCAATATATTTAATTCATTACTACAACTTTATATTAATACATTAAGGAAAGTTTACAGAACTGCTAACCTAAACCGGAGAATCAGAAAGAAGTGAGAAAAGATCTTCTACACTCCAATCTTTGTCATCATTAGGTTGACTTGTACCTTCTCGAGGATTTGGAAGTGGTATGCTTTCAGTTATTGGAGGAGGAGCTCCAAGGTATGGGGTCTCGATAGGGTTGGAACCTGTAACCCCATGATTAGGGGCTAAATATTGACTCATATGGGGCGTGTGTAAGTAGGGCAGTAATGAGGAAGGGCTTTAATTCGGAACCAGTTGGGGGTAGCTATAAGAAGGAGGAAACCATGCTAGGTCATCTAGAAAGCCTCAAAAATTCTCCTCACTCGAAGACTCGAGTAAACCAGGGTTAATACTACTCATACCAGAATTAGATGGCGGAGATTGCTGCTGTGTATGAGTTCTTGATGAATTTTCCCCCTTTTTCCTGAATTTTTCTTTTCCTAAATACAACCTTATGAGCAGCTTGTATTAGCTTCTTTGTGCCGTCTGTTAGACCCGATTGTGACCCTTCAATTATCGCTTGTTTTTCTTTTTTTAGGTTGGGTATAAAATCTCCCGATAATTCTGTTGCCTCAATAAATTCATTACCAAATTCCTGTGGCACAAATAACTTTAGTAATTTCAACCTTATGATATAAAGGAATTAAAAAAATGTAGTTCTTTACCTCAGCACGATCAATAACGGTTTGCAAACTCGTAAGTTGTCGTTGGGGCCAATGATTGATACCTAATTCTCTACAGCGTTTTTTTAATTGTGTCGTTCCAATGTTGAGTTCCTTCGCAGCTTTCTCAATTGGTTCGTTAAAGTGTTCAGCTATTATTTCCCTACTTAATAAATGTCTGAAACCCCTTCCACTGCCACCTGCTATGTTTTCTGAACTAGAAGGTTCAAATCTAATTGTATTGTTATCATTCTGGATCATTTGAACATGATCCTGATTTTTTGACCCAAAGATGGACATTGATTCATCAAAATTAGTGGCCTCTATCGGTAATAATTGTTGGTTTTCAACTAAAATACCAGGATTTTGAAATCCTTCTAGGTTCCTTTGAATCACCTGAAGGTGATTTTGGTATTGAAAACCAACCCCAAACTCGGGATTCATATCAATATTGATGTTATCAATCGTCTGTAATTGATTGTCATTTTGAATGTCAGCCATAAATCCTTGATTCATGGGGATGATCTCACTGCTCATTGAGGGTACGTCGATGAATGGATTGTACTCAGTTAGACCATCCACAAATGGGTCTACAAATAACACATGTCAAATGATAAAACAAAACAGAATACTTATAAATGGATCATTCAAAAGAATTTAACCTGGTAGAAGGCATGGAGTCTGATCAAGTGCAAAGTCAGATGCATGCACCGGATCATCTGAGTTAATGTTCAACTCGGGAAAAATTTTCGGCTCATCGTGGAGATGCTCTATTGGTAGTATATCTGGAAGACTGTACCATAATTCAAAATCAAACAAAACATTAGAAAGGTAATCGAAGTATGGATGATAGATGTCTAGAATGTTAGAGTCACCGAACTCTATTAAGAATTCTTGGTTTGAAGTACCCTCTCCTTGCGAAAAACCAGGTCCAGGGTTCGACAGATCGCCCATTGAAGATCTGTTTTCCATGACTCGGCTTTAAATATGAGTTCATTTATGAACAAACTAGTGATAAGAGAGGACGAGACTGAAAATGAATGTGGAAATGAATGATACTACATACCTGTATATATAGTATCTTGCAGCTGGAACCGAAAGGTCACACGGAACTGAAAGGACACCTCACGTTTTAATTACCGAAATTCAAACTAACTACAGTAGATGCGACTTTTCACTACCCCAAGTGACATTTTTTCAAAATTCCCTGCTTGACTCTGGTGAGAACGAGATAATAAAGAGACTCTTGAAATAAAACAAAATTTTATGTCTCCATATAATAGAAATAGTTTAAAGAGTGTTCAGTACTTCAAAGAAAAAAAAAGAACTTACGAAAGATGATGTAAATTTTATATTTTTCGGTGAAACAAAAATTTTTGGAGATTTTACAAATATAGAATTATTTAGCCAAAAAGTATTTAAAAGAAAATATTGAATTGAGACAAATGTGTGTTGAAATATGCGAATTCATATAAATACGAAATAGTGTTAAAAATTAGGTGTTGCAAGTTAATTAGGTTAACTATGTATACATGAATATTAGAAAGTACTAAATATGTACTGTAGAAAGTAGCCGGTCAAGTTGATGTGTGGGACCGTGAGAAACAGTTAGAGTTTTACATCTAGAGTAACTAGAAGAAAAGAAGTATGGAGTGAATGAGAATAATAGGACCTTAAGCATTATTACAGAGACATGTGAAAGTTGAAGGGAAAGATAATGAAACCTTGTAAAGGTTCGACAATAAGATGAAGAGGATTTTTGAAGAACATAAGGACTCGATGGGAAATACATAGAGGCGTTCGAGAATGCGGATTTCGGGACGAAATCCAAATAAGTGGGGGAGACTTGTAAGACCCGTATCCTGATTATAACATATACTTAAAGTAAGAGTGTTAGGAATTATATGATTTTTGGTAGTTATAAAGCTAAGAAAAACTTTAGTTACAATTTCATATAAAATCAGCATTTTGTGTCGTTTTTAGAAAAATCATAATTAATTATAGGAAAATTGTTTGGACCTCAAACCAATGCACAAAGTTTACAAATTGAGTCTAGTACAATTACCAAAAATAATAGTAAGCTTGAAAATGAGATTATCTATGGTAAAAAATGCAATCTTTACTGATTAGTTCGGAATTGACAAATTAGATAGTCTGTTTTCAAAAATTCATAATAAATCATAGAAAAATCGTATAAATACGTAAAATACATCCCTGGAAAGGTATTGAGATGAATTTTCTGAATATCAAATAAAAACGTGAATTTAATGGGTTTAAGATCGGCTAAACCAGTCTTGAACAGACTGATTCTAGAAGGCCTTTAATTTCAACAAAATTATATTATTAAAATCTTTTGTCAAAAGTGTCATGCCATTTTTTATTCAAGAATTCAAGTATAAATACCCCCCAAAACATCTCATAAACCACACCAACAAATCTCAATCCAATATATAGAGGTTTCTAAGCACTAGAGTGTAAGAAGTGAGCGGAAGGAAGCTCAAAAGCCTAGCGAAGAAGTTATAGGTTCCGACGACTGGTCATAAGGTAACTACAAACTTTTCTATAGCTTAATTAGGTATTGTAAAATAGTTTTTGTGTTAAGAAGTAGAATATTTAATAAGTATAACATATGTTATATTATACTAATTTCTAACAATAGTAAACAAAAACCTTAAAATGTCGTTATTATAACAATTCGTAATTTCTGAATATAATACCGATTGATTTACTTACGAGGACGGTGACTAGGCCGATTACTTGGGATCTGGTTGTTGGATTTTCCGAAAGGCTAAAATGCTGAAAGGATCCTGCCACCCCATCTAATCTTCTACCTGGCCGTTCTTTACTTGATAAATCATGGAGTATCATATTGGAATTATTGAAGGGTTTAATGATGCGACTATAATATAGTTAAGGATTAAGAAATGATAGATTTCTTATTATGTTAACAGTTAAAGTTGAAGGAAATACAAAGCCGAGAAAGATAAACGATATAGTCAACTATAATCAGGTGAGTCTTCTCACTATACTATAGGTGATATTGCATGCGTAGGAAGGAAGATATGTTTGACTAAGGTGATCTTACCTGTTATGATAATTGTATGAATTATTGCTATGATAATGATTGTTTGTGGACGGAACGGGATAGCCCGCGAGCCAATAGGCGGAACGGGAATAGCCTGCGAGTCATTAGACGGAACGGGATAGCCCACGAGCCAATAGGCGGAACGGGAATAGCCTGCGAGTCATTAGACGAAACGGGAGAAGCCTGCGAGCGATAAGACAAGAACGGGAATTGCCCGTGAGTCTTCAGCGGAACAGGGATAGCCCGCGAGTCTCACAGACATATGAATGGTTATGATGTGTTGTATGTTATGTGATGGATCGTATGGTATTTTGAGGAACTCACTAAGCTTCGTGCTTACCCTTTCCCTATATAAACTATTGTTTCAGGTACATCAGGTACCATGGATGGCAAGGCGTGACGTGTATACACTGTGCTGCTTCATTGGAGGACTGTTTTTGAATTAATATTCCGCTATATTGAGATTTCGTTAACTTCTGTTAATCCTGGGGTGTTTTCATTAAACTTATAAGTTATGGAATTTTATGAAAATTAATTAAGTGGCTTTTCTTGTATTGAAGTTTTCGTTTAAAATTTTTTAAATTTACCCTAAAATTTTGGGATGTTACACACCCTACCACTCAAGAACAGAAAAGAAAGAAAAAATGAAAGAGACAAAAAAACACACGAAAGAAAGTGCTCCACCGGGACAGAAATAAGAAACCCACCACCTAGAAGGACTTTACCCAAGAAACGAGACTCAAATGCATGACACACACTGTACCGGAGAGCACCACACCAAATGACACCAAAAAGACTTCACCCAAGACGACCAACCATGGAAAAGAAAAAACGTGAGCCAAATCGAATTTATGAGTATGAACAAAACCTGTAAAAAAAAAGAAGTTGAAAAATCACAAACTCACCCTCTCTGCGTATAACCTCACAAAACTCTCATCACTCAGAAGAGAAGAGACCAGAGTTGAATGGATGACAGCACCAAGAGCACCAGTCTAGGGAACGTTTCTTGCCTCTAAACTTTACCCAATTAAACAAAATCAGCTGGATTTCATCAGCAGTTTTCGCCGGGTTCTTTCTTTTGTTCATAAAAATCCTTTCATTCCTTGTTTTCCACATAATCCAGCAAAATGCCTGTGCTAAGGCTGAGAAAAAATTCCTTTCTTTGATTGATTTGCCATGTGATATTAATTCTTCAATTTGCATCTTCATACAGTCATGATTTTCACTTTTAGCCTGCACCAATTGCCTATCCATCCCCAAACCTCTTTTGCGAAATCATATTGAGCAAATACATGGTCAACAGTTTCAATTCCCTTATCACAAAGTGAACACATCTCGTCCGAAACCCGTATACCCCTTTGCGATAGATTATACTTTACAGGAATTCTATTTAAAGCCAATCTCCAGGAGAAACAATTAACTTTACAAGGCACCCACGAATTCCACTTGAAGAATTTTGGAATATTGTTTTTCAGAGAGCTTTCAAGTGCATTCCTTATGGATTTAACCGAAAAAAGCTTGTTATTTTCTATAATCCATTCCCAACGATCCGATTTTGAAGAAAATTCAAAATTTTCAATAAGCTCTAAACACCCTTGAAAATCCGATGTCTTCAAGGGCGACATGTTTGATTTTTTCCAATTCCACTTCAATTCAATCCCCGATTCAAGATTATTCAATACATGATCCATGACCAAGCAATCTTTTTCCTTTTCCAATCTATATAATCTAGGGAGTTTATTTTTCAGAGGCATGACCGTGATCCATGTGTCCTTCCAAAATCTTGTTTTATCACCACTTTCAACTTTTCTTCTGAATAAATCTCTCAAACTAATTCCTGCTTCCAAGAAGTCATCCTCTATGCCAGTGACACTGTACCATAAGCCATTGTAAAATTTTTTTGCCAATTTACGATCATCATGGTCTGTTAATCTGTGTATGCCTCGAATCACCCTGGACCATAATGAGGGTGCATCATGCTTTAGTTTCCACCACCACTTTGCTAGAAGCCACATATTGAAATTTTTTAGGCCATTCACCCCTAAACCTCCCATAGATTTCGGAGTTGTAACTTTATCCCACGCAACCCAGTGAATACTTCGTTTGTCTTCAGATCCATTCCATAGGAATTTTCTTCTAATCCTTTCAAGAGTATCAATTACTTTTGCCGGGGCTTTAAAAACTGAAAGATAGTACAAAGGAATGCTGCCAAGGACTGAATTTACTAAAGTAAGCCTGCCCCCGAAAGATAGACATTTCCTCTTCCATGCGTTTAGTTTATTCTTGAACTTTTCGATTATGGGGTTCCAATTTTTCAAAAGTTTCATATTAGCCCCAATTGGCAGACCAAGATAAATGAATGGAAAGTTTGCTGGTTCACAACCTAGGTAATTTGCTAACTCCAATAACTCAGATTTATCAACTCCAATTCCATAGACTTTGCGTTTGGAAAAATTTACCTTGAGGCCCGAGGCAAGATGAAAGCATCTCAAAATTCTTTTGAGGTTTATGAAGTTGATGGGCGACCATTCTCCTGTGAACATAATATCATCCGCATACATTAGATGGGATAATAATGGACCATTCTTTGGCAACTGCAGACCATGGCAAATATTTAGCTCACAAGCTGACTTCATAACCACATGTAGACCTTCCATAGCTATGATGAATAGAAATGGGGAGAGAGGGTCTCCCTGCCTCAATCCTCTTTGAATGTTGAACTCTTTTGTTGGAACGCCGTTGACCAGAACAGATCCCATGCCGGATCTAAGAATGCCATATATCCAACCTCTCCATTTAGATCCAAAGTTCATTTGAGACAAGATGGAATCTAGATAACCCCAGTCAACCGAATCAAAAGCTTTGTCTAGATCTACTTTATAAAGAACTAATTTCAACTTTGATTTTTTTGCTCAATTGCATATTTCGTTTATTATGAAAGGACCGTCCAAGATACTCCTCCCCTGAATATATGCAGATTGCTCCTCACCCACAATTGAATCAATTACTCCTTTCAATCTCCTCACCAGCATTTTTGAGATTATTTTAACGAAGCACCCAATTAGACTAATTGGTCTGTAGTCTCTCAGTGTGATTGGGTCTCTTATTTTTGGGATCAATGATATGAATGATGCGTTACAACCCCTGCTAATTTCTCCAGACCTCTCAAATTGCTTGACTGCTTGTAGTACCTCGATCTGAATAATTTCCCAATATTCCTTGAGGAATTTAAAAGTAAAACCATCTGGTCCAGGTGCTTTTTCAGAGGAACATGACCAAACCGCGTCCTTCACCTCTTCCAACGAGAATTCACCTTCAATCTTTGAACTAACTTCATTTGAGAGCGTTCTGAAGTTGTTGCTTACTATCGTTAGTCTGAGGACACGAGCTGATTTGAATTTCTCTCTAAAAAAAAACTAAGAACACAATCTTTGATTTGAGGCGGTTCACTAATCCATGAGCCATTGTCCATTAGCCCATTAATTCTTGACCTCTTTTTGTTACGGTTAATAAACGCATGGAAAAACCTCGAGTTCTCATCTTTTTGACTAGCTTTTAGTTTTTACGTTGAGTTTTCTACCAAAACATGGTGGATAGATAGGGAAAATATTTACCAATCTATAAATATTTGAAGTAGTTATGAAAAACTAGTGAAAAAAACTAGAACCTAGCACATCTTTATTTGAAAAAAATAAACAAGATTAGACTCAATAGTCCTCCATCTCTCTTTTCTCCCCCCGATTTCCTCCTCGTCATTTGTTTCTTGTCGCCAGAGCATTGACATTTTTGCCATTGAACTGGAGGAAGCCGTCCAACATGGGATGGAAGATCTGTTGGATTAGGTGTCTAAGCCATGACTTATAATTGTATTTATCTTATGATTAAAAGCAAAGTCCATTTGGGTTGCTCTCATGGGTGGAGGATAGATGTATAGTTCAGTAGAGAGAATAGTTGATTTATTAATTGTATAATAAATCAATAGAAAATATATATATATGGTTTATTAATATATTTAAGTGTTAATGTATTAATTAGAAACTATATTAATTAATTGAGATTTAATCTAGAATTGATTGGATTTAATTTGGAGATTAAATTAATTAATTAAAAGGTGCAGGGACTGGTTTGACATTTATTCAATAGTTGAATAACTGGCCAGGTAAAACCAGGGACCAAAAGTGGCGCCAACCTGGAGGCTCCTCCAGGGTTTGGCAAAACCCTAATTAGGGTTTTGGTAAGCCTGGTCCAAGTGGTCAAAAGCCTTGTCCAGTTGGAGGCTCCTTAGGGTTTCAGGTGTAACCCTAGGAGGCTATAAAAGGAACCCCCTGGCACCTCATATTCACGCCATCTTCTCTCTGGATTCACTCTGCTGGACTGATTCTTCCATCCCTTGGGTGTGACTTGCATTTGAGGCAGGATACTTTTGCTGCTGCTTGAAAGGATCATAAGATCAAAGGTTGGTTTTTCTATTTGTTCTTTAGAATTGAATTGTTTCCTTTAGGTTCTTAGTTCTAATCTTCATAGAAGAAAACATAGATCAATATTAGGGTTGCATGTGAACCTTAGGTATTTTTGTGTTCATTGATTGCATAGAAACCCTTCAGTGGTATCAGAGCTAGCTTGTTTTCTTATGATTTGATTATGAACTGATTGCATGATTCTTGGCCTTGGTGTTTTTTGCGAAAATCCACCCTTGGGAGGCCTTGAAGTCGACGTCTTGGCTAGGGTTTCCTAACCCTAGCCGCCATGCCCTAATGGTCCCCTTAGATTGCTTGATTTGCTTGCCATTTTTATGTGTTGTTATTTTTGGTAACTAAATCAACTAAAATAACTTGAACCCTAATTGCTTGGCTTGTAATTTTCGAGATTCATAGGGGTAATACAGATAAATTAATTTGATTAATTTGGTAATCTGTAACCTAGATTTAATTAGTTTAATTAATTGATTAATTAAAAGACCAATTAAATCAGTTTAAAGAATTAATTGAAATTTTCAAAAAATTAGTATAATTTGCGAAAATTTGAATTTAATTAATTCTAAAATATTTTAATGAGATTAAAATATATCTTATATGTATTTAAAATTAAAAGTTAATTTAATATGTATAAGAAAATTGGTTAGTCTACCGCTAGTAAGCCTCATTCACAAAACTGTCCTATAAAGAGGGTATAACGCGACTGACTATAAAATGTTAGTCTAATGGGTATCTACTCTTACCCACCGCTCTCCTGGTCAGTCGAGTGTCGTTAGCCGAACGGGTATGATAGAACCGCTAAGCCTCTTAAAAGTATAATGCTATAATTGAAAGTACTAGAACCCTAAACAAATCCCAATCTAGTTACTTTAGGTTAAAAAATGTGAATTGGTGCTAATCCATGAAATTGCACATTGCACTTTGTGGAACGTTGGTGGAGCGTGTGTGGTTTACCGGCACGCCAACTGGGGTCCGCAAAGAGTCGCAATGGGTTTCTTGATTTTGTCATTATTAACGGAGCATGTGTTGTTTACCGGCATGTTAATTAGAGATGACAATTGACTTCAAGAGTATCAAGCAATTTGCATGGTTATTCACACCCGGTTTGTGATCCTCGGTATCCCAGTCACAAACAGTGGGACATTCCCGAGATTAAAACATGCTATCGAACAGTACGGTAAATCTCAAAGAAACTAGGAATTCCATTATAATATGATTATGTTTCCGCGGTGGAATTGGCTGAATCGTCATTCGCCTACCTTGTAAAATTTGCAATATTGATTACGGCATCCCTTTTCGGTATTGTAGATTGTTATTGTAGGATCCTAGCCTCGTATTTATTCTTGGGTGAATATGAGGATTATTATTATTACTCTATCTAATTAAAACTACCTTCTTCTTGTTCAGATGTCTTCTGACCAATCCGTTCCCCACTCAAATCCTGGTAGTGTCACCTCGATTCTGTCATTATGCTCAAAGGTGACGTTGGACGGCACCAACTACAATGACTGGATCCACAACATCAAAATGGCTCTAAGGTTTGAACATAAAGAGTATGTTCTAGAAACCAAGCTTGTTGATGTGGACACTGAAACCGCTACTCCCGAGGAAATCGCTGCGTACACTAAACACTCTGATGATGCAACCAAAGTGGCTTGCATCATGATCGCTACTATGAACCCTGAACTGCAGCGTATCTATGAGGACTATTGGCCTTACGAGATGCACAAAGAGCTCGCGAAAAGATTCCGCAAGCAAGAGCGCATCGAGAGGCGTGAGGTTGTAAAAGCTTTCACTAACAGCAAACCCAAGGAGGGCGAGTCCATCTGTACACATGTGCAGAGGATGCATGGTTACGTGGAAAGGCTTAGAAAGCTGGAAATGCCGGTTCATGAGGATTTAGCAGTTGACATAGTGCTGAACTCCTTACCCAGTTCTTATGACCAGTTCACACTAGCGTATCATTTGAACAACAACCAGGCAAACCTAGCTGAGTTACACCGCATGCTTCGGACGGCTGAGGACGGGATGAAGGGAAAAGTTGTGCTCCCTCTCAACCCGCCTGTCCTGGCTATTGGCTCCGGAAAGGGAAAGAAACGGAAAGGCCCTCCTAAGCAGAACTGGAGGGAAAAGACTCATGTCGGGTCATCTAGCGGTGCCCCGAAGTAAGTCTTCCGGAATTCCACATGTTCGGAACCCCAAAGAGGCCGACTGCTTTTACTACAAGCAGAAGGGTCATTGGAAGAGGAGCTGCCCAACGTATCAGCAGGATGTCAAGGACGGTAAAGTAAAACCGTCACAGGCAGGTACATATTCTATATCTAATAACTCATCTTTTTCCCGTTCATGGGTCCTTGATACAGGATGTGGTTTTCACATCTGTTCTGATTTACAGGGCCTAGAGGAAAGTAGGGAACTGGAGCATGGCAGACTGAACCTGGTCATGGGCAATAGGCGAACATCACCTATTACCAAGATTGGTGTTTATGGACTGATGCTGAGCAGTGGAGTTAGATTAGATTTACATAATTGTTGCTATGCGCCAGATATGGCAAAGAACATAATTTCTTTTCATGCACTATTTAGACAAGGCTTTTATTATGAATTCAATAAATTGAATGGTTCAATTTCGGTTTTCAAAAATGATGTTTTTATATTTAATGCTATGCATTGTGATGGTGTCTATGAATCTATTATGTGTGTTGATAATTATGGTAAAAATGTTTTAACTATTGATGCTTCAAGCGGTGTAGAAAAGGCATGTCTGTGGCATTGTCGCCTTGGCCATATATACAAGAAACACATCGCCCAACTCCAAAAGGATGGAGTATTGGAATCATTCGACCTCGGGTCGGATGATGTATGCGAATCTTGCTTACTTGGCAAGAAGACAAAATCACCATTCAAAGGTTCCTTTGAAAAAGGTGAAGGTCTGTTGGATATCATACACACAGATGTGTGTGGTCCCTTCAGAACAACCACTAAAGATGGCATGCGGTTCTATGTGACCTTTACCGACGATTTTAGTAGATATGGGTATGTCTACTTAATCAAGAATAAGTCGGATACCTTTGAAAAGTTCAAAGAGTTCAAGAATGAAGCGGAAAATCAATTGGGCAGAAAGATAAAGATGCTTAGATCCGACAGAGGCGGTGAGTATCTTAGTATCGAGTTTCTCGATTACCTCAAGGAATGTGGAATTGTTTCATAGTTGTCGCCTCCAAGAACACCTCAGCTGAATGGTGTTGCAGAGAGACGAAACCGAACCTTGTTGGACATGGTTCGTTCCATGATGAGTCGAGCCTCACTTCCAATCCATTTCTGGGGGTATGCCTTAGAGACTGCCGCCCATATCCTAAATCTTTTCCCAAACAAGAAGGTTACGAAAACACCACACGAGATGTGGACGGGGAAAGTTCCCTCGTTGGCACACATCAAAGTCTGGGGCTGTGAAGCATTCGTGAGACGAGATACTTCAGACAAGCTCGCAGAAAGAAGTGAGAGGTGTTACTTCATCGGATACCCAAAACAGTCCTTTGGATACTTGTTCTACAGACCGAGCGAGGACGTGGTCTTTGTAGCAAGACGGGGGTTCTTTCGAGAGAGAGAATCATATCCAAAGAGGACAGTGGGAGTACGATCGATCTCGAAGAAATTCAGGAGACGCCCGATGAAACAACCTTGGAAGAAACTAGCAACCAACATAAGGAAGAAGTTCCTGTTGGACCCACCGACATTTCGTTGCCCCTTAGGCGCTCAGGTAGAGTTAGCATGCCTCCCGAGTTCTATGGTTTCCATATTACTTCGGACGGAGACACGTTAGTCAGTGATCGTACATTGACTAATTTGGATGAGCCAACTAACTACCATGAAGCAGTGGCAGGCCCCGAGTCTGCAAAATGGAAAGAGGCAATAGACAGCGAGATAAAGTCCATGTATGACAATCAAGTTTGGAACTTGGTTGACAATGTACCGGGTCGAAAGACAGTCGGATGCAAGTGGATCTTCAAAAAGAAGACTGACATGGACGGAAAAGTGCATACTTATAAAGCTCGGCTGGTTGTGATGGGATTCACTCAAACCCCGGGGGTTGACTATGATGAAACCTTCTCACCAGTAGCCAAGATTAAGTCAATCAGGATAATGTTTGCCATAGCTGCGTTTCATGATTATGAAATCTGGCAGATGGATGTCAAAACCGCTTTCCTTAACGGGAAACTGACTGAAGATGTTTACATGAGTCAGCCAGAAGGTTTTGTAGACACTAAGCACCCTGATAAAGTATGTAAGCTTGAAAGATCAATCTACGGGTTGAAGCAAGCATCTCGCAGTTGGAATCTTTGTTTCCATGAGAAAGTCAAAGAGTTTGGCTTCTCTAGGAGTGAAGATGAGTCCTGTGTATATGTCAAGGCTAGTGGGAGTATAGTCACTTTCCTGGTGCTGTATGTTGATGACATATTGCTCATGGGAAACGACATTCTGACCTTGTAGAATGTTAAGGCTTGGCTCGGGAAGTGTTTCGCCATGAAAGACCTAGGGGAAGCTGCTTATATTCTCGGGATAAGAATACTTAGAGATAGAAAGAGAAAATTGATAGGCCTAAGCCAGTGTACATATTTGGAAAAGGTGTTAAAGAGGTTTAACATGGAAAGTTCCAAAAGGGGAGAGTTACCAATCCTAAGTGGTGTTAAATTGAGTAAGACTCAAAGTCCGAGTACCGATCAGGAAATAGCTGAAATGAGTCGGGTACCTTATGCTTCGGCAGTAGGGTCGATCATGTATGCTATGACATGTACTCGTCCCGACGTATCCTATGCACTAAGCATGGTTAGTCGGTACCAGGGTAACCCTGGAAAAGCATATTGGATTGCAGTCAAGAACATACTCAAGTATCTGCGAAGGACAAAGAATATGGTATTAGTCCTTGGTGGTAGTGATGAGTTAAAAGTGAGTGGATATACAGATGCCAGTTTCCAGACAGATAGGGACAGTGGACGGTCCTAGTCGGGCTGGGTATTTCTTTTGAACGGTGGAGCGGTCACTTGGAAAAGTTCCAAGCAAGAAACGGTGGCTGATTCAACGTGCGAATCAGAGTACATCGCAGCGAGTGAAGCGTCTAAGGAGGTGGCTTGGCTGAAAAATTTCATCGGGGATCTTGGAGTTGTCCCGAGCATTCAGGAGCCGGTGGAACTTTTCTGCGATAATGAAGGAGCGGCCGCCTTGGCAAAGGAACCGCGAGCCCATGGAAAGTCCAGGCATATCGAAAGAAAGTACCACTACATTCGACATCAGATAGAAGAAGGGCACTTACTGGTTAAGCGAGTATCATCCAAGGACAATCCTGGAGATCCTTTGACTAAGGCTCTGAATAGGATCAAGCACAATCAGCATGCTCGGAGCATTGGATTGAAGGATGATATTAGTTTTAGTAATTAGATAGATTAGAAACTTGTAATAGTATAAATGTAATTGACTCGGTGATTTTATAATAGAGATTTATAAATGAGTATTGTTACTGCCTTTGTCAATTGTTTATTTCTGTGTTTCTATATTTGCATGTTTAACTTCCTTAATAATTAGATTATTTAAAACTCCACAGTCGATCATACTGTTAGGAAGTAAGTATGAACTAGGACTGTCATGAATTGGTTGCAGACTGTCTAAAGAGTTAGACATTGCAGTAAGACTGCTGCAACGTTCATGAGTACTTAGAAATAGAGATTTGAGTATTGGATAAACCCGTGCTTAACAGATTGCTTCATGGATTATATCACGAGCAATGTTAAGACGATAACATCCGGTGATCTTTAAGTGGAGAGATATGATCTGTTATTTGCGATACAAGTACTTATTGACAATACGAAACCGCGCCAGTAACTCGGTGCAATAAAACGCATTGTTGTATGAATTTGGACCCGCAAAAGTTATAGACATATGAGTCGAAACTTATCCGTCCCATGACCCGATGGGAAACAGATATCTGTAGGCCTCTCGATGATTTAGAAGTTGACTGAAAGTGTTGGCCAACCGGGACTTAATTAATGTGTTTAATTAGTAGTCTCTAAAGTCATATGCAAATCAGAAATCGAGAAACAGAGTGTCAGACCAAGATTGATGTTAGTCCATGTCTTGAGTCTGAAAATATCCTGTTGGACGGAGGATCATCAGATCACTTATCTTTGGACAGAACTGACTAGGTCAGAGTTCAGACAATTAAAGTCATAGACTTATCCAAGTGGGAGACTGTTGGATTAGGTGTCTAAGCCATGACTTATAATTGTATTTATCTTATGATTAAAAGCAAAGTCCATTTGGGTTGCCCTCATGGGTGGAGGATAGATGTATAGTTGAGTAGAGAGAATAGTTGATTTATTAATTGTATAATAAATCAATAGAAAATATATATATGGTTTATTAATACATTTAAGTGTTAATATATTAATTAGAAACTATATTAATTAATTGAGATTTAATCTAGAATTGATTGGATTTAATTTGGAGATTAAATTAATTAATTAAAAGGTACAGGGACTGGTTTGGCATTTATTCAATAGTTGAATAACTGGCCAGGTAAAACCAGGGACCAAAAGTGGCGCCAACCTGGAGGCTCCTCCAGGGTTTGGCAAAACCCTAATTAGGGTTTTGGTAAGCCTGGTCCAAGTGGTCAAAAGCCTTGTCCAGTTGGAGGCTCCTTAGGGTTTCAGGTGTAACCCTAGGAGGCTATAAAAGGAACCCCCTGGCACCTCATATTCACGCCATCTTCTCTCTGGATTCACTCTGCTGGACTGATTCTTCCATCCCTTGGGTGTGACTTGCATTTGAGGCAGGATACTTTTGCTGCTGCTTGAAAGGATCATAAGATCAAAGGTTGGTTTTTCTAATTGTTCTTTAGAATTGAATTGTTTCCTTTAGGTTCTTAGTTCTAATCTTCATAGAAGAAAACATAGATCAATATTAGGGTTGCATATGAACCTTAGGTATTTTTGTGTTCATTGATTGCATAGAAACCCTTCAAGATCCACACAATGCATGAGTACTCAACAGTCCACACAATGCTTGATAGTTAAAGGTAAGTTCACTCAACAATTTAACTTTTGAAAATTTTTCAATCACTTGAAGCTATCCAAAGCTTCGTATCAAAGCTTCGTATCACTTTAGATGTACTGTTCATAGCTTCACATATCGTTCTTCGAGTTGTTTGAAATCTTTGGTGTTTAAACAAATTCTTCGAGTCATCCAAAGTAACTTGAAGCTTTAAATTGTTTCGGATGCACATTTCATTTTTTTTTATATTTTCATTCATTCTTTCTTTATGATCTTCAATTTACTTGAAGGCATTCAAACCTTGAAATTGCCTCAAATGTGTTGTTCATTTTTTAATTTCTTTGTAGATTTTTAACTAGTGTCTTATATTATTTACTGTGTTTTATTTCTCTTGAAACTCTTGCACATTTTGTAATTTTGGTTAATTACTTTATTATCCTTCATGACTTTGAAAGTTTTTATTCAAATCATTTTATTAACATTTCTTTTAAATTTTAATGGCTATAGAATATTTTTATATTTAAATCACTCCTTGCAAAATGAGAAATGATAATTTCAAATATATAACATAAATAGTGAGAAGACTCACCTGAATCACAAGTCGTTGCGCACGTATGTATCGTCCCTCGATACTCAACAATCTAACCCACCGAAGTCAACATTAGGTATAGCTTAGTGACTCGAACTGATAAAGGTTAACCCTTTTGGTCCACATCTCACATTCCTAAAAAGTTTAACCAAAAGTCAAACTGGCAAAAAGTCAACTGTCAAAGTCAACACGATGCGACACGTCGCTACCGGATACCCTTAGCGTCCCTACGGGACGTGTTCTAGAAACGAGTTTCGCTAGGGATAGGGTCGCTATCCCCTGATGTTAGCAATGCTAACACTGTATATTCCAGCTTTCATTTTAAGCACTTAATCTGTTAAGTCAAAGGCTAGGATCCTTAAGAATTCATCCATTTAGGCAAATAATTAGTAGAAGGTAGACTACATTGACATGTATGTCTAATGCATGTGCAATTCCAAAACTGGATAAAAAACGGAGATCCCAAAACACCTCAAAGGTTCATTTATTGCTTCAAGAGGGTTTGTGCTTACCCTCTTTCTAAATAATGATCTAAAAACGAGTTTGTTAACCTAGAGTTTCCCCAAACTCTAGAAACACTTCATACTTGGACCAAAACACCATAAAGCACTCTTGGTTCTCATAATTAAACATAAGAAGTCATTAAAAAAAATCTTCTTACCTACACGAGTCTAAAGTGAGAAATGAAGGCTAGAATCTTGGCTGAGAATAGCTCCCTTACACCACTTATTCTCTTCTTTCTCTTCAAGCCACACCTCAAAGCAAGAATGGAGCTAGAAATCACACACAATTTACAAATTGTCGATCTAGGGTTACAGAGGGGAGAAGGCTGATGAAAGGGGGCTAGTCTAGGGTTTGATGTCTTATATTGTAACGCCGTAATACTTTCAGTAAGTAAATTTGAGTTAATCTTAGAGTAAATAAGATTTATTAGGTTGTTATATGATTTAGGATGATAAGAAGTTCATTTAATAGGAGTTTAAGTCTAAAAAAATCAAAAATTAAGAACCCGGGTCGTGTTAGTTGACACGGGTCGTAGAGGGTTTTTAGAAGTTATTATGGACACTAAAAGGCAAACCCGGGTCGTGTCCAAAAACCCGGGTCGGGTTAGATATCCTGAAGCGAACGAAGAATATGTCGTAACCTAAACCGGGGCGGGTTTCGAAACTCGGGTCGGGTTTTGACAAACCCGGGGCGGGTTACGGGGCAGGGGTTAAATACTCATTTCTCTTCTTTCCTTTCATTTACGAACTTCAAAACACTCTAGGCTATTTTCAGAGCTTAAGTTACGATTTTTGAGCCTTGTGATCGAGGTTTTAGCATGGGAAAAGCATGGGAAGTCGGATTTAATACTTGAATCACGTTCTTGAGTTCTTGATTTATGAGGTTAGTGATCTTGAGTTTTAGGGTTTCAAAACCCTAATTACCCAAATCCGAAATTTTGCTTTGAATTAGCTCATGTGTTGTCTATAGGTTGTTAATATGTGTTGTATTGAGTCTCTATTACGATTATTGCAAAGTTTTAACGGTTGATTTGGTAAAAACCGTGAAATTTGGAAGTTTTGAGTTGATAGCACATGATATTCATAGTTTATGATCTTTGTTAGCTATTGATTCTTGGTTCATTGAGTTAGATGTTGTTAAATTGTTTTGAGGATGTTGAGGTATGATATGTGATGTCATTTTCAGCAGATACTCATAGGAGGTAAGGAGATACACGAGGCACGGGTAGACCACAGACTAAACAAACGTTAGGTGTGTAGTTCTAATTCATTTTTATGATTGAACTGAAATGTAATTGTATTGTTGAACTTTAAATTGGTCAAGATAACTAATTAGTATGAGATGTACAAGATAGAGAATTTCTTGTTGAACATATAATGAGTACATCGTGTGAACAAACATGCTCTTTGACTGAGATAATCAAAGAGAATGAGATCAATGAGCTTATGTGTTAGTACTTATTGGATATTTCTCATTGAGCTTAATTAGCTCATAATTATTGTTGTGTTGAATGTGTTTTAGGTGACAGGGGAAAGAAGGTTGCAGAGGGATAAGATGACATGACTTTGGGACTAGACTTATGAGTTTTTGTATAATCTATAAAACAGTCTTTTGAACTTGTGTATAACTTTTGGTAAGAATGGTCTTTTGTAACCCGGTATGTGAGACATGTTTGTATAAATACTTGTCCTTTTGATAACTACTTGTTCTTTTGTTGCTTAACTTTGATTACACCATAAACCTTTTGTAGTTATTATAAGGTTTTATTGGTGTATTTCGGAGGTAAGAAATTGCGTGTTACAAGTTGGTATCATAGCAGGGTTTGAGTGAACTAGACTTTAAGAGTAAGTTCTAGACTCAAACTAATAAAGAGAGAAGTCCCAAAAATTTGTCCCTATGCAACTATTCCTCTAAGCACACATAGTGAGTATGTGTGTTATTCGGAGAATTTTGATGAGATATATGATACGAAAAGAGTATTGAGATAAATGAGATTGTAATGAGTTAAATTTCTTTTCAGCCTCATTATGAGTTCTGGAAAGGAAAAAGAGGGAGGTGATTGCAGAGACGAGCATTCGGGATCACAAGATTCGAGACTGGGGCACCAGTCCAAAGGCGAGAGACCACCTGAGTTAACATCATCTTTACAAGAGCTGATTGTTACGGAGGTAGCAAAAGCAGTTAAAAGCTTATTTCCTACCTTAATGAAACCTCAGACGGAGGTGATGAACAGAGATAATCGAGACCGACCTCCTATCACACCTGTGGTTGGGGAGGGTCAGAGAGAACCGGTTACTATACATACTGAAGTTGGAGGGTCGGACGAACCAAAGGGTTGCAGTTATGAAATATTTACAAGTGTAAACCGAATGATTTCTTTGGTACTGATGATCCTATTGTTGCACGAAACTGATTAACACATATTGAGAAAGTTTTCCGTACGAGTAAATATGCGGAAAAAGATAAAGTTGAGTTTGCTACTAATTGTCTGCATAAGAATGCCCAGTTTTGGTGGGAAAACATATGTATTGATATAGAAAAAGGTTTGGAGATTGAACTAACATGGGAAGAATTCAAAGTAAAATTTATGAAAGAATATTGTTCCAACACGGCGATGAAAAGCTTAGAGGAAGATTTCTTGAGATTACAGCAGGGAACAAGGTCGGTACAAGAGTATACGACAGAGTTTAACGAAAAAGCCAGATTTGCTGCTCATCAGGTATATACTGAAGAAAGGAAGATTGATAGGTCTGTGGGGACTGAGGACCCAGATACGAGAGTTCTTACAGAGTTCAAGCTTTACAACTTATCAGCAAATTGTCGAGGCAGCCAAATCTCGAGAAAAAGAACCGCGGAGGCAAGATAATGAGAAAAAGGGGGACCAAGAAAGCGGAGGCCAAAAGAGGAAATGGGAAGGAAATCCGGGAGGTGGTTCTCAAAAACAGCCAGTTCCAAATTTTCAGCCTCAAGGTGATTCAAGGAAGACTGGGAGCAAGTGGTGCGAAAGATGCCGTCGAAAACACACTAGAAACTGTGATACGAGTACCCCGTCTCTTATGTGTTACCAGTGCGGGAAAACAGGGCATATGGCTCGAGATTGTTTAGAGAAAAGTCGTGTGTGTTTCAATTGCGGGGAAAGCGGTCATACCCGCCCGGATTGCCCAAAGCCGAGAACCGATTCACGCCGCGAGACTTCGAGGGCGGGACGAGGTGATAACAGAGGCGATAGACGAGATAGAGGCAGTGGGAACGTTAGAACTCGAGCTTTTCAGATGACCGTGGAGGAGGCTAGAGAGCGACCGGATGTGATTACAGGTATCTTTAGCCTAAAATCTCTTCAAGCTCGTATGGTATTTGATTCTGGTGCTTCGTTTCTTTTATATCTGTACCTTTTGCGTCTCGAATTCATGTTACGAATATCTGAGATGAGTGAGAGTTTGATAGTTGATATTGCTGACGGGAGGTATGTTATAGTAAATAACCATTATGTTAATTGTCGGCTTGAAATCAATAGGATTTTGATTTCTTATTGATTTGAAGTCGATGACTACTCGTGCGTTCGATGTGATAGTGAGAATGGATTGGTTAGACGATAATAGAGTGCATATGGATTGTCACGGAAAGACTATTTCTGTGAGAACTCCGAGTGGATCCCAAATGTTAAAACGAGGCGAGCGTCGTTTCCAACATATTCCGGTAGTATCTTTCGCGAGAGCGCGAAGGTATACCGAAAGAGGTGCCCTTTTATTTATGGCGCATATTACTCCTATTGAGTCCGAACATTCCACTATGAAAGATGTTGAAGTAGTAAGAGATTTTGCTGACGTCTTTCCTGACGATCTTCCCGGCTTATCGTCAAATCGTCGATTAGAGTTTGTTATCGATTTAGTTCCGGGAGCGAAATCGATAGCTCGAGCATCCTATCGGTTGGCGCCGTCCGAGATGGAGGAGTTAAAGAAACAACTACAATAACTTTTAGATCGCGGTTTTATTCGTCCGAGCTCGTCTCCGTGGGGTGCGCCGATACCGTTTGTTCGAAAGAAAGATGGTTCTATGCGTATGTGCATAGACTACCGCGAGTTAAACAAGATCACCGTGAAGAATCGTTATCCCCTACCGAGAATCGATGATTTGTTCGATCAATTGGAGGGAGCGGTATATTTTTCGAAGATTGACTTGAGATCCGGATATCATCAATTAAAAGTAAGAGAATCTAACATCCAGAAAACAGCATTTCGCACCCAATACGGTCATTATGAGTTTTTAATAATGTCGTTCGGTTTGACGAATGCCCCAGCGGCCTTTATGGACTTGATGAATTGAGCTTGTCATCCATTTTTAGACAAGTTCGTAATTGTGTTTATTGACGATATTTTAATTTATTCCAAGAGCTAGGATGAGCACAAACAACATTTACAATTGATTTTAAATCTTCTTCGCAAAGAAAAGTTGTACGCAAAATTTTCAAAGTGCGATTTTTGGTTGTAAGAGATTCAATTTCTTGGTCATGTGATAAACAGAGAAGGCGTTAAAGTAGATCCTGCCAAGATAGAAGCGGTGATGAGTTGGGCACCACCCAAAAGTCCGACTGAGGTTCGGAGCTTTTTGGGACTAGCTGGCTATTATCGGCGATTTGTAGAGAAATTTTCGAGTATTGCATTGCCCTTAACAAAGCTGACCAGAAAGACAGAGAAATTCATCTGGACTGAAGCACAACAAGAGGCTTTTGAAAAACTAAGACGTGCGTTATGTGAAGCCCCGATGTTGGCATTGCCTCAAGGTGGAAAAGACTTTGTTCTCTTTACCGATGCTTCACAAATTGGTCTTGGATGTGTACTAATGCAAAGGGGGCGAGTAATTGCATATGCATCTCGACAACTGAAGTCTCATGAGCAAACGTATCCGGTGCATGACTTGGAGTTAGCCGCCATTATTTTTGCATTGAAGATTTGGCGACATTATCTTAATGGTGTGAAGTTCCAGGTGTACTCAGATCACAAGAGTTTAAAGTATCTATTTGACCAAAAAGAGTTAAATATGAGACAACGAAAATGGATGGATCTTTTGAAAGACTATGATTGTGAAATACTTTACCATCCTGGTAAAGCAAATGTAGTAGCAGACGCGCTAAGTCGAAAGGAGCCCTCTATTCGAGTCGTTTCAGCTCGAATGGGAGTGATTAGTAAGTTACCAGAAATGATTCAACGTGCTCAAGGAGAAGCCAATGACATGAAAAGTGAGAGAATGGTTGGCTATGCAGATAAATTAGTTGAAAATGCACGAGGAATAAAGACTTTTCAGGGACGAGTGTGGGTCCCAAGACACGGAGAAATGAGACAGTTGTTGCTTGAAATGCTCATTGTACTCGGTACTCAATCCATCCAGGAAGTACCAAGATGTATAGAAGTCTAAAGCCGTTTTATTGGTGGCCGGGGATGAAACGTGACGTTAGAAGATATGTGGAAAGGTGTCTGACTTGTTTACAAGTTAAAGCAAATCATCAAAGACCATACGGGTTAGTGCAGCCACTGCCGGTACCGATGAAAAAGTGGGATGAAATCTCTATGGATTTTATCACTAAATTACCCCGAACTCCGCGAGGGTTCGATTCTATATGGGTAATTGTTGATAGGTTGACCAAATCAGCATAATTTATTCCCATACGAGAACATTATCAAGCATCCAAATTAGCAGAGATCTATGTTAGGGAGGTGATGAGACGACACGGAGTACCTACCTCGATAGTCTCCAATCGTGATAGTCGTTTTACTTCTCATTTTTGGCAAAGTTTTCAAAAACATTTGGGAACCAAAGCCTTAATGAGTACGGCTTATCATCCATAGACTGATGGTCAAACCGAGAGAACTATACAGACGTTAGAGGATATGCTTAGAGCTTCAGTGATTGATTTTGGAGGTAGCTAGGACGATCATCTACCTTTGGCTGAATTTACGTATAACAATTCATATCATTCCGGCATTCAGATGGCACCCTTTGAGGCATTATATGGATCGATGTGTAGAACACCGTCATGCTGGTCAGAAGCGGGAGAAAAGCCACTAGCGGGTCCCGAGATTATAACTGAGACTGAGGCAACGATTAAAAGCATTTGTGAGCATATGAGAGTTGCTCAGCAGCGTCAAAAACAATACGCGGATAAATGAAGGAAACCATTGGAGTTTCAAGTTGGAGACATGGTAATGTTGAAAGTGTCTCCCTGGAAGGTGACATGCCTAGGTCGTCGTGCGGTCAAAAATAAGAGAAAACCTAACACACACACTAGTATAGCGGTAGTCAGGGTCGATCCACAGGAGCTTCGTGGTTAGACTAGATGAGAGATTACCAACTAATAGTGTCACAGCTATAGTCGGAGGATCTGGTTTCTATTTTCCTAATCACTAGCAAATGAGACAATGATCGAACACTCAAGCCAAGCTAAGCTATGTCCAAATGACCTAGTCACTTTATGAAATCAGAAGTACATCTCTGAATCAGAAGCAATCAAAGGCATTCAAACTAACAAAACCAAGCAAAGCATAAACTAACCACTAGTTAAAGTCCTATTGAACAGTTACTAGCCAAGGTTTAATGCTTACCAAATAACCTAATTAGCTACTGATTTCAGCTAAGAAAAACAGTCCTAACAAGATCCAAACAATATCCAAAACACAATCAATCAATCAAACCAAACACAAACATCCAAAACACCGAAAAGCTAAGATTAAATGTAACCAAATGCTTTTCATTCACGAAAACTGAATTCCAATCACAAAACAGTAACCAAATGTTTCTAAAATCAGAAACCTAAGTGCTCAAAGTCAGTGGTTGTCACTCCCAAAGACTTAAGCTACAAAAACTACTTTCTACTAAAAGGAAATTAAATCAAAAACCATAAAATACCAATTATGAGCTTGCTGAAATGAAATCCTGGAGTCAAAGATCTTCAAGGTCGATTTTACACCCGGTTCTTTGCTAGGGTTTTCGGCAGGAAATGCATCTATTTATACTTGCAAATTTCCCGCAACCGCGCCGCGCAGAAGTGAAATCCGCGGCGCGCGTACTTATCTTTCCCCGATTCTTCAGCATTTGAATGTGTTCCACCGCCTTAAGCCCGCGTCGCGCATGGTTAATTACCGCGACGCGCGTACGAGTTCTCTTGATTTTTCATTCCTTCCCAACTTCTTCCTTTTGCACGCTTTTAGTCCCTGTTTCTATTCTTTTTCTCCAAACAAGTCCTGGCACAAAAAGTGAGAATACCCAGGCATATTTGATATAATTTTATCAAGAACAGGGCTCAACAACGCCTAAAATACTTGATATCACTAGGCGTTGTCAAACACCCCACACTTGTGCCTTGCTTGTCCCCAAGCAAGAGAGTTTTTTTTTTAACAAATTATAATAAAGAATCAAACAATTTTTGACTGTGTTTAGTTTCAAAGTTTATTGCTCTTTTGAGTTAGAGTGGAATAGTTCGCGAAAACATAATTGAGTTGTTCTTTGGAATTCATGGCTTTCTAGAGAACCCTTGATTACAAACTTTCTGTCCACAATGAAGTGTACTTACTCATTCAGATTCTAAAGGCCATTAAGGAATTGTCCATGACTTTCGATGTTGTCCGTGTAGCGAGCTTTCAGAAATACCATCCCAGACCAGACGATCTTAGGTGGTAAGGTGCATAAGGCCCACCCATTTTAGACCTACCGGCTCGAACAACAAAGGCCATAGATTGACATTTCCATCCTAAATTCCAATCCTAAAACAGCTTAATCTTCTAAACTCATAAAAAAACTCAACTTATTTGACTAACTAATAGCATGATCACAAATAAACAGTATTTCTTGAAAAATACTAATGCTATCACAATCACAAATCATTCATTTCAAAATTGCAATTCATTAAAAATTTTGAAAAATAATGCTAAAAATTGAAAAATTGATCATTTCTGCAAAAGTTTCAAAAAAATTCTCTTTCGACCGTCCACACCCCACACTTAAAACCGTACAACGTCCCCGTTGTACAAAATTTATTTCAAAACAAGGGAGAAAGAGTTACCCCTTTTTGGACGATAGACTGCTTGGTGCTCAATATCACAGGTATAATTGCGTACAAATGGATCCTCGATTTCGTATTCTGGAGTTGTAGCGCTACAGTGAACACGCCGGTGGTCGAGACAAGTGGAGGGGGCACGGTGACCCCACACTTGTCTGAGACAACTCCTTCTCAAATTGGTATAACATGCATAACTTAACAGACAAATTAAAAACACACATGACAGAAATAAAACATGAACAAAAAAATATACAGAAAGATGTGTCATAAGTTTGTACATATATCCCGAAAAAGATTAAAAGAAAGAAAGAAAGAAGAAAAAGGTACATCAATCACTGTCAGGCGGCCTGGAGGGTCCGGCCTCATGATCGTGGGCCCTGGCTGGGAATGGTCGGGGGTGTCGGCCCTGCTGTGTGGCCAAATCCAAAAGTACCTCCCCGATCCATGCCAACTAATCCTCAATCCTGGCAACCCTGGCTGCCAGGTCCTCCTGATGTGGCTCTGTCGGGGCTGCGGGTGCTGGCTCTGGCCTCCTGCGTCTCCTGCCAGGCTGAGCATACGTAGGCTGGGGTGCCTGAGGAGGCTCGGTCGGGGCCCGGATGTACTGCCCCGGGCGCTGCAGCTCAATGAGTCGCATCCTCTCCAAAGTACGCGCTGTAGTGCGGGATGGAGGCAGAGCGGTCAAAGAGGCAACCACGGGGGCAGTGAGGATCCCGTATGAGCGGGCCAGGCGGGTGATGAAATACCCCTGGCTAATGGGCTGCTGGTGGAGGCGCCGATAGAGTGGGTGGATAGGGCAACTGCGAGAGCGAATGGGAGGTGGAGGAATCTGGATGGGTCGAGGAGGACCCACAAGTATGTCATGTCGTCGCCCGACACCTTCTCACCTCCCTCCCGCTGCATGATGGAGGTGGAGACGATCCGGTGCATGAGGCGGTGAAGTGGGTCCCGAAGATGACTCTCCCTGGAAGCTCCCGCCTCGTATCTGACGTTGGACAGCGATGCCCAAACCTCCATGTTGGGGGCCCTGTCCGGCTCCCCCTGAATGCAGGACCCGAAGAACCGGGTGAAGTAGCGATGCTGGAGGTCTGCTGGAGTGTATATACCTGTGCGCCTCCCGAACTCCTGGAGGTTGCACTCCCAGTGCTCACCTCCCAAACGAAAGCGTACAAGCCTGGAACGCGGGTCTCCCGCCCGAGGTGCGAACTGGATGGTGGATATGAACTCCAGCAGCAACTTCGTGTAGACCACGTCCTCGTCTGTGGCCATGATCCTATCCCAGCCACGGCATGTGAATGATGCCTCCTCGTGGGTCCAGGTGCGATGTAGGAATGGCTCAATCGCACCCCAGAGCCCAGCGTCCCTCAGAATATCTCGATCGATGACTGTCGCCTCAAGGACCCGGCGACGAGACAATGCGTCTCTCCGTGAAGTATACTCCACTGAACTAGCAAGCTCTGCGGGGAACTGGAGGAAGGGGTGGTCCAATCTGAACATCATCTGCAAAAGAAAACACATAGCACAAAACAAAAACTTTTGCAAAATTAGTCCTTTTCTTCCCCACCGCACCGCGGCGCGGCCCAAGAGCAAGGGCGCGGCACGGCGCGCGGCTGTTTCCAAACCCCGATCCAAAATCTCAATTTAACCTGCTACAACTCAATCTAATCACACCATAAGGTAGCCTAGGTGCCGACTAGCTCATCTAGGGTCTCCATTTGGCAAAACAAACACCCTATGAGCTAGCATTAGTGATTCTAAGTTTTGAACTATTTTGGGCAAATCACTAAAATTAACTACCTAATCGCTAGTTTTAACGAGTAATAGATAGTTAGAATGGCATACATTGGTAGTAGAAACACAATAAGCAAGAAAAATCGCAAGAAAATTTCAATCACCAGAGCTCCGAGTCGCGAGTGGGTTATGCGAGCCGCGGCTTACCTTATAAAGGAGAAAACCGACTGATCGTTAACCGCGCCGCGGGTTTGCTCGTTGCGCGTCGCGCGTGTCACCAAATCAACCCCTGCGCATCGGGTTGGTTTACGATCCCGCGTCGCGTAATTTAAATACCCGCGGCGCGGACTTCAAAAATTTCAAAACTTCTCAAATGACCCCACACTTATTTCAAACCACTATTACACGCAAAAATATATATATATATATATATATATATATATATATATATATATATATATATATATATATATATATATATATATATATATATATATATATATATATATATATATATATATATATATATATATATATATATAAGAAATATATCCTAACTTATCACACGATGGGTTGCCTCCCAACAAGCGCTAAGTTTAACGTCTTCAGCCAGACGTACTGTCCTTCTACAGCTAAGGTGGATCGTATGCCTTCTTCCTTCGCTTATTCCCTGTCACCACCGTCCTTTCGCTGACCCACTGCCCTTCAAACTTTCCTGGGTCGAATGGCTTGTTGGTTCTCCTGTTGCTGCCCAGTTGCTGCTTTCTGATTAACTCCCGTGAATGCTTGGAGGTAGCTTTGAACCTCCAAGCTCGGTCCTTCCTTCTATATCTCTTCAAAATCACTGGCTTGACATGAAGCGCGCCTAGGGCCGTTTCCAGTAGTTGTTTCACACCTCGGTTTCTAGTGTATCGCATGCTATCTTCAGGTTGCAATTTTGGTTTGCAGTACCAATAAAAATTTTCCAATCGAATGGAATCGGAAGGCAACATATCAGGATGCTTCCATATGTCCTCATCGATGGTATTGATCACATCTAATTTTCCATTCATGAATGGATCATGAGTGGTGATAAAATCATGTTTATTATTTTCAAATATTAATTCGTCAGCATCAACTTCTTGGTCATCGTCCAACAGGTGGATCGGAACCAAGAGTGAGTGACTTATTTGACCTGATGGTGGTACAAAATCACCCATCATCAGATCCTTACTTTCAAATTTCTCAAAATTTTCAAAAATTTCAGGAATTGTTGGGCTGGGGTCTGTACTGTTACTTACAGCCTCTGCCTCAACATCCTCATCAACCAAATTATCTGGTGATGGTACAGATTCACACATCACCGGATCAACATTATCAACATTCTCAAAAACATCAAAAGCTGTTGAGTTAGAGGTAGCATTGTCACCTACAACCTCTTCCTCAACAACATTTTCGACCATCTTAGTGGTCTCTTGACTTTCCCACAGTGTATGCCCTTCCATCACATATTCAGCTGATGCAAGTTCACACACATTATTATTGGTATAAAACTCACTCGCCTCCGGTTCTGGCGAAGGTGGTGAACATTTCCAACTTTCCTCTAACCTATCTAAAGAAGCTTGCAATCTTAAAAGAGCATCAGCCTGGTCCTTCTGTTCTTGGTGAGTGTTATACCAGAGTACCCAAAGATGGGCCCAAGTTGCAGAATTTTCAGGTTGAGATGACTCCTCGGTCCGCATCCATCGTCATCGGGTGATCCATTGTAGCAATCATCCTCGTAATAGGTGTCGGCCGGATTTTCATAATCTTCATAATACTGATCCGGGTACATGTAATCACCCATTATAAGGATGTACACATACCAAAAATCAGCAAACTAAAATCAAACATCAAAAATCAGAAACTAAGTCCTACAAATCACCTAATCTAAGCGCACAGCTCCCCGGCAACGGCGCCAAAATTTGACACGCCTAGGTCGTCGTGCGGTCAAAAATAAGAGAAAACCTAACACACACACTAGTATAGCGGTAGTCAGGGTCGATCCACAGGAGCTTCGTGGTTAGACTAGATGAGAGATTACCAACTAATAGTGTCACAGCTATAGTCGGAGGAACTGGTTTCTATTTTCCTAATCACTAGCAAATGAGACAATGATCGAACACTCAAGCCAAGCTAAGCTATGTCCAAATGACCTAGTCACTTTCTGAAATCAGAAGTACATCTCTGAATCAAAAGCAATCAAAGGCATTCAAACTAACAAAACCAAGCAAAGCATAAACTAACCACTAGTTAAAGTCCTATTGAACAGTTACTAGCCAAGGTTTAATGCTTACCAAATAACCTAATTAGCTACTGATTTCAGCTAAGAAAAACAGTCCTAACAAGATCCAAACAATATCCAAAACACAATCAATCAATCAAACCAAACACAAACATCCAAAACACCGAAAAGCTAAGATTAAATGTAACCAAATGCTTTTCATTCACGAAAACTGAATTCCAATCACAAAACAGTAACCAAATGTTTCTAAAATCAGAAACCTAAGTGCTCAAAGTCAGTGGTTGTCACTCCCAAAGACTTAAGCTACAAAAACTACTTTCTACTAAAAGGAAATTAAATCAAAAACCATAAAATACCAATTATGAGCTTGCTGAAATGAAATCCTGGAGTCAAAGATCTTCAAGGTCGATTTTACACCCGGTTCTTTGCTAGGGTTTTCGGCTGGAAATGCATCTATTTATACTTGCAAATTTCTAGCAACCGCGCCGCGTAAAAGGGAAATCCGCGGCGCGCGTACTTATCTTTCCCCGATTCTTCGGCATTTGAATGTGTTCCACCGCCTTAAGCCCGCGTCGCGCATGGTTAATTCCCGCAACGCGCGTACGACTTCTCTTGATTTTTCATTCCTTCCCAACTTCTTCCTTTTGCACGCTTTTAGTCCCTGTTTCTATTCTTTTTCTCCAAACAAGTCCTGGCACAAAAAGTGAGAATACCCAGGCATATTTGATATAATTTTATCAAGAACAGGGCTCAACAACGCCTAAAATACTTGATATCACTAGGCGTTGTCAGAAGGGAATTATTCGTTTTGGTAAGCGTGGCAAGCTAAGTCCACGGTTTATCGGACCTTTTCGTGTAATTCAACGAGTAGGAGCAGTAGCTTATAAACTCGAGCTTCCTGATGAGTTACGGAGAATTCATAATGTGTTTCATATCTCACATCTTCATAAGACTTTATACGATGAGTCGGCACGGGTTTCTTTGAAAGAAGTTCAGTTAGATCGTAAGCTACAATATCAAGAGCAACCGGAGAAAATTTTAGACGGAAAGATAAAGAAGTTGCGGAATAAAGAAATTGGGATTGTAAAAATACAACGGAGACATTGTTGGATTAGGTGTCTAATCCATGACTTATAATTGTATTTATCTTATGAATAAAAGCAAAGTCCATTTCGGTTGCCCTCATAGCTGGGGAATTGATGTACAGTTCAGTAGAGAGAAAGGTTGATTTATTAAGGGTTTAATAAATCAATAAAATAAAATATATATAGATGGCTTATTAATATATTTAAGTGTTAATATATTAATTAGAAACTATATTAATTAATTGAGATTTAATCTAGAATTAATTGGATTTAATTTAGTGATTAAATAAATTAATAAAAGGTGCAGGGACTGGTTTGCATTTATTCAATAGTTGAATAACTGGCCAGGTAAAAACGAAGGACCAAAATGGCGCCACCCTGGAGGCTCCTCCAGGGTTTGGCGAAACCCTAATTAGGGTTTTGGGAAGCCTGGTCCAAGTGGTCAAAAGGCTTGTCCATTTGGAGGCTCCTTAGGGTTTCAGGTGTAACCCTTGGAGGCTATAAAAGGAACCCACTGGCACCTCATTATTTACGCCATCTCTCTCTCTCTCCCCTACTCTTCTGTATTGGCTTCTCCTTGCTTGGGTGTGACTTGCATTTGAGGCAGGATCTCTTTGCTGCTTGCTTGAAGGATCATAAGATTAAAGGTTGGTTTTTCTTAATTCTTCTTTAGAATTGAATTGTATCCTTTAGGTTTTTAGTTCTAATCTTCATAGAAGAAAACATAGATCATATTAGGGTTGCATGTGAACCATAGGAATTTTTGTGTTCATTGTTTGCATAGAAACCCTTCAATGGTATCAGAGCTTAGGCTGTTTTCTTGTGATTTGATTTGAACTGCATAAATTGTTTTGTGCCTTGGTGTTTCTGCGATGAACACCTCAAGGCTAAGCCTTGGATCGAGATTTTTGGCTAGGGTTTACTAACCCTATCCGCCACCCTTATGGTCCCCCCCTTTGATTGCTTGATTTGCTTGCCATAATTGTGTGTTGTTATTTTTGGTAATAAGATTAATTAAATAACTTGAACCCCTTGCATGGCTTGTAATTTTCGAGAATCACAAGGACCATTACAGATAAATTAATTTGATTAATTTGGTAATATGTAACCTAGATTTAATTAGTTTAATTAATTGTTTAATTAAAAGGCCAATTAAATCAGTTTAAAGAATTAATTTAAAATTTTCAAAAAAAATTAGTAATAATTTGCGAAAATTAAGATAAAATTAATTCTAAAATATTTTAATAAGATTAAAATATATCTTATATGTATTTATAATTAAAAGTTAATTTAATATATATGAGAAAATTGGTTAGTCTACCGTTAGTAGGCCTCATTCACAAAACTGTCCTCTAAAGAGGGTATAAGGCGACTGACTATAAAATGTTAGTCTAATGGGTATCTATTCTTACCCACCGCTCTCCTGGTCAGTTTAGTTTCGTTAGCCGAACGGGTATGATAGAACCGCTAAAGCCTCTTAAAAGTATAATGCTATAATTGAAAGTACTAGAACCTTAAAACAAACCTCAATCTAGTTACTTTAAGATAAAAATGTGAATTGGTGCTAATCCATGAAATTGCACATTGCACCTTGTGGAACGTTGGTGGAGCGTGTGTGGTTTACCGGCACGCCAACTGGGGTCCACAAAGAGTCGCGATGGGTTTCTTGATTTTGTCATTATTAACGAAGCGTGTGTGGATAACCGGCACGTTAATTAGAGATGACAATTGACTTCGAGAGTACCAAGCAATTTGCATGGTCATTCACACCCGGTTTTTGATCCTCGGTATCCCAGTCACAAACAGCGGGGCATTCCCGAGATTAAAACATGCTATCGAATAGTTCGGTAAATCTCAATGAAACTAGGAATTCCATTATAATATGATTATGTTTCCGCGGTGGAATTGGCTAAATCGTAATTCGCCTACCTTATAAAATTTACAATATAGATTACGGCATCCCTTTTCGGTATTGCAGATTGTTATTGTAGGATCCTAGCCTTATATTTATTCTTGGGTGAATATAAGGATTATTATTATTATTATATCTAATTAAAACTCCCTTCTTCTTATTCAGATGTCTTCTGACCAATCCGTTCCCCACTCAAATCCTGGTAATGTCACCTCGATTCTGTCATTATGCTCAAAGGTGACGTTGGACGGCACTAACTATAATGACTGGATCCGCAACATCAAAATGGCTCTTCGGTTTGAACACAAAGAGTATGTTCTGGAAACCGAGCTCATTGATGTGGACACTGAAACCGCTACTCCCGAGGAAATTGCTGCGTACACTAAACACTCTGATGATGCAACCAAAGTGGCTTGCATCATGATCGCCACTATGAACCCTGAACTGCAGCGTATCTATGAGGACTATTGGCCTTACGAGATGCACAAAGAGCTCGCGGAACAGTTCCGCAAGCAGGAGCGCATCGAAAGGCGTGAGGTTGTAAAAGCCTTCACTAACGGTAAGCCCAAGGAGGGCGAGTCCATCTGTGCACATGTGCAAAGGATGCATGGTTACGTGGAAAGGCTTAGGAAGCTGGAAATGCCTGTGCATGAGGATTTAGCAGTTGACATAGTGCTGAACTCCTTACCAAGTTCTTATGACCAGTTCACACTGGCGTATCATTTGAACAACAACCAGGCAACCCTAGCTGAATTACACCGAATGCTTCGGACGGCTGAGGACGGAATGAAGGGAAAAGGTTTGCTCCCTATCAACCCGTCTGTCCTGGCGATTGGCTCTGGAAAAGGAAAGAAACGGAAAGGCCCCCCTAAACAAAACTGGAGGGAAAAGACTCATGTCGGGTCATCTAACAGTGCCCCGAAAGGCAAGTCTTCCGGTATTCCACATGTTCAAAACCCCAAAGAGGCCGACTGCTTTTACTGCAAGCAAAAGGGTCACTGGAAGAGGAGCTGCCCAACGTATCTGTAGGACATCAAGGACGGTAAAGTGAAACCGTCACAGGCAGGTACGTATTCTATATCTAATAACTCATCTTTTTCCCGTTCATGGGTCCTTGATACAGGATGTGGTTTTCATATATGTTCTGATTTGTAGGGCCTAGAGGAAAGTAGGGAGCTGGAGCATGGCAGACTGAACCTGGTCATGGGCAATAGGCGAACGTCACCCGTTACCAAGATCGGTGTTTATGGACTGATGCTGAGTAGTGGAATTAGGTTAGATTTACATAATTGTTGCTATGCGCCTGATATGGCTAAGAACATAAGTTCTTTTCATGCATTGTTTAAACAAGGTTTTTATTATGAGTTTAATAAATTGAATGGTTCAATTTCTGTTTTCAAAAATGATGTTTTTATATTTAATGCTATGCCTTGTGATGGTGTGTATGAATCTATTATGTGTGTTGATAATTATGGTAAAAATGTTTTAACTATTGATGCTTCAAGCGGTGTAGAAAAGACATGTCTGTGGCATTGTCGCCTTGGCCATATAAACAAGAAACGCATCGCCCAACTCCAAAAGGATGGAGTGTTGGAATCATTCGACCTTGGGTCGGATGATGTATGCGAATCTTGCTTACTTGGCAAGATGAGAAAATCACCATTCAAAGGTTCCTTTAAAAGAGGTGAAGGTCTGTTGGATATCATACACACAGATGTGTGTGGTCCCTTCAGAACAACCACTAAAGACGGCACGCGGTTCTATGTGACCTTTACCGACGATTTTAGCAGATATGGGTATATCTACTTAATCAAGAATAAGTCGGACACCTTTAAAAAGTTCAAAGAGTTTAAGAATGAAGCGGAAAATCAATTGGGCAGAAAGATAAAGATGCTTAGATCCGACAGAGGCGGTGAGTATCTTAGTATCGAGTTTCTCGATTACCTCAAGGAATGTGGAATTGTTTCACAGTTATCGCCTCCAAGAACACCTCAGTTGAATGGTGTTGCTGAAAGGCGAAACCGAACCCTGTTGGACATGGTTCGTTCCATGATGAGTCAAGCTTCACTTCCGATCCACTTCTGGAGGTATGCCTTAGAGACTGCCGCCCATATCCTAAATCTAGTCCCAACCAAGAAGGTTGCGAAAACACCGCACAAGATGTGGATGGGTAAAGTTCCCTCGTTGGCACACATCAAAGTCTGGGGCTGTGAGGCTTACGTTAGACGTGAGACTCATGACAAGCTCGCGGAAAGAAGTGAAAGGTGTTATTTCATCGGATACCCGAAACAGTCTTTTGGATACTTGTTTTACAGACCAAGTGAGGACGTGGTCTTTGTAGCAAGACAGGGGTTCTTTCAAGAAAGATAGCTCATTTCCAAAGAGGACAGTGGGAGTACTGTCGATCTCGAAGAAATTCGGGAGACGACCGATGAACCAACCTTAGAAGAAACTAGCCACCAACATGAGGAAGAGGTTCCTGTTGGACCGACCGACATATCATTGCCCCTTAGGCGTTCAGGTAGAGTTAGCATGCCGCCCGAGTTCTATGGTTTCCATAATACTTCGGACGGTGACACGTTAGTCAGTTACCGTACATTGACTAATTTGGATGAGCCAGCTAACTACCGTGAAGCAGTGGCAGGCCCCAAGTCTACAAAATGGAAAGAGGCAACGGACAGCGAGATAAAGTCCATGTATGACAATAAAGTTTGGAACTTGGTTGATAATGTACCGGGTCAAAAGACAGTCGGGTGCAAATGGATCTTCAAAAAGAAGACCGACATGGACGGAAAAGTGCATACTTATAAAGCTCGGCTGGTTGTGAAGGGATTCACTCAAACCCCGGGGGTTGACTATGATGAAACCTTCTTACTAGTAGCTAAGATTAAGTCAATCAGGATAATGCTCGCCATAGCTGCGTTTCATGATTATGAAATCTGGCAGATGGATGTCAAAACCGCTTTCCTTAACGGGAAACTGACTGAGGATGTTTACATGAGTCAGCCAGAAGGTTTTGTAGATGCAAAGCACCCTGATAAAGTATGTAAGCTTGAAAGATCAATCTACGGATTGAAACAAGCGTCTCGCAGCTGGAATCTCTGCTTCCATGAGAAAGTCAAAGAGTTTCGTTTCTCTAGGAGTGAAGATGAGTCCTGTGTATATGTCAAGGCTAGTGGGAGTATAGTTACTTTCCTGGTGCTGTATGTTGATGACATACTGCTCATGGGAAACGACATTCCGACCTTGCAAAATGTTAAGGCTTGGCTCGGGAAGTGTTTTGCCATGAAAGACCTAGGAGAAGCTGCTTATATTCTCGGGATAAGAATACTTAGAGATAGAAAGAGAAAATTGATAGGTTTAAGCCAGTGTACATATTTGGAAAAAGTGTTAAAGAGATTTAACATGGAAAATTCCAAAAAGTGAGAGTTACCAATCCAAAGTAATACTAAATTGAGTAAGACTCAAAGTCTGAGTACCGATGAGGAAATAGCTGAAATGAGTCAGGTACATTATGCTTCGGCAGTAGGGTCGATCATGTATGTTATGACATGTACTCGTCCCGACGTATCCTATGCACTGAGCATGGTTAGTCGGTTCCAGGGTAATCCTGGAAAAACACATTGGATTGCAGTCAAGAACATACTCAAGTATCTGCGAAGAACAAAGAATATGGTATTAGTCCTTGGTGGCAGTGATGAGTTAAAAGTGAGTGGATATACAGATGCCAGCTTCCAGACAGATAGGGACAGTGGACGGTCCCAGTCGGGCTGGGTATTTCTTTTGAACGGTGGAGCGGTCACTTGGAAAAGTTCCAAGCAGGAAACGGTGGCTGATTCAACGTGCGAATCAGAGTACAATGCAGCAAGTGAAGCGTCTAAGGAAGCGGCTTGGCTAAAAAATTTCATCGGGGACCTTAGAGTTGTCCCGAGCATTCAGGAGCCGGTGGAACTTTTCTACGATAATGAAGGAGCGGTCGCCTTGGCAAAAGAACCGCGAGACCATGGAAAGTCCACATTCGACATCAAGTAGAAGAAGGGCACTTACTGGTTAAGCGGGTATCATCAGAAGAAAATCCTGCAGATCCTTTGACTAAGGCTCTGAGCAGGATCAAGCACAATCAGCATGCCAGGAGCATTGGACTGAAGGATGATATTAGTTTTAGTAATTAGATAGGTTAGAAACTTGTAAACAGTATAAATGTAATTGACTTGGTGATTTTATAATTGAGATTTATAAATGAGTATTGTTACTGCCTTTGTCAATTGTTTATTTCTGTGTTTCTATATTTGCATGTTTAACTTCCTTAATAATTATATTATTTAAAGTTCCACAGTCGATCACACTGTTAGGGAGTAAGTGTGAGCAAAGACTGTCATGAATCGGTTGCAGACTGTCTAATGAGTTAGACATTGCAGTAAGACTGCTGCAACGTTCATGAGTACTTAGAAAATAGAGATTTGAGTATTGGATAAACTCGCGCTTAACAGATTACTTCATGGATTATATCACGAGCAATGTTAAGACGATAATATCCGGTGATCTTTAAGTGGAGAGATATGATCTGTTACTTGCGATACAATTGCTTATTGACAAAGCGAAAACGCGCCAGTAACTCGGTGTTATAAAACGCATTGTTGTATGTATTTGGACCCGCAAAAGATATGGACATATAAGTCGAAACTTATCCGTCCCCTGACCCGATGGGAAACAGATATCTGTAGACCTCTCGATGATTTAGAAGTTGACTGAAAGTGTTGGCCAACCGGGACTGAATTGATGTGTTCAATTAGTAGTCTCAAAAGTCATATGCAAATCAGAAATCGGGGAACAGAGTATCAGACCAAGATTGATATCAATCCATGTCTTGAGCCTGAAAATATCTTGTTGGACGGAGGATTATCATATCACTTATATTTGGACAGAACTGACTGGGTCAGAGTTCAGACAATTAAAGTCATAGACTTATCCAAGTGGGAGACTGTTGGATTAGGTGTCTAAGCCATGACTTATAATTGTATTTATCTTATGAATAAAAGCAAAGTCCATTTGGGTTGCCCTCATAGCTGGGGAATTGATGTACAGTTCAGTAGAGAGAAATGTTGATTTATTAAGGGTTTAATAAATCAATAAAAAAATATATATATATAGATGGCCTATTAATATATTTAAGTGTTAATATATTAATTAGAAACTATATTAATTAATTGAGATTTAATCTAGAATTAATTGGATTTAATTTAGTGATTAAATAAATTAATAAAAGGTGCAGGGACTGGTTTGTATTTATTCAATAGTTGAATAACTGGCCAGGTAAAAACCAGGGACCAAAATGGCGCCACCCTGGAGGCACCTCCAGGGTTTGGCAAAACCTTAATTAGGGTTTTGGGAAGCCTGGTCCAAGTGGTCAAAAGGCTTGTCCATTTGGAGGCTCCTTAGGGTTTCAGGTGTAACCCTTGGAGGCTATAAAAGGAACCCCCTGGCACCTCATTATTTACGCCATCTCTCTCTCTCCCCTACTCTGCTGGATTGTCTTCTCCTTGCTTGGGTGTGACTTGCATTTGAGGCAGGATCTCTTTGCTGCTTGCTTGAAGGATCATAAGATCTAAGGTCGGTTTTTCTTAATTCTTCTTTAGAATTGAATTGTATCCTTTAGGTTTTTAGTTCTAATCTTCATAGAAGAAAACATAGATCATATTAGGGTTGCATGTGAACCATAGGAATTTTTGTGTTCATTGTTTGCATAGAAACCCTTCAGACATCACCGCGGTACAAATGTCACATGGGAACCTGAAGAAGAGATGCGATTCAAATACCCGTTTTTGTTTTAAGAGATTCCGAGGACGGAATCTTTTGAAGGGGGAGATAACTTGTAACGCCGTAATACTTTCGGTAAGTAAATTTGAGTTAATCTTAGAGTAAATAAGATTTATTAGGTTGTTATATGAGTTAGGATGATAAGAAGTTCATTTAAGAGGATTTTATGTCTAAAAAAATATCAAAAATTGAGAACCCGGGTCATGTTAGTAGACACGGGTCGTCTAGAGAGTTTTTAGAAGTTATTTTGGACACTAAAAAGCAAACTCGGATCGTGTCCAAAAACCCGGGTCGGGTTAGATATCCTGAAGCGAACGAAAAATATGTCGTAACGTAAACCGGGGCGGGTTCTGACAAACTCGGGGCGGGTTCTGCAGCCCGGTGCGGGGAACGGGGCAGGGGTTAAATACCCATTTCTCTTCTTTTCTTTCATTTACGAACTTCAAAACACTCTAGGCGATTTTCAGAGCTTAAGTTACGATTTTTGAGCCTTGTGATCGAGGGTTTAGCGTGGAAAAAGCTTGGGAAGTCGGATTTAATACTTGAATCACGTTCATGCGTTCTTGATTTCTGAGGTTAGTGATCTTGAGTTTTAGGGTTTCAAAACCCTAATTACCCAAATCCGAAATTTTGCTTTAAATTAGCTCATGTGTTGTTTATAAGTTGTTAATATGTGTTGTATTGAGTCTCTATTACGATTATTGCGAAGTTTTAACGGTTGATTTGGTAAAAACCGCGAAATTTGGAAGTTTTGAGTTGATAGCACATGATATTCATAGTTTATGATCTTTGTTAGCTATTGATTCTTGGTCCATTGAGTTAGATGTTGTTAAATTGTTTTGAGGATGTTGAGGTATGATATGTGATGTCATTTTCAGCAGATACTCATAGGAGGGAAGGAGATACACGAGGCACGGGTGGACCACGTACTAAACAAACGTCAGGTGAGTAGTTCTAATTCATTTTTATGATTGAACTGAAATGTAATTGTATTGTTGAACTTTAAATTGGTCAAGATAACCAATTAGTATGAGATGTACAAGATAGAGAATTTCTTGTTGAACATATAATGAGTATATCGTGTGAACAAACATGCTCTTTGACTGAGATAGTCAAAGAGAATGAGATCAATGAGCTTACCTGTTAGTACTTATTGAATATTTCTCATTGAGCTTAATTAGCTCATAATTATTGTTGTGTTGTATGTGTTTTAGGTGACAGGGGAAAGAAGGTTGTAGAGGGATAAGATGACATGACTTTGGGACTAGACTTATGAGTTATTGTATAATCTATAAAACAGTCTTTTGAACTTGTGTATAACTTTAGGTAAGAATGGTCTTTTGTAACCCGGTATGTGAGACATGTTTGTATAAATACTTGTCCTTTTTGATAACTACTTGTGCTTCTGTTGCTTAACTTTGATTACACCATAAACCTTTTGTAGTTATTATAAGGTTTTATTGGTGTGTTTTGGAGGTAAGAAACCGGGTGTTACATATATAGTGTTCAAAGCTCGAAATGTAGGGTTTCAGCCATAGCGACGCGTCACATTGCTATATATAACATGTCGCGTGGCGAAGGGTCGTCCTCCGTATATAGTTGAAACTCTCCCTCGCGTCGCGGTTACTTATGTGATAGCATCGCCGCCGCAAAGGGCCAAAATACCTTAACTTCATTTTAATCATTTAAATCTTAAACTCATTTCCGGAAACCGGTCTTACACCGGCTCAACATCAACGGACCAAACACGTTGGAATTGATCTTCATTTTGTTTGAGAGAAAGTTGTCATGGGAATGGTTCCATTTATTCACATCTCATTGTCATTCCAGTATGTCGACATCTTCAGCAAAGGAGTTGTCTCTCAACTATTTCTTGATTTCGGATCCAATTTGAATATTCAAAGTCGATCCCCTATTCAAATTATGGGAGAAAGTGTAACTATGTATGTTTATGATTATTTATTATACCACCCTCTTGTATATCTCGACCCATATGTAATTGTTTGGTCAAGCTCATATTATATTGCAACTCTTTATATATTGTATTATATAAGAGGAGGTAATTCATCAGAAATATTCTGATATCAATAGGAGATGGGGGGATTGAGCTACGGTCGTTAGAGGCTTAGATTATTTCATGCATGTCGATCTAGGTAGTGTAAAAACAAGGTCGGTCTGTTGATTTTGAAGGCATGTGCAAAAGTTAGAAATGGACCCCTAGATATAATTTTTTTTATATAAAAAATTACCACGATAATATTCAACACTTAATAAACAATTATAAATTATAAGCGACGAATTAAAACAAGAAAAATTGTGCTAATTAGCGACGGAATAGAGACGGATAACAACAGATTGGTGATGGATTAGCGACGGAACCTAAGAAACGCAATTTCGGTCCCCTTCACGACGTGGCCCCTGCACGGTCGCATCTCCCGCATCCCCACGTGACCAACTCTGTGTAAAAAGTTAGTGTGAGGAACAATCGGAATAAAAATACAACGGCGAATAATCCTCGTCGGAGAAAAAAAACAAAACACAAGGGCTCTTGCTGGAAATTAATTAAACTAGGGTAGAAAAGCCGTGCGTTGCTGCGGTTATGAGAAAACAATTTGGACAACAAATATGTTAAAAGAAAAACAATTTGTAAAATCGAAAAAATCTAAAAGAACATACAAAACAAATATATAAAACCGGAAAAAATTACAAATTTACGTAAATTTGTATAAAAATCAGTAACACGGTAAATTAAAAAAATATATTTCTATGCAAGTAAGTTTTAGAAAAATAGAAAAACGAAATTGTAGACTAAGTTGGAGAAAATTATTAAAAGAGTTTACATCACATCAATAAAAAATGGAAATATAAACGAAAATTATAAAAATAGAAAATTGAATATGATAAAATATAAAAAATTGGCCAAAAATATTAAAAAAAAAAACCTTGATGGGGTATAAATTGTTATAAGGAAAAAAAAAATAGACGTGGTAAAGGGTGAAAAAAGAAAAAATTTGGCCAAAAATATAAAAAGATAAACTTGATAGGTCAAAGAAAAATAATGTTGGTTCAATTTAGCCCCAAATGTATACGGTGCATAATATCACTTTTGGTAGTGTATTTTAGCATGGTTCCATTTCAAAGTGACAATAATTATAAAAATTACCACTTTTGATAAATAAATTTATAAATACAATATTTTTGTAAGTAAATCTTTTCAAACTATCTGAGGGTCTGCAAGAAGATCAAAAAATAAGAAATTATATCCAGAATTATGTAAAAAAAAATATGAAAACATCTTCTCGCATGGAGGGAATTGCACGTATAGAGATTCAAAAAAGAATCGACCTGATCCAAATCATAATCTATATGAGATTTCCAAAAATCTTAATTGAAAGTCGACCCTGAGGAATCGAAGAATTACAGATGAATTTACAAAAAGAATTTCATTCTGTAAATCGAAAACTTAACATTGCTATCACACGAATTGAAAAGCCTTATGGAAACCCTAATATTCTTGCAGAATTTATAGCCGGCCAATTAAAAAATAGAGTTTCTTTTCGCAAAACAATGAAAAAGGCTATAGAATTAACTGAACAAGCAGATAAAAAAGGAATTCAAGTGCAAATTGCAGGACGTATCGACGGAAAGGAAATTATTCTATAGAATACTCTTTTTATGTGATTAGTCTTATTATTAAATGGAGTAAATTACAACAATGGTCCATGTGGTTTGCAGAAATTTTCAAAAATAGACCAACTTTTAAAAATTCATCATAATGGTCCTCATGTTTAGGATTTACTTTCAAAAATGGTCCAAAGGCCAAATAAAATGACAATTTTACCCTTTTTAATTTCTTTTTCATTTTCTTTTAATGTAAATTTATTAAAGTAATTAAAAAAAAAGAAAAAAACTCACCCCACCCCCACCCCCACCCGTCTCTCTCTCTCTCATCCCACCCTCTCTCCTCTCACCTCTCTTCTCTCTCTTTTTCACTCTCGCTGCTTTGCAGAGAGCAAGAAATATCGATCCAAAGAATTTAGCACCTGTAAGGTACATAACAATGATTCGTTGACAAAACCTAATTTTCGTATGAAATTACACATTTAGACATCATTCTGATATAGGGATCTTGCTAAGATTTTGGTATATCTAATTCAAAATCAGAAAGAAGTCTAATAATACACCATTTCACCACCGTAAAAAATGGTCGGACGGATTCCTATTGGTCGGACATGGAAACCCCGTTTCTGCAAAAACCAATATTGCATCTATCGCTTCTCCAAAATACACCATTTCACCACCGGATAACAAAAAAAGATCATCGAACAACGCAAAAACTTCACTACTCGGTTGATGAATCGAAGAAATCACCGTTCGGCCATCACGAGCCATACTCATAAGAGCTTGAACCATGAAAAACGCCGACGCACTGTCAAGGCCGGCGGTCGGTTCATCGAGAAACAAGACACCAGGTCGAAATCGAACAGTCGTTCAAGGTGTTACACGGAGAATTGTCGGTGTTAATATCAGAGACGCTGGCGAGTATCTATGACCTAAACCTCGACCACTTAAACGACACTTGACCACTTGGGGAAAGCGGTGATTGGGAGAGTGGTTCTCATAGTCAATTAAAGAAGCAAAGTTTGAATCCATCAATGGATAAAGAACGAGATCTAAAGATGGAATTAGGAGCAAAAGCAAAGTTTGAATCTAACCAGAGGTGCATCTGGGGTTTCTGTAAATCAACAGCACGCAGCTTATGAAAGTTCATTGATCTGTCGCCAAGAAAGTCACAAAATCCATCCGTCACTTCGAAGGTACAAAATTCTATCAATTTGAATCGCAATTATTCAAGGAGTTGATGTGTTGTTCGATTACTGACGGTGTAATTGCAGGTGTTGAAAGTGTGAGTGCTGATATTGAAGGCAACAAATTAACGGTAACGGGGAAGGTGGACCCTACGAGCGTGAAGGAGCGAGTGGAACACAAGACGAAGAAGAAGGTGGAGATTATCTCCCCTCAGCCGAAAAATGACGACAAGAAGGCCGGTGATAAGCCGCCGGAGAAAAATCCGACGAGAAGAAGACAGAAGATAAAAAACCCAAAGAAGGTCGGTGTGTGTGGGGTGGTGGGGGGGGGGGGGTTGGGTTTGTTTTATTTTTCTTTTTTTTAATTAAATTAATAAATAAAACAATAAAAGAAAATTTTAAAAGAAATTAAAAATGATAAATTGGTCCTTTTACTTATCTTTGGACCATTTTTGAAAGTAGATCGGAACCATATGGAACATTTGATGACTTTTTAAAAGTTAGACCATTTTTTAAAGTTTTTACAAACCACATGACCATTATTGTAATTTACTCTATTAAATGCCTCACTTTGAATAAAATAAGGATAGTATATGACAAAACCACCTCAAGGTTGAAAATGTGCCAAACATGCCACCCAATTTTGGAAACATCAAAACAGATCCTCCAAAAGTTTCTTTTAATTTTCATGCACTATAGCTATTCGATAAAATTCAACAAATTATGCATAGTGATATTATAATTCCGATAACTTTCAAGATAAATTTTTTAATAGTTTTATGATTCGAAAATAGATGTTGATGTAATTTTTTCTTGTTTATTTTCTGTCTCGATATAAACATGTAAATTTAATTAGTTACTAATTTTTATTCAAAACACCTATATTTATCCAGTTTCATTTACACCAATTTTGGACCCCAAAAAAAAGCGCTCGATTTAATTTCTTTATTAAGACTTAAAAATACAACTTTGATGATTAATTATTTAATATATAAAACTTTGAATAAAAACAACTTAAGGCCGGAAGGAAGGGGTGGTGGACTGGTGGTGTTGGTGCAAGAGTTGACACTTGCAAGGGGAGAATCGAGCATAGGTTAGGTGCATTTTGAATTTGTACGGTACAAGTATGTGATGCGTTGGCTTAAAATTTTAAAGTGTAAGTTAGTTTAAACTTTTAATTGTCGTGTAAATAACCCTTAAATCCGTATTGCTTTTCATCTAAGAATCCGTGTAACTTTTTAATACAGCAAAGGGACTTGTATCATTTAACTTAGAAATGTAACGCGAATGATACAAATTTGATACATGAGTGGCCACTTTTGATGCCTTCAAAGTAGTCATGTGGATAATCTACTTGTTACATGAAAATTACTTGAGTAGCCATAAATAAATACATTGTTCCATAGAATAAATATTAAAGATCTATAAACCCCGAACTATTGATGGATAAATGAATTATTATTCCAAGAAAAAAACATGGTATGATAATTTGTTGGGTACAAGTGGTTGATGCATGATATAATGTTAGTTGTTAATTGGTTTTCTAATGATAAAGTCGATAAGTAATGATTGAAAGGAGCGACTCCTACTTCTATTATGAGTCCATTCTACGCCACCCAAACCCAAACCTATGACAAAAACACATCAACCTCGCAATCCCCACACACATATACTTTATCCCATACTATACAAAAAACTTTTTCAAATATTAAAGTATAATATATCAATGTCTTTTGATTGAAGTCAATTAAGATATTAGAGCATTCTTAATCCTAACAGGACTTTTTTTAACAGGTTGTTAAGGTAATATATCAATGTTTTATAATCGAAGTCAATTAACATGTTAGAACATCCCTAACATGAGTTTTTTAATCGATTATTATGTTTAAAAGAATTTTAGGTAAGTCAAATAAGTCATTGGAGGTTTTTTCAGCTAAAGAGTTTTTGTCAAAGTTAATTCATAGTTTTAGCATTTAAGTATTTTTTTTTTTTTTTAGTTTACTAAATATGACCACAAACTAATGCTCTATTAACGAAACTCACACATAAGTTAGTAAAAAAAAAACTTAAGATTTTTGGGATGTTAAGTTAGAAATGATAGACATAATTAGTAAAAACTAAAAAAATTCGCCTATTATAAATGCTTTTAAAATCTTATACATTCTCCGTTATATCACTAAACATTTATATTCTAAACACCTCCATAACTTTTTTCTATGTCTGTGAAAATGCAATTATAATTATCTTAAAAAAACCCAAACTAATCTTCTATTTTATTAAATAGAATATCAGCTTAATAAACATATCATAAAATGTTATATATATATATATATATATTATTGATAAAATAATTAAGATTCTTACATTTAGAACTATTTAACAAATAATGATTAAAAAATATAGCCTATCATATTAAATGATGAAAAAATAAAATTATATAGATTGAGGAATTAATATAAGTATGTATTAACATTACTAACAAGTATGCATATTGAAAATATTATTTTGTTAACATTAACTTATATTTTTTTTTTACTTTTATAATTAATGACAAAATATGATTGGTCTACTTGGTTTGCCAAAACATATATTGTGAGTCTTTATGGTATTTTCTATCTGGATGGTCTCTCTACAATTATTTGTATGGTTGATCCTTGTGATTTCATTTTGTTTCATAAACGATCAAAAATTACTATTTTACCCTTATTATATTTTTATTAATTTTTATTTTCTGTATTTTAAATTAAATTAATTAAAAGACCCCTTAAATGTATGCCTTAACCCTACCCTACCGTTCATCAGGTTATCGCCCCATCATTGTCATCTTCAACCATCACCACCATCCTCTCTAGCCATCACCGCCAATATATATGGTCTTTAACAGCTCGCTTGAATTAGAGCTCTAATCACCTGAATCTAAAGTCGGCCATGTCGAGGAAGAATGATGATCATCGAGTAAAGGAGAGAGAGTAAGTGAGATCATTGTGAAAGGTTTTCCGCAACCATGAACTAAATAAACTAAGTTCACATGCAACCTAGAAAAGATCTATGTTTTCTTTCTTTGAACATGTAACTAATTCCTAAAGGCCAAACAAAAATTAACTAAAAGAATAAATCAGAAAAAACTAACCTTTAGTTTTTATCTTGAAGCTAAGCAGCACAAGTGTCCTGCCTCAAATGAGATCACACCCAGGGAGCCAGAGGGTGGACGAAAATTCCAGAGAGAATTATAGAATCAGCACAAATAATGAGGTCTAGGGGTCCCTATTTATAGGGAAACAAGAAACCCTAGCCGTCAGCCATTTTCCGGATTATACGTACGCGCGCCGCGGCCAGATCGTTTGCGCGCCGCGCGCCGCAATTCAACTATTGAATTCGTACGAATATGTACGCGCGTCGCGGCATTTACATTGGCGCGCCGCGCGCCGCAATTCAACTATTGAATTTGTACGACTTTAATCCCTGACCTCCTGATTAATCTAATTAATGCCACAGAAATTAATCCAATTAATTTCTGATTAATTATTAATCAATCAATATAGTTTCTAATTAATATATTATCACTTTAATATATTAACAAACCATATCTTTTATTTCTATTGATTTATTAATCCCATAATAAACCAACCCTCTCTCTACCGAACTTTCTACCAAACCTCCAGCTATGAGGGCAACCCAAATGGACTTTGCTTCTATTAATTAGGTAAATACAAATTATAAGTCATGGCTTAGACACCTAATCCAACAGTCTCCCACTTGGATAAGTCTATGACTATAATTACCAATTTAACCTCTAATTAATCAGCAAACTGTAGCTTCCTAGAAACTGCTGCCGAACTCTGACTCAGTCAGTTCTGTCCATAGATAAGTGATCAGATGATCCTCCGTCCAACAAGATATTTTCAGACATGAGACATGGATTGAGATCAATCTCTGTCTGACACTGTTTCCCGATTTCCGATTTTGCTTATGACTATTAGACTTCTAATTGAACGCATCAATTCAGTCCTGGCTGGCCAGCACTTCAGTCAACTTCAAAATCATCGAGTGGCCAACAGATATCTGTTTCCCGTCTGGGTCAAGGGACGAATAATCTTCGACTAATATGTTATATCTTTTACCCGACAAATCCCTCACAACAGCACGTTTTATAACACCGAGTTACCGATGCGTTTTCGTACTATCAATGAACAACCGCCTTGCAAATTATAACTCATATCTCTCCACTTTAAGACCATAAGATATTATCGTCTCAACATTGCTCGTGATATAATCCATGAAGCAATCCATTGAGCGCGGGTTTATCCAATACTCAAATCTCCATTTCCAAGTACTCATGAACGTTGCAGCAATCTTATTGCTATGTCTAACTCCTTAGACAATCTACAAACCAATTCATGACAGTCTTCCTTCATACTTACTCCCTAAGAGTATGAACGACTGTGGATATTTGAATAATCCAATTATTCAGGAAGTAAAACATGCAAAAGCGAAACATAAAATCTGTCTGGCAGCTACTCCTGCTTATTACCAAGTCTCCACGAGGTAATCACCAAGTCGGATTTATCATAACTATTATCGGTTTATTATTCTCTTTTAAACTTTCAATTCAAGCCTTTTATATCTATGTCTATTTAACTAAATGACCTTTTCACTCTTTCTATGTATCCAAGTGTCTAACACTTATACACTTTATTGCAGATGATCCTATCGGATACTCTTCTGATGATATCTCAATTTGTCATTTTTTACATTTTCTCTCACAACTCCATTCTGGTGATGTGTACCGTGACTGCCCATGGTTCTCGGGTCTTTAGTCTACATGACTATACCATAAGACAATTTCGAGGTGTCATGATGTGCCGGTGAACCACACGCGCTCCATCAGAAACCAACGAAATTCTTTAACCATGAAGTCCTACAGCACCACGTTCTGGTGTAAACAATTACCGATTTGAAAACCCTTTCAAATCAATCACCCTAATCATTTCCCAATGATTTCTCACGTCTGTTCAAATAATCCATTCAGTATTCTCAGCTAGGCAATATCCTGAATCCAACTTACAATGCTCTAAGCATTAAGTCATCAGGATATGTTCATAACACTTCTGATTTGTCTAAGAGGCTCGAGGAACCCGATGTAATCTCATTCCAAACCCTTTCGGAATCCTGAGATTACCAATAATCCTTGTATCATGATTTCCGGAAACCATTTCCTTTCGGGGACTCTTTCTTATGCATCTTGAATCCCATCAAGATCATATTCTCAACGGCTAAGTCAATACTGTCAGTCTCATCTATCTGATAGATGTCTATGAACTACGTGAGTATGCTGCACCTCTTTTGTTTCTTTCATGCCAATTCATTACACTTTGCAATGACAGGAAACTCCATTCCTGGGGTTATGCATCTTGAATCTCATCAAGATCATATTGGCAGAATTCTGATCTATCTAACAGATATCCACAACCACCTGAGTATGTTGTATCTCTTAAAGTCTTTCATAGCGAATCGTTTCTTAACACCAAGTCATTACACTTTGTAATGATAAGAGACGTTTCCTAGAACCAGTATGTAACCCACATACAATGATAGCAAATAACAACGATACTCCCACTGGCTTTGACACCGTTATATGACTCTTTCGGACTATTCACAAAATCCAGAACTTATGGCACATTTTGCGAAACCGAAATCCAAACCTTTCCGACATATTAAAGGAAATCTTTCAAGCTATTCACAAAATCCAAACCTTTTGGCCTATTTTGGGAATCCGAATATCCTTTCTTGCGAGATGCCCATGGGACGAATCCCGGGGCCATGTACCTTTTGTAATGGCATGCTCTATGTGAGTCCATATTAGTGTGCCGGTAAACCACACACGCTCCACTAACGACTCACACTATGCCATGCAGAATCCTCTCGGATTACATCTTCTATTGAGAGTGCTTCTCTCAGAATCAATTGCTTGACTCCAAGTGATGACTCATCCAACCAGATATTCTGTAAGTACATTTCTATGTTCCCTTCTTTTGATGATTCAATTACTCCCACTGGTTCCTAGACCAGTTGTAAAGATCAATCAAACTGTCACATAGACTGTGTCTCGCGGTAAGGTTCTCTTATTTGGCAGCAACCGGGCTCACCAATGCTTCCAGCAGTCGGATTACTTATCTGTACCATCTTTAGTGTTTTACCACTACTCGGTATATCACCCAAATCATAACTCCTTATGACAGTGACAGTAACTACTGGTCAAGCGAAGAGAGGGTATGTCAGGTTTAACAGGAATCTGATTCCTGGTCAAGACCCAGTGGTGACTAAAGGTTCTTTCACTTGGCTAATCCCTGAACTCCTTCAGGATTATTCTTACTCCCACTATTTCCTTAGAACTTGAGCTCTTTCTAAAAGGACTCTTCTTTCAAAGGATAACCGGAGTGACCAATGAAACGACATTGCTGATCAGTTTCAGGCTTGTCATGAGATTCAGACGAATGCTACATGACCCTGGACTTTCTATGTACTAGTGGGACGATCCCAGCTATACATTTCAGACACTGTCAACATAACCTACTTAGTCTAAGATGTGGTCGGAATATGGCTTCTGCGGTCTGACTGGTTGAATATTCAATTCATTGAAATATTAGTCGGAAATGTAACCAGTGTATCTTATACACCGAGGATCAAAACTATTTCGATCAATGCTCCATCATCTTCCCTAAGACACATTATTACCATTAGTGTTCTTGGAAGAGGATAAACTGTGAAACATTTTCTCAGTCTATGTAGTCATTCAGGTTCTGTTGATCTTATACTTCCTTTGAAATCCTTGAACACTTCAAGGTTCTAATCAATCGCTTATTCCGATAAGCGAAGCCATATTTGTCAAACTATTTGGCAAATATTTTGAAGCATAACTAATCATGTTCTGTTCGAAGATTCGAGCAATACACAGTAACTTATGTGTCTGTCGCTCAAAATCTTAATACCTTTACATCTCCATGTAAATTTATGACTTTGTTAATATTGTTCAAGACATGCAATCATCACCTGACTCCAAGTCAACTGATTCCAAAATCCTATCCATTGGATCTTTGGGCGATTCCTTTCTTGCCACAATTAATTTTATTAAGCACTCAATTCATCAAGTGTCTCTAAGTCAAATGATTCCAAAGTCCTGTCCAACTGGACCTTTGGTTGAAGTGATTCTCATAAAATTCACTTTAACAATCATAAAGAACACAATTTATAAGTCCAATCCCATTGGATGTATCAACATTCAAGTTATTACCATTTATGCCATTAACACATTCACACAACATTTCGAGGACAATTAAAACAATCATGTTTCAAAAATATTTCATTAAACCAGAATTATCCTCAGAACAATGTACTATGCGAATCCATGTCATATGTATCTATAAACTAATAACAAGAACAAATATCTTAGCTTAACTCAAAAACCGCACGAGCTCCAGATCCAATCCGAATATGCTCCTGTGCGACACCATCCCGCATCCTCCAGAGTTCGTGCATACAGAGCAAATGTGTGAAACACATCCTGTATCAAGGAAATGAGGATCAGGTGTTCTGAATTCTAAGATATTTATGAGTTTGCCAAACGGTTTGGCTTTGGAGCATTTTTCCAATCTTTCCGTGACTGTGTCCCACCCAGTTTGAAACATCGAACAATCGGTCCAGACGATCTGGATCATTTCTTGATGCACCTTAATACTGGACTCAATCCTGAAGCAGCTGAATTAATGGAACTATGCTTCTCCATGAACAACTCATACAGAGTCGACATTGAATGCACTTCCACGATTGTCTTATCCGGTTACCCTTTCTGTTCATCTGGATGAACAGATCAGCGAGTTGAGCTAATGCTTAACTCACGATCACAAAGGGAAACCAGTTTTATATTGTTCGCCTATGTATCCCTCAATCTTGGGAACACGCAAACTGGTGCTACTTCCTTCTAGCTTGCAACTTCAAGCTCTTTGAAGATCCTAGTTCGTTCCCTTTATTCAACCAGTTCACGGAACCTTTCCTGAACTAGCTGTGCTAACTTGTCAGACCCCAGGAATTCTAAATCCCTGCGGAACCCGGGGTTAATGATCAATACCATAAGGCAACGAACTTCCTTGGACTCAATAGTCAAGGAGTCATGCTCATCACAAGCTGCTGTATGATGCCATGTTTGGGAGCGGACACTCAGTCGGATATGGTTCGCCAGCAAAACTAAGAACTATTCTCTAATTGCAAAACCATATCACATAGTTCAGGCCAGTCAGCCTTACCATACTAAACAGGTGCTTTCTGAAGCTCTCAGAAATGGGTGAAGGAGGAGAAGGAGGAGAATGACATTTTCTTCAGACATATATAAAATTTGAATTTATTCGTTTAATTAATCCTTTTAAATAATTACCCAATATATATTATTTAACAAGGCTAGGATCCAAAATACCCCAACTATGCTGTGAAGAGGGATGCCGTAGTCACAACACAGTGGTCATTAAGGTAGATAACTTTTATCAATTTCAGTCTTATGAAATTCCTAGATCTGTGAGATTCATTGAACTGTTCAATGGCATGTTTAATCTCGGATATGCCCCACCGTTTGTGACTGGGATGCCGAGGATCACAAACCGGGTGTGAATAACCATGCAAATTAGCTTGGTACTCTCGGGGTCCATTATCATCTCAAATTGATGTGCCGGTTAACCACATACGCTCCATCAACAATGATAACACCCGAGAAACCCATTGCCACTCTTTATGAACCCCCATTGGTGTGCCGGTAACCCACACACGCTCCACCAACGTTTCATAAAGTGCAATGTGCAATTTCATGGGTTAGCATCAAATTCACATTTTTTTCTAAAGTAACTAGATTGGGAATTCTTGTACGGGTTCTAGTACTTTGATCATTATACTTTTAATGATTAAACGGTCCTATCAAAACTGTTCGGCTAACGACCCTCCACTAATCAGGCGAGCGGTGGGTGAGAGTGAACACCCATTAGACCGCCATTTTATAGGCAGTCTCCTTATACCCACTTTATAGACCAGCTTCGTGAATGAGGCCTACTAATGATTTGACTAACCAATTTATCTTATACATATAGTATTAACTTTTAATAATATATATAAGATGTATTTTAAACCTTTTAAAATATTCCTGGTTTATCTTTTAATTTCCTGAAATTTAACTATTAAACTTCAAATTAAATTAAACCTTTAATTTGATTTAATTTATCTTTTAATTAAACTATTAATTAAATTAATTAAATCTTGATATTTTAAACCTTTTAAAATATTTTAGGATTTATCCTTTAATTTTCGAAATTTAACCATTAAATCAAAATTAAATTAAATCCCATGAATTATCTTTTAATTAAACAATTAATTAAATTAATTCAAATGTAGATAGGTTTTTCCAAATTAATCAAATCAATTTAAACCTATCTTAAACCCCTAATTATCGAATTCAAACAAACTGGGTTTAAGGTTATCCATTTAATTAACCAATTAAAGTTACAAAAATTGAAAACCTCCTAAAACCCTAACCAGGAAAATCGAAAAAAAAAAGGGGGGAGAGTGGCTAGGGTTTCAAAAACCCTAAACACCAAAATCGAAATCAGGCCCAAAGGATTTATAAACTTTAAACCCTAATTAGGAAAACTATTACAGCCATTCAATAAGAAAACAACCACATTTGCTCTGATACCACTGAAAGGTTTTCCGCAACCATGAACTAAATAAACTAAGTTCACATGCAACCTAGAAAAGATCTATGTTTTCTTTCTTTGAACATGTAACTAATTCCTAAAGGCCAAACAAAAATTAACTAAAAGAATAAATCAGAAAAAACTAACCTTTAGTTTTTATCTTGAAACTAAGCAGCACAAGTGTCCTGTCTCAAATGAGATCACACCCAGGGAGCTAGAGGGTGGACGAAAATTCCGGAGAGAATTATAGAATGAGCACAAATAATGAGGTCTAGGGGTCCCTATTTATAGGGAAACAAGAAACCCTAGCCGTCAGCCATTTTCCGGATTATACGTACGCGCGCCGCGGCCAGATCGTTTGCGCGCCGCGCGCCGCAATTCAACTATTAAATTTGTACGAATATGTACGTGCGTCGCGGCCTTTACATTGGCGCGCCACGCGCCGCAATTCAACTATTGAATTTGTACGACTTTAATCCCTGACCTCCTGATTAATCTAATTAATGCCACAGAAATTAATCCAATTAATTTCTGATTAATTATTAATCAATCAATATAGTTTCTAATTAATATATTATCACTTTAATATATTAACAAACCATATCTTTTATTTCTATTGATTTATTAATCCCATAATAAACCAACCTTTCTCTCTACCGAACTTTCTACCAAACCTCCAGCTATGAGGGCAACCCAAATGGACTTTGCTTCTATTAATTAGGTAAATACAAATTATAAGTCATGGCTTAGACACCTAATCCAACACATTGGTGGTTCTCCGACAATGCTTCTAACACCGCTTAGACAACTAATTACCAATGAGAACCTTGTCAAAAGATATGGACGAAACATAGAGATGTAGAGAGAGATAGTTGCATATACATTCAAGTTGTCAAACAACTTCTAGTACCAACTCCATGATTGAAAAATCGGTGGTGATATGATGGAGATGGACTTTGTACGTGTCTCACTGGTGTCGACAGCGATCTTGAGTCAATATCTCAGTCAGATGGAGTCAACACCTTACGGTACCAATAGAGAAAAGGGTATACCCATGGGAAATTAGAAAGCGGAAAGAATATGATGATAATGGTTGTTCTCTAAGGTTAAAGAGAATAGGAAAGGGAGAAAGACTGACAACAATCATAGGATCTAGGTGTGGTGGTCGCAAGCATTTCCAGATGAGAGAGAAAGAAGAAGATAGGGTGTGGGTGTAACATCTAAAAATTTGGATGTCTGAAAGTTAAGAAAAATGAACGGTGTAATTTTTTATTTTTTTTTTTGATAACCGAGGACCCCACCCGACCCATCCTTTGGATGACCCTGATGAAGCAACCTCGGGGCCCACGCACACCTGGCAGCAGGGTGGTCCGGGTCAATCACCTACGGGGGTAGAGAGGTGGCCAGTGGTCATCCCCTGATTGAAACCTAACACTCCCTGTGGGGAAATGGAAGGAGTGGGATTAGAACTTGGAACCTCTTTATGGGAGAAGAGAAAGAGTCCTAAGCCTTATCCACTAGGCCATCAGGGTGATGGTTAAATGAACGATGTAATTTTTTTTTAGATCTATAAAAGTTGATAGAAATTACATTTTTTCATAACAGGTAAAGTGGTCATTTCACGTGGTTAATATATGAAAAATAGTGATTTTGACCTTTGAGTGGAATATTATAAGTTTAATATGTTATTGGTATAAATAGTACATGTATAAAAGTAATTTTTGAAAAGAAAGAAGAAATTCAAATTTTACATAATAATATGAAAATTCCATTTTTTGGAGCTATAAAACTTTAACCAAGTAATTGCAAGGAATAAAGTTGGAATGGATAGTGGATATACTAGACCAATCAAGTTAAAAGGAATTAGCCTAAAAAGTTCTAATGAATAAATTATGAGTTTGCAAAGTTAGACAAAAATCAAAATAAAAGTTGATGGAAATATAGACATTTTCAAGGTGCCATGTTTGAGGATTCATAAATCGGAATCTGAAACTCATGAGAAAAAACTTTCTAAATGAAAGTTGTAGTTTATACAAAAAGAGTACATGGAAAAAAGTCTCAATTCATTTGGACTTGAATCGAAGAAGTTATGATAGTTTGAAAATGCCTAGTCCATGACATTAAATGATAAAAGTTTGCAACAACCCATGTTCAAGGGTTTATAAATCAAAGTCTAGAGCTTTCTAAGTCAATAATGAAAGTTTTAGTATATATAACAAGGAATCCATATAAAAAAGAATCACACCGATCCGAGTTCATATGAAGATTTTATGACCAATTGACATTATGTAAAAACTGCATGAGTTAGAAAAAATTTTAAGTATGAGATAAGTTCAAACTTTCACTAAATGCTTACGTTGGAACTCAAAAACTATGATTTCTCAATGTCTAAATCTTAATTTCAATAAATCATTGGAAAGATCTTGACATAAAGAACCAATACAAAAAGAATCAGGTTAATTTGAGTTCGTATGAGGGAGTTATGGAGGTTTAAATATTACACCACAGGTAGTTACTCCACTGAGTCAATCTTTGTACCAGTCAAGTCAACTGGTCAAGTTTAGGATGACCCCATGCTACCTTTTAAGCATGAAAGTATGTATGGAGAAACCTTTAGGGTTGATATTTTGAAACGTTGAAGCCACTTCTCTCCTTTATGTTTTGACATATGACACGCAACATTTTAAATCCACTTGACGACCAATATCAGAGGAATTTCAGACAATTAGTGCATTTTATATTGAAAATCATATTCAAAGCATGTATGTGTGTTCTTGGTGAGATAAGTGTGTGTAAGTGATCTTTAAGCAAGAATAAAGGGAAATCAAAGGGCTTTTATCATCTAAGCAAGGAAATTAAAGTAAGAAACCTACTCTTTCATTTGTTTGGTTTTATTTTAAAAGTTATGGACTAAATTTGAAGATTATGGGGTGAACCCATGAACCTAATTTTTGGGTTTGATTATAGGGTTAGATTATGGTTAGATGATTATTATACAACTTGAATAAACCTGTTATTTTACAAGAAATAACATGTATTGGTCATCGATTAAATAGTTTCATACTCATGGTTTGGATTGAAAAAGTAAAAGTTCGCATGGTTAGAAATATGGATATACTGATGTTTCTTAAGTGTGTTAATAAAGGTATTGGTACAAGTTGGTTATACCATACATGAACATGAGTATTGGAATGTGATCATTCTATGAGATTATATATTGTTAAGATATTTAGTATTTTGTATGTAACAACCAAATGATCAGATGAACCATAAAAGGGCATTTTCTATAACTAAAAATCATGCTAGCTTATTAATAACTTAATGGATCAATTTTATAGGAATTCAAGTAGGATAAATGAAGGGTAGGAGCAAAGACAAGGATAACGGCAAGAATATAACAATAGTTAGTTAGCCTAACTATCAAAGGTGAATACATGAGAATTTTTCTCATTATGTTGTACAATGAAAATTAAGAAATATTTTGGTGATATAAAGTTTAGTTTTTCTAGTAAATGGAAATGTTTTTAAGCATGCTAAATGTTTACTTTATGAACTCTTTTCCATGAGTGTTTGTTATACATGTTTATATGATAATAAACGATAAGCATGCTTTATAAATCTTATTTGAAAATGTTAAAGTTTATTTGTCATGATTTTATGCAAAGTTGTTTTAGTCGTCAATTTATTAAAGGTTATGTTCTAGTAAGTAAGTCCTGATCAATAATGTCCCTCATAACGAGATCATTAAGGCACTACTGGGGTGGTACCCTCCTTCAAGAAGTAGTGGCCTAAGTTACTGTACCGGGTCGATATGTTCTATTGAATATTAAATTTGACATAGTGCTTGTAAGCAGTAGTGTAATGGCGAGTAGTGCTTGTAAGCAGCCAGTATCAATTTTAGTATTGGAATGTGCTCATGCATTGCATGCATAAAGTCGAGCATAATATTTTATACGATAAAAGTATTTGATAAATATTTTATAAAGTTGTATGTGTCCAAAGTCATGTATCAGAGGTTTAGATACAAAACCTTAGAAGAAATTGATGTTGGACATTATTGTTTTTCCTATTGTATTTCAAAAGTCATGTATCAGAGGTTTAGATACAAAACCTTAGAAGAAATTGATCCATAGGAGATGATATTTTGTTGATGCCTTATAAGAAGAGATTTTGATGTATAGATGGTGTGAAGCATTGTAGATGGACTATATATTTTGGGTATAGTTTATGTAATTTTTTTGCTTTACTATGATTGTCGTGATATGAAGTTGTAACCCCCAAAGTGTATTAACATTATAAAAGGTTTTGTTTTTCTATGGGACCAAAAAGAATAAATAATATATGTATATATATATATATATATATATATATATATATATATATATATATATATATATATATATATATATATATATATATATATATATATATATATATATATATATATATATATAAAGGTAGTTTAAAAAGAATAAATAAAATTAAAAGGGTAAAAGGTCTCTTTACATGAGTCAAGGACCAAGCATGAAACAAAAAGACCACAAGGACAATCATATAATACATTAAGGTTTTCACTTAGGCATGTTTATGGTTGTACTCAGCATGTGAGTTTTGACAAACCACAAGACCACTCGTGTAATTTTTTGATATTTAATTTAAGTTGTTTTGTCTAATTTTCTATCATAACTTCTAGATATATATATACAAAATGATCATACTACATTATATAATAAATTTATTTGGCCCATTTTTCATTCATTTACCGAAATTACCACAAGATACTTTGTTTTGGACTACACTAAAATCATGTCGGGGAGGACGTATTCTGATAAGATGTAAAGTAATGTGAATTCGTAATATCAAGTTTGCGAATTTATTTAAAGAATTTCATTTCAAACGTATTTTGATAATATAGATTGGACTTAGAATTGGTCAATCTGACACTTGAGACAAATATTATGAACATGTATTTTAGGCTAGCATTTTGTAGTCCAATTTCTGCCTGCATATATGTTGGTGCGTATAAGGTTGAGACATGCATATCTTTACCACCATCGATATAATGTATTTATAGCTAAATAAAAGTTCATCCAACCAAATTCACGAAGAAAGTTTTGATAGCCTCCCTCCAAACTATTACAATATTGAAAAAACCAATCCTAGAAAAGTTACCCATATAAAGAAAGGTGACTTTGAATAGTTTGAGTTATTCTTTTCGTCCTATCTTACATGGTAAGATTCCATTTTAATATGATACTAGTTTACCTCTATTTCTGGTCTCACTAATATTTCTATCATTGACGGTGAAATAATTTGTACATTTAGAGATTTATATCTTCATAGCTAGTGCCCTTATAAAGGTAACTAGATAGGAAAAATATTCTTAGTGGTTTCCATGGATGAAAAACTAAGCCTTGACCCTAGCCAACAAAGTGGGCATAACACAAAGTGTGGAATCATGGTCCTGATTTTTAATGAGGTTGAAGGAATACATTAGGAAGGTTAGAAATCTAGCCATCATATCTAGTCACTGGATTAGACATGTCTCTCGATATTCATATCATAGACATTATTGTTATAATTTGATTATGAATTTGCTAGCTAAAAATGGAAAAAATCAAATAATAGAAACTTTGTTCTGAGAGACATGTAAAGCGTGTAGATTCTCTTATTTCAAAGAGAGTTTGGCTAGGCTTCAACATGAAATTACAAGGTAACATGAATGGATTGACAATATTGGTCATGATAAATGGGCAAGAGAATTCTTCCTGAAGATGTGTTTATTATAGTGACCTCTAATCTTTCTGATGCAATGTAAATGTTATCGACAAACGAATAAGATGTATTAATATTGGGGTTTTTTGTCACACGATATAATGTTGGTATTATAAAGGAAAAAATAGAGGTAAATATATAAATATTATAACTACTTTTGTCATTATATGACAATAATCCTAATATATTTTGCAAGGCGACATTAGTAAAATCACCCCTTATGCACAAATGGTGCTTCGAATGAGGATAGGTAAGTATGCAACTCGGCGGGTATACCTCATCAACAACATTAACTTTGAAGTACAATATGGCATCAAGAATTGCGTTTTCAGTCAAGAAGATGTGACTTGTACACGTGAGAAATGACATTAGCCTGGTATATTATATGGTCACACAATAACGACAATGTGATCACTAGTATTTAAGCACTTTCACAATTTCATTCATATTTTTTCACTTCTACGGTGCATCGATTTGCATACCGAATGGAAATGATGCATCCTCTACCTAATAAAGTGATGGTCGTTAAACCCCTTATGATTGACTAATGTCCATTCACTCGTTCAATTTATGTTTATGTAATCAAATTTTATATTGGATTTCACCATTACAAGACCATGGTTAACATTTACTTCTATGCAATTGAGTTTTATGTTTATGTTATCGAAATTTATGTTTATGTAACCTACTATAAACATCATAGCCTTCGTTTTAAGAAAACATAAAGCAATGCAAATAAATACAGAAATACTTCTATACACACAAAAATACACACACACACACACACACACACATATATATATATATATATATATATATATATATATATATATATATATATATATATATATATATATATATATATATATATATATATATATATATATATATATATATATAAGTGTCTGTGTCTGTGTCTGTGTCTGTGTCTGTGTCTGTGTCTGTGTCTGTGTCTGTGTTTTTGTGTGTATGTATGTATGTATCTGTACGCACACACACAATACACTTGGTAGATGCACTTGGTTTCTTACTCGGAAAATTTGGTGTAGTTATATTTGGTTACTTGAGGCCCCATAGCAGTTTCCCTAGCTTTTTGCTAGGCCAACTTAGCATATGTATTATGTATACTTTATATGTGTACTAGGCATCCTAAAACATAAATGTACTAGCCCGTAAGACGAAAATATATAACTAGTCCATCTATCTATTGATTCATTTATGACTTCGCATGGGTACGACCGGAACTTATATGACAGCTGCGTCGACTCTAAAAAGTTGTCTGAATGATCGTTCATATACCTTTTGTTATATGTCGATGACATGATCATTGCGATCAAGAATATGGTCGGAGTGAAAAACTTGAAGTTGCTCTTGAAAAATGAGTTTGAGATGAAGGATTTGGGTGCTGCAAAGAAGATACTTAGAATGGAGGTCAGGAGACACCGAAATTAAGGACTGATGTATGTGTCTCATAAAAGTTACATTGAGAAGTACTTCAGTCATTCTAATTTGATCAGCCCAAACCAATCGAAACTCCTTTGGCATATACTAACCTCGACCGACGAGAAGAACTACATGTCAATACTTCCTTATGTTGGCGTTGTAGGAAGTCTCATGTACACAATGGTCTGTACAACACCGGGTTTAGCTCATGCAGTGAGTGTATGTATGTATGTATAATACACGTGTGTGTGTGTCTATATATATATATATATATATATATATATATATATATATATATATATATATATATATATATATATATATATATATATATATATATATATATATATATATATATATATATATATATATATATATATATATATATATATACCCACACACACATAGAGAAAGAGAGAAATTTTTTACCTTTATAAGTAATTCAACCTACTTAATTTGGTATTTTATCACAACTTTTATTTAGTAATATTTTTTATAAATATAAATTTCTTGCTGAATCCAGTTTTTATATTGTTATAGATTATGTTTTCCTTTTTTTATATTGTTATAAAGTATATTTTTTTATTACTTAATATCTATATGACATCCAAATTCATCATTGAGAATATTTTTGCTACATATTGATATAAATTTGATTGAATTCAACTTACATCCGAGACAAGTATTGTTGATCTCAAATATTGTTTTTTTATTGTAATAAAATATGTTTTTCTTATATTTATAACGTTATAATGTATTTTTTTCCAATAATACTGAAATATGAAGTTTTAAAAAGTTCAAAATCTATATGAATATAATAATATGTATATATTATTTTTCATCGAACGCAAAACATTAAATATCATCTGATTTGAAACTAATTACAATGCTGTAATCTTCTCCACGATTGCTGCAACGCGGATGGGTAAACCTTTTTTTTTTTTTTTTATTCAATTATTATGCTTTAAAATAAACGTCTTGTAATATATTTTTTTGAACTTTTAATTATTTTTAAATTAAAATTAATTAGGAAAAAAATTAAGCAGAAACGACTCCATCGATATGGAGTTAGTTAGCTATTAGTTGGTGGCCTTTCCATTCATCTAATGCACCAAACATACCTCCATATCAACACCACCCTCATCCATCTTCTCCGGACTCACCACCGCCGGACTTCTCCTCAATTCCAATGGAAACCACCATCAAAATCATCAGAAGATCAATCCACACTTTCCTCCAGCACTACAATTACTTCACGGCTGCTGCCATTTTAGCCCTCCCGTTCTCCGTTTCCATCCTCCTCTCCTCCACCCTCCTCCCTCATTCCCTCACCGTCCATTCCCGTCTCCGCTCACTTTTCAACGCCGCCGGGTTTCCACCACAATCGGAATTCTTCTCCATTCTCAACCTCAAACTCTCCCAAACCATCACATCTTCGATCTTTGTCCTGCCCTTTACCCTCACTTTCCTCCTCATCGCAAAAGCATCTGTAATTCAATCCCTGAATACCCACAACAAACGACCGCCCTCCTTCGCCGGAATCTTCACTTCCATCCTCCAAACACAGATATGGAACACCTTCGTTATGGTATCCGCAAATGCAACTTGCTTTTGGGTTCTTTTCATTGCTTTCAACTGTTTAGAAAACCTCCGTATCCCCTCACTGTTCTTCACCGTCGCCGGAGGAATCGTGTATTCCATCATCGTAGCAAATGCTTTGATCATATGCAACCTCGCGTTAATCCTCTCGGGAATGGAACTTAGTGGTGGATTCATTTCGATTCTCAAAGCTTGTGTCATGATCAGAGGAAGAACTTCAATCGCTTTGTCATTAGCCCTGCCGGTAAACATGGCGCTCGCCGGAATCGAAGCCCTTTTCCAGTTCCGAGTAGTGAAAGCTTACTCCGATTCCGGGATTAACAAACCCACTTCAAGCATGGTTTTAGAGGGATTATTCATTGCTTATTTGTACTCCATTCTCATTATAATTGACGCCATTAGTGGATGCGTTTTCTTCAGAAGCTGCAAAATAGCGTATGAGGAGAAAATTGTTGATCAAGAAGCAGGTAGGGTTGAAGATGAAAGAGGTGGTTTTGCATTGGTAAAGTGTGAAAAAAACGAACTTTCTTGAATTATCTTTTTTCTTTTTCTTTTTGTGATTGGGATTTTTTTTGAATTAAAATCACAGGCTGAGAATGAGTTTACAAACTCAATTCTGGATTAGTTTCATGCATTCAATAGTAAAAAAATTTGAACATAAAACAATGTACAACTCTTGTATCCCATAAATATAAGTCATTATAATATGATTTTTTCGAATGTAATATATAATTTACGTCTTTTTTGAGGATATTGTAACGTAATTGTTATTATTTTTGTATATGTTTTCTTGAAAAGTATAAAGAAAAGGCCACGCATTTTGCATTAAAAAATTGCAACGAGTGCAATTAAAGTAGTGAATTACTAATTCCCCCTTTTGATTAATAAAAAGAGAATAATATAAAGTAAACCGACTCGATTAAGAACCGTATTCAGACGGTTGACTTGTGAAGTGCGTAAAGTAGTTGGTTAGTTGGGTGTAATTTAAGCGAACATAATTAGGCCACTATCCAAAAACTATGTTTAACCGATTATCGTTGGATGCTTACTTTCTTTTTTGTGTTTTTTTAATCATATTTTGCATATAAAAATAATTTTAAGTTCTTTTATATCCATAGCAACACTAGACCTATATATAATATCAAATTATCAATTATTTACATTATAGTTTTGATTTATTTAAATTTCATAGTGTAATTTCCGTATATTCTTTTTACGTAAAACCAACAATTATAAATTAAATGGGAAAAACAACAATGTATTTTTGGATCTATAGCAAGAACACATAGTTTTAAACATTTTTGGATGGATATCATAAATTCCTTTACTTTAGATACGAGTTTTTATAGTTCAACGCCGTATTTTTAAGTGTATGAAAACTTTTTTATGCATATAAATAATAGCAGGAATCCATAGTTTATCAAAACATTAGGCGACAACATATGTAAAATATCCATGAAGAGAAAAAGATACTAATAATTTAATGGTTGAAATATTGAGATAAAGAAAAGCAAAACGATATCTTTTTTTAAAGGAACAATTAAGTGAAAAGCATTTGCTACCGGACAAAACGTTTAATTAACATCGAGTCATTGATACAACCAAATACATCATGATGGAATAACAATAATTTGATACAAAAATAAATAAAATAAAAAATATCTAATTGAATTATTAAGATAAGCCATCAACTCTATTATGAGTTTTATATTTAGGTTATATCTGCCATGTTGTAGATAGTTGATAAATTAATTTATTTTTGAAGTATTTATTTAGGATGTTATGTTTAGCAAGTTAAAATATGGTTTATAAACTATTTTATTGAAAAAACTACTTTGATTTGTGTTTCAACAAGTTTATAAAGTTTTTTTTTAAAATTCAAATATATCTTTAATTAATCATAAAAAACTCATTATTCCACATATTATTTTATGTTTTTTTTAATCTTACTGCTAGCTTATTAATTATTTTTATTAAATATTATTTTTATATGTTACTTTTCAGCTATCAACTAACTTATCAAATATCAACTAACTATTCAACTATAAGTTAGTTTTTCAACTAGTCTGACAAACTAACCTTTGGATATCAAAGCGTTTAAAGATCCAATATATGCCATCTATAAATAGTTTTATATGAATTTATATTGATTTAAAATTTACTTTTCATCTACATTTAAAATACATGACAAATCATATAAATAATATGATCAATCATAAAACTACTTGTGTACATGGATATTTTGATTCAAAATAATTTTCTATTCTTATATGATAACCATCTGAAAACTAAAAATATAATATGTTGCAAACTCACGCCAATAAAGATTTTGTTGTTCCTACTTCAACAATTTTGACACATGACGAGACGTTTCCAAACTTTTTGTAAGCACTAAATGCGTGATTACGAAACTACCCAAATCTAACGATACTTTTCCATGTGATGTAATAAAATCACAACCTTTAATAGTTAAAATAGAAGCAGAAACCGGAATCATAAACATTTACAATTTGTTTAGGTAATCCACAAATCCGAATTAGTTTAAAGCCAAACACTTTGTTAGGATTTGAACATACAAGTACAAAATGATATATAAATATAAAATACTTAATAATTCAGCATATATATGGCATTGCGTGTTAATGACTAAATAACTAACAAGTACAAAATGATATATAAATTCGATAGTATAAATATAAAAGACTTAATAATTAACAAAAATGATTACCACAATGTGTTAAATGGTTACATGGCATTGCGTGTTAATGACTAAAAAAAAGTTGTTTGCTATTTATCTATATAATCAAAACCCGTCACTTTTTTGGGTTTTGTGTCATTTGGATCTTCTAGCGGATCCGGTTCGGGTCTTTCGGGTTATTCGCGGATCCGGAACACTTGAATTAGGGTTTCTGATCTCCCTCGATTTGGCACATCTGAGGAAGAAACAAAAGCAGGAGAAGAGATTTGCATTAACCAGCGATTAAGAGACGACGAGCTTCGACCAGTGTTGGTTAAACTAGAAACCGACAAAGACAAAGAAGTTTTCGGTCTTGTATGCAAGAAATGGCTCTATCTCCAGAGCACAGAGAGGAAGAAGCTCTGTGGTCGTGCTGGTCCACACATGCTTCATAAGATGGCTGCACGATTCACTCGCCTCAAGGATCTCGATTTTTCTCAATCCGCATCACGTTCGTTTTATCCGGGAGTCACCGATTCAGATCTATCCGTCATCGACACTGGCTTCACCGCCGTACGTCTACTCAAACTTCAAAATTGCAAAGGTGTTATTTTTTCCTTTATGATTTTTATTTGTAGACCTGGAAAAGCCCCATTGATCTTCTATGATTTGGAAGTAATATGCTTCTTCTGAATTAATAAACTCGGGTTCTATTTGATGAAATTGGAAGAAGATATCTATGAATTTTGACTTGCTTTATCTTCTTGTAACACCCCAAAATTTTTTCGCAAAATATTTAACTTTCAAAGATATCTTTTATAAAAATAGTTATAAGTTTCCAAAATAAATAAGTAGCTCAAACCCAAAACATGGCAAAATACTAAAGTAAAGTACGGAAGCATAACATGACATAGTCCCAAATAGATAAAACTCCTAGTAGTGGCAATCCCGGTGCTCCAATCAAGCCACAGCCTCCTTGATCTTAACACCTGAAAACTGTTTAGGGAAACCGTAAGCAAAAGCTTAGTGAATTCAAACACAAACATCATATTAATATTCACATTTACCAGCCCTAATCCATTTTCAATTATAATTATAAAAACTAAGCAAAGAACGAATTAGTGCTTATATAAAATAGGGCGGACTTGTAGGTTTGAGCTGCACCGGATAAATCTCGTATCCTTTGGCCCCGATCCCCGCACCTCATAAAGAGTATAACGTTGGTGATCTTACCTAACTACCCCTCATAGTAATAATCAATTACATACAGTGCACATGTACGATTATATAATAATAATATAGCATGCTTTAAACAATAAATCTAAACAATCACACACGAGCTAATCTAGCAAACACAAACATCAATACAACGGTGTGAGAGAACTCACCTTGAGTGAGTGATATAACAGATAGAAGTCAATATATGGCTACCAAGCTTGTGCAAACTTCAATACTTCACCTAATTAAGACTAAATGTTAGAAGGATGGAATTGTGAAGCTAAGGAATGAGAAAGGAGTAATCACAGCAAGGTCTCTAAAACAGACCTCCTGCTCAAGACTGAATTACTCCAATATATAAAACAGAAGCATAGGCTTAAATAATTTTTACAAGAAACTATAATGAAATAGGTTTCCAGAACCATAAAGAACTCCCCCTAACTCCAAAGGATGAAAGAGATATAAAATTTACAAAAAGACATATCTCTGCTGTCTTCAAACGGACAGTCAGTTGATGTTGGCCAACTCTACCCAACTTGTGGGTGGAATTAGCCCAAACCAAAAATTAGAGGAACAAAGACACATAAATACAAGTCTCAGAGTTGGAATCGATTAAAAAGGGTTTCCCAAGCTCTGGATATAAAATTCACATTGTGGACAATCACAGAACCAGTATAAGCTGGTGACTGTCCACTGATTTGGAGTGTAGATCCATTCTAACCAAGTTATAATAATAATTAACATCCCATATTTTCCAGATCTTTAATTCAATATGTAATGTACATGTGGGAACTTGGAATCACTCTGGATCATTTCCCAAGGCCTAGAAATGATAAAAACAAAATGACATATCACAGCAGACCCGGATTAGACATAATAGCAAAGAAGCTGTTGTTGCCCATAGATAAATCCTTTTCAGTGAGAGTGGTATTCTTAAGAAAGTTACTCAACTCCATTTTTGAACTTTGGGTACTGGTTGTGGGTCCATTTGAGTCCTAGAACTCGAGATATGATTTTTACAAGAAGGGAGACTCAGCAGTGAAATCTGACAGAAACCCTAGGTTATGTTGCAAAATTCATAACTCAATATCTATACCTTGAAATCAAAATACCTCCGGTCAGAACCTTCATATATGTCTTGGAAACCTTCGGTTAAAGGGCTGGTCATGTGGATTTTCTGCTACTTGTCTCTGTGCCCCTCGTTCATTGGAGCCTTGAGAAAGGGCTGGTCTACTTCTTAAAGCTCCACGCCCTAAATTCCTCCAAATAGGATTCGTTGTTCGTACTTCTTATACGTTAGAAGTCAGCACCAGTTAGGTTATATATGTATAAATACAATTTATATACACCTAACTATACATCGTGTCTACTATTTCAAGGTTTAAGTCCAGGAATCTACTCTATAGACACCTAGTTCCCTTAAACTATGGCTCTGATACCAACTTGTAACACCCGGCTTTTAAAACAAAAACACCCCTGAAAATTTTTCATTTAAAACATAGGTTTTAGTACCTAAAACCATAAACAAAGGGGTATATTTTAATAAAAACGGGTACAAGTGTATCAAGGAGTATACAGATATAATAACCTCCTTATAAGCCGGGCTACTACTGACAGCATCTATAAGTCCACTTCTTGAGTCACGGACTTTATCCTTACCCTTATCAGGGTATGCTAACCTGTAGGGACATTTAACAAACGGTATGAGCTACAAAGCTCAGTGAGTAATCGTATCTGCAAATAACATGTATCAAATATATTCGTATATCTGTCTGGATATCGAATCCAAACTCATAGCCTTACTGGCTGACCATATATCTCTTAGGATTTCACATCCTAATTTTGTAGCCTTACAGGCTACATCATTACAACCTGCATTTATCAAACCACATCAGTTATTTGCACAGATAATCATATCTATCGTTTCTGTCCCATGTTTCTTAGTCACAATGGACTGCATCATATGTCATGGCTATATAAGCCGCACCCTGTCATTTTCAATATACAAGTCATAGCCCAAAAGCTGCACTAGCTGGGCTCAATAACCCGGTATCATAGTCAAAAGACCGTACCATTTGGACTTAAAGTCAAATATCATAATCATTTATGGCTCACGAGTTTGTCCCGCTTTTGCCTAGACTAACGGCTCCGTTCTTGCCATCGCAATGACTCACGGATTACCCGGTATTGCCTTTTCAAAGATTGACTCACAGCTCCGTTCTTGTCTATTGTAGACTCACGGCTTATCTGGTATTGTCGCATTGTTTATTCATTTACTGACTCACAGCTCCGTTCTTGTCTTTATCAGACTCACGGCTTATCTGGTATTGTCGTGTCATTACTTTTTATTATCATTATTGACTCACAGCTCCGTTCTTGCCATCGCAATGACTCACGGCTTATCTGATATTGTCATATTATTTCTGTTATTGACTCACAGCTCCGTTCTTGTCTATCGTAGACTCACGGCTTATATGGTATTGTCTTTTTCATTAAATCATTAAATTGTCATTTTTGTCCCCCAAAACTGTTTCAACCTGTAACAGTCCAATCAACGCATATCATATGTGATATCAGTGAGATTACTCACCTGGATGCTAGCTGCATTTGATTCCGGTTGTTTCTTGCTTTTGCGTGCACCACAACCATTTATCCCATACCTATATATTCATTTATATACCAAATGATATTAGGTTAATTACCATTTCAGTTGACTCTACTACACAAGAGTCCTATACAATACAATTGGGGACCATTTCTAAGCATTTCCAATTAATAACCATCGTTATAAAAATTTAATACACTTCCCGAAATACGCGTATTCTACTACAGTACTTTCGGGAGGTCGTATTCGTATTCCGATAATTTTCCATGAAGTTTCACAACATATTAGACCTATGTTTAAAATTTCAGGTCAATCGGATAAGCCTAGCATCAAAATAAAACTTGGAAAATGCTCAAATTTTCACAGGAGGTTTCTGCCTCGAAGGCGCATCGCGCCAAAGGTGTGAGGCGCGTCGCGCCCAGCCCCTCGAGTTGCGAGGACCATATGGTCAAGTCGCGAGAGCTGAACAGCAGGCCAGAAACTCCGATTTTTAAGCTACAAAATCCCATTTTCTCCTATTAAGCCCTTAATACATGACTTAATCGATAGAGGATTGTTCCAGGTCAAAAACCATTCATTAACATCTAGTTTTAACCCATGGAAATCATATATTTCAAACAATTTCCAAAATTCCCGTTTTTGACATTTTGGTCCAAAAACCGAAATTCTTCAAAATTAATCACTTCTACTGATTATTCTCATCATTAACAACATTTGGAACTCATTAGAACTTATTAGAACCAAGCTGATCATATAAACTCATGATATAGGGTTCTTGAGCAAAGTTCTAACTTTCCAAATTCATCAACAATAGCAACCTACTTTGCTGTTTTTAACATATGTTCTTACAACACAAACATGTTTGAGGCTTAAAATTCATTTAAACCTCTTGAATCACAACTGTAATTTCAGTTTCAATTCCTCCCACGAAGAACACACAAAACTTAGGTTAGAATTTCAAAGTACTAACCTTAATTGCTTGGAAACTTCCAATTCCAAGCCATCAATCCAATTTCATGCTTCAATCCTCATGAATTCTGCAAAAATCGCATCCAAGAAATCCTCCCGATGCTTCTGAAATGTTCAGCCACACATAGGAGAGTCAACTCTCCTATTTATACTTTCAGAATTTACATTTTTGGTCCCTAAGTTCCATTTCTTGAACTTTTACCACAATAATCAAGTTTTATCACAATAAAACTTTCTTTTCTTATACTTTTGCCACAACTAACAAAGTTTATGACAAAAATCAGATTTTATAACATTTTAAGTCCAAGACTCAAAATATTATTACAAAACAAGTCTTTTTCTGTCCAAAAGACCAAATTACCCTTCTAAGGTAAAATGACCAATTTACCCTTTTTTATATTTACATAAAAAGAGTGTCTTGGCGTTACAAATTCTCCCCTCCTTCAAAAGATTTCGTCCCCGAAATCATACAAACAAGCGAGGGTAATTCTTTCTCATTACAATTTCGGTCTCCCATATCATATGGAAACCTCTATAGTATTGCCAAAGCTCTTTAACCAAACTAATCTTCTTATTTCGTGATTATATCACTGTTTATCTAACATTCCTCCGGTTGTCCCGGGTATCTTAACTACTTTTCTACCTTCATTTCAGCATGAGGTATTTGTTGAAATTTATCATTCCATGTTCTCAGAAATGTGACTCATGGAACAAGAAACTTTAATCAATACATCATAATTCTTACTCTTTGGGACACCTGGAAAGGTCCAATAGACAAGGACTCAACTTTCCTTTTTGTCCCACTTCAATTTCTAGTCTTTCCAAGGGATATTTTGAACACTGTCATCTTTCCCCATTTGGAATTTCAACGATTTTTCTCGACATCCGCATACTACTTTTGTCGATTTTTGTCTATTTCCAAGCTTTCTCGAATTTGCCTAATCATTTCTTCTGTTTAAGCAACAATCTAGTATCTAGATAACGGCTTTCCCACATCTTCAATCTAGTAAATCGAAGGATAACACGGTAGTCCATACAATACTTCTTACGAGTCGGTAAAACACTAGTATAATATCTATAATTATCTACAACTTCTACCAAGGATAGACGGTCTTCTTGTTTTCCGCTAAGGTCTGTTATGCAGATTTCAGGCATATCTTCTGGAGTCTGCATCATTATCTCGCCTCTTCTATAAATCTGCAAGTCATATACAGTACTTGCTAGTACTTTTGAACCAATAGCTTAAGGAATTAATGCTAAATTCAGCAAATAATTCTAGTATCTCGATCCGATACAGTCGACACCTGTAGTGCACGTCAACAATTTTCTTTTTTCTATGTAGTTTTTCACTACTTTCCGCTCTTAATTTCTTCCCTAGTCGGTACAAATTTGCACTGGCGTCATCAATCAACTTGCAATTACCCATATGGTGTCATACCCATGCGGTACTTGCAAAGACTTTATTACAAAGTCTATAATTATATCGTCTCATTTCTTATTTGGGACCCACAACGGCTACATTTGTCGTATGCTTCTAATGGTTTGACTTTAGTTACACACTAGTTAAACACTTTTCACATGTCTTTCAATGTCTTTCTTTAGCCCCGGTCACCAATACATAGGTTATATCATCCTACACAGTTTGGTACTGCCCCGGGCATTCTGCATATCTACCCAAATATACATCTTTTAAGGGTAGATTTCATATTTCACTTTGCTTTGGAACTCACATATACAACCCCAAGGGTTTTCAATCGCTGTGAGTTTCTAACTAGCTTCTTTCAATAGCTATTCATTCATTCACTTTTCACGTTTTCAGATCTGCACATTTCTTTTGTGCTACCCGAATCAACTCAGGTAATCAATTCGCCACACTCACTCATGTGGTTGTATCTTTCAAAATATACTCTTTCTAATTCAAGGCATCTATAATCACATCCGCCTTTCCGAGATGGTACAAGATTTCATAACCGGAATCTTTAAGTAACCCATCTATATTTGCTATCTCATGTTTAGCTTCTTTTTGATCAACTAAGTACTTCAACTTTTATGATCCATATAAACAATAAGCTTTACACCATACAAGTAGTGTCTCCAAAGCTTAAATGCCAAATTCATAATTGCTACTGCAATATCATGTATCCAAAATCAACTCTGGATACATTTCTATAAAAAAAAATTTATCTTCTCCGCTTAGCAATAATGCTAACACCGGAGTTTCACACAAGGTTTATTTCAAACCTTTAAAAGATACTTGTGGTCTTTCTACCACTCAGACTTTTCACTTTTCTTAGTCAACTGAACAGCAATCAAGGAGCAGTTTTCTACAACTCTCCTATAATAAACCGCCAATCCAAGGAACTACAAATTTCAGTCAGATTCCTCAGGCGGTTCCAGTTTTATCACATCATCAATTCCACTGGATTTATTTTATCATCTTTGGCACTATTATCATGCCCAAAGAATTGAAACTTCTTTTAGCCAAATTTTCATACTTGGAGAATTTTACATATCACTTAGCTTAGTGAAGTAACTCCAATATCTGGTACAAAGGTACCCCATATTCAGTCTGGTTTCGAGAATATCAGATTCTCAGTAGCCAATGCACATACATATTAACTTATCTTTCTTCTTTTCAAACAAGATAGGGCTCCACACGATGACACATTCGGCCATATGAGACCCCAATTCAAAAACAATTTCTTCCAATTGTTTTACCACTCTGCCATCTCTGCAGAGGCTAATCAATATAGAGCCTAAATAACAGGAACGGCTCCCAAGACCAGTTTAATCATAAACTCTTCTCGCCAATCAGGCAGAAATCCTGGAAGTTCTTTTCAAAAGAAACATCCGAGAATTTATTTAAAGTAGTACACTACTATCACTGCTTTATTTAACTTGGTCAATACCACGTATGTCAACTACAATATCATTCCTTTACTAACTCTTTTCCGAGTTTAAGCAAAGGAAATTAACCGGTATTCTCAACAACGGTCATTTACAATGGATTTTCGTCCATTTCATTTCTGATTTTAGAACCATCATGTTCATTTTCTACAATTCATGTTAGCATCATTCATTGCTAACCAATTCATATGCACGATTTCTTCAAATTCATTGGTAGGCATCGGCTTTAGATTTATAGGGAAAATGGTCCCGTAAATCCTAGGCAGACTACCTTCCAGGTGTTCAATATCTTGAACATATTTGCTATTTGCTATAGCCAGTTCCAAAATTTCATCCATAATCGTTGATGAAATATTCAGACAAGACATCAAAGTCATCGATCCAAAGCATAGCTTCATGGATCATGTATAACATATACGGGGAGTACATTCAAAACAATTATATTTGAGACCATATCAGTCTACTCACGAGCTTCTTCCACAGTCTGCTGGAATGCTCAAGGTATCACTGGTCCTTTTCGACCATTCGTTTCTTCTTTCTTTCCTCCCCCGTTCTTTCCTGGGTTCATCACCCGTTACTCCACATTTAGCATGTGAGTACTTCATAAGAAAGTGTTCTATAGCTCCGCGCTAGACACACTTCCGTGCCATCCCACAAGATCGAGCAATATGCTCCTATTTTCTGCAATTCCAGCAATTCGACGGTAGAGTCAAAACTCTACAAATTTCCTGAGTGCTTTTCCTGCACTTCTCACAATACATAACTGCTCTGTTTTGGTCCCTTCCCTTTAAGGTTGGACCTAAATCGTGGTAACTTCTCCTGAAGTGTCCACTAACATTTCTCTGCTTTTCTTGTAGTCTCAGCTACTTTTCTTTCACCTTGACTATCAGTCAGGGTGAGCACCCAATTTCTTTTTCTGACCACAGCAACTACTGTTGCTTATCATGTGGATTTTCTGCTACTTGTCTCTGTGCCCCTCGTTCATTGGAGCCTTGAGAAAGGGCTGGTCTACTTCTTAAAGCTCCACGCCCTAAATTCCTCCAAATAGGATTCGTTGTTCGTACTTCTTATACGTTAGAAGTCAGCACCAGTTAGGTTATATATGTATAAATACAATTTATATACACCTAACTATACATCGTGTCTACTATTTCAAGGTTTAAGTCTAGGAATCTACTCTATAGACACCTAGTTCCCTTAAACCATGGCTCTGATACCAACTTGTAACACCCGGCTTTTAAAACAAAAACACCCCTGAAAATTTTTCATTTAAAACATAGGTTTTAGTACCTAAAACCATAAACAAAGGGGTATATTTTAATAAAAACGGGTACAAGTGTATCAAGGAGTATACAGATATAATAACCTCCTTATAAGCCGGGCTACTACTGACAGCATCTATAAGTCCACTTCTTGAGTCACGGACTTTATCCTTACCCTTATCAGGGTATGCTAACCTGCAGGGACATTTAACAAACGGTATGAGCTACAAAGCTCAGTGAGTAATCGTATCTGCAAATAACATGTATCAAATATATTCGTATATCTGTCTGGATATCGAATCCAAACTCATAGCCTTACTGGCTGACCATATATCTCTTAGGATTTCACATCCTAATTTTGTAGCCTTACAGGCTACATCATTACAACCTGCATTTATCAAACCACATCAGTTATTTGCACAGATAATCATATCTATCGTTTCTGTCCCATGTTTCTTAGTCACAATGGACTGCATCATATGTCATGGCTATATAAGCCGCACCCTGTCATTTTCAATATACAAGTCATAGCCCAAAAGCTGCACTAGCTGGGCTCAATAACCCGGTATCATAGTCAAAAGACTGTACCATTTGGACTTAAAGTCAAATATCATAATCATTTATGGCTCACGAGTTTGTCCCGCTTTTGCCTAGACTCACGGCTCCGTTCTTGCCATCGCAATGACTCACAAATTACCCGGTATTGCCTTTTCAAATATTGACTCACAGCTCCGTTCTTGTCTATTGTAGACTCACGGCTTATCTGGTATTGTCGCATTGTTTATTCATTTACTGACTCACAGCTCCGTTCTTGTCTTTATCAGACTCACGGCTTATCTGGTATTGTCGTGTCATTACTTTTTATTATCATTATTGACTCACAGCTCCGTTCTTGCCATCGCAATGACTCACGGCTTATCTGATATTGTCATATTATTTCTGTTATTGACTCACAGCTCCGTTCTTGTCTATCGTAGACTCACTGCTTATATGGTATTGTCTTTTTCATTAAATCTTTAAATTGTCATTTTTGTCCCCCAAAACTGTTTCAACCTGTAACAGTCCAATCAACACATATCATATGTGATATCAGTGAGATTACTCACCTGGATGCTAGCTGCATTTGATTCCGGTTGTTTCTTGCTTTTGCGTGCACCACAACCATTTATCCCATACCTATATATTCATTTATATACCAAATGATATTAGGTTAATTACCATTTCAGTTGACTCTACTACACAAGAGTCCTATACAATACAATTGGGGACCATTTCTAAGCATTTCCAATTAATAACCATCGTTATAAAAATTTAATACACTTCCCGAAATACGCGTATTCTACTACAGTACTTTCGGGAGGTCGTATTCGTATTCCGATAATTTTCCATAAAGTTTCACAACATATTAGACCTATGTTTAAAATTTCAGGTCAATCGGATAAGCCTAGCATCAAAATGAAACTTGGAAAATGCTCAAATTTTCACATGAGGTTTCTGCCTCGGAGGCGCATCGCGCCAAAGGTGTGAGGCGCGTCGCACCCAGCCCCTCGAGTCGCGAGGACCATATGGTCAAGTCGCGAGAGCTGAACAGCAGGCCAGAAACTCCGATTTTTAAGCTACAAAATCCCATTTTCTCCTATTAAGCCCTTAATACATGACTTAATCGATAGAGGATTGTTCCAGGTCAAAAACCATTCATTAACATCTAGTTTTAACCCATGGAAATCATATATTTCAAACAATTTCCAAAATTCCCGTTTTTGACATTTTGGTCCAAAAACCGAAATTCTTCAAAATTAATCACTTCTACTGATTATTCTCATCATTAACAACATTTGGAATTCATTAGAACTTATTAGAACCAAGCTGATCATATAAACTCATGATTTAGGGTTCTTGAGCAAAGTTCTAACTTTCCAAATTCATCAACAATAGCAACCTACTTTGCTGTTTTTAACATATGTTCTTACAACACAAACATGTTTGAGGCTTAAAATTCATTTAAACCTCTTGAATCACAACTGTAATTTCAGTTTCAATTCCTCCTACGAAGAACACACAAAACTTAGGTTAGAATTTCAAAGTACTAACCTTAATTGCTTGGAAACTTCCAATTCCAAGCCATCAATCCAATTTCATGCTTCAATCCTCATGAATTCTGCAGAAATCGCATCCAAGAAATCCTCCCGATGCTTCTGAAATGTTCAGTCACACATAGGAGAGTCAAGTCTCCTATTTATACTTCCAGAATTTACATTTTTGGTCCCTAAGTTCCATTTCTTGAACTTTTACCACAATAATCAAGTTTTATCACAATAAAACTTTCTTTTCTTATACTTTTGCCACAACTAACAAAGTTTATGACAAAAATCAGATTTTATAACATTTTAAGTCCAAGACTCAAAATATTATTACAAAACAAGTCCTTTTCTGTCCAAAAGACCAAATTACCCTTCTAAGGTAAAATGACCAATTTACCCTTTTTTATATTTACATAAAAAGAGTGTCTTGGCGTTACAAATTCTCCCCTCCTTCAAAAGATTTCGTCCCCGAAATCATACAAACAAGTGAGGGTAATTCTTTCTCATTACAATTTCGGTCTCCCATATCATATGGAAACCTCTATAGTATTGCCAAAGCTCTTTAACCAAACTAATCTTCTTATTTCGTGATTATATCACTGTTTATCTAACATTCCTCTGGTTGTCTCGGGTATCTTAACTACTTTTCTACCTTCATTTCAGCATGAGGTATTTGTTGAAATTTATCATTCCATGTTCTCAGAAATGTGACTCATGGAAAACATTATGAATGTATTGGAATTCATCAAGAAACTTTAATCAATACATCAAAATTCTTACTCTTTGGGACACCTGGAAAGGTCCAATAGACAAGGACTCAACTTTCCTTTTTGTCCCACTTCAATTTCTAGTCTTTCCAAGGGATATTTTGAACACTGTCATCTTTCCCCATTTGGAATTTCAACGATTTTTCTCGGCAATCCGCATACTACTTTTGTCGATTTTTGTCTATTTCCAAGCTTTCTCGATTTTGCCTAATCTTTTCTTCTGTTTAAGCAACAATCTAGTATCTAGATAACGGCTTTCCCACATCTTCAATCTAGTAAATCGAAGGATAACACGGTAGTCCATACAATACTTCTTACGAGTCGGTAATACACTAGTATAATATCTATAATTATCTACAACTTCTACCAAGGATAGATGGTCTTCTTGTTTTCCGCTAAGGTCTGTTATGCAGATTGCAGGCATATCTTCTGGAATCTGCATCATTATCTCGCCTCTTCTATAAATCTGCAAGTCATATACAGTACTTGCTAGTACTTTTGAAACAATAGCTTAAGGAATTAATGCTAAATTCAGCAAATAATTCTAGTATCTCGATCCGATACAGTCGACACCTGTAGTGCACGTCAACAATTTTCTTTTTTCTATGTAGTTTTTCACTACTTTCCGCTCTTAATTTCTTCCCTAGTCGGTACAAATTTGCACTGGCGTCATCAATCAACCTACAATTACCCATATGGTGTCATACCCATGCGGTACTTGCAAAGACTTTATTACAAAGTCTATAATTATATCGTCCCATTTCTTATTTGGGACCCACAACGGCTACATTTGCCGTATGCTTCTAATGGTTTGACTTTAGTTACACACTAGTCAAACACTTTTCACATGTCTTTCAATGTCTTTCTTTAGCCCCGGTCACCAATACATAGGTTATATCATCCTACACAGTTTGGTACTGCCCCGGGCATTCTGCATATCTACCCAAATATACATCTTTTAAGGGTAGATTTCATATTTCACTTTGCTTTGGAACTCACATATACAACCCCAAGGGTTTTCAATCGCCGTGAGTTTCTAACTAGCTTCTTTCAATAGCTATTCATTCATTCACTTTTCACGTTTTCAGATCTGCACATTTCTTTTGTGCTACCCGAATCAACTCAGGTAATCAATTCGCCACACTCACTCATGTGGTTGTATCTTTCAAAATATACTCTTTCTAATTCAAGGCATCTATAATCACATCCGCCTTTCCGAGATGGTACAAGATTTCATAACCGGAATCTTTAAGTAACTCATCTATCTTTGCTATCTCATGTTTAGCTTCTTTTTGATCAACTAAGTACTTCAACTTTTATGATCCATATAAACAATAAGCTTTACACCATACAAGTAGTGTCTCCAAAGCTTAAATGCCAAATTCATAATTGCTACTGCAATATCATGTATCCAAAATCAACTCTGGATACATTTCTATAAAACAATTTATCTTCTCCGCTTAGCAATAATGCTAACAACGGAGTTTCACACAAGGTTTATTTCAAACCTTTAAAAGATACTTGTGGTCTTTCTACCACTCAGACTTTTCACTTTTCTTAGTCAACCTTAGTCAACTGAACAGCAATCAAGGAGCAGTTTTCTACAACTCTCCTATAATAAACCGCCAATCCAAGGAACTACAAATTTCAGTCAGATTCCTCAGGCGGTTCCAGTTTTATCACATCATCAATTCCACTGGATTTATTTTATCATCTTTGGCACTATTATCATGCCCAAAGAATTGAAACTTCTTTTAGCCAAATTTTCATACTTGGAGAATTTTACATATCACTTAGCTCAGTGAAGTAACTCCAATATCTGGTACAAAGGTACCCCATATTCAGTCTGGTTTCGAGAATATCAGATTCTCAGTAGCCAATGCACATACATATTAACTTATCTTTCTTCTTTTCAAACAAGATAGGGCTCCACACGATGACACATTCGGCCATATTAGACCCCAATTCAAAAACAATTTCTTCCAATTGTTTTACCACTCTGCCATCTCTACAGAGGCTAATCAATATAGAGCCTAAATAACAGGAACGGCTCCCAAGACCAGTTTAATCATAAACTCTTCTCGCCAATTAGGCAGAAATCCTGGAAGTTCTTTTCAAAAGAAACATCCGAGAATTTATTTAAAGTAGTACACTACTATCACTGCTTTATTTAATTTGGTCAATACCACGTATGTCAACTACAATATCATTCCTTTACTAACTCTTTTCCGAGTTTAAGCAAAGGAAATTAACCGGTATTCTCAACAACGGTCATTTACAATGGATTTCGTCCATTTCATTTCTGATTTTAGAACCATCATGTTCATTTTCTACAATTCATGTTAGCATCATTCATTGCTAACCAATTCATATGCACGATTTCTTCAAATTCATTGGTAGGCATCGGCTTTAGATTTATAGGGAAAATGGTCCCGTAAATCCTAGGCAGACTACCTTCCAGGTGTTCAATATCTTGAACATATTTGCTATTTGCTATAGCCAATTCCAAAATTTCATCCATAATCGTTGATGAAATATTCAGACAAGACATCAAAGTCATCGATCCAAAGCATAGCTTCATGGATCATGTATAACATATACGGGGAGTACATTCAAAACAATTATATTTGAGACCATATTAGTCTACTCACGAGCTTCTTCCACAGTCTGCTGGAATGCTCAAGGTATCACTGGTCCTTTTCGACCATTCGTTTCTTCTTTCTTTCCTCCCCCGTTCTTTCCTGGGTTCATCACCCGTTACTCCACATTTAGCATGTGAGTATTTCATAAGAAAGTGTTCTATAGCTCCGCGCTAGACACACTTCCGTGCCATCCCACAAGCTCGAGCAATATGCTCCTATTTTCTGCAATTCCAGCAATTCGACGGTAGAGTCAAAACTCTACAAATTTCCTGAGTGCTTTTCCTGCACTTCTCACAATACATAACTGCTCTGTTTTGGTCCCTTCCCTTTAAGGTTGGACCTAAATCGTGGTAACTTCTCCTGAAGTGTCCACTAACATTTCTCTGCTTTTCTTGTAGTCTCAGCTACTTTTCTTTCACCTTGACTATCAGTCAGGGTGAGCACCCAATTTCTTTTTCTGACCACAGCAACTACTGTTGCTTATCATGTGGATTTTCTGCTACTTGTCTCTGTGCCCCTCGTTCATTGGAGCCTTGAGAAAGGGCTGGTCTACTTCTTAAAGCTCCACGCCCTAAATTCCTCCAAATAGGATTCGTTGTTCGTACTTCTTATACGTTAGAAGTCAGCACCAGTTAGGTTATATATGTATAAATACAATTTATATACACCTAACTATACATCGTGTCTACTATTTCAAGGTTTAAGTCCAGGAATCTACTCTATAGACACCTAGTTCCCTTAAACCACGGCTCTGATACCAACTTGTAACACCCGGCTTTTAAAACAAAAACACCCTTGAAAAATTTTCATTTAAAACATAGGTTTTAGTACCTAAAACCATAAACAAAGGGGTATATTTTAATAAAAACGGGTACAAGTGTATCAAGGAGTATACAGATATAATAACCTCCTTATAAGCCGGGCTACTACTGACAGCATCTACAAGTCCACTTCTTGAGTCACGGACTTTATCCTTACCCTTATCAGGGTATGCTAACCTGCAGGGACATTTAACAAACGGTATGAGCTACAAAGCTCAGTGAGTAATCGTATCTGCAAATAACATGTATCAAATATATTCGTATATCTGTCTGGATATCGAATCCAAACTCATAGCCTTACTGGCTGACCATATATCTCTTAGGATTTCACATCCTAATTTTGTAGCCTTACAGGCTACATCATTACAACCTGCATTTATCAAACCACATCAGTTATTTGCACAGATAATCATATCTATCGTTTCTGTCCCATGTTTCTTAGTCACAATGGACTGCATCATATGTCATGGCTATATAAGCCGCACCATGTCATTTTCAATATACAAGTCATAGCCCAAAAGCTGCACTAGCTGGGCTCAATAACCCGGTATCATAGTCAAAAGACTGTATCATTTGGACTTAAAGTCAAATATCATAATCATTTATGGCTCACGAGTTTGTCCCGCTTTTTCCTAGACTCACGGCTCCGTTCTTGCCATCACAATGACTCACGGATTACCCGGTATTGCCTTTTCAAAGATTGACTCACAGCTCCGTTCTTGTCTATTGTAGACTCACGGCTTATCTGGTATTGTCGAATTGTTTATTCATTTACTGACTCACAGCTCCGTTCTTGTCTTTATCAGACTCACGGCTTATCTGGTATTGTCGTGTCATTACTTTTTATTATCATTATTGACTCACAGCTCCGTTCTTGCCATCGCAATGACTCACGGCTTATCTGATATTGTCATATTATTTATGTTATTGACTCACAGCTCCGTTCTTGTCTATCGTAGACTCACGGCTTATCTGATATTGTCTTTTTCATTAAATCTTTAAATTGTCATTTTTGTCCCCCAAAACTGTTTCAACCTGTAACAGTCCAATCAACACATATCATATGTGATATCAGTGAGATTACTCACCTGGATGCTAGATGCATTTGATTCCGGTTGTTTCTTGCTTTTGCGTGCACCACAACCATTTATCCCGTACCTATATATTCATTTATATACCAAATGATATTAGGTTAATTACCATTTCAGTTGACTCTACTACACAAGAGTCCTATACAATACAATTGGGGACCATTTCTAAGCATTTCCAATTAATAACCATCGTTATAAAAATTTAATACACTTCCCGAAATACGCGTATTCTACTACAGTACTTTCGGGAGGTCGTATTCGTATTCCGATAATTTTCCATGAAGTTTCACAACATATTAGACCTATGTTTAAAATTTCAGGTCAATCGGATAAGCCTAGCATCAAAATGAAACTTGGAAAATGCTCAAATTTTCACAGGAGGTTTCTGCCTCGGAGGCGCATCGCGCCCAAGGTGTGAGGCGCGTCGCGCCCAGCCCCTCGAGTCGCGAGGACCATATGGTCAAGTCGCGAGAGCTGAACAGCAGGCCAGAAACTCCGATTTTTAAGCTACAAAATCCCATTTTCTCCTATTAAGCCCTTAATACATGACTTAATCGATAGAGGATTGTTCCAGGTCAAAAACCATTCATTAACATCTAGTTTTAACCCATGGAAATCATATATTTCAAACAATTTCCAAAATTCCCGTTTTTGACATTTTGATCTAAAAACCGAAATTCTTCAAAATTAATCACTTCTACTTATTATTCTCATCATTAACAACATTTGGAACTCATTAGAACTTATTAGAACCAAGCTGATCATATAAACTCATGATTTAGGGTTCTTGAGCAAAGTTCTAACTTTCCAAATTCATCAACAATAGCAACCTACTTTGCTGTTTTTAACATATGTTCTTACAACACAAACATGTTTGAGGCTTAAAATTCATTTAAACCTCTTGAATCACAACTGTAATTTCAGTTTCAATTCCTCCCACGAAGAACACACAAAACTTAGGTTAGAATTTCAAAGTACTAACCTTAATTGCTTGGAAACTTCCAATTCCAAGCCATCAATCCAATTTCATGCTTCAATCCTCATGAATTCTGCAGAAATCGCATCCAATAAATCCTCCCGATGCTTCTGAAATGTTCAGCCACACATAGGAGAGTCAAGTCTCCTATTTATACTTCCAGAATTTACATTTTTGGTCCCTAAGTTCCATTTCTTGAACTTTTACCACAATAATCAAGTTTTATCACAATAAAACTTTCTTTTCTTATACTTTTGCCACAACTAACAAAGTTTATGACAAAAATCAGATTTTATAACATTTTAAGTCCAAGACTCAAAATATTATTACAAAACAAGTCTTTTTCTGTCCAAAAGACCAAATTACCCTTCTAAGGTAAAATGACCAATTTACCCTTTTTATTATATTTACATAAAAAGAGTGTCTTGGCGTTACAGTTAATGAACATGTCTTCAACCATCTTCATCTCTCACGCCATCGTGTATACTGCCATGTATGCTTAACACTCGATAACGCTACACTATAGCATATCTTTTTTATTACTCACAGCTGAACCCAACACCGCACCCCGCATAACGAATTCACTCTGTAGTAAGAGTTCTCCCCTGCTTGGTTTTGAACTCATATCAGTTTGCAACAACAAAGAACTTCACTTCGAACACGACTCACTACTCTATCCTCATGATCACACATAGTCCACACATCACTCTCGTGATCACATCATTCGGTAGCTTCTCACCACTAATCACTAATACGAGCATCCATTACGTCTTATCGTATGCGACTTTCACCACAATAGGGTAACCTACGTGTCCAAAGGTACTCCCAAGTAACTCGTTAAAAGTACAAGGAACGAACGATTAAGTATTATTACTAGAAAAAGAATTCTAAGGAAACAAAAGTAATGCTCCGCGTAGCATCATCAAACTCTTGATCACCGATACATAACTAATCCACGTAACAATTAACCACGTATCGAACCTACGGGTTATCTGAAAACCACTCGTCTGGAACACATCCTCTAATTCCCCCATCAAGTTTATTGTAATTTTATGTTAAACGATAAGAAAATTTAGCTACCAGAGTCGCATCCGGTACCAAATCAAGGTGAAACTCCACTTGTCGAATACGTGACAAACTAGGGAGTTCTTCCGGAAAGACATCGCTAAAGTCGGAAACAATAGGGACATCGACAAGTGTTAGTGCAGATGAGCAAGAAGCCAAGGCCAGACGGGGAATATCCCCTGGAATAATAAGTTCTCCACCTCTAGGGTTTCGAACACGAATCTGTTTGTTCCGACAATGGATTTCCGCATCAAACGCGTCAAGCCAATCCATGCCTACAATAACGCAAAGCTCCCGTATCACAATAGTAATAAGATCAATGAAGAATTCAACCCCAGAAACCTCGAGTGTGTAACCCCGATAAACATCGATGACATATATAGTTCGGTTGTCAGCAACCTCGACTATTATTGGGCGAGCAAATTTTCCGATACTCCGGCCCAAACAATTAATAAAAGTACGGAACGAAAGAATGAGTGGCACCACTATCAAACATAACAGCAGCGGGCTCAGAATCTAGCAAATACGTGCCTGATTCACAATTATATATAATTTTTGTAACAATCGTGAATGCCATTCGAAATAGAACAAAGTTATAGTGCAAGAGGGGAAAGAAAAGTACTCGGCGTAAATAAAACCCTTATTACTCAGTTCCTGAAGATGACTATGAAGTTCTTTCATCTCTGGTGGTATCAGATGATAAGAAGCCTTAGCTACCGGAGCTGCGCCCGGCACCAAGTTGATACGAAACCCTACTTGCCGAACCAGCGGTATTCCAGTTAGTTCCTCCATGAATACGTCACTAACTCGGGAACAATCGCAACGTCACTAACCACCACGGTCGCTAAACAAGAAGCTACGGATAGACGAGGTGTATCCCCCCATAATGACCAGTTCTCCCCCACTTGGATTTGAACCCGCACCTGCTTACGATGACATGAAATCTCAGCTTCAAAAGTATCCAGCCAATCCATGTCCACGGTGACACATACTTCCCTCATAGCAATGGGGATCAAATCAATAGAAAACTCTAAGCCAGAGATCTCTGGAGTACAACCGCTATATACCTCGGTATAAAGAGTCCGGTTGTCTGCAACCCGGACAACCATTGGACGAGATAGTCTACCAACATCTCGTCCCAGATGATTAGAAAAAGAGCAAGAAACGAACAAATGAGTAGCACCGCTATCGAACATAACAACAGCGGGCTTAAAACTAACCAAGTACGTGTCTGCTTCAACAGTTTATAACAACTTATGAACATGAAAACCTAAGGGGTATATATTAGAAACATGTCTAGCAGAAATAGAGGAAGACATAGACGGTATCCGCATCCGCGGAAAAAGAAAGATATTAGAGACAATTCAGCCTAAGATATTTCTAGGAAGACAAACACTCAGCTCACCAGAAATTTTTCAACCTTGCCCCGACCCGAAATCGACACCGGTGTTTCAAATAGTAAGGGCCCTTCTAATACCCTCCACACAAGTTCCAATCTCGCATTCGCGTCTAGTTTCAAAAGTTCCAGTTTGCTCTAGCCGTTTATTTATACAACTCTCTCACATGATAATACTAATAAAGTATATAATCCTAACATTTTAAGGCCAGTTGAAACAATCCAAAATTAACAATTCAGCAAAGTAAGAAACATATGAAACAAAGCTTACAAGGCTGGTTGACTGGCACACCGTGAGATCTTCCACTACTAGTCTTCAAAGGTTTTACAGAAATATTTTAAAGAAAATAAAATTTTAAGAGCCTCAAATTTGACTCTAGAACATCCCTATGAATGCCTAGTTCCCTCAAACGTGTGCTCTGATACCAACTTGTAACACCCCAAATTTTTTTCGCTAAATATTTAACTTTCAAAGATATCTTTTATAAAAATAGTTATATGTTTAAAAAATAAATAAGTAGCTCAAACCCAAAACATGGAAAAATACTAAAGTAAAGTGCGGAAGCATAACATGACATAGTCCCAAATAGATAAAACTCCTAGTAGTGGCAATCTCGGTGCTCCAATCAAGCCACAGCCTCCTTGATCTTAACACCTGAAAAATGTTTTGGGAAACCGTAAGCAAAAGCTTAGTGAATTCAAACACAAACATCATATTAATATTCACATTTATCAGCCCTAATCCATTTCCAATTATAATTATAAAAACTAAGCAAAGAACGAATCAGTGCTTATATAAAATAGGGCGGACTTGTAGGTTTGAGCCGCACCGGGTAAATCCCGTATCCTTTGGCCCCGATCCCCGCACCTCATAAAGAGTATAACGTTGGTGATCTTACCTAACTACCCCTCATAGTAATAATCAATTACATACAGTGCACATGTACGATTTTATAATAAAAATATAGCATGCTTTAAACAATAAATCTAAACAATCACACACGAGCTAATCTAGCAAACACAAACATCAATACAACGGTGTGAGAGAACTCACCTTGAGTGAGTGATATAACAGATAGAAGTCAATATATGGCTACCAAGCTTGTGCAAACTTCAATACTTCACCTAATTAAGACTAAAGGTTAGAAGGATGAAATTGTGAAGCTAAGGAATGAGAAAGGAGTAATCACAGCAAGATCTCTAAAACAGACCTCTTGCTCAAGACGGAATTACTCCAATATATAAAACAGAAGCATAGGCTTAAATAATTTTTACAATAAACTACAATGAAATAGGTTTCCAGAACCATAAAGAACTTCCCCTAACTCCAAAGGATGAAAGAGATATAAAATTTACAAAAAGACATATCTCTGCTGTCTTCAAACGGACAGTCAGGTGATGTTGGAAAACTCTACCCAACTTGTGGGTGGAATTAGCCCAAACCAAAAATTAGAGGAACAAAAGACACATAAATAAAAGTCTCAGAGTTGGAATCTATTAAAAAGGGTTTCCCAAGCTCTGGATATAAAATTCACATTGTGGACAATCACAGAACCAGTATAAGCTGGTGATTGTCCACTGATCTGGAGTGTGGATCCATTCTAACCAAGTTATAATGATAATTAACATCCCATATTTTCCAGATCTTTAATTCAATATGTAATGTACATGTGGGAACTTGGAATCACTCTGGATCATTTCCCAAGCCCTAGAAATGATAAAAACAAAATGACATATCACAGCAGACCCGTATTAGACCTAACAGCAAAGAAGCTGTTGTTTCCCATAGATAAATCCTTTTCAGTGAGAGTGGTATTCTTAATAAAGTTACTCAACTCCATTTTTGAACTTTGGGCACTGGTTGTGGGTCCATTTGAGTCCTAGAACTCGAGATATGATTTTTACAAGAAGGGAGACTCAGCAGTGAAATTTGACAGAAACCCTAGGTTATGTTGCAAAATTCATAACTCAATATCTATACCTTGAAATTAAAATACCTCCGGTCAGAACCTTCATATATGTCTTGGAAACCTTCGGTTAAAGTTTCGTGGCGATCCAACCTTTCAATCTCTGAGAATCGTCCAAACACTGCGGCTGTGTTCTCAAATCCGGGAACAAAGAGAGATACAGAGGGAGAGAGAGCCGTGAGGGAGAGGGAGGGAGTGAAATGAAGGAAATTAGGGTTTTGAGCCCTAATATACTAGGTTAAATGGGCTAAGCACTTAAGCCTTTGGGCTAGAAAATACTTAAGCTCTAATTGGGTTTGGCTATAAAACTCATGGACTTAATTATACGATTAAAAGATGGCAATAATTATAAGCTCAATCTTTTAATTAATCAGATCTTAATTAAGTAAATTAATATAAGATCACATAATTAATTAAATAAAATAAATAAACGTATCGGGAAAAAACCGGGCGTTACACTTCTATTCCGGTTAAAAGTCAATACTTTGTTGCGAATTAGTTTCCCCCAAGTTGCAACTCAAAGATGCAACCAGAATATCTATAAACATATGTATCATCTTAGTTTTTTAGTTTCAATTAAATTACAGAAAAGCCATCTCACTAGACGAGTATGCATCTTACTTTGATAGCATTGATCCTCTATCACCAAACAAAAATTGGACCACAAAGCAGCCATGTCATGAGCAAAAAAACTTCATTGAATCAGTCCCAAATTTTGATGTCACTTCTGAAAGAGTTAAAGCAACTTTTGTTGTTAGTGACCCTATTGATTGACTGGAGTAGAGATATTCAGGTAGCTTTTCTTCATATCGTTTAAAAAAACTTCTTTTTGCTTTTCAAAACATCAAATTCGATTACAAGATTTCATGGTTTTTAGTTATTTTTATTATTGTAAATAGTTTTTTAAATGAGAATGGACATAATTTTTCCAGGTTCTTGTGACATTTTAAGATCTGGTTGTTTACCTGGAGAGAAATGTCAACATCAACCACATATGTATTTTGCAGCTGATGATCTTGAACATCAGGTCACTATTTTATTCATTATTTATCATAATATTCATTTTGTTTTTCATTTCTAAAAGTATACTGTTAAAAATTATGTAACCTACTTTGGTTTTTTTTTTTTTACACAGGCTGTTTTTCCTTGTGAACGTCTTGGCATGGGGGCTTTCCGTATTGCTCTAGAAAGCATCTTTAACAGGTAATAATCAACTTAAATTTTTCAAACAATTTCTGAAACGAATTGGTAAAATCAAATGAAATAAACACTCGTGATGTTGATAACACAGTTTCGTACTTCTCTTGGGTGAAACTTTCTTCATAAATGTTAAGGGTTAAAATAGCAAATGTTGGCACACATGCAACTTAAGTTTAAGACAGCTGAATTACAGCAAGAAGAAGTTCTAAATGATTTGCCAAAGGTGATTAGGTCTAGTATTTCACAGCATCTATTCCGTAAAACTGTTGAAAAGACTTATCTATTTTAAAGGAATTTCAGATGACCTTAGCAGGCAATTGGAATGAATTTTAATGAATTATTATTCACTTTTATTAAACATCTATTTGTTATAACATTTGCGGTGGTTTCTGTTTGCAGGTTACGGATTTGAAAGCAGAATACTTTCCACCCAAGGTTGAAATTATATTACAAAATGAGATACCAATGGATTTCTATATAGTAGTATCTGGAGCAATGGTATAAAATCTTTAATAAATTAAATTTACTTGATTACCTATGTGGAATTTTGAATTTCTTATGGTCTATAAATTCCAGGAGGTGCTGACACATAAAAATGGAACGGACCAGGTATGCCTTTTTACAAATGGCACTATTGAATGTAAAGATAGTAAGCAGTATATTTATTGAAGCAAAAAAAAACAGCTACTTGAATTAATATTTGAAGTTTCTGTCAAAGAAGAGATTCGCAATTTCTACATACCATTAAAGACCATATCAATCTGACGGTTCATATTATTCTGCAAGATGGAACTTCCATGGCAAAATGAACCAATATGTGCCTACAAGACATCTGCAATAGTATCAAAAATTCAAAATATTAACTAATAAAGTTCTTACATCCGTTTGTGGTGGAACAAAGTGTAAAGAGACAACTTTAGAGTTAATAAAAGGGATAAAGGCAAGAAATAGCAACATAATTCTGTTTATTTGTTGATTATAGCATCCTACTTTAGTTTCTTTATATTACAATCTACCCGGTTATAGTAATTTAATTCAAATACAAAGCAAATTAGGGAGACTGCTCAAAGTACAATGTCTTAATAAGAAAATAAAACCAAAGGTATAATGCTATAATCAGGAAAAGTTTTTGTAAGGTATAGTGGTTCAATAAGAAAAATATTGAAAGTAGAATGTTGTAATAGAAAGAAATGGAAGCACAATGCTATAGTAGACCAATAAATGAAAGTACATTGCTATTTCTTGCATTTAGCCCTTCCTTTATATGTGTATTTGATGCTAGGGTATTAACCAAGGCTCGTATATGTTTCAATTCTTGATAAAAATAGGCACAATGGATATGTTTGGAGAAATTGGTGTTCTATTCAACATTCCACAACCTTTCACGGTGAGAAGCAAAAAACTTTCTAAAGTAGTCAGAATAAGTCATCATCGCTTTAAGCAACTGGTGGAGCCACTTGATGATGATGGAAAGACAATAATGAACAACTTCACACTGGTTTAGAACTAGCAATGCCTCATTTAAATTTCTCTATTCATAAACTCTAAAACTTACAATTTTACAAGTAATATGTCTAAGGGTAAAGCTCATGAAATGACAACGAACTATTCCATTTTTGACATCCCAAGTCGGTAAACGTTCTAATTTTGTTCCAATCAAGGCACTCAGCCAATTTTTGACTCGTTACCATGCTGATGTGGCATCTATATGAGTTGTATTTTAGGGTTAAATTCATGAAATGGTAATGAATTGTTCTATTTTTGCTATCCAGGTCACTTAAATTCTAACTGTATGTCCTAGGTCACTAAATTTCTAATTTTGTTCCTATAGAGTCATTTAGCCAATTTTTGACTGGTTCTACCATTTACCATGCTGATGTGGTGGAGGCATCCATGTGGATGCCATGTTGAGCTCATGTGAATGCCACATTAGCATGGTAACTGGTCAAACCGGTCAAAATTTGATTGTTCAAATATTTTTCTTATCAAGAAATTATAACTAAAAAATCTACTCGATTACAGCATTGTACTTTCATTTTTTTCATTTGGACATTTTTTGTAGTACAATGATGTAATAGGACACATATTGCAGATGTCTTGTAAAAATTGCGATGGAATCTAATCGCCTGAATAAGAAGCGCGATGGAAATTGCAGCGTACTTTCTTTGTTTTGTTTATTATAGCAGTGGAAATTGCTTTCTATGTGCATGGCATTGCTATAATTGAGTAGATTGTATAAAGTGCAATGTTGTAATAAGAAGACACGAAAGTAGGATGTTATAATAAAAAGTCAATGAAAGTACTCTGTTACTGCTTGCATTTAAGCCTCATTTATTTTAGAGAATTGCTATAATAAACAAATTAGTGAAAGTAGAATGCTATAATAAACAAAACAAAGAAAGTACGTTGTTTTTCCTTGCATTTATCCGGACCCGTGCTCCAGCAATCCCGAACCTTTATGGAGCACGGGCACCAACTAGTTTTACGTTATTTCTTGTCCTTTTCATTAGAAACCGGATATTGAAAGGTTGATCTCTCTCTCTCTCTCTCTCTCTCTCTCTATATATATATATATATATATATATATATATATATATATATATATATATATATATATATATATATATATATATATATATATATATATATATATATATATATATATATATATATATAAGTGAATATACTGTTGTTATGTATATACGTTTGCTTATTAAACCTCTGATATGACGCTGTATTACATGTATATCACTTATTTTCATATTCTCGTAATTTTCCTTCCTTGATTTTATGTTCGACGCAACAATTATTTAATCCCGATCATGTCTTCCTTCTTCAACGATTCTTTAGTCCCGATACGACCTCCTACAGGTCTAAAGGAAGAAAAAAGAATATCTTATTTTTTGGTAATGTGAATACGAAACAAACATATTCTCATAGAATTATTGTCATTAAACGCGTTATCTGGAATTTTTATGATTCTCATTTTGTCAGACTGAGAATGAGTGAATTAGAATGTGTTAAACACTATAACGAATGATAATTATTGAAAAAATGTTATAATAGCAATAATTCTATGAGAATATTTTTGTTTAATATTAATATTACCAAAAAAAAAATCTACTCGTCATTTCTCATAGAATAGCAGTGTCCGCACGGTCTCACAATAACTGTTGTCCGCAATATAACCTATATATATATATATATATATATATATATATATATATATATATATATATATATATATATATATATATATATATATATATATATATATATATATATATATATATATATATATATATATATATATATATATATATATATATATATATATATATATATATATATATATATATATAACCTAAATAATACATGAACTCTTTTGTTCATAAAACTATTATTATCTATACATACGAATAAAAGAGGCATGTTAGTGCCACTTGGCACTATTTTAAGGCCATTCAGCCACGTGTCAGTCTTATATGCATTCTCAATTATTCCTTATATAAGATAAAATATTTAATTGAGATAAACATTTAAACTTAAACTATTTTCTTTATTATCTAGGGCTTTTCTTTGATATCTAGCTTATCGGTTTCTAATATTACGTATTAATAATTATTACAGCCCATATAATACTTGAAGTAGGACGTGTCTCGCTTGGAGTAGAGCAGGTCTTCAAATTACCATACACCTGCGAATTCAAAAAAACAATTAGTTTAATTATTATTCCATAAAATAAACTTTATTTAAAACTAATATTTTTTACAAATGCCGAAAGGTAACATTCAAAGAGCTATATTCACATTTGTTTATGGATAAAAAAAAAGATGAATAAGAAAAAAGCATTCGAAAGAAAGAGAATTGAGGAAGATAATGTATTTTAATTGTTGATTTATTCGTTTTGTCTTATCTTATATACTTCCTTCAAAGTTCTCTCAAATCAATTATGTATAGGGTGTTATCTTTTCCCTGTATTATTTTTCTTTGCATTTTGAGATCGTTACTTTCTTGCAGATGATTGTTCAAATTGTATGATATGCACAATTATGCTGTCAATCCATGATTTTTAGAAGCGTCATTGATTTTTAGAAATTGCTTATTCATTTTTGTGAATGATTTAAAAATATTTTTTCTTGCTAATTATATAAAATCAAACATTTTCTTATTATAATACTTTAATTAATCATCATCCGTATGTTACACGGGCTTTAAACTAGTAGTAATATATAATAAAGATGCTTAGTAGTTATGAAATCAATTATCCGTAAATAATATACATAATCTGGAATGCTTTATTTTAAAGATTTATTAAAATGTTTGACTTCTATATAAAATTAATTATATAACTAATTTAATTAAATAATATACACAAAAATCTACCTTTTGGTGGATAATACCCCATCGTTCGTCACCATCAGAATAAGAGCATTACTTTTAATTGACTTTCATTCTTAATCACCACTAAATGTGATGGGTATTTTTATGATCTGAATCAAGAATATATCTCCCGTTATAAAAGTGTAATTTCGACTTTTATACATAAAAAAATGACCACGTTATCCATAACCACAAGCCCAAAAAGCTACAAATAACTCTAGGATTGTCGAAAGCTTTCAAGAAAGCTTCTAGGTCTACACAAAGAATCAATAAAACTTCAAAAAAACATTTTGCTAACAGAAGAATTCATCCATTTGTGAGAGAAAGAGAGAACCAATGCAAGAGTCACTAAATCTAGTAGATCGGTTTGATATTAAATACCTATTTTACTGCTTAGTCTAGTTGATTCCCCTAAAATGTTTATGCTCTACCTCTACGTCCCTTTTCAGATATGACATCAAAACTTTACAGAGTTGAATCGGACATAGGTTTTCGTTGTATGTGTTTTCACTTATTCGATAAATAAAATGGATTGTTTTGTAATTTTTTTTTTTTTTTTTGAACGGCGGGATTGTTTTGTAATTATTATTAAATTTCTAATATTGTAGGATAATGATTTTTTTTCCTTTTATTAGGAACTCGGGTGATATGTCACTCCAATTAAGAAAGAAATGTTTTCAACAAAAGAGTTGAGGCAAACATAATTAAAAATTAAAAATTTTGTTATCTTAAGTAAAAATAAATATAAAAGCTCATTGTCACAAAAAAGATACTCAAAGTTTATTGCTCTAAATGCAATATTTGTATAGGTTCATCTTATTTATTTGACAAAATTAGGTACCTTTTTATTTCGCTTTAATGGTTTAGGAAATGCTCCATCTTCGTCTTTAGGAAGAGGTTCAAAATTAGGAAAAGGATTCTGATTGCAAGTGGAATCAAGGATGATGGAGGAAAAGTGAATTGGCCATTCCAAGAACCTTGGAATCACTAATAGCAACACAAACAATATAGAATCATCCAACAATTTTCAAATTTTGAACAATCAATTTTAGCATATACATGTATGGTTAAAAAACACCGAAACAACATCTCTATGTATTTACAGCAGAGTTGTTTGTGTGTGTATGTGCATTTACCATCATACCCTTTTCAGGTCACCCATTGCCTTCATCATTTCAACCTCTTTCTAGGCTTTCTTCTTTTCTAGTTCAGCGTGTTTATAGTTCTCTTCGTGTTCAGAAGTGTTTGTGTAACTACATACCCATTAACCATCATATTATTATTATTATTATTTTAAATATTTTATACTATTATTGCTTAAAAAAGAACTTGTAACTGAAATTTGTTACCATGTTCAAAAGGGCAACAGACAGGGTCTTCACCAATATTAATATGTACGGCCAATACATTAGCATTTCTACCTTGTAAAACAAAAATAATAATTCAACTATATTGTAATATACCAAATCTGTCCTTTAAATAAAATGTTCTTATTTTTTTACCACAACAAAGTACAAATTTGTTACGGATTCCACTTCTAACTCAGCAATGTTGATAAACTCATTCATAGTCTAACAATTGGAACACCAAAAGTATTACTCATTATAAAAATTATAAAAATGGAAACAAATTGCATAAAATGTCTGTCTAGTTACCTTATAAAAAACTTTAGAGACTTGTCCATTATTTTCAGATGCGGCTAGTTCTTGTTTAATTTTTTCAAGTCCCTTAACAATGGCATGCATTTCTTCTACTAAAGAGTTTAATTGTATCTGTAAAAAAGACATTTTATTTATCATTTTTATTAAAATTAATCAGATTTTGAGAAATTAGGTAATAAATGAGAACCTTAGTTGCAGACTCGAGGCTAACAAGATCCACATGAAAGTTTAAAAGGTCAAGTTTGGAAGCAAGAACCTGTAATAAGCTTGAAATTTATGCAAAAGGGACTTGTACCAAAGATGTGTAAATAATACTAACATTACAATAGGGCTATAACCAGTGCCCCTTTTTCTTTGTCTGGAGGCATTTTTCATGAAATGGATCGTCTATATGCTTCATCTAGTTGAATGCAAGGGTGGATTAAACTTGAATGCAAAGTAAGAACATTTTTTTTTTTTCTGTTGTCTGGTTGTTTTGATGCACATAGATCATCCATTTATGCGAATGATACATGCCCTCAAAGATGTATCGCGTGTAAATATCATTAGTCTCAACATGTGAATATTATTTAGTATTATTCAGTATATCTAGTTATTAATTATTAGCAAGTATTATTCAGCACAACATGTGAATATTATTTCATTCTTTAGTATATCTAGTTAGAATTCAAAATAACATGTGAAATTATTCAGTATATCTAGTTAGAATTAAGAACAACATGTGAATATCATTCGGTATATCTAGTTGGAATTCAGCCGTTATTTCTAACATATGATGTCAACTTTTTGTAGCTTAAATTTGAGTCTGAAGAAGAATTGCAATGGAATCACCCAAACCACAAACAGAAATCAACCAACAATTTACTCATTAAGAAATAAACAAAACGTGTCTAAATCAGCACCTATCTCAATTTTGTTACAACATTATGCCAAGAGTGGCCCATTCCCGGCTTGCTATCCTATACCTACGTGTATATACAACAAATTTTTATGGCCAGTTTTTGTCAAAAAAAAAAAAAAAAAAAAAAAAAAATCTACAATGACTAATTTCCTAACGATACAAAGAAAATAATCAATGTTAGTATGAGGTTAGCTGATATATATACATGGTTAACAATAACTACACTATCATCTACATTGTTAATTAGTGTCTTGTGTCATTTTGTCAACTGAAACTATGCTTCTTGAAGTCTTCTAGACACTGAAACAGCATTGTGCCCTGTGTGTGTATCTATTTACAGCAGAGCTGTTTGCATGACTGGGTGTATGTGAAATGACAATCGTACCCTTTTCAGGTAGTCGGTCAACACCCTTTGACTTTGTGGCTGTGGGTAGGGTAGCATCATGGTTGCAATGTGAGGTTATTTTTTTGTTAAGTTAATCCCTTTTGCTTTTTCCATTTCAACCTCTTTTTGAGCTTTCTTTTTTTCTAATTCAGCCTGTTTGTAGTTCTCTTCATGAGCTTTTCTAAACAGTCTCACAAAGTTCAGAAGCGTCTGTGTAACTGCATAATCATAAAGTATCGATTTTTTTAATTATCTTTTGAATATTTAATCAAAGAATTAATTATTATCGTATATAATGTTTTACCTTGCTCAAAAGGGCAACGAGCAGGATCTTCACCAAAATATAACGCCAATGCATCAGCATTTCTACCCTGCAACATTTCATGGGTGTGTTATTTTCTTAAATATTTCAAACATTTTTTATTCAGACAACACTTAATGCAAAAAAAAAAAAAAAAAACTATAGTTGAATTGAAAGGGTTCTTACCACCACAGAGTACAAATTTGTTACGGATCCCACTTCTGACTCAGCAATGCTGATGAACTCATTCAATGTCTAAAAAGGAAAAATAAATAAATAAGAATCTATAATAGGGGCAAATTGGTCATTTTACTGGGGTTTTAATGGAAAATTTTAACAATCATGGACCATATGCACAACTAAATGGAACCATGAGGGAGTCTTTGGAAAAAATCAAAACCTGCGATTTTCAGTAAAGTACAGGGACCAAATTTGTAATTTACTTTAGTTTTAATCAAGGAATGAAAATTTACCTTATGGAAAACTTCAGAGACTGGGCCATCATTTGCAGATGCAGCTAGTTCTTGTTTAACCTTTTCAAGTCCCTTAATAATGGCCTGCATTTCTTCTGCTAAAGACTTCAATTGTATCTGTAAAAAAAAAAAAAAAAAAAAGACATTTTATTTATCATTTTTATAAAAAGTGATCAAATTTTGAGAAATTAGGTAAAATAAATGAAAACCTTAGTTGCAGACTCGAGGCTAACAAGATCCACATGGAAATCCAAAAGGGCAGGTGACTTAGCAGCAAGAACCTGTCAAAAAGCTTGAAATTTATGCAAAAGGGACTTGTACCAAAGCAAATACTAATGCAAAAGGGACTTGTACCTTGCAGAGGTAATGCATTAAAGTCATCTTGCTGTTTGAAGCACGTGTGTCAGTTAATTTCAAAAGACTGTCTAACTTGAAACCGACTGCAGAACCTGTAAATTTTGTATAAAAATTAAGGTTTTTTTTTCTAAATAAATATATAAACTCAATGTTGTTACCTCTTGCAGTTCCTTGATTTAATGTATTTCCCAAATACAAAATTCTTTTCATGATTTCCTTCAACTTTACAGAAGTCCGTACCTCGTCACATGCAGAATTTACAGTGTTTAAACTCTTTTTAAACTCAGAAAGCTGAAAGAACAATCAAAATCAAATAAAAATATTTAAAATAATAATAATAGTAATAATAATAAAAGCAGACTGTGATTAGCAGACTCGAAAGAAAATACCTGGGTGTTAAATTGAATTTTGAACAGAAAAACACGTAATTTTGATTCTACACGTGGCACCTTCATGAGCTCCAGGAAAAACTGGGATATAAAATTTTAAATATATTAAAGTTGTATAAAAGAATATAAAAATAAATTTATGATCTTGGTACCAACCTGTTCACACTTGCCCAGCATCTCCCTGTCACCTGTATAATTCTGAAAATTTGCAAAAACAATAATACATAAACAGAAGTAACAACTAAAAGATTAAAAATCTAATGATTACATCAAAACTCCAACTTCTTGACCCAATAAATAAAAAATATTTTCACCTTGAGAAGCTCCATTTCTTCTTTAGTTGGACAAAATTTGATAAGATTCTCTACTTGATCAGCATCTAAGATTGATTCATCCATAGCTAAAGCTGCAGCCTGTAGTAAATGATAAAATCAAGACTATAAACATAGGTAAAATGTTTTATTAATTTATAATAATAAAAAAAAAAAAAAAAAAAAAAAAAAGAGAGAATTAAGCATTGAGATTCAAAATCAAGAAGCAAAATATATTTAGATGTTTTGTTACCATCATGTCAGGAAGCGGCATCTTAACCTTGGTGAGCATGATTTCGGTGTTATTGGCCCTTCTTAGATCCATCTAATAAAACAATTATGCAATAACAATATGTAATAAAAAAAAAAAAAAAAAGTAATTTGGAAGATGAGATATTTAATTAATTAATTTAATTTGCATTACCAAATGGACTTTTTCAGTTTTTGAACCAGTAGACTTGCGGCGCCCTCCTCCTTTAGAAGTATCCTTTTTTGGGACTATGGCAGAAAATAGTGACTCGAGTTCTGACACATCAAAATCCGGTGCACTACAATTCAATAACAACATAAATCAAAAACATTTGTTAAATTTGGAGAAATTTACAAAAAACCTAAAGGGCAGGGACCATTTGTGTAATTTGTGTATACCTTTGGGGTTCTCCGGGTCTTTGTAATTCTTCCCACAAGCTTCCTTGTAAAGCTCTGGTAACTTTGCTCCAATGGAGTGGTTTTAAGTTGGATCTTCGAGGGGCGGCAGCCATGGCAGCAGGGCGTGCAAATCCACGACCGCGTGGTGGTGGAGGTCCAAAACTTGGAGGTCCTGGTGCACGACCTCCTGGTGGGGGCGGTGGAGGGCCGCCACCTGGAGGTCGGGGTGGTCCAGGTGGTGGAGGTGGTCCAGGTGCACGGGGTCCAGGTGGAGGTGGTGGTGGTGGTCCAGGTGCACGGCCACCAGGTGGTGGTGGCGGAGGTGGTGGTCCAGGTGCACGGCCGCCTGGTGGTGGTGGTGGAGGTGGTGGTCCGGGTGCACGGCCGCCTGGTGGTGGTGGTGGCGGTGGTGGTCCGGGTGCACGGCCTCCTGGTGGGGGTGGAGGTGGTGGTGGTCCAGGTGCACGGCTGCCTGGTGGGGGTGGAGGTGGTGGTGGTGGTCCAGGTGCACGACCTCCAGGTGGTGGTGGTGGAGGTGGTGGCGGTCCAGGTGCACGGCCTCCAGGTGGCGGTGGAGGAGGTGGTGGTCCCCACATTGGTGGTGGAGGTGGTGGTGGACCGCCACCAGGCAGTGGTGGAGGTGGTGGAGGAGGTGGTGCGCCTCGGAAGGGAGGTGGGGGAGGTGGCGGTGGGTTCCCATACATTGGTGGTGGAGGTGGTGGGGGTGGGGGTCCATGAGTTGGTGGTGGAGGCGGTGGCGGGGGTGGAGGTCCACGTGCAGATGGAGCTCCATATGTTGACATAGGGGGAGGTGGAGGAGGTGGTGGTGGTGGTGATGGGGAACCATACGTTGGTGGTGGAGGTGGAGTACCTCGCGAGAAAGGTGGTGGTGGTGGTGGCGGAGGTGGAGATGGAGGTGGCACTCCTCCATACATTGGTGGTGGGGGTGGGGGCGGCGGCGGCGGAGATGGAGCTCCATACCTTGGCGGTGGGGGTGGTGGTGGCGGGGGTGATGGGGCACTATAACTAGGATATGAAGCTGAATACATTGGAGGTGGTGGTGGGGGTGGTGGTGGTGGTGGAGATGTGGCTGCATACACCGGAGGTGGTGGTGGTGGTGGTGGTGGTGGATGAGATGCAGCTGCATACATTGGAGGTGGGGGTGGGGGTGGGGGTGGAGGTGGAGGTGGAGAATATGAGGCAACATACACCGGAGGAGGTGGTGGTGGCGGTGGTGGTGGCGGTGATGCTACCCTTGGCAGTGGTGTAGGAGGCGGAGTCCCCTTCACTACCTTCCCATCCAAATTGCCAACAGAATCTTTAATCCCACCAGAACCCAAAGACTTACCAGATCGCCGAACAGGTGAACCCTCACCCACTCTAACTGTTTTACCATCCAACGGCCCATCTTTCTTCAAACCACTCTCCCCTTTACTCCCCGCACCTTCACCTGATTTCTTCTCCCCCAATTGCGCCAACACAGGTGGCGCACTATTATACCTCGATGGCGGATACGACACATGCAACGAGTTCGTATACGACCCTTTATTAGGAGGAATCCATCGCGACACCACATTCGGTTTCGCAATCCTCGTATTCACAGAAGAAGCTTCCGGTATCTTAACTTTTTGCTTTAAATTCCCCGAAACTTTTCTACTCAAATTACCATCTTTACCCTTCTTCCCCGGACTCTCTTCTCTCTCCTCTCTCTCTTCTTTATCTTTTATTTCCTCTAAAAACTCATCCGGTTTTTCTTCATTTTCATTGGCAACAACTTCTGTTAGCTTCAAACCGCCATTTACATACCCCAAATCATTTCCTTTAACTTTATTTTCAGCTTCTTTGTTCTCAAAAGGTTGTGCTTCTTCCTTCAAGACAATATCATATTTTTCAAGATCCAGGTCAGCGGATTCCACTTTCCCATCTTGCCCATCAACTACATTACTAAAAATCTCTTCCATGTCATAAAACTCTTCGGGTGAAGGGCTTTCTGAGTCATTTCCATCTTCAAATTCTTCTTCTATGTTGACCATAGATGATAGGGCATCAGCATCCGAAAAAATCACCTGTTACATATATGAGTAGGGTTTTAACTTATTACTTTTCAAATAATAATAATAAAGAAAAATATTACCTCTGATTTGAAGTTTTTTGGGATTTGGTCACGTGCATCCCACATGACATCAACTTCATCACGGGTCAACATAAGTGCATTGCCACGTATGAATGTTGTGTGGAACATTATTCTAAACATCATTTCTTCTCTTACATGATCCATATGTATGCATTCAAGAACAACATCACCTTGAACACGGTGATGAATGTCTATTTTCACAAGTTCACATTCTTCCTGAAATCAAACAAGCCATGAGATTATACTATGGAGGAGAGAATTTAATCTGGATAGATGTATAATGGTGTTTCTTTTTTACTTGATATAATAAAAAATTTATGAGATTCCAAAATTCATCTAATCTGCAACTATATAAAAATTCTTGAAAGCTTTAGGTTTTCATATTTTCATACTTTATATGTTCTTTTTTAAATATGTACATAGATATAATATACATAGTTTTTCACTTTTTCATTGGTAATATATTTTTATAGTATATATTAAATAAAAGGGCAATATACAAAAAGCACCATATTTTCCCACTTTTTCCAGTTTAACAACACAATTTTATTTTATTCTAAAAAACCACCTATTTTTGAAAAAAAAAATTCTATCGCGACCACTGTTACATTCAACTGCCTTTTTTTTGACAATTACATGGTAGAAATTTCATTAAAAAATAGGTGGTTTTCTTAGGAAAGAAAATAAAAGTGAGTGTTTAAATCGAAAAAGTGGGAAATATGGTGGTCGGGATAGAAATTTTATTCAAAAATAGATGGTTTTCTTAGAAAAAAATATAACTGAGTGGTTAAACCAGAAAAAGTGGGAAAATACGGTGCTCTTTTTGTATATTGCCCTAAAACACTTTTTTTTCTTCAAAATCACATATAAAACATCATAACTTTTAACATCACTTCTAAACAGGAGTTCAACACAATCAGTTATTCATATTCAAACAGTTCAAAAACAAAACAACCTTTACATATATGCTAACAGACATTCAGCTACTTTATACTTAAAGAAACAACAAAACTTACGGGTTGATAGTAGCGAGCTTGTTTCTTGGTTTTTGAGGATGAAAAAAGAAGCTTAGAACTCCTATTGGCTGTTGATGAAGATGAATCTTGACCGTACACACGAACCACAGGTCTACAACCCTTTTCACCAAAAATTGGAAGGAATCTAAGTATGATACAATCCAAAGCTAACGGTGTGTCTGAAGGCGGCCAATCAGAACCCAAATTCCTCCTTGAAATATACTGAAGGTACCTCAACTGTGAAGGCTGTGGATTTAATGGAGTCAAAAGATGAAGAAGCTCTTTAGGTGCTTGCTTGTACACCATATCAAGAGTCTTTTGTTCACCATTATATTGTTTACGAAATAAAAGAAGAGCTGCAAGCATGAATGCAAGAACTGGCCACCCTCCCCTTTCACAGTGCATTAAGAGTACGTTTTGTTGACCTGCTAGTGATAACCAGCTTTCACTGGATCTAAGAAAGTGATGAATCATTTCAAGTGGTAACATTGGGCACCCTTCGTATTGGCGAGGGTACTCCATTACTGTCATGTCGTATTGTGATAATATGTCGGAAATTTGGGTCCTTTTGTCGCCTTCTCTAAAGTTGAAAACCATGAAAGATGAATCGGGGTAGTAGTCTTGGAGTTCTGCGACAATGCCGCCCATGTACATCTTGTATTCATCTTCTTCGAGGACTTCACTCGAGAAGCAGCAATCGAAAACTGTAAAAAATGACGTCGATTAGAAGGTAGTAAATTTTTAGACCTAGGAATGTTGGTTGAATTAAGGTCGTTTGATGAATCCGATGTAATAGGAGAAGATATCGAACTATTTGAGTGTAATTCGAAGATATAATCGAGCAATTACGAATTCAACGCAGAAAAAACGGAAAAGGGGGGATTTGAATAAAAGTTGAATGTGTTGAGAATTTTTAGCAGGTGAATTATATTCTGTGGATTCCGAGATTCTAGAAGATAGTCGAAATTTTGGGGGTGTTTAGAGACGTACCGTAAACCCTCTCGGAGATCTCAAGGAGGCGATCCGGCGGCTTACGATAGAAGAAGCGTTTGAACAGCGCCATCTAATGGCGCTGTTACGCTTCCGACTGGATCCAAAATCTTGATCCCTGTATATTCAATTTCTTCAACCCAAAAATGTTGACTATCTAAGACCCAGATCGATCTCGCACTTGTCCAATTTTCGTTTCTAATTTACACCCACCAATAAATAACACCAATCTGATTATCCTACAGAGAACTGTTGAATTCAATTTTAAACTTCAATTGCAATTTCGATCCCCCGAGATAAGCTTAGAAGACGCGGTGTAAACTGGGTCAGCTGAGTAAAGAGAAATTCTGGTGAAGTTGATGGAGAATAGATAAGTTTAGTGGAGATAGGGTTTGTGGGAAGTTACAGGTGGGGAAATGGCGATCGAAACATGGAGCGCAAGCATGTGGTTTTTCTGCCAATTTGATGATTTGGAAACCACATGGAGAGATGGATGAAATGGGGGAGTGTTGAAAAAGGAAAGAAGAATCGTAGACCCGAACCTTTCGACCAAATGTATGAATCAGTGAGATGCAAATCTGTGATTATCACATACACGTGGAATCGAAAAGAGCACAAAGAAAGATTATGAAGAAGATATGGAGAGATTCAAGGGTTTGAAGTTTGAAGAAACAAAGATGAAAGAGGTTAAAAAGTTGGAGTATATTGTTGTCAAAGGGATTACAAAAATGTGATTTTTGCCTTCTTCCATGGCAATTGGCAACTCGACTCTTGGACCCTTCCTATTTTTCATGTTTCTTTCTATATTATGATCTTTTTTTACATTTAACATATTTTGTGATGTTTCTTTGTGTTTTCCTTTTCTTTATTATACGATAAAAAAACATAAATATGTCTAATTTTATTAATTATTTTTCAATAAATAGTGAAAAATAACTCAATCACATATGAAATGATGGCTTCATCTGCGAAATGGTTAATATTTTGATTTAGTTCTCAGTATAATTACAATTAATTATGTAATATTTAATTCTACCTAACTTCTATTTAATTTTCACGTGCCATTTTATTTGAGTACTATATAAAGTATTTTAATTATAACATACTATTATACACTTTAAATGAGTTCATCTAAAGTTGATATTTGATATTATGAAGAGGAAGCTTGTTATATTTGTTTTGATCTAAGCTATTTCATCAGCCCCAAATCATGATGAACCAACACCACCTAAGATGTCTATGATATATTTGAAGTGATAACGAATGCTAAATAATGCAATCGTAGGGCCTCAGAAATGATTTGGATGTTAAATGAACGTGCAGAACTTCTCTGTGAAAGTTGAGTTCGAATTCGTGAAAGATACCAAAAACTTAAAAGCAGCAAAAAAGTGTATTGGTGATGTGTCTAATGTCTATAGAGATTGACAGGCTTATGATAGAACAGGACCGTTGTGCAAATGTTGTTAGAACTAGAGGATGTTTTATTGACACGGATTTGTTACATTTAGCCCGAAAATTAAGTTTGTAATGAATGTAATGAAAATTTGAATCGTTTTGGTTTAAGTAACGAAGATAAATAATACTATCATTCAGGACAACGTAGTTTTGATGATTTTCATAGATGGTCTGCAAATTCTGCAAATAAATATGCGAAAATCATGACTACTTAGGCATTTTTTTTTTTTTTGAAAAACTCTTTTTGAACACTTATGTTTGCGGGCAGGAAGACATTTGTCTCGCGGACTATTTGTTTTAGTGGACTGCAAACATCAAAACGTCTGGACGCCCTTTTCTCTAAAAAAGGGCATTGATCAATGTCTACGAGCGGAAAGAGATTTCTCACAGACGTCTTTTATGCAAAAATAGACAAATTGCTTACATTTTAATAATTTGATGTAACCTAAAAAAAGTTCTCACAACGATTACTTCTTTTTTTTAAACGGTAATATGTGCTAGCAAGCATAAAAAAACATTTTAATATAGCGCAAGTTAATGTATCAACAAAAGACGACTTTTACATTTTAATATAGCGTAGTAATGTTAAAATTTTAATTGTGTCTTGTGTAACATAAAGTCCAGATTTTCTAACACTAACATATAGAAATTTTTCTGAAAATTGTGTGCAATAAAACTATAATTATTAAAAAAGTATTTTAAGTTTTAAAAAAATCAGTTTAGTTAAATTTTAATTTAATTTAGCGGTTTACAAGATTTAAAAAAAAAATAAACATTATTTTTCTTGCAGACTACATATATTTGATGCAACTACTGATATTTGATGCACTGCTTCTTGTACAAATGTGGTCAGCAAATTGCAAATTTTTACTTCTTTAAAAATAAACATCCTCTTAGTTTATTAGGATAATTTTTATTAGTCTTTTGAAAAATAATAAATAGACTTAAACATATATGTCTTTTAAACTTAAAATTGGATAATAGTATTTTTTTTTTTTTTATAAGTTATGAATCCAATATTTGTTGATGAAAATTTTTTATTATAAACTTAATTCTTATGATTGTATGGTTGATAAAATTTATTTATTAATAAAAATATATGTTAGCTATTTAATTTGATAGTATCAAAGCCTCAAAACTGATAGAACGTGACTTTTATTTTTATCCTGATTTTGTTTTGTTAAAATTTACTGGTCTTATCGACAATATTTGTGTTTCATATTATCCCATAATTTCGTCTATGTTAAATAACATATGAACAAAAAGTAAAAGTGTTAAGGAATAACTTTTTATTTAGCAACAACTAATTTATAATTTGTAGGCTACATTAGTACATTACATAAAGATATGCACAAAAAACAATTGTCATCTCACCTAAAGGTTCTCGAGACCTAAGCAACGAGGAAAACAAAATCATAAATTCTGAGATATCTGATCAAAATATAATACGTCGTATTTTATATAATTTAATCGCATATTGTAACCATATATTAGTTTTTTTTATAGATACTTATCAGCTAAAAAAATCAATAACATTGTGTCCGACGATGTGTCACACCAAGAAAATGGGTTTCAGTCTATAAAATAATTCTAATCCAGATTTTCATTTCGTCTATAAAGAAAATTTGTAACTTTTTTTCTTATTTGTCTTTATATCCATGTTAAATGATGACAAGTATTATATTTAATAAAAGTAATAATATTTTAAAATATTTGCACCATTTAACATGGGTAAAAAGAAATATAATTTCTTCCAAAAAAATACTCACCACTCCACATTACCTGATTTATTTATTTTTTGATTAAATTTAATACAAAAATATATAAAATAAAATTGCAATTTTCAAATAAAAATTAAATTACCAAATCTAAAAATAAAAATCACACTAATAAAAATAAAAATAAAAATTACAAAACCTAAATTTAAAAATCACGAATCGGAAAAAAAATTACAAAACCTAAAAATTCTTAATTACATGCGTATTTTTCACGAACTTCTCTTTTAATCGCGAGTACCATTTCTAAAAATTAAATTGCAATTTTCTCTTTTAATCAAATATGTATAAAATAAAATTGCAATTTTCCAAATAAAAATTAAATTACCAAATCTAAAAATAAAATCACATTATTAAAACTAAAAATAAAAATTACGAAACCTAAATATAAAAATTACGAATCCTAAAAATAAAAAATTACGAAACCTAAAAATTCTTAATTACATGCATATTTTTCGCGAATATCTCTTTTAATCGCGAGTACCGTTTCGAGGTCGGCTGGTTCGAGGTTGAATGTCAGTATTCTCAAAATGTTCATGTCGTGGACGAGATCTTGTTTGCGAGCCACCTCCTGTTTAATGCAAACTTTTCTTTTAGTAGTTGGAGGTGTTCATCCAACATCGATTTAAAATAAGCGAACTCATCCGCACCGGATACGTTTTTCCCGAAGATGAGGCCGCTCGCTTTCCTTTATCTCTCCATTGTGGCCGTTGAAGGGGTTGTTCCGGTTCGGTTTCTTTAAAGTTGTCGTTGAGGTCGAATTTGGTACGCCCGTCGGAAGTTTGGGTTTGGTCGTTTGATTCGGTTGTTCTTGACCGTTTGTTGGATCTCGTTGATTGGCTAAGAACATCCAGTTTCATTGCCTATTTCGGACCCGTTTTTAAACCTTTCCAAGCCTTCAAATGCGTAAACGCTTTGTTGTCGTGTTATTACGGTATTGATGAAGTGTCGTGTTCAACACATCAAAATCGCTCCGCCCACTTTTTTGCATTTTTGAAAGGTTGTTGAAGATGTCGTTGAAACCAGTACAAGCCGCTCGTAATCTCGCCCCTTGCTAGAAAGACCGTCGGTGTTTCGGTATACGCCCTTTTCCATGCTTTGATGGAAATGTTCTAGAATTCAATTCCATAATGTTGTGTAGGTTTGGTTTGTAATGATCAAAGCGTCTTGAGAAATTGCGAGTCAAGCCCGTGCCAACGCCGCTTCTTCGTGTTCGTTCCAAAGTCTCGGATCCCTTTGTGACGTGGTTGTTTTTTGCTCCTCTTTTTTGCGGCTCTGCTTATGGTTCCGGTTATGTTTCCGACACCAATTTCGGTAGTGAGTCGGGTGACAATGGTTAAGTTTCTTGTTGTTGGTGTGATGCTTATAATTGAGGTTGAAATTGTGGATGATATGCGTTTGGTTGGAATGGGAACGGTTGTTGGTACGAAAAAGGTTGTTGAAAAAAAATTTGTTGAAATGATTATTGGGATAATTAATTTATCTGTTCTCACCATATTGATGAGCAAATCTGTTGGATTATTTTTACCAAGGGTTTTCTTCAAGGTAAAAATATCCTTAGTAATTATCTTTCTAGTAAATTATTATCTCATATGGATGTGTATAGTCCTACCGTGAAATAATGGGTTCTTAACAAGATTCACAATGAAAAATACATTTTCATATTTCATGCCCAACTACAATAGAAACTTCTTTAACCAAATAAGCTCATTGCTAGCTTCTATAATGGCTACGTTTTATGCTTCTCTAGTTGAAATATCAACATTCTTCTAAAGTCTAGACATCTAACAAATTTTTGTACCCTAATAGCAAAGACACAACATGTAATGCTCTTTTCCAAATCTAATCATCCACCCAAGTTTGAATCTGTGAAACCTTCCAAGATAACTCAATTTCTTTTAAAACGCAAGGCAACCTGAAAAATTCCTTTCATGTACTATAACATTACTTGATTGACTCCTAAATTTTCTTCACTAGAATGGACATAAACCTACTAACAACTCCCACTGCATGAGAAATCTCTAGCCTCTTGTATATGTATAACATATATCAGACGCTTTGTTTTTTATGTATAATAACCTCTAACAATCTTTTCCATATTTATATTTGTTTGTGGTGATTGTTTCTTTAAGAGCTTCAACTAACTTCCTAAATGTGTACTTCTTGGTTGATCATCTATCGTGTTGAATTTCTTTAACATTTTTCTAATGCAATTTTCTAGGAGAGTTTAAGAGTGCCTCTATATCTATATTTGACTATACACATGCTAAGTATCTTTTTTGCTGCTCACAAGTCCTTAATATAAAATTCTTGTGACAAATGCCTCTTCAAGCTGCTGATCTCTTTTATGTATGATCTAACTATCAAATATGTCATCAATATATGGAAATAGATTATGTATGAGTAATCTAACTTCAAGTAGTAACCATGATCCATCTCACATTACACATCCCTTTTCATGAATTTTTAAACTCTAATTATCAATGTCTTGGTGCTTGCTTCAATCCATACATTTTTTTCAGTTTGGACACCGGATTTTGCTTACTAATTTTCTGAAACTTTCTAGTTGTTTTATGTAGATGTCTTTATCAAGGTCTCCATTTAGGAAGTTTGTCTTCATATGTACCTGCTTTATGTTATCCTAACAACTAGAGGAAATACCTTATTGTAATCAACTCCTGTTTTTTGTTGGAACTCTTAGCCACCAATATGACCTTGTATCTTTTGTTGCAATCAGGATCATCCTTACCTTGAACACCCACTTGTTTTGTAGTGTTCTTTTTTCTATTAGTAACTTGATCAAGGATCAAGTTTGCTTCTCACTAAGTGAACTCATATCTTTCTCCATAACGTTCATCAAGTGAGCTCATCTCAACCTCTATAACTTTCTTCTATTGCATGGAGTTCTAATTCCCAAAGGCTCCGACTCACCATTTTTAGTTAGTAGCAGCTAATTTTCTTATAGAGAGTATCTAGTTGGATGTCTTCTCTATCTAGTGGCTATTCTAATATTTCAGGTTTCTGAGTTTACTTCATCAGTGCCTCGAATTCTTAATTCCTACGATCATATGTCCTCCCACTAGCTTCAAAATGCCCACCCATTTGAGCTCCCACTACTTATCGATCTCACTTCTATCTCTAAGTTACCAATAAGACGTGCAATATCATTTTCTATAAACATATCGAACATAACTTTCTCATCCGCGTTTCGTTTCTTCTTTATATCAGAAGCTGCTCCAAGCTTATCTTTATAAAGGGAGATCTCTTTGAATGTGGCATCTTAAATTTTGATAGCCCTTCTACTATAACATCATATATATGATATTCTATCCCATCCAAACTATAAATAATAATGTGTATTTCTTTGCCTCTTTCTCAAGTTTGTGTATATAAGCATCCCTAATCTTTACATAAGAAACACACATAAATACTATTAGGTGCGTAAGAGTTTATTCTCAACCTTATGATTCCTATTTTGGAATATTAAACCCTATATGAACTGAGGTTCCTTGATTGATTAGATAAGTCGATTTATTTACTGAATCTTCCTAAAATATTTTCTACAACTCTGTGTAAATCCATGTCATTTTCCCTCTTATCAAATGTTTTGTTCATGCTTTCAACAGCTCCATTCTTTCAAGGTATTATTGCAATAATCTTCAACTTCCTAATCCTATTCTCAACATAGTAATAAAAAAACTCTTGGATCTTATACTTTTATTCATTATATAGCTTCAAAATTTTGTCTTCAAGTTAGTCTCATTATCTACCACAACTTTCTACTTCTTAAAGGAATTGAATAACTTAGATTTATTTTCTCACATACCTTTCTCATGGAATTGTCTATAAATGTAGAATAGTGTGGTGATCGTCCTATTTAGAAAAACCAATATATGTTCATACACATTAATATGAATCAACTCCAACATCTCAGTCTTTTGTGATATTCCTATCATTACAAAGGCAACCTTTTTCTGTTTGTCAAGGATACATGGTATCCATAATTACAATCCTCATATTTGGAATCATTCATTTTGTAGCTAGCATCTTCATACTTTTTTATTCATGTACCCAACTCTTTGGTGTCATAGAGTATACATGTCGACATCTTTGATAGTAATGTTTTCTCAATATATAGTAACATCAACCACGTATAAGGTTCATCGTTTATGGTTATGAGTAACCATTAAATTCCATTTTGTTACCTTCCACCGGTGACGACTAACATCATCATGATATCCTTTATAATATAATTATCCCATAAATAATAACATTCTCTTTAAATCTTGAATGCATTTGACATTTTTCATTGTCCAGTTCAATCCAAGAGATGTTTGAAAACATCCTTAAAACACATAATATTAAGACTCTTATCATATGCTAGTATTGTTAGTTCTATATGCCCAATGATGATCATAAAATGATATTACTAATAATACATGATCCTATAGGGTCACACCAACAACAAGTTTGACACCAATTGATCATTTAGAACGTTAAATTTGATTTAACATCAAATGATACTAAACTTGCAATTTAATCTTGTAGGTTATTATTATTTGAGGTAAATAATAATAACTACAAAATTAAAGGTTGATTAGTAATTCATATGTGATGAATTAATTAAGTAACAATTAAATTGTTTAAATTGTTAAACGATTTAATTGATTTATAAGTAAGCCTTTTATTTAATTTAATTAGTAAATTAAATAAATATATATATATATATATATATATTGTTATATATATATATATATATGTATATATATAATTATACAATTAAGATTGTATATTTAGATGGTTTATTTATATATTTGATTATGGGTTAAATGTTATTCCATTAAAGAAATGAGAAGATGTATTATTTATAAACTTATAATTATCTAAGTTTTATAAATAATAACAACCCACTAGCACTTCATTAGTCATCATATAACTAGCCATATTGGAAGGAAAAGAATGCATTAAGAACTTAAAAGAAAAGGAAGATGCCTTGTGTCTTCTAGCTTTTGATTTTAGAAATCAAATGGATCTTTCTTTTAAGCTAGTTGCATGTGCTTTTCTTTTGCTTTGGTGGGATATAATGTGGACGGTTTTGAGGGCATGTGTACATCATTCTTGCTTCAAGAAATCAGCCAAAAACTCTCCTAAAGTTCTTAGAAAGAATTGGTCTTTGGTTTCATAAGAAAAGGAGTCATATCTTGCAAGTTGTGGAACTAGCATTCAAGGGTGTTCAAGCTTGTGGTGGATCAACTATAGAGGGATTCTAATTTGATTCCTAGCTATCAAAATCATCCAAAACAAACCCAAGAACAAAGGTTATGATCTTGAACTTAAACTATGTTTGTTCTTCATCTTATCTCTATATGCATGTAGCATGATCCTCTTGAAAATGGAATTTGTGTTCATGATTTTATGCTTCCGTTGCAAACTCTTGTTTTTGAAACTAATTACATGAACCATGTTTTCCATAAATTGGTATCAGAGCCATGGCTATATTGCATGTTTAGATAATAAGTTTATTTGGATAAACTTGGTTTTTGGAAGCCATGAATGTTCATCTTCTTGAATGAAAGTTTCATGCATGGCTTCTTTGGCAACATGCAAATATATAATCTATGATTTTATGTAACCAACTATAGTTTATGTATGCATGCATTTGGTTACATAGATGTTGCCTTAGAAAAACAAAGTGTTGATTTTCTTATGATTTCATGTGATAAAATGGTGCATAAACAAGCCAAGGACCATATGATGCATGTTTTGTGTTTGTATTCGATATGGTTGTAATCTATTCATTTATTCAAATGGTTTGTAATAATAATTAGTTATTTACTTCTTTTATTCATTTTGTAATTGTTAGAATAGTTGTATTTTATTTCATTCACAAAATGTAACAAGAGAAGGAAGTAAGAAAAGATTACACCCAACAGCAGCACTTTCTGAAGAGCTGCTGTCCAGATTCCAAAATTGTTTTGGAAGTGTTTTATAAATTCATATCTTGATCATTTGGTGATATACTTGTTGGTAACTTTAATATCTAGTATATACATTAAGTTTCAACAAGTATTAGCATCAATATGGCCAAGAATGAATGGAAAAAATGCAACAAAATCACAAAAACTTCCCTGCTGCCCTTGTTCCTGTCGCAACTATTGAGGAAAGGAAAGAAAAATCACAAGTTTTTCCATGGTGTAAAGAAATGATGGTTCAAGTGTCATTTGGTGATATAAGAAGCTTGGCAAAATTGTAGCCAAATCGAAGATCATTTGGTTGAAGTTTTGTCACTCTTTTGTCCCTAGGTTTGGACTTGATATTTCATGTGTGGCTCACATGAAATATCAAACTAGTTGGCTTGTGTTTATGCACCCATGCATGCTTGTGATGTTTGTATGTTTTATTATGTTATGTTGTGGATGAAAATAAGATTTTGCATGCTAGACAACCTAGATAATTAAACATAATCATCAAGGAGTTTGTATTTTCAAAAGTTGACATTTAAAACATAAGATGTGATAAAATTGGTTTTATTAAAATGGGTTTTGTTATAAAACCTATTAAGTCAAGTTTTGAAAATGATTGAAACAAGTAATAAAATGGAGATTTTATGAACTCTTACAAACTCCAACCCTAAGTAATAATGGTAATTATTTAGGATTATAAATTGGTTCTAATATATGTGATCAAACTCAAACTTAATATTGGATATTAATTGTAAAATTGACCACAAACAAAGAATCAATAAAATGGAGATTTTATGATTTAGGAACCAATTAACAAAATAAGATTTAATGGTACCATGTTCATTGGATGCATGCAATCTACATGATACCATATGTTTTTCAAAATTAGAATTGTAAAACATTCAAATCCCTTATGAAATACGAATCAATGCCATCCCTCTTAAAGACACTCATGTATCACTTGTATTTCCTTGTGGGATAAAGGATACCTAACCACTTGGAGTCTTCTTGTGATACAAGAAGTAGTTTTTGCAATATTGATGGGATAAAGGACACCTAACCATTAATAGTTGTCAAAACTACACGTCCTTTTAAGTAGGATGATTCGTTTGGAAATCTCTTGTGATAAAGGTCACCTAAGCATTAGAAATCCAAGGCATAGATGGGATCAAACATGCCAAACTTATAAATGTTATAATGGGATCCCATAACTCTAGAAATTATATTTGGATATAATTGGTAAACCGTTACCTACCTTGTTGATTCGAATAAGCGGGATAAAGGAAACCTAACCACTTATTCGTGATGCAACTTGGATTCTAAACCTTAATTAATTAAAGTTTATGAAACAAGAAAGGGTATTAATTATTAAGGACTTAATATCATAATTTACTAAATAGAACCTTGTTAAAATTTTATAGATGGCACCAAACAACACACACTCGGCTCCTAACAAAACCTCACTACGGTCTCTCCTTGAAGGAGAAAAACTTAACCATACCAACTTCTTGGATTGGCACCGTAGTGTGAGAATTGTTCTCAAACAAGAAAAGAAAGAATATGTTCTCAATGAACCACTTCCAGAAGAGCCCCCTGCCATTCCTAAGCCCGCACACGATGCATGGCTTAAAAAGATGGATGATTCCATCGATGCATCATGCCTCATGTTGGCAACCATGATTCCCGACCTTCAGAAGGATTTGGAGAATCATTCTGCCTATGGCATGATTCATCAACTAAAGGAAATGTTCCAACAACTTGCAAGAACGGAAAGGTTCGAAACTGTTCGGGCTTTCCATGCTTGCAAGATGGAGGATGGGCAGTCGGTAAGCTCTTATGTGCTCAAAATGAAGAGTCACATTGATCATTTGGCACGTCTTGGAGTTGTGATGCCCGATGAGCTAGCAACGGATATGATCCTTAACTCCTTGACAAAGTCCTTTGATCCTTTTGTCATGAATTTTAACATGAATGGTTTAAACAAGACTATCCCGGAATTACATGGGATGCTAATTACCGGGGAAAAGAATCTGCCTAAGAAAACCACTCAAGTTCTCATGATCAAGGAAGGTGGAACAAAGAGAACTAGACCAGAACACCCCACCAACTCCAAGGGCAAAGGGAAAGCAAAAGCTTTCAAAGGTAAGGGCAAGAAAGTTGTCTAACCTTCCCATCCGCCCAAGAAGAAGGCAAAGGTTGCCAAAGAAGACACATGCTTTGAATGTGGCAAAGCTGGGCATTGGAAGAGAAATTGCCCTATGTATCTTGCGGAGTTGAAGAAGAAGAAGGCCGGTGAAGGCACTTCAGGTATCTATGTGATAGACCTAGAACTTTATAATTTATCTCCTAACACATGGGTATTTGATACTGGTTGTGGAACTCACATATGTAATATGTTGCAGGGGTTCAAAAGGAGTAGGCGACTGAAGGCAAATGAGGTAGTACTTCGAGTTGGAAACAATGCAAGAGTTGCGGTGGATTCAATTGGAAGTTTTAATTTATTACTACCTAATGGCTTGTGTGTGACATTGTTGAATGTTTACTATGTTCCTAGCTTGACTAGGAATATTATTTCGGTTGCTAAATTAAGACAATGTGGATTTGATCTTTCCTTTAATAATGATGATATTTGTGTTTACAAAAATAATGTATTCTATTTTGAGGCTAGGCCTTTAAATGGAATTTATGAAGTAAACCTTGATGAAAAGACTAACAATGGCTCTTTATACCACACTTTCACCAAGAAACCCAAATTTGATTTGAGTCAAAACTATCTATGGCATTGTCGCCTTGGGCATATAAACAAGAATCGCATATCCCAACTTCAAAAGAGTGGACTTTTGAAGGCAAATGAGAATGACTCATTTGATATATGTGAATCTTGTTTACATGGCAAGATGACTAAAGCTCCTTTCTCCGGAACCAATGAGAGAGCAAAGGACTTGTTAGGAATCATACATACGGATGTATGTGGTCCTTTCAAGCCAATGACTAGATATGGTGAAAGATATTTCATCACCTTCACTGACGACTTTAGTCGTTTTGGATATGTTTATTTAATTAAACATAAACATGAGGCGTTTGAAATGTTCAAAACGTTTCAAAGTGAAGTGGAAAATCAACTCAACAAAACAATTAAAGTTCTTCGTTCTGATAGAGGAGGTGAGTACTTAAGTACAAACTTTATGGATCATCTTAAGATTTGTGGAATTGTTTCACAACTTACTCCACCTGGAACACCACAACATAATGGTGTGTCTGAGAGGCGGAACCGAACACTATTGGATATGGTTCGATCCATGATGAGTAAAAGTACTCTACCTTTATCATTTTGGGGTTATGCTATACAAACAGCTGCTCGTCTCCTAAACATGGCACCTACTAAGAAGGTAGATAAAACGCCTTATGAGATATGGCATGGAAGGGTTCCATCTTTATCCTATCTAAAGGTATGGGGTTGTGAAGCTTATGTTAGACAAGAAGCTTCAAACAAATTAGAACCCCGTTCAACTAAATGTATCTTTGTAGGGTATCCGAAAGATTGTCTTGGATACTATTTCTACAATCCCATCGAGAATAAGATATTTATTTCTCGAAAAGCTGAATTCCTAGAAAACAAGTTTCTGACGGAAGAGGCTAGTGGGAGGTTTGTGGAACTTGAGGAACTTCAAGAACCACAACCTGATACACAAGAAGTTGAATCTAGCATTCAACAAGAAATTGTTGAACCTGAACAAACGGTTGATCAGGAACAAATTGTAACACAAGGTGTTCGCAAATCTGGTAGGGTTCGAATTGAACCAGAAAGGTATGGTTACCTTTTGATGGAAGAGGAATGTTATACGATAGATTCTGATGAACCCGTCAACTATCAGAGTGCAATATCAGATCCTGAATCTGATAAATGGCTTGAGGCCATGAACACTGAGATGCAATCCATGCACGATAATCAAGTTTGGAACTTGGTTAATCTTCCCACCAATTGTAAGACTGTTGGGAACAAATGGGTTTTCAAGAAGAAAATCGACGTGGATGGAAATGTTCACACTTTTAAGGCTAGACTTGTCGCTAAAGGATACTCACAGACTCATGGTATTGACTATGATGAGACCTTTTCTCCAGTGGCAATGATCAAGTCGATTAGGATACTTTTTGCCATAGCCGCATACTATGATTATGAGATATGGCAAATGGATGTCAAGACCGCTTTCCTTAATGGATACTTATTGGAAGATGTCTATATGGAACAACCTGAAGGTTTTGTCGATCCCAAGCATCCAAACAAAGTGTGCAAGCTTAAAAGATCTATCTATGGATTAAAGCAAGCGTCTCGAACATGGAACATCCGTTTTGATGAAAAGATTACGAGTTTTGGATTCATCAAAAATGAGGATGACTCCTGTGTTTACAAGAAAGCTAGTGGGAGCATTGTCATAATCCTAGTATTGTATGTAGATGACATACTTTTATTTGGAAATGACATCCCAACCTTAAAAGGTGTCAAAGCGTTCCTTGAGAGTTGTTTCTCAATGAAGGATCTAGGGGAAGCTGCTTATGTATTAGGCATAAAGATCTATAGAGATAGATCTAAGAGACTTATTGGTCTTAGCCAAAGTGTATATATTGATAAAATCTTGAAAAGGTTCAAGATGCAAGACTCCAAAAGAGGATTCTTGCCAATGCCTCATGGCACCATCCTAAGCAAGTCTCAGTGCCCAAACTCTAGGACTGAACTTGAAAGGATGAAACATGTCCCATATGCTTCGGCAATTGGGTCCATCATGTATGCCATGTTATGCACTAGGCCCGACGTCTCATGTGCCTTAAGTATGACTAGTAGGTATCAACAGAACCCAGGTGAAGCCCACTGGACTGCTGTAAAGAACATTCTTAAGTACTTGAGAAGAACTAGAGATATGTTCTTAGTTTACGGCGGTTTGGAAGAAAGCTTAAAGGTAAAAGGTTACACTGACGCAAGCTTCCAAACAGATAGGGATGATTCGAAATCTCAATCTGGGTATGTCTTTATTTTAAATGGAGGAGCCGTGTCTTGGAAGAGTTCCAAACAAGAAGTGATTGCACAATCCACTACAGAATCTGAATATGTTGCTGCTTCAGAAGCTGCTCAAGAAGCTGTCTGGATGAGAAAGTTCATAGAAGATCTAGGGGTTGTTCCTTCCATTCGGGACCCTATAGAAATCTTCTGTGACAATCTAGGTGCTATAGCTCAAGCAAAGGAACCTAGATTGCATCAAAAAACCAAACACATTCACAGAAGGTATAACTACATTAGACATGAAGTTAAGAATGGTGAAATTAGTATTCACAAGGTTCATACAGATCAAAATTTGGCAGACCCATTCACGAAACCTTTACCCCAAACTAAGCATGAAAGTCATGCTAAGGGTATAGGACTCCGTTTTTCTAATGAATGGATTTGATTTATGTTTAATGTTTTATGAATATGAACTTATGTAAACGACAAGAATTATGTAATATATGTGACATGATGTTTCATTCATAATTTTGTGTTTTATTAGCATGTTTAATCCTTGAATAATTTGATTATTCTAAACGTCCATAGTCGATCATAGTTGTGGGAGCAATTATGAAGTAAGACTAATATGAATTGGATTGGTTGACTTTTATGGGTAAAGTAGCAAAAGGTTGCAACCAAATTCATAGGTACTTGTCAGTGAACAAGTATTGGACTTGACCCGTTTCAAGATCACTCCATGGATCATCATCATAAGTGATTCTTGAATAAAGGTATTATCATTGTATCCTTTGACCTGAGATACATATTTGGGACTCAAGTGTAGAGTGTACTATGCTTTGATATGGTTCACTGTTGTTCTTGAAATACAGACAACCATAAAGGCCATACTCATGCATAGTACTAACTATATGAGGGGCGTATGTAGTCAAGACGGGATTTGTTCCTCTTATGTGTTGAGAGTTAGACATCTAAGGCGTCTGTTTGAAAGTTGAACATAAAATGAGAATGATTAAGATCCATGTCTCATGTTCAACATGATGTCTGTGACAAAGGGATAATTGATAGATAACCTTATACATCAATTAGAGCCTCGTGTTTTCTGAAGAATTGAATGTTGTTGAATGGCACAATGTCATGTGTTATTGGGGGCAGTGAAATGTTGCTAGACGTTTACCACTGTCGATATCATTCTATGATGCAACCTTGTGCAAGTGGGAGATTGTTAGTTCTATATGCCCAATGATGATACTAAAAATGATATTACTAATAATACATGATCCTATAGGGTCACACCAACAACAAGTTTGACACCAATTGATCATTTAGAACGTTAAATTTGATTTAACATCAAATGATACTAAACTTGCAATTTAATCTTGTAGGTTATTATTATTTGAGGTAAATAATAATAACTACAAAATTAAAGGTTGATTAGTAATTCATATGTGATGAATTAATTAAGTAACAATTAAATTGTTTAAATTGTTAAACGATTTAATTGATTTATAAGTAAGCCTTTTATTTAATTTAATTAGTAAATTAAATAAAAATATATATATATATTGTTATATATATATATATATATATATATATATATATATATATATGTATATATATAATTATACAATTAAGATTGTATATTTAGATGGTTTATTTATATATTTGATTATGGGTTAAATGTTATTCCATTAAAGAAATGAGAAGATGTATTATTTATAAACTTATAATTATCTAAGTTTTATAAATAATAACAACCCACTAGCACTTCATTAGTCATCATATAACTAGCCATATTGGAAGGAAAAGAATGCATTAAGAACTTAAAAGAAAAGGAAGATGCCTTGTGTCTTCTAGCTTTTGATTTTAGAAATCAAATGGATCTTTCTTTTAAGCTAGTTGCATGTGCTTTTCTTTTGCTTTGGTGGGATATAATGTGGACGGTTTTGAGGGCATGTGTACATCATTCTTGCTTCAAGAAATCAGCCAAAAACTCTCCTAAAGTTCTTAGAAAGAATTGGTCTTTGGTTTCATAAGAAAAGGAGTCATATCTTGCAAGTTGTGGAACTAGCATTCAAGGGTGTTCAAGCTTGTGGTGGATCAACTATAGAGGGATTCTAATTTGATTCCTAGCTATCAAAATCATCCAAAACAAACCCAAGAACAAAGGTTATGATCTTGAACTTAAACTATGTTTGTTCTTCATCTTATCTCTATATGCATGTAGCATGATCCTCTTGAAAATGGAATTTGTGTTCATGATTTATGCTTCCGTTGCAAACTCTTGTTTTTGAAACTAATTACATGAACCATGTTTTCCATAAAGTATCACCTTGTCATTGTAATTATTGAAAATTTTCATCAATCTTTATAGGGATTGGCATGGAATGATGCACTAGAGTTCGTATTTAGGATTCAACTAGACTCTTTATGCAACACATCAACGTGTCATCAAAATTGGTTACCATTCTCACAGTTTTCTAGGTTTTATCTGTTGCATGTGCATGCCATTGATTTTGAAATGTCTTGTATCCTCGCAATTCTAATAGACAATATCTCTTGTTCTTATATTGACCCCTATAATTTTGGTCTTCCTCTACTATTACCCTCACCTTTATGAGGAATTCATGCCTCTGCCCTTCGTACTTAACAATGAACTTGAACACTCACCTATTTTCTTTCTACAAATACCCTTTATTAGGATTAGATTGAAAAACTTACTTTGAATGTAAGGTTAGTAGTTCCATTTTGAAATACCAACTGATGCGACTCTATTAGACCAAATTTCAGGTAATTTAGATAGTAATAACAAAAGACCAAATTTCGGGTAATGAAGATAGTAATAGTAAAGCATATAGTTCATTAATGAATATAATCTCAATGGATACTCACCTCAATAGAAACAAACTAAATTCATTCACATGATCCATCACTGCTACATGCCTTCCTCATATTAGTATTCACCAATAATCGAGAAAATCTTCTACGTAACTGAGGTTTTTTCACACATATTCGATAATGGCTCAATTATCCAAACATTATTTCATTGTTGATAATATTGTATACAACGTCCTTCGACAATGACAACTTGACTACACCAAGGGCTTATCAATCAAATAACACTCAATCATCATGTATAATCGGTTTAGATTTTTGTTTGGATCGTGTAGTTTTTTTTCTAATAGGGATCAATTTCAATCCGCATCTCCCTAAAACCAAAATAGTGGCTATCAAACTTCCCACATTCAACCATAGTTCTGACAACAACGAAGAGTAAATACAAGGAAAAAATAAAGAAGACAAAAAACTTATGTGCTTCCTACGATTAGGTAATCATGCAATGTCTACGAGCGAACTGGAGACATTTATTATTAATTTCGGATCAAGTTATCATTACTTTGAGATTTTATATACGAATGAATCTAGGTAGAGACAAAAGAAATGGTGTCTAGCCAATGTACGATGCAATCATAACCCCATAGATACATAACATTGTCTCATATTTGTATTATTCACTAATACCACTTCCGTTATGGTATTATCATTGATCCTTTTTCTAAAGCAATTAGTCTCCACAATTCAATAACTATATTGATCTAACGTGACCACATGCTTTTTAGATTAAGGGTGAGGATACCGTTGTGTATAATACATGTGGATCATTTACGGTCAATTACTCAATTTGATATAAGTTATATAAAAGGGTATATTATAATTGTATTGAATTACTATGGACTATTTAAGTGTTTAGGGTCAATTTGATGATAACATTGGCCTCAAGCATTTGACATGTGTTTCCACGTATCATATGTACTCATGTGAACTCTAGCGCCAACCACGAAGTGAGATAACGTGATACTGCTTAATTATGTTTTATGTATAGACAAGCTTTCACAAATTTTCTTAGAGTCCGCTCTTAGTTATTATATTTGCTCGTATTGTTATTTTTCCACACTTGACATAAACGAATATAATAAGCAATTATCCATGTGTTTTCATATTAAGGACATGCCAACAATAAAGAGATCACTCAATTTGCCTAATTGTTTCACTAGAAGCATGACAGAACTTCATAATATCGTGCTGGTTTTTTTCCTTTGCAACAAACACTAGGCATATCATGTATCTATTTTAACAGTTGATACTTTCACACATTTACACCATACAATATCTCGTCTCTAAAGAAATGTATTTACGATGTCACCTATTATAATTAATTTTGCTATTCTTATAAGGAAAAGAATAAAAAAGGTAAATCTTTAAGTTGCATAGAGATAGAAGAGTGGCCCATTCGGACCCTATTCCACTATAATCATTGGTGGATCTTGGATTTCACATGCCCAACCAACATATCCTTCCATCACCTCACCAATTATTTATTTTTCTTCGTTGTTTTTAATTGAAACCAAATCTTCAATAACCATAAAAAGGTATCCATAAACTTATGTTTCTAGCCGGTATGTTTCAATAAAATGAATAATATATTTTCAAACCATTGTGGTTTTAAACAGATTTGACAAAGGCCAACAACTTGATCAATTAAATAGTTCAATATAATCTAGAAGTGGTCCTTCCATTCTTTAGAAAAAGATCAAACTTTCTCGTTATAAAAGCAAGAGTTGGTAACTTAATTCTCCATTCGTGGGAGTTAGATTTTAACTAGACTTGTACGTAAAGCTAGTTATAGCATAACGAGTCCCATACTTAATTTCATTTCCATTTTGTCATAAGTGACCATAAATACCATTATTGAGGTGCCATCACAATTGAGGTATCATAACACGAATGACCAAAAATCTAATGTTATTTATGTTGGGTTATTTTCCTTATTTGATTCGAGGGCTTGATGGGTGTTCTTTTATGAGATATAAAGGTCCATAAAGATATATAAAAAGACCTCCATTCTCTCACAAGTAACCAAAGTTTTGTGCAATAAAGATACGAGGGCCTACATAATAACAGTCTAGAGTTGTACATTTGGATCCGACATTTTGGGTTTTTCGACTAGACCAAGCAAGGTTAGGTCAGGGCCGTGGCGTAAGTAGGTTTGTCCGGACCATAGGCCCTAAACTAGATCAAATACTAACGGGTAACGGGTTTTTAGTTTTTTACCATATGGTTTTGAATTTTTTTTTCTATTTTTTGTTATAAATTACATATTATTATTATTATTTAATTCTTTATATAATGCACGTACTTATAAGTTTATTTTTTGTAAGTTTTGATTTATATTAGCTATTATATGCGATAATATTCTATACTTTTTATGATTACATCTATTTCATTTATTTGTGTAACTATCTAAATATCCAGTTTGTAAACTTGTGATGATAAACTATGGATGTCAACGGAGTCAAATGGGACGAGGATAGCTTCCCCCTCACTCGTCCCCGAAATTCCCCGTTCCTCCGCCCCCGAATCCCCTGGAATTTTTGGCTCCGCCCCCGCCCCTGAATCCCTAGACTTTTCCCTGCCCCCGATTTTTAAACTAAAAAAATCAATTTTGGGTTATATATATATATATATATATATATATATATATATATATATATATATATATATATATATATATATATATATATATATATATATATATATATATATATATATATATATATATATATATATATATGTTAACAGGGCCCCCGCGAGGTCTTGGGACGGGGTTGACCACCCCCGCCCTTGCCCCCGAAATCAAAACGGGGGTTAATCTTGCCCCCATCCCCACCCCTTGTACGGGTCCGGGGTCCCACGGGGATTTTTGTCATCCCTATGATAAACAAACGATGTATTTTCTAGAACTTCTGTAATTTAAAATGCATATAAATTAATGATTTAATTGATGTATTTTTGTGGTTCGATATATTTCTTGTTTATATTTTATTAATATGTTTCATAAAGTATAATCGTTACTTTAATAAACTTTAATAGATCAATCGTTATTTTTTAGAGAGTCGGAATAAGTTAATCAGGCCAAAAAGTCTGTTTCGGATAAAACTCGAACCAATTGAGACCATTAGTTCCACACTTCGACGCCTCGAACCGCACAGACCACAATTTTTTGGGCCACACTCGCGACCAACGTCGTCCGTATTCAACAGTAGACACAACCTCGGCCTTCTATATGGAATGGAAGCAGTGCTACTTTGGAGATGGGAAAATGACTTATAAGGGTAATTATGTTTCAAAACTGTTCAAAAAACACCATTCAAGTTTGGTCTGTTCAAAAAACACCATCCAAGTAAGGTCTTTGTACAAAAAACACCATCCAAGTAAGGCATTTGTACAAAAAACACCATCGAACTACATGTTTTGTTCAAATTTTACCCGATGATAATCGGCTCTTGCAGGTTAAAGGATGACTTGGCCGGTCACCAAGTATTAGGCCAAGTCATCATTTAACCTGCAAGAGCCGGTTACCATCGGGTAAAATTTGAACAAAACATATAGTTCGATGGTGTTTTTTGTACAAAGGCCTTACTTGGATGGTGTTTTTTGTACAAATGCCTTACTTGGATGGTGTTTTTTGAACAGACCAAACTTGGATGGTGTTTTTTGAACAGTTTTAAAACATAATTACCCTTATAAATCATTTTCCATAGTGATACCTACAAGGCTACAAACAACGCCCACAAAATTTTAATAATGACAAGGATACCTAAACTAATCTTGACCTTTCGAAAGAAAAAGATAAATAGTGGCACATAACTAGAGCCCTATTACAATAAGAGGGTGAGACACACAAAAATTGTACATTTTCCATGCTTTTTTACATTTTTTGAATTCATTTACAAACTTTATCGCCGTAGTGTATTATTGGGTTTAATCTATCCTTTATGATTGAAATATGTTTTCGAGTCCATTATTATCCGACCAAAATATGATACATATACATAATCTTGATGGACAACTTTTCCCAAAATTCAACTCTAAACCTTGTCAATTTCTCACGGACCTATAAAACTTTAATTAAAATGGTGTTTAAACGAAAGATTGTGAATGGTCAATTGGTGCATCTAGAGTAGTGAACCATTCCAACGAATTGAATAAACTCAACGTGAACAATCTAGGAATAATGATCTTAATCAAGATGAAACATATAAAACCAAGAAATTTAAAAAGACTTTGAAAGTCTTGACAGTTTAGCAAGTGGACTACTATTTCAGGTTTTTGAGTTACTTTGATGATATGCTAAAATGTAAGAGTGAGGTATGAGTTATTATTATTATTATTATTATTATTATTATTATTATTATTATTATTATTATTATTATTATTATTTTAATTTACAATACACATCTCACCTCCCACAATCACCACCACCATCCATCTCCTATGACCACCATCACTATCCATCTCCCACCTACACCACCATCTATATTCCACCACTATCCATCTCCTACTACCATCATTTCCATCCATTTCCCATGGTCTCCACCATCCATCTTTAACCACCACCACCATCGATTCCTAGTCTAACTTATGTAAATAGGTCAACTTTTTATATATTGAATTACGTGGCCTTGGTTAAAATAACTTATTGCATTATTATTCAGTAAGTATGATATGATTAGAGATAAAATATTTATGTATATATATACATATCTCTATTTACAAAGTAACTTGCATAGTTTGTACAAATAATTCAAGAACTCACAGATAATTCAAGGAAATAAATCTCTAACAATTTTTGCATAAAAATTGAAGAATTATAGGCCTCAATGTACGTATTTATTACACTAAGTTGTTCAATCATTGAAATCTTTCAAAACCTAATGAGAACTACAAATCTCGATCAATAAAGATCAAATGTTACTAATTGTGTAAAAAGTTGAACCAAATATGATAAAAGGTTCGACTAACAAGCTTCAGTAATATATTTATGGGGTAATTACAAAAACTACAATGGATGGTCCAAACTGTTGGATCTATATGCTCAAGAATCATTTTAGAATGATGTTTACCAATAACATATGATCCTATAGGGTCACACCTTATGCAAGTTTGCAATATTGAATATTTATTATTAATACAATTATTTATAAATAATCAACTCTTGTATTTAATTAGGAGATAATTATTATTTTATGAAAATAATAAATCAATAGAGTATAAGCTAGCGATTATATCATATAGTATGATTTAATAAGTCATGTAAAAGTTTTTGGACACTTTGGTTTCCACTCAACTTTTTAGTTACATGAGAATATCTAGTTTGTGAAACTAAGTCAGTTCTCTCTCCTTTCTCTCTCTTGTTGGCCGAGAATTTTAAAGGGATGAGAGGTTGCTTGTCAACCTCCCTCTTACACAACTCATGCCTTTTACATACTTTACCTTTGCATTAAATAAATTCATGGGTATTAGATCTTGTATGAGAGTATATAAGAAAGTGTTTGGCTTGAATTTTGGCTAGTCTTTCCTTCTCCATGAGAAGGAACCGTCGACTCCTCTTTCTCACCCTACTTTGCTTTTCTTTTGAAGCTAGTTGCAAGTTTATGAGGTGTAGAAGTGTTTCTCCTTTAGTGCTTAATTCTGTTAAGCACTTAAAGGCTTAAGAAGTCACAAATACAAAAAGGAACTAGCATTCCTTGTGCCTTACTCTTGTTGGGATACATTATAGAGAAACGTTATTCTTGAGTTTTTGCCATCTTCATCAACTCCCCAAAACCAAGTGGGATCAAAGTCTTCAAAGGGTGTCTTCTTTACATCCTATGGCTGTCAAATAATCTTTCTATATCATGTAATTGGATCCTCTTGGTGGTTTTGTTAAAATGGTCTTAAAATAATAATTACTTTAAAATTGTTTTCGTTTGTCGCTTAAAATTGTTTTTACGCTAAAAGATCATTTTTAGTTTATCAAAACCCATCACGAACGTCCTAGGTATGGAATATGTCTTCATCACTCTTCCTCTTTCGGTAGGGTCTTTGACCATCGACCTGCTACTTAAATGGCTAGCATGTTTACCATGATCTCATAACAAGCAGAATAAAAATCATTGTCACTCAAAATGTCTTCCAAACCACTAGATTATGGCTTTATTTGCAAGATCTTTTAATGATAGATAAGTCTATTTCATTAAGGTTTTAAATGAATGTTATTAGACTATCCAATTTAAAAGTTGATACTTTTTTATTAGTTTTCTTGAAATCGTTGAGTAAAGGTGTCTGTGGGTGCTAACAAAGGATTTGTTTGGGTTTCAACTATATTGTTAAATTTCTTAAAATGAAAAACATTTCTTTATATACTTTAACTATTGGGTGGGCTATTTAACCTGTTTTCAGACCAACCTCGTTTTCAAACCAACCAAATTTATGTAATCCAACCCATTAACTAAGCAATAAATAACTATTATTTACTTTTTTAATTTAGTTGGTAAATAAAAAAATTATTCAATATAAAAAATTATTCATTTCATATTATTTAAATGTTATTTAATGGTATCATCATAGTTTCACGTATTATTAACAGTACAATATATTCACTTGTTCAAGGAAAAAAATGTCAATTGAACAAATAATGCTAAGCATCTAACAACAAGTCACTGCACTAATTGTTATGACAATAAACCCGAATTTGATGGTACGAAACGAAAAAGAATATAATCAACAAGATGTGTTTTCGGTGTCAAAGGAATTATAAAAGGATCTAGATCTAAATTGTCTAATCTAGGAAACCTCAATTGACAACTCTCTATGAATACATCTTTAACCACACTTAACAAATGAGTATGACATGCATATATATATATATATATATATATATATATATATATATATATATATATATATATATATATATATATATATATATATATATATATATATATATATATATATATATATATATATATATATATATATATATATATATATATATATATGTATATATATATATATATGTGTATATATATATATATATATATATATATATATATATATATATATATATATATGTATATATATATATATATATATATATATATATATATATATATATATATATATATATATATATATATATATATATATGTACATATATATGTATATATATATATATATATATATATATATATATATATATATATATATATATATATATATATATATATATATATATATATATATATATATGTGTGTGTGTGTGTGTGTGTGTGTGTGCGCATACAAGTCAATAGAAATTCCTCACATGTCATAAAAGGATCATTGTCATCATCCATGTAGAGCTTTGCATCCCAGCATTCTCCCCCTCAAAGCTTGGAATGGATGACAAGATAAAAGGATCAACAAATATGAAGTTCGAAAATGGCATCATGTTGAGAAGCAATGATGAAGTGATCCAAAATCTTGAATCTCCAATAGTCTTCAAACTGGGTTCTAGGATATGTAACAATGCAAATCAAGCTCCAAAGGGCTTAATCATCATTAAGCTCCAAAAGTAACCCAAAAAATAAGCAAGAATCCAAACCGCCATAAAAACCCATTACATAATCATTTCTATGCTTCCCATGACAACTAAAAACTTCCCATTGATGTCAAAACGGTCTTCAAATAATCCATAAAGAACATTTGTTGATGACATGAGCACCCAAAAGCATCGTGTAACAAATCAAATTTTAGACTATCAATCAAACTAGATAAAAAAATCAAAGTTGAGTCAATAACACCCATGGTCATTGCAAAAATAATATAATAATAAACTCTAATAAATCTCTTCCAAGATTCATACAAAATATTGCCTTTGAAAAATCACATTTTTCTTTCGAACAGGAACTACCGACTGCACCCCTTTAGTGAGATCAGGATACGAGTTCAAATGGAGATGTCATTAGGGAGTTTACACAAATGGTCGACTAACGCATTCCGAAGATTGAAGTGAGCTTCTATATTTTTAATACATTTATATCGAACAAGAAATTGTTGGAATCAACCATCTTCATCTATCTTCATGTCAACCTCTATCGGCTGCACTTCTCTTGCTACTTCAATTTGTGCATCAAAATCACGTTCATCCTCATATATCAATTTGATATATAAATATTCAATTTTGATAATTATAATTAATTAATATCATTTAATATATAATATGATTGTAAATATTTGTTATTATATTTAAATAAACTAGAAATATATAAAAATAAAAACTAGAGGACTAAAAACGACAAGTGAACATTAACTCTATATTTCGTGTAAATGAATAGTGTTATTTTATATTTGAAGTAATACTATTCAAATACTCAAATATAGAGTTGGTTATAGGGTGAGGTTGAAGCAAAATAGAGTAAAAATAGAGTAACTCTATTATTTTTAGAATGAGGTTGAAAATGGCTTAGCAACTTGAACCATCTTCTTGCGACGTCAATTAGCGATTTCATCAAGGTTTAGAGGTAATAGAGATGTCTGATTAGAGACTTTAACTTTGCGACATCAATCCATTCCAAGAATTACTGACTTCAATCGGTTTAATACATTTATATCGAACAAGAAATTGTTGGAATCAACCATCTTCATCTATCTTCATGTCAACCTCTATCGGCTGCACTTCTCTTGCTACTTCAATTTGTGCATCAAAATCACGTTCATCCTCATATATCAATTTGATATATAAATATTCAATTTTGATAATTATAATTAATTAATATCATTTAATATATAATATGATTGTAAATATTTGTTATTATATTTAAATAAACTAGAAATATATAAAAATAAAAACTAGAGGACTAAAAACGACAAGTGAACATTAACTCTATATTTCGTGTAAATGAATAGTGTTATTTTATATTTGAAGTAATACTATTCAAATACTCAAATATAGAGTTGGTTATAGGGTGAGGTTGAAGAAAAATAGAGTAAAAATAGAGTAACTCTATTATTTTTTAGAATGAGGTTGAAAATGGCTTAGCAACTTGAACCATCTTCTTGCGATGTCAATTAGCGATTTCATCAAGGTTTAGAGGTAATAGAGATGTCTGATTAGAGACTTTAACTTTGCGACATCAATCCATTCCAAGAATTACTGACTTCAATCGGCAACATGTAACTTCAAGATGAAGTTAGCGATTTCAACATTATGCAGGTTCAATTTCAATTTCACAGACAGTAGCACGTGGTTGCGATTTCACTGTTTTTCAAGAATGAGCGTTTAGCAACTTCATACCTTTACGATGGCTAGCGAGAGCTCGGAAGGGTTCGCAAAATTGTTAGAATCGAATTCTGTGATTAGCAATTTCAGATAATCTCTTAGAGATCAGAAATTGAAGAATCTTTAGCAAAATATGAATTTGAAGCACCGTTAGCGATTTGACTATTTGCAAGTTCACAAAAACTGATGACTTCAACAAATTAGCGACTTCGAGGATATACGATTTCAGGTTCGTTATCAGTTTTAGAATTTGGCTTCATCACTGAAGAATTAGCAACAAGTAGCGAGATCATCAAAGCATTATTCTATTCACTAAATTCCTTGTCAATTATTGCTAAATTCAATCACCAAAACAAGTCACTGATCCAATCTCCCGTTTCATGAGTTCAAAATTGATTCGATTTTGCTAATTTCACAATCAAAAACTTCAAACAGAATTTTCTTTACATCTCGAGATAAACTTCCATTCCCGGTCTAAACATGAATTCATCAACACATCATCTTCAATTGAATATCAGCATGTATCAGTTTCATTAAATCCTTAAGTTTGTTTTTGTGTGGCAATTGTAATTGGTCACCAACACCAGACAAGCCAAAATTTCTCAATCAAACAGATTTCTTTCATCAAATAGATTCAAAACTGATATAGTTCAAAAAATAAGATACAAATGATGCTCAATTGATCTCATTTTAGGAATGATAGCAATCGATAATAAACAAAACTAGATTGAGAACAATTAAACGATGAGAGATTTCACTAAATCAAATAAGCAAATCAATTTCACAACTCTCTATGACTACATATTTGAGCACACCTAACAAATGAGTAAGACATGAATCTATATATGTGTGCATACAAGTGAATAGAAATTCCCCACATGTTACAAAAGGCTCATTGTCATCATCCATGAAGAGTTTTGCACCCTAACATTAACTATTCCTAAATATTTTTCTTCACAAAACTTCCATCAACTATTACTGGTAAATGATTTTATGTTTTGGTATTCCTTTACTCTAATATCCTTAAACATAAGGCATGTATCAATCATAACCATTTTTATATAGGTTCAATAATGGTTTCTTCATCTATGAATATGAATAAGATCATTAGATTATTCTAGGTGTGTCCATACACTATGATAGCGTATCATAGCAATACGATACGGCAGGACAGCATAGTCGGGCCATTCCCCAGCCAGTAGCCCATACCATGTAGTCCGCCTGGCTGGCAAGGCGCAAACCGCCAACTGGCCGTTAAGGCAGTATCGCCTGCGCGATCAGCTGCCAATCCTCCAGCGAGGAAACGACACCAAGTCACGCGGGACAAAAAGAAAAACTTACGACACTGACCGACATCTGCAGACGACAGAAGTAGTGCACGAGCCACTACCTAGTCCGCCTAGCAAGTCAATGGCAGGTGCCACAGAAGATCGTTCAATAAGTACAAGGGTCGGCTGCCGGGTGACACCTTGGTCCCTTAAAAGGAACTCCCTCTCACTTATACGCCGATATATAATGGTCGGAAGCCTCATAGGTAACGGATCATCCTCGAGACTCGTGCTTTCACTCACTCTCATTCCATAATTTGTATCATCATCTCTCGAACTAACTTAACTGTTGGAGCGCCCTCCCAGGACCTCCTCTCGGGGCGCGACTAACGGTTCTCTTTTTGGTTGTGTCCCAGGTTCAGAACGAAGCTTAAAGCCCCCAGAAGTTTCTCACAGGACCGGATCGCATCACACTGAAATATATTTAATTAATCTAGGGCCCTGACCGATATGACACTCCGATGATTAGAGAAACGAATCCCACATCTGACTACATGTATTTATTGTAAATTTTCAATTTATATATGATAGTAGCTTTTATAATTGCATTGTTTAAAACACTAGATAACTACATTAAGACATAAGTTTGTGCATACTTAAAACAACGTCAGCCAAGATGTATCTTCTTTTGAAGGATACAAAAACACAACTCGTTTTCAAGATTCTCCCACTGATGCCGACGTATGAAATGACATTGAGGTGGGTCAATCCAATATTCATAAACAATGAATCCATGTGATTTTGTCTCTTCAAAAAGATTCACATTCATCTCAATGAATATTGTCAATCCTTTAATTAGTCTTAGTCCACAATTACTCTTGTAACGTGACCGACTATTGAAATTTAGAATAGTTAACAACTATTCAGTGGATTAAACTTGCTAATATAGAACACAATAATGTTGATGAAAACAATCATACATGATACATTAGCTCATAACTAAAAACTTCACTACTTAATGTTCCAATATCCAGACTTTGAAATTACATAACAAACAGAAATGAGTTACCAGCATAACAAAGTCTCAACATGAACAAGATATATAAGAGGAATGGCTTAAATCACATATGGATAATTTATTTCATATGTATGAACTTTTAGGAACTACTAACTTCACTTGTTTTGATCACACCAGGAATGTAGAAGTGAAAAACTATTGACTAATAAAAGTCATTATTGTCTAAAACAATTAGATACAAGCTTTGTCATAATATACCATTGCTGGAGATTCATTTTTATACTACTCAGAATTAAGAAATAAATCTATCCATTTCATATAACTTCTAAAGATGGATATGAATATTGTGATATATTCAGACTTCTCTTGTAACTGCATAATAATACTCTATCATAAGTAGTTCCCGTCAACTATGTTTCATATGTCATGAAAAACATAGTACAAACTGGTTAATTAAGACTCTTCTAAATCATTTGGCATTTCACATTAGTGTAACTCCTTGCCGTAATCTCACCATCCATGTATTTAAGTGAAGAATATGTCTTTACGTCTTCCTAAGTACTAAGAATTTTCTTTATGGCAATCTAATATCATATACTAGGATTCTATCGATATTTATTCATTCATGTTTAGGCATACTTGGTGTCAAATTTTGTACACAACATGATAACTTTATAGACTTGGTGGCAGAAGCCCAAAAGCTCTAAATACCTCATATATGTTTATGAAATTAATGCTTACTCCATTTAATATCATCTTACATTTGTTATGAGTCAAAAATTTGAAAATAGACACATAAGCAACTTTATTGCTTGTTACTTGAGATCGAGCACAAAAGGCATGCAATTTATTTACCATATAAATATTTTCCTTGAAAGATTTGTCTTGTCTTAGTAGACTTGCTTCTAAGTGGAAAACCAAGTAAGTATTAAAATTTGGTGAGTTTCATGGAATGCATCTATGCATTCATGGTTTTAAACCATTTATCAAATTCTGAATCTAATACAATGTTCTAGATAAACATATCAAACGTAAACCATTTAAATCATATTATTGGAATGAGGATAAGGAAGCTTTATTTCTTGGCTATTTGAGAATTCCAAATAAAAATGTGAATACCTTGCGATTTTATGTTATGTTTCTACAAGCTAGTGCAAGGGTAGCCCAACACATTGTGTGCTAGTATATATAGAACTAGGCGAATGCCCACGCGTTGCGCAGGAAGAACATTATGTTGTGAAAATTTTAATAGATATATATTGTCAAAAATAATAACTTATTATCATTAACTATGAAATAATTATTTTTATACTAAAACAAAATGTTGATGTAAATTATTGATATTATCTTCAACCATAAGATTAAAATAAGATATTTATTATAAAGTTGAAAATAAATAATTTCAAAGCAGTTATACTAAGAATCCAATTAACGAAATAATATTCAAATTATTATTTTTCAAAATAAATATCTAATTTATTTTGCATCATAATTATGTATCTATCAACAAAAACTACAAAGAAAATATAAATATAAACACAAATATACTATATCATTAGTGAATACCATCTCCAATCCCGGCATATCACTTTATTCTTAAGATTGACTGATTTTCATATCATACACAATTGTATTTGAATAAATCACTCATAGTTTAATAGATCAAATTCACTTATCTTAGTATACGTCATCACAATGGTGAAGTCCCTAGTTGAAATGAAGTCTTTTTATGTGATTATATTAAACCACATATTTATTGAAAATAAACTAATTCCAGTGAATATTTATTTTAATGTCAAAATTCTCTAACTTCTAACTAATCTTATACAATTCAAATGATATTTTGAACTTAAGATATTTAATTGATATTTGTGATACTTAAAACGATGAAAAATAAAAAAATATCATATATTTTTTCAACTTCAACTAAATTGGTTCTTGAAGGTTGATATAAAAATTACAAATTTTAAAATACAGATTTTTTGCGTTAAATTTAATTAAAAAATTGAAGTTTATGAATTAAATATCATGATTTAGAAAGACTTCTGAATTGGAGTAGTTAAAGAGACAAAAAAATGTTTTTTATAACAAAACATTAATGAATTATTATTTAAAGAACGACTATATACTAAAGTTTTATAAATCACTAATTAGTTTAAATAAAAATAATAATTTACATATTGATGAAACTATATTATGATGGGTAGACATATCTAAGAAAACAGTTGTGACCTAAACCTAGAGCCAGCTAATATTAACTTATGATAAAGCTTCGGATCATCATGTACCGGTTCAACTAATTTTACACATTACATATACAATAAAATTAGAAACATAATATTTACGATTACAAACTAATGATAATGTTTGTATTGATTTAATAAGCATACTAAAAGCATGTTTTTACGTACCTTTAATTTTAAAAATTACATATACAATAAAATTAAAATCATGATTCATCGTAAACTTTAAACAATTAAAAACGTATGTTTATTTAAAATCAATTACCATGAATCATATGATAATATAATTATAACATATAACTTTATCGTAACATTTACGATTATAAACTAAGGTTAACATTATTATTAAAGAGAATTTGAAAAGTCATAAGAGCTTTAAGTAAATGTGGTTGAAGGAAAAATCTCTCTATTAATAATGATAATATATATACACGTAATTGTAAAATGCACTTACATATTAGCAAACTTCATTCCTTAAAAGATAATATAATATATTATTTTCAAAGTATTCTATAAAAACTATTGGATTTGATTAAATTTAAGTATTAAGTATATATGATTACTAAGTATTTTGTAAAAATCATTCAATTCGATCAAATTAAAGTATTAATTGTATTTTATTAGAAAGACAAAAAGAAAACTTTATGATAGTCTTTATTAAATATACACATACTTTAGGTGATTGTAAACTATGGGTATGATAAAGCAATTAGTAAGCATTATAAATGTTTTTTGAAAAGTCATTGGAAATATGAAAAGACATAGAAGTTTCAAATTAATGTGGTGCTTGGAAATGTGCTTCTTTTATAGAATACTAGACGAATGTCCGCGCGTTGCGCAGAAAAACATTACGTAATCAAAATATTAATAGATACATTGTCAAAAATAATTAATTTATTATCATTAACTATGAAATAATTATTCTTATACTAAAATAAATTATTTATTTAAATTATTGATATCATCTTTAACCATAAGATAAAAAAAATACATTTATTAAAAAGTTAAAAATAAATAGTTTCAAAGCAATTATACTAATGAAATCCAATTAACGAAATAATATTCAGATTATTATGTTTCAAAATAAATATTTAATTTATTTTGCATCATAATTATGTATCTATCAACAATAACTACAAATGAAATATAAATATAAACACAAATATACTATATCTTTAGGGAATATCATCTCCAACCCCATTATTTCATTTTTATTCTTAAAGTTGATTATTTTCCGTATTGTACACAACTGCATTTGAATAACTCACTCATTTTTAATGGATTAACCTCATTTATCTTAGTTGTCTTAGTATATGTCATCACAATGGTGAAATCCCTAGTTGAAATAAAGTTTTTTCATGTGGTTTTATTAAACCACATATTTAACGTAAAATAAATTAATTCCAGTGAATAGTTATTTTAACATCAAAACTCTCTAACTTCTAACTAATCGTATGCAATTCAAATGATATTTTTAACTTCAGATAGTTAATTGATATTTATGATACTTAAAACAATGAAATATAAAAAATATCATGTATTTTTTCAACTTCAACTAAATTGGTTCTTGAATGTTGATACAAAATTATTAATTTTAAAATACAAATTTTTTTGTGTAAAATTTAACTAAAAATCTTTCAATTAATGAATTAAATATTATGATTTAAAAAGGCTTTTGAATTGTAGTACTTAAAGAGACAACAAAATATTTCTTATAACAAAACATTCGATGAAACTATATTCTGATAGGATAGACATCTAAGAAAATAGTTATGACCCAAACCTAAAGGCAACTAATGCTAAATTATTATAAAGCTTCAGATCGTCATGTGTGGGTTCAACTAATTTTTACACATTAGATATACAATAAAATTAAAAGCATATTATATCATCAACATTTAACAACTAAATACTATTGTTTAACTAAAGCAAACTACCTTAATGAATGTGATAATATCAATATAATATCTAACTTTGTCATAATATTTACGATTACAAACTAATGATAATGTTTGTATTGATTTAATAAACATACTAAAAGCGTGTTTTATGTATATTTAATTTTAAAAACTACATATACAATAAAATTAAAATAATGTTCTATCATCAACTTTAAACAATTAAAAACTAATATTTGTTTAAAATAAATTATCATTATTTATGTGATAATAACATTATAATATATAACTTTATCGTATCAATTATGATTATAAATTAACGTTGATATTATTATTGAAAAGAAATTTATAAGTCACAAGAGTTTTAAATAAATATGTTTCAAGGAAAAATACTTCAATTAATAATTATAATATATAGGTAATTATAAAATACACTTACATATTAGCAAACTCCATTTCTTAGAAGATAATTATAATATATGATTTACTAAGTATTTTGTAAAAAGTATTCAATTTGATCAAATTTAAGTATTAATTATATATAATTTACTAAGCATTTTGTAAAAACCATTCATTTCCATCAAATTTAAGTATTAATTATTTTTTATTAGAAATGAAAGAACAAAACTTAATGATAGTCTTTATTAAATATACATATAGTTTAGGTGATTGTAAAATATGTTTTATTGATAAAGCAATTAGTAAACATTATAAAAAGAAATTGAAGTATTAATTATATATAATTTATTAAGTATTTTGTAAAAACCATTCATATCAATTAGATTTAAGTATTAATTATTTTTTATTAGAAATGCAAGAACAAAACTTAATGGTAGTCTTTATCAAACATATACATAGTTTAGGTGATTGTAAAATATGTTTTTGATAAAGCAATTAGTAAGCATTATAAAAAGAAATTTGAAAAGTCCTTGAAAATATAAAAAGACATGAAAGTTTCAAATGAATGTGGTGCTTGGAAATATACTTCTTTTATAAGATATATAGATATAGATATATAGACCTGTATATCATTTTGATCTTAATTCACCATTCAATTCACACTACATCTATACACGAATTGGGACCATCCAACTTAAATAAATCACAGGAACAAGTCTTAAACACCAACTACTTACTACAAGTTAACACTACGAGCATAATTTAAGTTCTAATACCAAATTCAAGCATTGGAAGAATTACTCACATTGGTTTCTTGATTATGAGGTTAAATCCCCTTGGTAATCACATTAACTTTGTTAATTTCCCTCCAATTCGTGCTAATAGCATCTCTTCATGTTTCTACTATTTTCTAAGTGATATGGAGCTTAATCATCGACTAAAACAACTAAGTGGACTTTACTGTCATTTGCACTTAGTGTCGCGACTTATCAACATCGCATCGCCATCCTAAGGCTATAGCGTCGCGAACACCAAATTTCCAAATAGCATTCTACTTTCACAAAAACTCACCATATAACAACTTGCTTTACTTTAGCGCCACTATCAACTATCCATAGTGTCGCTAAATCGCCTTTGGTCATACTTTTTATCCAACTTCCTGTTTTGTATCCGTTTTCACCACCACATTTCACCTAACATTTGTACACCATTCTATTACTAATATCAAAGGTTTGTCACCACTATTAACTATCCAAATATCACATACTTTAAGTTGGACACAATTGACCAACATATCCTTTTAAGAGCTTAAACACCCTTACACTTACCATACACATTTGAGAATCATATAACCACCAATCTAAACATAATAGAACACATACCTGTTATTTTTGTGGCGTTACACATAGATTCTACTACCTTCAAAATTCCTCAAATTTAATGTCTTGTTGGTTTGTCATTTGCGTTTCCTGTATACTAATGAAGTTAAGATTATATCGGTTTTTGAGATTCCTAACATATAATGCTTTTTCCGAATTCCCAGCTCCACGTATATTGTATGTAAGCAAATTCATTGGATACAATTAATTATGCTATCACCCTCAATTTCAGCTCTTAGAAGCTCATCAACATTTGATGTCCAAAGTATCAATAACAGTAAAACCAATCAAATCCCGCCATTTAAGACATTTTTATATAGTCCAACCAGACACAAAACCAAATGAAACTTATTGCTAAATTTTTAATTGTAACACCAGATGGAGGAATTCCAAGTACAAACCAGTAAAATACACCGTTCGTAGCCCCAATGGGCTAGTCATAGTAGTGCACAAAGTAAAATGCTAGTATTACAACAAACCTTTATGGTTTACTTATATATCGGAATAAATATAACAATCTATTTTGGACCAATGTCCTTGAGAGCACAAATCTGCTCCTCTCCCATGGCAGACATGACAGTCACAACCAGATCCTTTCCATCTCCAAAACCATCCTTGATCTGTGTCAGGAGGGTGTCATCAGTTGGCAGTTTCAGGTCATCCTTGGTGTTACCATTTTCAGTCAGCAAACTCACCTGTGGTAATTTAATTTATTACTTGTTAGAATAAAATCAATAGTTTAGATACAATTTGAGGATGAGTTGAAAGAACCGTACAAATCCATCTTCAGAGATGTCAATGAGCTGGTAGTCAGTGCGGTTGACATGAGGGACCTGTGGAGTGGATGGAGAAAAGTTGAGAAAAAGAAGAAATGAGGGGAGATGTATAGATGGAAATGGTGATTTTATATACATCGCAGTTATGGGAAGATGGAACAATGTCTTCGAGCTTTTTCCCATTGAAGATGTCGATTGCAACAAAGTGACACTTGGCATGACCGTGCTTGCCAGTCTTGGAAGTAGAAACTTCTACAACCTAATAGAATTACAAACGAGTAAAAGGAATTGTTAATTTGATATCTATTGCTGAGAAATTAACAGTGAGATGCTTAACTTAGTTCGACATCAATGGCGGAAACTTATCAGATTTTCGAGATTTGTAACAGTGTTATACTATTTGATCAGAGAGATCATGCGATTCGCGTGTCTCAAAAATCATGAATAGGATTATGATCTATAATCAAACTCGAATCAAGTCGTTTAATGATTTGGATTCAAATGATGAATAGTACGATTTTGACAGTTATATGTACAAATCAGCAAAACCACAGCCTGTGTTATCCTATTTACGTCCAATAATTGGTGACAATTGCCCCAATTTAGAATTAACTTTCAAAAAAAAAATCTAAGTGTCAGGATTCTCCGATTCAATGCTTCCTACCATAACTAAAACAAAATTGATAGTACAAACAAGCATAGAAAGCTGATTGAGATCCGTATTCATAACAAAACAAGCCAAAAGCAATAATCTAAACGATCAACGCATACATAGAAAGCGATCAGTGAAATGAGAATCTGAAGAGATGCAAACCTTGCAAGCGCGATTTTTGATGACAATGTAACCGTTCTTGCGGATAGTACCAGCTTGCTGAGGGTAAGTCTTGGAAGCTCCGGCGTCGGCCTTTGATTCAAACTGATGCTCTTCGTCCGACATATTTGGGGAGGTTGAATCGAACAGAAGAGCAGATGAAAATGAATTGAGAGGAGAGGAGAGTAGCAGTGGGGTGAATAGGGCGGTTGTTGTTGTTATATGTAGGGTTGAGTCATGAGTGTGTGTAGGGACGGGGAATGGGTGAGCCGTCGATTTCGATGGATATTAGCGTTGAAAGAACGCCGAGAATGTGCGAATCGGCGATTGACTTTTCCTTTTATCTGAAATTTAAAATCAATTATCTCCAAGAAATCTCAAATATTATTTTATAGGATAATCACAAAATTAGTTTTCGTTTATTTTAGAATGTCCAAAATGACGGTAAAGTTCGAAAGCTATGGGGTTGAGAATGTTGAAACACTTTTTTGAGGTTTTTTTTTATTTAAAATGTTATATTTTCTTCAATATTTATGGTTTATTAACATAAATTTATATATTTTTTAGACAGTTGTTTATAGATGATAACAAAAAATTGACAAGCGTTTAGAAAGATGAGATTTTAACCTTTGTATATTTTGTGTTCATTAACGATCAAGTTATGGCTCATTTATTTTTAAGTGAGTATGATAAAAAGTATTGTCTTAAAAATAATTTTATTATATTTTGTCTGTTTGACAAATCGTTTATCGAATGACACATATTATCCTTTGATTGGAAATAATTATTTGAGTAATAAACAGTTTTGGTCCTTGTAGTTTATCTTTTTTTATATTGGTCAAACCTTGTAAAATCAAACATATCGGTCCGTATGGTACATTTGCTAATAGCTTTGGTTTCTCCTTCCGTTAAGCGTTAACTTTTTCTGTTAAGTGAATGTAGAATGACTATTTTACCCTTCATTTAATTTTTAATTTATTTTGTTTTAAAAAATCTCTCTTTCTCTATCTCTCTTTGTGTGTGTATGTTACAACCCACCACCACCACCAGCGAACAACAACACCACTACCGGTCAACACCATCATCGCCACCGGTCAATACCACAATCACCAGTTAAACCACTACACCATAACCACCCTCGTCTCTCTTTCTTCATGTTTAAACACACATATACACACATCGTGCGAATTTTAAGAGGAACAAATAGGTTGCAACTCGATTCCATAGCCTAAACAGAGCACCAACCCTTCTAAAATCAGCAATTTGAAGTAATGGACCTATAATTCGATTCTATATGCCAAACATCAGTCCTTCAAAAACCTGCAGATCAATTCACTATCCCATATACCAATCTTTCTAAAACCTGCATATTGATGTCAACCAATGAGACCTTCAATTTGTACAAGTATTCCCCCAACCGTTTGAAACTACTATTTGAATATTTGAAATAGTAAAAATGACAGCTGTCGGTTTAGTCTTTGAGCCCCAAATACAGATGGTTTAGTTCAAAACGTAAAGAATAATGATTTTTCTATTGAAGAGAAATGAACCAATATACTATTGAGTGTCCCAACAAGGAACCGAAGACGATCAAGTTCGATTGAGGGTTGTAGTTTACATTGAAGACATAGTTTGTGTTTCCGATTAGGGTTTTGACGAGTGAGCCAATGGAAACATCCCAGAGGCGGACAGGAACCATCCGTTGGAAATCACAGACAGATGGCGATGAGAGATGTTGATTCCGAGCAACGAGATCTCACCGGAAATTTAGAATTGACTCTTAATTAGAAACCGATTGGGGGGGTTGATGGCATGATTTCGGCTGAAAACTCAATGTTGGTGACATCTAAACACTTCATCTGCAAATCGGGATATTAAGAGACCCACATCACAAGCTATCCCACAGGTGTTCTTCTTCGTGGTGGATACTTGTATGATTGAGGAGGAAATCAGATTTCTAAGATCGGGACTTTAAAGGGTGATTGGGGACATCAATGCTTCAGGTTAGAAAGGGCAGCTGTTTCTCAGAGGTGTTTATGAAATGCATGCACGACAAAGCATTGGATAAATGGTAAATTTATCTTCAAATTGTAGAGGAGCTTTAATGCTTACGCTCCGTTCTTGAGTTTACTTAATGAAGAAAAGGGGAAGCAAGGGAGGGGATGATGTGTTCTAGAATTTTTTTAAGGAAAGAAAAGAAAGGATTGGTATGTTCTTGAGTTTTTTTTAAGGAGAGAAAGGAGAGGGAGGGGAAGGGAATGGATGCTTGATTTACGCTTACATACAATCCGCCCAACTTTGGGCTGATTGGGAGGGATTTCATCTCTTCTCCTTCCCTTTCTTTTCTCTCCTCTTTCCTTAACCTTCCTTACATTCCCTTCACCTCCCTTCCTTTCCTTTCCTTTCAGTTTTTTACTCGAGAACAGAGCGTAACGACCCGTTCTCGAGATTTTGTAAGGAGAGAAAGTGAAGGAAAGGGGAGGAAAACTATGTTCTTGAGTTTTTTTTAAGGAGGGGAAGGGAAGGAAAAAAACAATACATGTTCTCGAGTTTTTTTTAAGAAAGAGAAGGGAAGGAAAGGGAAGGAAAGATTACGCTTTTTTCTTCTTAAAAGCAATCCTCCGAAATATAGGATGATTAGGAGAGAAAAGAAATGAAAGAAAAGAAAATGAAGGAAAGGAAATATTCATTTATTTCCTTCCCTTTCCTCCCCTTCCTTTTCTTCCCTTTCCTTTCAAAATTAAACTCGAGAACGGGGCGTAAGAGAGAGAGATAGGGGGGAGAGGATCAGTTAGGTGATAGAGAGAGAGAGAGAGAGAGATAAAGAGAGAGAGAGAGAGAGAGAGAGAGATTTTTAAAACAAAAATTTTAAAAATAAATTTAAAGGTATATTGGTATTTTACTTCCCATTTAACAAAAAAAAGTTAACACTTAACGGAGGGAGTGACCAAATGTGTTAGCAAATGCATACCATATGGACCGATATGTTTAATTTTGCGGTTGGACCAATGTGAAAAAAGGATAAACCACAGGGACCAAAATTGTAATTTACTCTTTTTTTAACTTGATGATTAAGAAATACAGTAAGATAATACATTATGCCATTCTAGAGAAACTACAATAAGATCACAGTAAAATAATTCTTTATGTCACACAAACAGAATACAATAAGATAAAATAATCTATCAGACAAAAATATATAGTACAATTACAATAAGATAACATCATATGTCATACAACGAGAATATATTAAGATTAAAGTAATATAATACAAGTTTGTAATACAGAGGTAATACAATAAGATTTTTGAAAGAGAATACTCTCTGTTACACGATGAAAATACAATAAGATTATAGTAAGATAATATCATATGCTAGAGTGAGAAAATATAATACAAATATAGTAAAATAATACTCTCTGGCAGGCAGAAAGAATACATCAAGATTATAGTAACATAATACTTTTTGTCCTTTCTGTTCGATAAAAAAGTCATTACTTTATCATTAATGAGCCCAAGATATAAATACTTTCTGAAGATTACCAGCTAAATCTCAAATATCTAAATGATTGTCGTTTTTGTGCTAATCTGTACCCAATTAACAGTTTTTTGTCCTTTCTTATTCAAAAAAATAAAGGCATGCCTTTTTCGTTAATCATCCCAGGTTATAAAGATTTGTCTTGGGTTAATATCATAATTGTAAAACAAACTATCTAAAATGTTCAAAACCACTCATGTAGAAAATGTTATGAGAATGTAATTAACTACTATTTTTTATTTTTTTTTAACATATCGACCTAACCAAGAGTAGCCTATTTCTCTTAATTAGGATGATATTTTTAAAACAAAAATAGTAGTTAATTACTTTCTCATAATATTTTTCCATCCATTGTTATTATTTGAACAATGTAGATAGTTGGTTGCCCAATTATGACATCAACCCTTATTACTATTATTATTATTATTATTATTATTATTATTATTATTATTATTATTATTATTATTATTTATTATTATTATTATTATTATTATTATTATTATTATTATTATGTGTATATATATACATACACACACACACACATATATATATATATATATATATATATATATATATATATATATATATATATATATATATATATATATATATATATATATATATATGTGTGTGTGTGTGTATGTGTGTGTATGTAGGTACACACAAAGAAAAATATGTAATTATATTGGACAACTTGTTGCACAAAGAAATAGGCCCAAAGGATTTAGTGGGTTTCCTTGTCATAACTAAGGAGGCTTCATAGGCCCTTAGCCCTTAGCCATCATCGATGTAAGGGAGCCCAAGGTCTCGTGAAATCCTCATACTCTAGGTATAAAAAATACCCTTCTTTGTCGTTTGATGTGATAGTTTTCACTTTTATGTAGTTAGTGTTTTATCAGTGGTCATCTCTAGAGAGATCAAACCCTAATCCTATATGCCTTTATCTCCTCGAATCTTGCACTCATTTACTGCACATACTTTGCTTGTAGGTGCATACTAATAAAGGGAAGGAATTTTGGTCCTTGGTATTGAGGAATTATATGTTGTATCAGATCGAGTGTTAAGCAAGGTATAAATATTCTAAACCCCTTATGGTTGTGGCATTAGTTATATATTTGTTACGTGGCGATTAGGAATTGGGATCAAACCAAGTTTAGGCTTTGTGAGTTGCTCCCTCGTGATGAATG